>WOVY01002853.1:0-748311 GCA_013436015.1 Rhipicephalus annulatus | reverse complement strand
ATATATAATATATATATATATATATATATAATATATATATATATAGCGGCAAGATCATGACCCAACAAACGAGTTCAAAGATATTGTTCGTGATACTTTGACTGCGCTCTTTAATAATAAAGAAATGAGCTATGGCACTCCGAAATTCCCTAATACCGTTGAGCCCAGTAGCTGGCAGGTTTTACCTTCTTCTCAAAATTCATAAGAGAGATAATCCTGGTAGACCGATAATTTCTGGTATTAGAACAGTGACTGAGAACCTTTCCCGTTATGTAGACAGCCTCATCAACACCATTCCATTCGTCCAGCTTTCTTCTTACATTAAAGATACCAATCACTTTCTATCATATTTGTTGACCTACAGGTTCCTCAAAATTCGTTTCTCGTTACGTTGGATGTCACGTCACTATATACTAATATCCCTCACTCAGATGACATCATATCGAGGCAGTTATCTGCGCGTACAACGATTGCGACGCCAACAAACCAGTTTCTGCATCTACGTTAGCTACATTGCTTAAGCTCATTCTTGAACTTAACAACTTCGAATTTGATGGGACACATTATGTTCAAGTTAGCGGTACATCTATGGGCACAAGAATTGGACCAAACTACGCAAACATATTTATGGGACTCCTTGAAAACAAATTTCTTGCAAATTGTGAATATAAGCCATTTTACTATAAGCGGTTTATTGACGACATTTTCTTAATCTGGCACCATAGTGAATCGCAACTTCTTTCTTTCATAGCAGATCTTAACAACGCCCATCCGGCGATTTCTTTTTCGCACTCATATTCACCTTGAACATAAACTTCCTTGATGTCATGGTCACTCCACGTAACGGGAAGCTGATAACTAATCTTTACAGAAAACCCACGGATAGGCAGCAATATCTTCACTTTAGCAGTAGTCACGTGAAACACAACAAAACTAGTATTCCCTACAGCCAAGCAGTCCGTTTTAAAAGAATATGCTCCGATAGCAGCGAATTTTCCCGCCACTGCGAACAACTTCGGAGCGCGCTCGAAAAACAGAGTTATCCGGCCAGCATAATCACAGACGCCATCAAACGTGCCGAAGAGCTTGACCGTTCAGACCTGCTGAGTACTAACAAAAGACCCAAAGACTGTTCGCGGACTAATCTAATTTTGACACATGCGGCCTCAGCTCCAAATGTGAACCATATCTTAAAGAAACATTCAACATATTAACACAGAGCGAGCGGCTCAAAGGAATCTTTACAGAACAACCACGCGTGGTCTACCGGCGGTCGCCGGAACCTTCGTGATTTACTAACCTCATCTAAAACCACGTGTTCACATCATGAAGGCTGTCATCCCTGCAACAAACCACGTTGCAAAGTGTGCGCGCACATGACGACATCTAAAACAGTTTTAAGTACATCGTCCAGTTTTTCTTTAAAGATAAATGGGAACTACACGTGTGATAGTATAAACGTCATCTATCTTCTCGAGTGTTCAACATGTGAGCTCAGTACATAGGTCAAACAGAGACAAGTTTCAGAATTCGTTTTAATAATCACCGTGCACATGCCGTAAGCCTCCCTAATCTACCGCTGTCGAAGCACGTCAGTATGCCTGGCCATGGTTTCGACAAAATTAGGGCCACTATTATTCAGTCCGGTTTCAAGACAAATCACGATAGGGAAGTGAGGGAATCCTTCTTGATCCATAAATTTAACACCATTCGTTCAGGTATCAATGAAAACGTAGAAAAGCTCACCTGCCTCGCACTATAACAACACGACTTCTTAGATTAGTAAAATATTTTAGTGTATATTAGAATGTATATTAGTGAACCGTCGTTTCCTTACTTCAGAGCTCTTTTGCATGTCCTGGCAACCATACTGTGCCCCGCGTGTCGATGCGCAAGGAAATTTGAGACTTGTATATTCATGCACCCGTCATATGTCAGTCATGTCAACACAAGGTTCTGACAGATTTACCATTTTTTTACTTTGATTGTCCTAGCTGCTATACAAGAGTTTATCACGTGAGCCTATAAAAGCGGCTGCATTGTATCATACCTACTTTCTCTGACGAAGGCCGTGCCACGGCCGAAACGTTAGTAAATACTATCCTTTTCTTATGTGCTATCTGCAAGTTATTTCAATATATATATATATATATATATATATATATATATATATATATATATATATATATATATATATATATATTGTAGTGGAGCATACGCACTAACGCGTATGCGCCTTCAAAAGAGAACAAAGAACCTCGTGCTCTGATTGCGCGAGAACCTGTGCCGGCTTTGCCAGACTTGCCGTTTGCCTATTTTCCGTCGCGACCTCGTTGCGACTTCTGCGTTCGAATACACATCATCGCATTTGGTGGAGGCTGCTGAGATTCATAAGCAGACTTGGAGCTCCGCTCTCGCAAGTTGGCCGAAAGACCACCGTACAACATGACTGACGCTGTCGCCAACCAGCCCATCCCAGCACAGCCAGCACCATCGGCTGCCCCGTTGACTGCCCCGGTGCTACCCGTCAGCGGGACCCACCAATCTTCAGCGGCAGTGGTGAGCAAGACGTCGAAGACTGGCTCTCCTTGTACGATCGCGTAAGTGCCAGCAACCAAATGGACAACGACTCTAAGATTGCCTATGTTATCTTTCACTTGGCTGACGTCGCCAAGCTATGGTTCACCAACCGCGAAACCGCCATCGCCAACTGGTCCACCTTTAGGACCCTCGTGACTGAAGCGTTCGGCCGACCAGAGGTCCGCAAGCTCCGCGCTGACCAGCGTCTGCGCCACCAAGCCCAGCAGCCTGGCGAGACCTTTACAAGCTATATTGAGGATGTGCTCGACCTCTGCAGGCGTGTTAACTCATCCATGCCTGAAGAAGAGAAAATTCAACATATTCTCAAGGGCATAGAAGATGGCGCGTTCCAGATGTTGCTGGCGAAAAGCCGGACCACGGTGGCAATCCTCGTAAGCCTGTGCCAGAGCTTCGATGAATTGCGTCGTCAGCGTTCCATCCCCCGACAGAGTGTCGCATCACCAGATTCCATATCGGCTGTCGCACTCGCAAATGGCAACGTTCACCAAGGAACTCTGTCGAACCAGATTAAAGATTTCATCTGGGAGGAAGTCGCCCGGACAGCTCACCCTGCTGCCGCATTGCAACGCGCCCACGACAAGCCTCCCTTCGATTATGCAGCAGGCCATACGCACTAAAATTTGCAACGCCCTCCCTACAGTTCCGGCCTCTTACCCAAGCACTTCGGTGCCATCTGATCTCTCAACTGCTGCCTACGCACCAACTGCGCCGCCTTCACCTCTCAGCTACGCAGCTGTGGTCGCGCGGCCCCCACCGCATCCAGTCGCCTTATCGGCTCCACCTCCTCGGGCCTCGCCTCAGTTTACAGGCCCCCACCTCGCTTTTTCCGTCCATTTAATGAGTGGCGCACCCGAGACAATCGTCCCATCTGCTTCGCGTGTGGCATCGCTGGCCCCATTGCACGCTTCTGCCACCGCCGTTCCACACCTGCGCACGCATACTTCGGAGCTCCTACCTACGCACCCCAGCAGACCACCACGTCTGCATATGAACACAGGCACTCCGACTCGGATCGCCACCCGTCGACTGCTCGGTTCCCATCACCTCGTCACCGATCGCGATCGCCTATGCGTCGTCGACCACCTCCTGAGGAGGGAAACTAATCAGTGTAGTTCCGGAGGCAAGAACTGCAACTCGTGCGCAATTCCCAAGGCCTCCATTTCGCCGAAAACGCTGTTGATGTCCATGTTGAGGGAGTCGCCACATTAGCGGTAATTGATATCGGGGCCGCCGTTTGTGTGATGAACGCAAACGTTTGTAGAAAACTGAAGAAAGTGACCACATCTCTCAATGGCATGGTGCTGTCCAGGGCTAGTGCGCAAGGCATTCATCCCTCGGCTGTGTGTACGGCGCGCGTCGTCATCTGAGACGTTTTGTACGTCGTACCGTTTTCTGTTCTACCGTCTTGCTCTCATGACCTTATCCTGGGTTGGGATTTCTTATCACGTCATGAAGCTATCATGACGTGATATTGTTCCCGTGCCGAAGAGTCCCTTGTGCCAACATGTGAATTTCCACCATCCGACCGCTCTCCTCTGCTCTGCAAACTCATCGCTGACGACGACATCACCTTGCCTCCTGAAGCTTCGGTCCCCATTAGTCTTTCATGTGTGGCGCAACCTGAAGGCACGGTGGTGTTTACGCCATCTTCAGTTTTTACTGAACGCAAGGGCATCGTTCTCCCATTTGCTGTTCTTACAATTGCGTCTGGTTTAACCGTACTGCTGGTTACCAACCACTGCAACTACCCCATTGGCTTACTTCATGGTGAAACGTTAGGATATGTGCAACCTGTCGACCATATCGATAGTATTATTCTTCCCGACGAAACGCCATGTCACATTGCTGGAATCACTCATGCGTCTGAGCCATCAAGTTCGTCAGCCTTCGACAATGCTATTGACGCAGACCTTCCCCTCTCGCATCGCCGCCAACTTGTTGCTCTCCTTAAGAAGTTTCGTTCTTCTTTCGACTTTCAAGAACCTGCTTTGAGCCGCACCATGGTTATCACTCATACCATTGACACCGGCTCACATTCGCCTTTGGGACAGCGTCCTTACCGCGTTTCCGCCGAAGAGCGCCGCGTCATTACGGAGCAAGTAGATGACATGCTTAAACGTGGAGTCATACAGCCTTCTCAAAGCGCTTGTCATCACCTGTGGTTCTGTTAAAGAAAAAGATGGCACCGTACGATTTTGCTTGGACTATCGCCGCTTAAACAATATTACGAAAAAAGATGTCTACCCGCTACCATGAATAGACGATGCTCTCGACTGTTTACAAGGTGCCGGGTACTTTACATCCTTGGATCTGCGTTCTGGGTATTGGCAGGTGCCAATGGCTGAATGTGATCGCCCTAAAGCAGCCTTTGTAACGCCGGATGGCCTATATGAGTTCAAAGTCATGCCATTTGGGCTCTGCAACGCGCCTGCCACATTTGAGCTCATGATCGACACCATCTTGCGTGCCCACAAGTGGAAAACCTGCTAGTGTTACCTAGACGACATCGTAGTCTTTTCATCTGATTTCCCGACACATCTTGCTCGTCTCCACGAGATTCTGACGTGTCTAACTTCTGCAGGCCTACAACCTAACTACAAGAAGTGCCACATCGCAGCACGAAAACTAACCATCTTAGGACATGTCATCACAAGAGTCGGTGTTCTTCCGGATCCCGATAAGCTTCGAGCTGTCGCTGACTTCCCGTTGCCCACATCACTGAAAGCCCTAAGAAGTTTCGTCGGTCTCTGCTCCTACTTTCGTCGCTTCGTGCTTCGTACTTTCGTCGCTTCATCGCACCTCTTACGAGTCTGCTTTTCAACAGTAAGGCATATCTGCATGGTCACCTGCATGTGACGACGCATTTCGCCAGCGGCGCCGCCTGCTGACCTCACCACCTATTCTTCGTCACTTCGACCCCGCTGCTGCCACAGAAATTCACACCGATGCAAGTGGCATCGGTCTTGGTGCAGTTTTGGCACAACGGAAAGGCACCCAAAGTAAATACGTAGTCGCCTATGCAAGTCGCGCTCTCAAGAAGGCTGAATTGAATTACTCTGTGACAGAAAAGCAGTGTTTGGCAATAATCTGGGCGTTGACGAAGTTTCGCCCGTACCTTTACGGCCGTTCTTTCAATGTGGTCAGAGACCACCACGCTCTATGTTGGCTGTCCACCTTGAAAGACCCGTCCGGACGCCTGGGGCGTTGGGCACTTCGATTGCAAGAATACGACATCCGTGTCGTATATCGTTCCGGTCGCAAGCATGCGGATGCCGATGCACTTTCGCGATCGCCATTAACACCAGATGTGGCTTCTCTGTCACCCCTTTTTGCCACTTCGTCACCAATTGACACCACTGACATGCTTTCGGAGCAGCGTAAAAACCCATACCTTGCATTGTTACTCGACTACCTTACCGATCCGTCTGCTGTCCCTTCCACAAGAGCGCTACGCCGGCAAGCAGCCCACTTTTTCGTGCGAGACAACATTCTGTACCGCCACAACTATATGCCTGGTGGTCGGAAGTGGGTCCTTGCTGTCCCAACTCATATGCGCTCTGCCATCGGCATGAATTTCCATGCAGATCCCCGAAGTGCTCGCGCAGGAGTCCTGAAAACCTACGAAAGGCTGCGCCAACGATATACTGGCGAGGAATGTGTCGCTTTGTGCAGAAATACGTTCAGTCTTGCACCACTTCCCAACAAAACAAGACACCTCCGCGGCACCTTACTGGATGGTAAAGCCGCTCCCATGCCCGGCTCGCCCATTATACCGCGTGGGTATCGACCTCTAAGGCCCCCTCCCATATAGTCGCTCTGGAAACCAGTGGATTATTGACGGCGTCGATCATCTGACGCGCTACGCTGAGACTGCAGCTCTACCGGCAGTGACCGCCCACGAAGTTGCACTCTTCATTCTGCGCAGCTTCATTCTCCGCCATGGGACTCCACGCGAATTACTCAGTGATAGGGGTCGAATGTTCCTGTTGAAGGTCATACAAGCCATTCTCGCTCAATGCAACATCATACACCGGAAACTACCGCATACCATCCACAGACGAATGGTCTCACTGAACGGTTTCAACCGCACACTTGGTGACGTGTTCAGGATGTACACCTCCTCCTACCACACTAACTGGGACGCTGTATTACCATTTGTTACATTCGCTTATAACACCGCGACGCAAGCGACTACCGGTTTTCCCCGTTCTTTCTGTTGTACGGCCGCGAACCATTCCACCCAGTCGACACCATACTCCCGTACTGCCCTGATGCATTGGAGTGCTCCCCGCTTTCGGAAGTTGCCAGATACGCAAAAGACTGCCGTCAGCCGGCTCGGTCTATGACAAGTGAGGCTCAAGGTCTACAAAAGACCCGACATGACGACGTTCATCAAATAGCGCCTACGTTTCGTACTGGCTCTCTTGTGTGGCTTTGGGTGCCCCCGCACGTTCCTGGCCTTTCTTCTAAGCTTCTGGCCCGGTACCATGGTCCATACCGTGTAATTGACGCAACCTCGCCGGTGAATTACATCATCGAGCCCATAACACAATCGCCTGATTTGCGCCGTCGAGGACGTGAGGCCGTACACGTCGACCGTCTCAAGCCCTACTACGACCCCCTCATTGTGCCTACTCCCTGAGTCGCCAGGATGGCTACTCTTCACCCCGGGGGTATTTTAGAGGAGCATACGCACTAACGCGTATGCGCCTTCGAACGAGAACAAAGAACCTCGTGCTCTGATTGCGCGAGAACCTGTGCCGCCTTTGCCAGACTTGCCGTTCACCCATTTTTCGTCGCGACCTCATTGCGACTTCTCTGTTCGAATACACATCATTGGAATATATATATATATATATATATATATATATATATATATATATATATCGGTCGTAGGTTCGATTCCTGCTCACAGTTGGTAATTTTTTCATCCACTTTTCTTTCTTCTTATTTACATTCCATTGGTTTTAATAACTTCCCCTGTACATTCCTTGGCATTACTGTCTGTTATACCTCATTAATATTGTGTTAAAAACACGGAAAAACGAGCCCTTAGGTATACACTTCTTTCCCTTATTTTATATATATATATATATATATATATATATATATATACTCTGTCTGTACTTTCGTTTCGTATGTTATATTTGCGAAATTTTTACTCTCATCAGCCCACCTAACTTTCTTTCTCCTCTTCGTGTGTTTGCCTTCTCTGGGAATTTAGTTACCCTAAATGACCGGTGATTATCCTGCCTATGTGCTACGTTCCCTGCCCATGTCCATTTCTTCTTGATTTCAAATTTTATGACATCCTTAACCCCAATTCGTTGCCTGACCCACTCTGCTAGATTCTTGTTTCTCATGATTCCACCTGTCATTTTTCTTTCCATCGCTCGCAGCGTCGTCCTCAATTTACGACTGAACCATTTTTGTAAGCTTCCAAGTTTCTGCTCCTATAGGTAAGTACTGGCAAGATGCAGCTGTCATATACCTTCCTCTTGATGGTTAATCACATATTATCATTCATGTCTTGAGAACTCTTGCCGAATGTGCTCCACCCCATTCTTATTTCTCTCTAGTTATTTCTCTCTCATGATTCAGCTCCACATTTACTGCCTGTCCTAAGTATACATATTTCTTTACGATTTCTAGCGTTGTCCCTCTCTCTCTCTCTCTCTCTCTATCAATATATATATATATATATATATATATATATATATATATATATATATATATATGTTGAAAAACGACGAACATGCGAAATTGTTTAAAAATAAATATTTTTGCAGGTTTTTCCGTCGTTTTTCAACCCATACAAAGCACTGGGTCTGCAGCAGAAATTCGTGATATATATATATATATATATATATATATTAATTAAAAAGGAGATTTATTGACCAGAAAGGTTGATGCTTTGAAGGCTTGGAAGGCGATGCAGCAGCCGCAATTCCGAGCTCGAGCCGCTGCTGCACTATGTATGCTGCTGCCTCTGCGCCGGAGTACTTCCTCTTCTTTACAATGGCTCCATGGAGAAAAAAAGGAGCCATCCTGGCGAATTAGTCCTGTGCAGGTGGCGTTGAATCGTCGTACTGCTTGAGCCTCTGGACTGTACAACATCGCGGTTGCGACGTCGCAAGTCTGATGGTGGCGTAAGGGGCTCAATGAGGTAGTTTACTGGCGAAGTTTGTTCGAGAATACGATATGGCCCATCGTACTTTGGCAGAAGTTTGGAAGAGAGCCCAAGTGTGCGATGCGGCACTGACACCCACACAAGGGCACCCGGAAGAAAAACGGGAGTTGAGGTCTGGGCATCATGAATTGCTTTTTGCCTGTTTCGGTCATCGCAGGAGAAACAACGAGCTAACTGGCGGCATTTTTCTGCGTGTCTGGCAGCGTCCAAGATCGGTAGGCACGCGGACGCGTCCGGTCGATAGGGCAGAATATTGTCAATGGTGTGGGAGGGATGACGGCCGTGCAGGAGGTAACAAGGGGAGAAGCCTGTTGTCGCTTGCGTTGCCGTATTATAGGCGTATGTAATGAAGTGGAGGACTAAGTCCCAGTTAGAGTGATCAGGCGTCACATACATAGATAGCATGTCACCGAGAGTACGATTAAAGCGCTCGGTAGCCCCATGGGTTTGAGGGTGGTAAGCGGTACATGTGCAATGTACAATGGCGCACTCATTGAGCAATTTTTCAATGACCTCGGACAAGAAGGTGCGGCCGTGGTCACTGAGAAGTGTTTGAGGGCCTCCATGACGCAACACAAAATGACGCAGTAGGAAAGTGGCAACCTCCTGCGCCGTAGCCGTTTGAAGAGCAGCGGTCTCAGCATAGCGCGTTAGGTGGTCGATAGCAACTATTATCCACCTGTTGCCAGTCGGAGTCAATGGACGTGGCCCATAAATATCTATCCTAACCCGTTCGAAGGGTCGGGAAGGGCATGGTAAAGGCTGCAGTTCACCGACGGAGGCGTGTGATGGAGATTTTCGGCGCTGACATTCGGCACAAGAGCGGAAGAAGTTACAGACGAAGGTATACATACCATGCCAGTAGTGGCGATGTCGAAGCCTTTCGTAGGTCTTGAAGACTCCTGCATGGCCACAATGTGGGTCAGCGTAGAAAGAGGAACAGATCTGCGACCTCAGAGTTCGTGGAACGACGAGCAGCCACTTGCGTCCCTCTGGTGCGTAGTTGCTTCGATAGAGAAGCGTGTCACGTATCGAGAAGTGTGGAACTTGGTGCCGGAGCGTTTGCGTTTTTGGGAGTTCAGAAGTGTCGGAGAGATGTTTGAGGAGAGACACAGTTCACGGGTAATTGCATTGTTCGATAACAATGGTGTCAAAGTCAAACGATGACAATGTGGAATCGCAAGTGGAGTCAGCTGTGGAATTATTGGAACATGGGGGAACGGGAAAAGGCGTCGGCGTCAGCATGCTTCCGTCCTGACCGATAAACCACGCGTATGTCATAATCTTGAATTTTCAACGCCCCGCGAGCGAAGTGGCTAGATGGGTCTTTTATCGTCGTAAGCCAGCACAGCGCGTGGTGGTCGGTAACGACGTCAAAAGAACGACCATATAGATATGGGCGAAACTTTCCAAGGGCCCACACAATGGCTAAGCACTCCTTTTCTGTGATGCTGCAGTTGCTCTCAGCCTTGGTAAGTGTGCGACTAGCGTATGCCACGACGTATCCCTGATGCTCCGGTTTACGCTGTGCGAGCACAGCACCCAAGCCTACACCACTGGCGTCGGTGTGGATTTCAGTTGGAGCTTCAGGATCGAAATGGCGTAGAATGGGTGGCGTCGTGAGAAGCCGTTGCAAGGTGGTGAAAGCCTCGTCGCAGGCAGGGGACCCCGATAAGAGGTCTTTACAGTTGCTGAGATGTTGCGTGAGAGATGATATGATAGACGCAAAGTTTCGGACGAATTGCCGGAAATACGAACACAAACCGATAAAACTTCGAAGTTCTTTGATGATGGCAGGTTTAGGAAGCGCCGTAACAGCTCGAAATTTCTCGGGATCCGGGAGGATGCCTTCTTTGGAAACAACGTGGCCCAAAATGTTCAGTTTTTTTTTTTTTTATTTGAAACAAAACCCGCAGCGCCACTTAGGCATTATTGCGGGGGGCACAGAGCCTCATAAAATGAATCCGCAGTCTTGCGGCCAACTACATCGGCTGGTAACGTGTTCCATTCAACAATGGATTGCGGAAAAAAAGAATGCTTAAAAAGATCCGTTCTGGGGTTGTATGGCCGTACTTTAAATTTGTGATCATGACGGGAGGATTGATAATACGCTTTTTTTAAATAATCTGAAGCATTAATGCCCGTTTCATTGTTATATATCGAATAAAATAGTTTTAATCTTAGATTACGTCTTCGATCTTGTAAGTATTGCCAATTAAGTTCTCTTTTCATACAACGGGAGCTTTCAGTTCGGCCATATTTTCCCAGAACAAATCTTGCTGCCATCGACTGAATGCGTTCTAATTCATGAATATGTATTTTGTTAAACGGATCCCACACAGGACAGGCGTATTCTAGTATTGGTCTCACATAGGCATAATATGCGGCCTGTTTAACCTCCTTGGTTACATGTTTAAGATTTCTTTGTAAAAAGCCTAGGGCTTTTCCCGCTCTACTTACAACACTGCCAATGTGTTCAGACCATCCCCAGTTGACGCATGGCGAATTGACATTTTGGAGGTTTTATTGCAAACCGGCGTTAGTTAGGCAAGTAAGGACGTGCGGAAGGCGACGTAAGTGTGTGTCAAAACTAGGGGCGAAGACCACGATAGCATCGAGGTAACACAAGCATATCTTCCATTTTAGTCCACGCAGGATGTTGTCCATCATTCGTTCGAACGTTGCAGGTGCATTGCAAAGTTCGAAGGGCATGACGGTGAATTCATATAAGCCGTTTGGCGTGACAAAAGCGGTTTTGGGGCGATCGGCCTCCGCCATAGGCACCTCCCAGTACCCTGAACACAAGCCTAACGAAGAAAAGAACTCGGCACTCTGTAAACTGTCCAAAGCATCGTCAATGCGCGGTAGTGAATAGACATCCTTCAGCGTTATCTTGTTCAATCGCCAGAAATTGACACAGAAACGAATAGAACCGTCTTTCTTTTTGACGAGGACCACCGGAGACGCCCATGGACTCTGTGAAGGTCGAATGACGCCTCTGCGAAGCATGTCGTCTACTCGGTCAGCAATGACGCGGCGTTCTGTAGCGGACACGCGATATGGTCGTTGTCGCGGCGGTGAGTGGGACCCAGTTTTTATGTAGTGTTTTAATTCTAAGGCACGGCCGAGAGATGTTTGTTCAACGTCGAAAGAATGGCGGTAGCTCTCAAGAATGGTGAGGAGTTGGGAACGCTGCGAAGATGTCAAATCTGCAGCAATGAATGGTTGAAATATGTTCTCCGACGTTGAGTCAGCCGCTGACATGACAGCCAGATCACAGACGGAGGTAGAATGCACCTCATCGGGGACGAATATAATTCTGGAAGAACTGATTGTCTCGACGTGGCCAAGACACTCGTGACAAAGTAGGGATAAAGACTACGACTCATGATTATAAATTGGCATTGTGGCTGAGCCTTCTACAAGGTCGAGAACAGCAAAAGGCAGGGGGAGGGCTCTTCGGGCGACGAATATTGGAGATGGTGTGAAGAAGACCTTGCCGTCGGATAGGGCGCTGCATAAAACTGGCACGAACGCAAAAGAGCATGGAGGGGTGTAGGTGTCATCGCTAACGACAAGTTTAGCGGCCAGACTGGGTGTCGACGGACGCTTGGTCATCCAATGAGCAAAATTCAACCTCAGCCCTAGCGCAGTCGATTACGGAGTTATGACGCGACAAAAAGTCCCATCCCAACATAATATTATGGGAGCACGATGAAAGAGCCATGAACTCTATCGTATACAGAACGTCCTGAATTGTCACGGGGGCTGTACATACTGCGGTCGGTTTAACAAGTTGAGCAGTGGCTGTGCGAAGCAATAATTCGGAGAAAGGCGTCGTAACCTTACGAATTGAGCGGCAAAATCCAGCATCTATTACAGAAACAGCTGCACCGGTATCTACAAGAGCGACAGTAGGGATATTTTTGACGAACACATCAATAACATTGGTAGGTGACAAATGAGGACTCGGGCAAACCGAAACTTGGGCAGTTCTTGCCTCAGGAACTGCGTCGTCTAGTTTTCCTCCTCGTATAGGCGCGGGCCGTTGACGCATAGGAAAAGGCGAGCGGCGGCGTGGAGAGGGCGAGCGAAGACGTCCCGACCAAGGGCGGTGGTCGTCCTGGTAGCGGGCTGGCATTGGAGTGGAGGAACCGTATCGCGCGTTGGAGTCAAGCGGGAAGAAAGGCTCACGGTGACTTTCATTGGTGATATGCGTCCGGCGGCGGCAATACCTTGCGACGTGTCCGGGGTATCGACAAGCGGTACATATCGCGCGATTGTCGAGGGTGCGCCACGGGTTGGCGGTGTTTGTGCTGGTCCAGTGAACTGGAGTTGGGGGATAGCTCGCGCGAGGCGGGAACGGAGGCGCAGGCGCCTTGCGAGTTGGCATGGCTGCAGCCACGGCGTTGGTGACAGGAGCAGCCACAAGATTAGGCTCGCGAGCAGCTGGTAAGGCCTCGGCGACCTCTCCTCGAATGGCGCCATGTAGAGACGATGGTAAAGTTGTGGTAGGTTCTGGTGCGAAAGGCACCAAGGAAAGCTGTCGTGCGACTTCTTCGCGGACAAATGCTTTTATTTCGGCTATTAGTGAAGCTTGGTCATGACCACTGATCACACTAGACAGCGATGCCAAATCATGCGCTGGAGGACGTCTTGTCAGAAATCGCTGCTTCCGCAAGTCATCGTAGCTTTTGCAGAGGCTAATTACGTCGTTAACAGTGGTCGGGCTTTTCGCTAAGAGCATCTGAAAAGCGTCGTCGTCAATCCCTTTGAGGATGTGCTTACGTTGTTCAGCTTCCGTCATTGCGGCGTTCACGCGTCTGCACAAATCGACGACGTCTTCTATGTAACTTGTGAAGGTTTCACCCGTTTCTTGTGCGCGTTTGCGTAAACGTTGCTCGGCACAAGTTTTCAGGCGGCAGGTCGATCGAAGACTGCTACAATCGACGTTTTAAATTGCGGTCATGTTCGGACGTCTGCCTCGTGGTTTCTAAGCCAAAGGCTGGCTACACCCGTGAGGTAGAATGACACGCATGTCAACTTGTCCGTGTCTGTTCATATGTTTAAAGCGCTCATCCGTTCGAAAGTCGAGAGCCAATCTTCAACGTCGTTGTCATCTGTTCCACTGAAGATTGGAGGCTCCCGCTAAACACTGCCTGGACAGGTGGCCGGAAGAGATGGAAGTGTCTGCTGATCGGCGTCCGGCATAGCAGAAGGTAGCCGTCGAGAACGGAGTTCCAGGACGGTAGCGGGAAGGTGTAAGGGATGGTACCCGTCACGGCTCCACCAATTATAAATGAGATTTATTGACCATAAAGGTTGATGCTTGGAAAGCGATGCACCAGCCGCAATTTCCGAGCTCGAGCCGCTGCTGCACGCTTGATGCTGCTGCCTATGCGCCGGAGTACTTCCTCTTCTTTACAATTTCTATATATATATATATATATATATATATATATATATATATATATATATATATATATATATATATATATATATATATATATATATCACCCCGCACCTCCACCACGTATGAAGTCTTGGTTTGGATTACCTTTTATTAGGCCCGAGGAACCGGCAACCGACAGCTACGATGAGTGAGCCAAGATGATGATTTTACGCCACAACGATGAGGATGCATGAGCCACACATGATAATGACGATAATGTACCGGTGAAGAGGATGCGTATACTAAATGCCCACAATATATATATATATATATATATATATATATATATATATATATATATATATATATATATATATATATATTGAAACGGGTTGTTGAACAAGCAGGAGTTGACTCGGCGAAGGAGAGCTTCATTTAGCGCAAGGGCTAACCGAAGGCCAGCCTGCGATCACAGCAAGTCTTCTTCCGTCCACTGCCCTCGTAACAATCACCCCCCGGCCGATGAAGGAGCCATCCTGGCGACCTAAGGACAGGTGTACACAGAAGGGTCATGCTATGGCTTGAGCCGAGAGATGTGTACGATTTCTTTTCCTCGACGGCCCTTGTCCAGAGATGCATCCAGCGGCTCGACAAGGTAGTTGACAGGGGATGTTTGGCGTACAACTCGATAAGGGCCATGGTACCTGGACGAAAGCTTCTGGAGAGTCCGGGAGGAGTAGAAGGAATCCATAACCACACCAGTGAGTTCGGAGCAAAGCTAATATGCGTGGTGGACGCGTCGTGGCGATGTTTTTGGCGCGTCTGGTTATGTGACGTGAACGCACGAGCAAGCTTCCGACATTCTTCAGCGTGTGGTGCTGCTCGAGAAACGGTAGTCACCTCTGAAGGGTCCGGTTGATAAGGAAGAATGGTATCCATTGTTGATGATGGCTCGCGTCCAAAAAGAAGGAAGAAAGGCGAAAATCCAGTGGTGCTTTGCGTTGAAGTGTTGTAAGCATATGTCACAAAAGGGAGTATGCTATCCCAATTTGACTGGTCGAATGAAGCGTACTTGGCCAGTATATCCCCAAGTGTACGATTAAAACGCTCTGTCATCCCATTAGTTTGCGGGTGATAGGCTGTGGTAGTGTGGTGTATGATGCGACACTCGTTCAACAACGCTTTGATGGCGTCGGAGAGAAAAACGCGGCCGCGGTCGCTTAGTAACTCCCGAGGTGCTCCATGCCCTAAAACCAGGTTTTGCAGTATAAAACACGCAACGCCTTTGCGGTAGCAGAAGGTGACGCAGCTGTTTCAGCGTACCGCGTTAGGTGGTCGATAGCGACGATGACCCAGTGGTTGCTACTCGAAGTATAGGGAAGCGGACCGTATAGGTCGATTCTGACACGATCGAAAGCTCGTGCAGGACATGGCAACGGCTGCAAGGGACCTGTGGCATGGTGAGTGGGCATTTTGCGTCGCTGGCACGTAAGGCAAGACCTTACGTAACGGCGAACGAAACGGTACATATCGCGCCAGTAGTACCGCAGCTGCAAGCGGGTGTATGTTTTCAACACACCAGCGTGGCCACATTGTGGATCATCGTGGAACGTGGCACAGATGTCAGAGCGCAGATGTCGGGGGATGACGAGCAGCCACTTACGGCCGATCGAGCTGTAGTTTCGGCGGTAAAGCAGGTTATCCCGAATAGCGAAGTGTCCTGCTTGACGGCGAAGCGTCCTGAAAACTGGAGCGGGCGTCCGGTTTGAGAGAAAGTCCAAAAGAGAAGAAATCCAAGCATCTTTGCGTTTCTCGGAAGGCATGTCCGAAATGCTGATGGCCAAGGCAGCACTAGTAGAGATAGTCATGCCGACAGGCTCTGAAGCCAATGGCGAACCTGACAGGGCATCGGCGTCAGAATGCTTCCGGCCAGAACAGTAGATAACACGGATACCGAACTCCTGTAATCGCAATGCCCAACGAGCGAGCCGACCATTAGGATCTTTTGGTGAAGATAACCAGCAAAGCACATGGTGGCCTATAACAAT
This sequence comes from Rhipicephalus annulatus, assembly GCA_013436015.1. Classification (NCBI taxonomy): domain Eukaryota; kingdom Metazoa; phylum Arthropoda; class Arachnida; order Ixodida; family Ixodidae; genus Rhipicephalus; species Rhipicephalus annulatus. The sequence continues at coordinate 732,080 of WOVY01002853.1, read as the reverse complement.
ATCAAACGGACGTCGATATAAATAAGGCCCAAAAACATTCCGATTGCCCAAATAATGGCGAGGCAGTCCTTTTCAGTTAGACTGTAATTCTTCTCGGCTTTACTGAGGATGCGGCTGGCATAGGCAACGACGTACTCGTCAAAGCCCTCCTTGCGTCGGGCCAGTGTGGCCCCTAGCCCGACACCACTAGCGTCCGTATGAAGCTCCGTTGGAGCAGACGGATCGAAATGTCGGAGTATGGGAGGCGTGGTGAGGAGCCGTCGGAGTTCCTGGAATGCATCATCACACGCCTGCGACCACGCTGACAAATCAGAACTTCCGGCAAGAAGATTGGTCAGGGGGGCGATAATGGAGGCGAAATTGCGGACGTAGCGCCGGAAGTAAGAACATAGGCCGATGAAGCTTCGAAGCACTTTGATGGTGGTTGGCTTTGGGCACGCCGCGACTGCATTAAGTTTCGTAGGGTCCGGAAGAATGCCGTCCTTAGAAACCACATGGCCGAGAATTGCAAGCTTGTGAGCGCCGAAGTGGCATTTCTTCAAGTTAAGTTGAAGTCTCGCCGTCAACCCTGATGGGACCGATGGCGGCAATGCTCGCAAGACGGTATCCATCATCCTTTCGAAAGAGGCAGGTGCATTGCAGAGGCCAAAGGGCATAACGGTGAATTCATATAGTCCATCCGGTGTTACAAAGGCTGTCTTCGGGCGGTCACCCTCTGCCATGGGCACCTGCCAGTAGCCGGAGCGTAAATCTAACGAAGGAAAGAACTCTGCTCCTTGTAGGCAGTCCAAATCATCATCGATGCGCGGCAGAGGGTATACGTCTTTGCGCGTTATCTTGTTGAGTCGGCGGTAGTCAACGCAGAACCGGATGGATCCGTCTTTTTTCTTGACGAGAACAACCGGTGAAGCCCAGGGACTGTTGGTGGGCTCGATGATGCCAAGTTTCAACATGTCGTCCACTTGTTCGTAGATGACATGGCGTTCAGCAGATGACACACGGTACGAACGCTGCCTTAGCGGGGCTTGTTGACGGGTGTCAATACGGTGAACGACCGCATAGGTTCGGCTTAAGCCTGACTGGTCACGATCGACTGAAGAACAAAAGCGGAGAAGAACATTTATAATCTCTTCGCGCTGAGTTGGTGCGAGCTCAGAGTCGATGACATCCGAGAATACGTCCAGAGCATCATTAGGCGCGTTGGTTGGAGTGACAGCACAAATTGGAAGCGAAACCGTAGAATCGGGTATAGTAGCCGGAAGAATGCACTCGTAAGGTTCGTAGCTTCCCAGGCATTCTCCACGTAGTAGGGATGACGGGCTGTCCGAAGAATCGCACACATAAATGGCAGCGTGACCATTGCGAAAAATGACGACGGCAAACGGAAGCATGATATTTCGACGGTACGCAGATGGGACCGATGGCATAAACAACACAGGCGATTTCGCAGGGGAGGCACACGACACCGAGACAACAACAGCTGAGAAAGGCGCAATGTCAACGTCAGAAGCAGCAAATACTCTACACGAAGCGCCATCGTCGGGGTCATAGCACGGCACAGATAACGCGAGTTCAGAACAAGCACAGTCGACCAAAGCAGAATTTGACGAAAGAAAGTCCCACCTAAGGATAACGTCATGCGAAGAACGGAATAAAACTACAAATGTGACGACGTACATCGCACCTTGAATGACGACTCGTGCAGTGCACAAAGCTGAAGGCTGAATATGATGGGACGTAGCTGTCTGCAAAGATAGGTCGGTAAGTTGTGTGGTCACTTTCTTCAAGTTTCGGCACAGTTTCTCGCTAATTACAGATGCGGCAGCTCCAGTGTCAACAAGTCCGTGCACCCTAATGCCATCAATATAGAGTTCGATTTCGTTCGGGGGACAGCATTTAGGTCTTAAAATTTTCGCTGCCAACGCAGTTCTTGCCTCCGGAACTGCGCCCGTCAGTTTTCATCTCGCGGTGGGTTGTTGCAACGTAACATCGTAGAAATAGATCGACGACGAGGAGAAGGTGAACGGCTTGCGCCGGATGTTCGGCGACCGGGACGTACGTCTAGAGGTGGATCGGCAAGAACGGGATATCGCGGCTGAGTGGGCATGGTGGGCATGTAATGTGAGGCCCCTGCAATGTCGTGAGAAGGAAAGCTGCGACGACGGCAGTGACGAGCTACGTGGCCTGGGTTGCCACATGAAAAACATATCGGCCGATTATCCAGAGTGTGCCATTGACTGTCGATAGGGGCACTGTCCGCTGAATAAGGTACCGTAAATGGTCGTGCAGGCGGCGGCGTCATATAAACGTTCTGACCTGTTTCATATACAGCCGGAGACGGGACGGTCAGCGAGCGTGAAGGTGGCGTTGACGAATAAACGTGGCGAGTAGCTTCGTAGATGGCCGGAGACGCTGGCGCACGTGGCCGAGCAACTGCGGCTGCATACGTTAGTGGTGCGGTAACAGTTGGTGGAGCCTGAGCTGGCGGCAATGCTTCGGCAACTTGCGATTGAATGACCTGGCGAAGCGAAGGTGACAAGGGTGCCATCGGCTTGGTAGTTCTTGTGAATATAGATAGCTGCCGGGCGACCTCCTCGCGTATGAATTGCTTTATGACTGGCATCAACGCAGAGTGATCAGCGGTGTCATGGTGATAGTCGAGGGAGGAGATGTCCGCATTGTCTTGAGCAGCGCAACGTGTAGAAGCGCTCTGCCTACGCAGGTCATCATAACTTTGGCAGAGCTCAATCACCTCGGTGACCGTCTGGGGACTCTTCGCAGCCAGCATTTGGAATGCACCGTCGTCGATTCCTCTCATGATGTTCTTGATCTTGCCTGCCTCGTCCAGAGTCGAATCAACGAGCTCGCAGAGAAATGGCACATCTTCGATGTAGCTCGTGAAAGTTTCATCTGCTCTCTGTACTCTGCCCCGCAAGCGCTGTTCAGCGCAAAGGCGGTGGACATCAAGACAGGCAAAGACTTCCGCGAGGGTTTTCGCCAACTCCGACCAGGTACTGAAATCACTTTGATGATTTCTGTACCATAGTTTTGCCACGTCGGTCAGGTGAAAACTCACATTTGTGAGCTTATCGGCTGCGTTCCACTTATTGACGGCGCTCACCAGTTCACACTCGGCAATCCAGTTGTCCACATCTTGGTCCTCTGTACCACCAAATATGGGGGGGTCGCGCTGCCGGAGAGCGCCAGCGTAGAAGACAAGCACAGGTGCGAGATCTGGAGTAGCAGCATGAGATGGCCTCGGATCAGTCATTGTAGGAGAACGTTGGAGTGTGCGGCTGCGAAGTTCCAGGGTGAGGACCAGATGTACCCAGCACCTCCACCACTTGAAACGGGTTGTTGAACAAGCAGGAGTTGACTCGGCGAAGGAGAGCTTTATTTAGCGCAAGGGCTAACTGAACGCAAGCCTGCGATCACAGCAAGTCTTCTTCCTTTTCTATACTCGAGCTCCATGCCCACTACCCTCGTTACGATATATATATATATATATATATATATATATATATATATATATATATATATATTGTAAAAACCTGAGACAGGGATAGCACCCTTGCTGCGGGCTCGCTGTTCTTCCATTCCTTCTACCAAGAAGGAAGGGAAGTGCCACAGTGGTCGTAGAAGGTCCACAGGACCTGAACCCTTATCTGTCATCGTTAGCGATACAGTCTCTGGTGGGCGGCGTTGGTTGTGCCTTGGGGGACTTTGTGGTGTGCGCCACGGCCTGCCTCACTGTGCTGCCTGACCCTCTGGTGGACGGCATTGGCTGCCTCGCAGGGGTTGGTGACGTCGACAGTGCGTCTTGCTTTGATCTTCTGGTGGATGCCACTGGCTCTGTCAAAGTGGTTGTAATGCGCCTAGCAGCACATAACGCTGTCGCTTTTTAGGGCTTAGGTGTAAGCCATGCTTGTTCTGACATGAACCGGCGGGTTCGAATCCTGACTGTGGCAGCTGCATTTACGATGGAGGTGGAAATGCTTTAGGCCCGTGTGCTCAGATTTTTGTGCACGTTAAAGAACACCAGGTGGTCGAAAGTTCTGAAGTCCTCCACTACAGCGCCTCTCATAATAATATAATGGTTTTGGTACGTTAAACCTCACATATGCATCAATCAAATCACCCATATGAATCAATCAACAAACCTTTCAGACATCTCAAATACTCGTCGAGGATTCACATATTTTCTTATTCGGATATCATTTCCTCTAAGATTTGACACTGTTGACACTATAATAATAATCATCATAAAATTGTGATGGTATATTACAACAATAATATTAGTAATGTTATTATTAATATTTATTGTACACATGCATAAGAATTACAAAGAAACGGGCCTGTATATGCCTCCGAGGACTTGTGCGACTAGGCCTTGCATAGCCATTTATACGTGATGTGGACAAGGTTGAAAAACTATTTTTGTTTATTTTGCCATAACTAAACAGACTAATCATTGACACCATTTGTTTTCTATTTACACAATTGCTTAATAATAGGAATAATATAGTAACAATATTAATAATAATAGGAGGAACAATAATGCGTATTATATTTTTCACCAAAAGGGTGAAAGAGGCCTGGAGAAAATGCTCAGGAGCAGCTTGACTATCTCATATCCCCCAAAGGTAAATAATGGCCACTATAAAGCAGTGTACATGAACCGGCTTATTTACAGGGTAAATAAACAGCGAGTGAGAAAAAAAAGGAAATAATGAAAAAGCAGATTATCAGCAACAATGGGAAGCAATTTTGTCGGAAATGAGTATTAATACGATCACTTTGCAACAACTTGCAAGACTAAATGAACGCCAAACTTTTGCCGGAAAATGAACTCCGACAACACCCTCCGAGTATCAAGATATATAGACTATAAAAATGACAGAGCCTTATCAATGACTGTATGTATAGAGGAAAGTATCGAGGTTCCTACTTGAATTCTTTTTCTTGAATATAATACATGCATCTGCATACAAGCTCATGCTAAGTCACTCACACAATGCTTTTTTTATTTCTTTCATGCATTAGCCACTGGGCTGAGCATAACACTAAATTAGCGTCACCACCGGTATTCCTTTTCTAAATGATTTTTAGGCGGCGAAATGGCTTCACCAATTTGCGGAGCTGAAATGAGCTTCTTCGGTGTAGCATACGAACGTAAATCCCGAAGAAAACATCTGCCCGACTTGAACAGCGTGGGCTAAGTAATCCACCTGGCAATATTTCTTCATCTTTCATATGTAAAAGGACATGTATACAATGCTGTAGGATATAAGGAGTGGACCAGAATACATAGAAAGTTTGCATTATTTTCTTTAGTATATCCTCTGGGCCAAATGGCAATATAGAGGGAAGTGGGCTGCTGCAAAAACAGTGACAAACAAAAACAGTGATTGAAGTAAACTGGTAAAAACAAATCTCACATAATACAGTGGTAGCAACACATTCATATGGTGATGAATCCTAATGAATACATCAAAGAACTTAATTATAGAACGTTAGGTAATGCAACATAAACAAAAGAGGTTATCTTTACACTGGGGGTTTATTTCGCTCATTTCACTAGTCACTGGAAGTCACCTGAAGTTTGTTCCGCTCATTTCATGTAAAAAAAGTGAAAATGAATCGCACAAAGATTTTGAGTTGCTTGCAGAGATATCTAGTTTGTGACGACGGTAAATGAGCGGGGATATGTACTGTACGGGAAGAAGCAGTTGGTCCAGCAGGAATAAAGGATGGTTGAAATGCTTCTGGTTGTGTTAGAATTAGACCGCACAGAAAGAAGTTATTCTGAACAAGTTCGAGGAAAGCACACACGCACATCGGCTGTTCCAGACGCTTCTGTACACTGCTATTTGCGTCGCAACAAAAATAATTGGCGAAAGCAAATCAGCATGAGCAGCTAATTCCGAATCTCAACCGCGGTACTGACGCAATACACCACAAGCGTCACAAGAAGTTCTCGAGTGAAAAAACCTCGGTTCACAGCACATACGCCCTGCAACCCGAAGCCTTTTTAATGAAAAAGAACTGTGAGCCTTGACAAAAGAGTAGGAAATCCAGTGTTCCGAAATGGTCGTGTTTTTAAATGCGAAGCATATCTTATATGCTTTTGTGAATATAGACGTTTTTCTCTCTCTCTAAGCGATATTTGACGATTTGAGCGTATCTATCTATCTATCTATCTATCTATCTATCTATCTATCTATCTATCTATCTATCTATCTATCTATCTATCTATCTATCTATCTATCTATCTATCTAGCCACCTAGGACATTTAGCTCTCCTGGCCGTTTCGATAATGGTATCAATAGCAAACTTCATATAGCATAACAAGACTGTATGAAAAACATAATTGACTGGTCATAACATGAAAATCACTACATGTATGTCATGAATGTCATGATATACATTACATGTTCTTGCTGCTCTTGTGGTGGTTTCGTTCACGTGACATTTTGCGAACTGGTATGATAAAACTTTACTGCATAGCGAACATAAGTGACAGACGTTAACGTGGAAATCATGACATGCATGCCATAATTTTCTTTTTATGACTAGTCATGACTATACGCGAGCTCACGGTGCACACGTGGTCGTTTCGGTAGCTTCACGTATAGCAAATTTTGGTATTACAGGTTGTGAATGGGTGACGAAGCTGTATGACGGATGCAAACATGATAATCGTGAGATGCGTATCATGTGAAAACATGACTACATGCCACTGTCGAGGCGCCAATACATTTTGACGTGACGCGATGCGCGTACTCGCCGCCGTTAATTTTGTCACGTCACGCCAGGCACCGGTCCTGCCATATACTCGCAGGCGCGCACCGCGCTGCGTTGCTTTGACGCATCCGCGTTTCAGCGCGTCCGGCTTCCCTCCGTCACGAAAACAGAAAGACGCAGTGTTACCGGGTAACGCAATGGTGTATAGTAGGTTACTCTATGGCATCGGCACGAAACGTATCATGTCGCATTGCGCGGCGGTTGCCATCGGGCCGCGCCGACGGACGTTGGTCGCACCTGTCGTCACACTATAGAGTGCTCGCGTTTTGCTAACGTAGCGTCACTGTACCCAGCGTACAGACGCGTCAACGCTACATGGGAGTGTATTGGGTACTTCGTGATGCGCTCGCGGCCGTTTTGCTAGCTTTACATATACCGAAATCGGTGTTACGTGACGTCAATGAATGACAAAATATATGATTGGTGCAAACATGATAACCCCGACGCGCGTGTCATGTAATAACAAGACAACATACCACGCTCATAGCGTGCTCGCGGCCATTTCGCTAGCTCCACATATAATAAATTTGGTATCACGTGAGGTGAATGGATGACCAAAGTAAACGACACATTCAAATACGATAATCATTGACATGGTGGTCACGTACGACATTATTTACCGCTACCTCGTAACGTTGTACTTTAAAAGTTGTATTTTAAAAGGACATATCAACATTTCTCATTGATGCTTCTCATATCATTAATTCAGACTGTACGTGGGATCTGCCAATTTTCTGCCTATATTATCGCTCCTTTACCATTCGCAAAGTTGCTGTGGCTCCCTCTTTGTTTTCACTACTCATACTTCTAGAATTCAATAATTGCTGATGCCTATTTTGTAGCTGGCTCATCCCTAGTTCATATTCCCACGACATAGTGGCGATTTCATACGGAAGCGACAGCCATCGAGAAAACGCTAGAACAGCGGGCTCGACAGTACAATCGAGACATAAACTATGCACCTGCCAATGTCTTCTCTGGACGCCAGCGAAGAGACATGAACGCTCTGCGAGAACTCATCAGGTCGGTGATCAGGGAAGAGCTCAGCAAGTTGCAAGCAACTCACACTACAGCAACACTGTCTGTAGTCGACGTAGTACGAGATGAACTGAGGCAGATGATACGTGAGCCGGAGCGTGCGCCACAGCCGATCCAACGGATACCAACGTACTCTGAAGTACTCAGACAACCGCGGCGCACACCAATGCAGCAGTTACGATGGCCTCTCCTTGCCCACAAACTGTACGCAGCGCACCTCGTCCACTGGAACCGACGGCTACCTACCTGCCACGAGCCCGTGGTGTAGCTCGCTACGTGGATCAAAGGCCCCGGAAAAGTCGTCCACTGGAACCGACGGCTACCTACCTGCCACGAGCCCGTGGTGTAGCTCGCTACGTGGATCAAAGGCCCCGGAAAAGTGACATCTGGCGTGACCATGAGTGCAGGCCTTTGTGTTTCCATTGTGGGGAAGCAGGTCACCTGTATAGGTTCTGCCCTTACCGACAGGCAAGATTAAGGGGCTTTCCGTTGTACGCACCATGCCCTCGAAACGGTGAACGGCCAACGGAGATCGAAGAGTACTTGTCCGCGCGCCAGAGCCCACTCATCATCATCATCAGCCTGACTACGTCCACTGCAGGACAAAGGCCTCTCCCATGTTCCGCCAGTTAACCTGGTCCTGCGCATGCTGCTGCCAATTTATACCCGCAAACTTCTTAATCTCATCAGCCCACCTAACCTTCTGTCTCCCCCTAACCCGCTTCCCTTCTCTGGGAATCCAGTCAGTAACCCTTAATGACCAGCGGTTATCCTGTCTACGTGCTACATGCCCTGCCCATGTCCATTTCTTCTTCTTGATTTCAGCTATGATATCCTTAACACCCGTTTGTTCCCTAATCCACTCGGCTCTCTTCTTGTCTCTTAAGGTTACAACTACCATTTTTCTTTCCATTGCTCGCTGCGTCGTCCTCAATTTAAGCTGAACCCTCTTTGTAAGTCTCCAGGTTTCTGCTCCGTAGCTAAGTACCGGCAAGATACAGCTGTTATATACCTTCCTCTTGAGGGATAGTGGCAATCAACCTGTCATAATTTGAGAGTGCTTGCCGAATGTGCTCCACCCCATTCTTATTCTTCTAGTTACTTCAATCTCGTGGTTCGGCTCTGCGGTTATTACCTGCCCTAAGTAGACATAGCCTTTACAACTCCAAGTGCACTATTACCTATCTCGAAGCGCTGCTCCTTGCCGAGGTTGTTGTACATTACTTTCGTTTTCTGCAGATTAATTTTAAGACCCACCTTTCTGCTCTCCTTGTCTAACTCCGTAATCATGAGTTGCAATTCTTCCCCCGAGTTACTCAGCAATGCAATGTCATCGGCGAAGCGCAGGTTACTAAGGTATTCTCCATTGACTCCTATTCCTAACTGTTCCCATTCTAGGCTTCTGAAAACCTCCTGTAAGCACGCGGTAAATAGCATTGGGGAAATTGTGTCCCCCTGCTTTACACCCTTCTTGATTGGTATTCTGTTGCTTTCTTTATGAAGCACTATGGTAGCAGTTGATCCCCTGTAGATTTCTTCCAGAATGTTTATATATACTTCATCTACGTCCTGATTCCGCAGTCTTTGCGTGACGGCTGATATTTCTACTGAATCAAACGCCTTCTCGTAATCTATGAAGGCTATGTATAGTGGTTGGTTATACTCTGAGCATTTCTCTATTACCTGGTTGATAGTATGAATGTGGTCAATTGTTTTGTTCGTAGTATACATTCGTGCATTGTATTCTGTATTGATGGCAGCCGCACACGGCTATTTCTTTTTCTTGTTTGCATGGCGCATTGATATTGTTGCGTGTAAGTGAAGCTGGTACTCTAACAATTGTTTGTTTTTCCTTTTGTTGTTACTTTGATGCACTCTGCCTATGTATGTTGTGTATGAGAGGGACAGTCCTCATGTCTCCCTTGTTGGTGGCGTTTTGTTCCTTGTTGTCGAAAAAATTCCCCTCCGTGTGAACAAATGTTATGAATACCATTCTGAAAGTGGGGGGCAATGTCACGGACGAATATTTTTGGCGACACCGCGTCACGGCAATTAACGGGCGCCGTACTCCCCGACTGACCGTGAGAAACGGCGGCGCATGAAAGGTATCCGAGAAGTGCGAAATGGGGTGCTCTTCTTAGAACGTCGCCGCCGACAGTTAATCCTTTTGTAACTGTGGCGACGTCTGCAAGGTCGTAGAAGGCCGCGGTATACCCCGAACAAGGATTAGACTACAAGACGCACCAACTAAGAGCTAAGTGGTTGACCGTTCCCATGGGGAAAAGCGTGGGAAACGCTCTGGTGGCCAAGCCGTATGACAACAACCCGACAGGTTGTCACTCTCGCTAGTTGCGGGCCCTCTCCCAATTAAAAAGGGGTGGGGTCAAAATATTTTTGTGGCGGAGTTTCCATCAATTAAACGCGCATGATTGGACCAATGTAGAGGTCTCTTGTCCCCAAGGAAGAGAGCGAGGAGACACGAGGGGGATTTAAGCGCAGGATTTTGCCCTGCTAGGCAGACTAGTCGCTGACCAAAATGGTGTAGAAACAGTTCAACAAGCATCTCTTCTAGAAGTTTTTAGTGTGGCTCTGTATCGGCTGGCCACCTAAACTTAGCCGTTCGTCTAGTTGTGACGCGATAATAACGTGTGCAACGTAGACATCGGGACTTCGCCTCGAGTTAGCTCAACCTGCTCGAAGTCACCTGCAAGCACTAGCCTCCCGGAGCCACCAGCGTTGCAACACCGCCGACATCGCAGTCGTGCCAGAACTCTCTTCGACTTCTCGCATCCGATCGTCGGGGACACAACGCTGCCGGTCATCACACGTATGCCTTCGCCTGTTTATATCTTCGAACTTTCTCCTCCGTAGTCGATTATTGTTAATTTGTGTAGTTTGTAATAGTTCTCTCTCGTAAGCTGATTTATTGTTTGGTTTTATATATTTTTAGTTGTATCAAGTGTTCATGTATTTCGTTAGTTGTATTGAAGTGTTGTAGTAGATCCCGTGTGCTGCAATATCACTAGAGTAAAGTTTGTTTTGTTTTCTCACGTCTCTGATCTCTTCACTGTCTCAGCTTGCGTACGGAACGAACCAACCTGCTGTCATTCCCGTCGCCGACTTCGCGCTGGCGACGCTAGAGCGGCAGCTTGTAACAAAACTGGCATCCGCAAGACAGGACGTTCCGTACAAGAGTAAGACAGTGAGGGGTGAACAAAAACCGTGCGGACAGCGTGGTGATAGAGCCGCACAGTTGAAGCGGTTGCAGCCTGCATAAGACTGCGCTGGTTTTATAGTGGCGTTATAGTGACAGTTTGCAGTATGGAGTGTATGGATTTTGATAAGTGGATCGCACACGGTAAACAGTTAGGCCTCGAGGGCACCGAACTGAGACAATGGGTTAAGGAGCAGCAGGAACAGGCGTTAGCCAGAGAAGAGCGGGCACTGGCCCGGGAGGAAAAACAAAAGGAGAGAGAGCGCCAAGAAAAGGAGAGAGAGCGCAAAGAAAGGGCGAAAGAACGAGAAGCGGCAAGGAAAGCGGCAAGGGAAGCCGGAGAACAGGAAGTGCAGTTACTGCAATTGAAGATTCGCCTCAGTGAGGGTAGCAGGGTGAGCCGATCCAGCAGTGAGCACGGCGATGCCGGCGAGGAACTGTCATTTGAGCGAGACACATGGTGTCAAGGGCTACTCACGGTTCTGCCTTGCGAGGCAAATGAAGCTGTTGCGCGACTCAGTCAGCACAACGCGAACAACTACGAGGTAGTTAAGGCAGAGATGTTCCAGACATTCGGAACTTCTGTCTGGACAAAAGAAGAGCAGCTCAGACAAGAGTCTGAAAGAAAGCGCGAAACAGAAAGACAACAGTCTGAAAGTGAGGGGCGTCGGAAAGCGCTGGACGTTAAAGTGTGGCAGGAAGCGCTAGAACCAGAGATCGCGCCAGAAAAGGGCCCTCGTATTCTAGAAGGCATCAAGGTAGAGTATGCTGAGAACGAGGCTTTGGCCGGTCTGGAGGTAGAGACGATGTCGAAAGACGCTCCTTGCGTGGATAAGGAGAGTGCCAGCAGCCCTAATGGGCCCAGTAAGATGCTGGAAACCTCCTTCGTGCCTCAAGAGTACGATTCGACATCGTCAAATGTAGGCATGATTAGCACAGTGGCGAATCAGAGCGAGGACGCGACGCTTCAGGAATGCAGTGATGTCGTCGGAGAGGGCCCAGTTAATGGCTTCATCAGTGTGGGCCAAGCTAATTTGGCCCGACAGTCCGTCGTGACGCAGAGTTCAAAAAGCGTCATCGGGAGGGAAGACCTAGCCCCAGCTCCAACGAGCTTCCCAACTTTTGAGGTCCCGAAGCGACATGATGATGACATCGAGAGAAAGGGGGCAAGCAAACATCGCCGAAAACGAAAGAAGCGGAAGCGCACCGCACTGTGTAAGCCTAGGGCAGATCTCACTTCATCTCGAAAAAGTCGAAAGGCTAGGCCATTCATCTGTTTCAAGAAACGTCAACGGTGGCGTTCATGGAGGCACAAGAGGCGAGCCAGGTGTAGAGGGGGAAAAGGAGGTGCGTCACCCGAACGAAAGGCGCAGGTCATTTCGACGACTTCGGGAAAGCGGCCTTGCCCGAAGGTTCAAAGTCGGAAAGGCACAACGGCTAAGTACTGCGTGGGGGCGACCACAAAGACACTATTACACACGCTTCCCCCTTGTTTCTGGCGTCCCTTGCACATTCCTGAGGGGAGCCGGCCGAAATGCAGAATGAGGCGTGACAGCAGGACACAGCCTGGCGTTCGTGCTTTTTGTAACCTCTGGCGTGCTCGAAAGCTGCCGGGAAAGCGACCCCATCGTGTGCGATTCAAGCGAATCTAATTGAGAAAAGGGGGGCGGTCAGTTTGAAGAATTGTTGCACGTGCGTGCTAAGTATGGTTACTTAGTGTGGCTTTGCAGATGCAGACTTCAGGCATAATTTTTGCAAGTTACGTGATGCGGTGTAAATTGTTCAAAAGGGAAACCACCGAGCCAAAGGCTGAAAGTTAGCATCGAATTAGTTTAATCATGAGTGCGAAAATTTGCATAAGGTAAAAACCGAGAAAATGTGTCATTTTTCTAGTTGTTTCAAAGGTTTAGTGTGGCATCGTATGCCTCCACTGCCATGGGGATGTGGCATGAATGAGCATTTGAGGAAGATGTTAGCATAAACCGAATGATTTCGTAAATTGATTAAGATTGGCGTGACCCAGTACAGTTGTCGTTGCGCGCATTGAGACTTGAGGTCTATGAGCATGTTGTTGTTTTTTTCCTTCCGTCGGTTGTTTTCTGTTTATATGTACGTATTTCATTGTATAAGAAGTGTATTTTGAGTTATTTTCTTGTTGCTTGGTGCACTGGCTGTTTTTACTTGCTGTAATGCACATTGAAGGATTGCACTACAGTAGAGGAGCGCACCTGTTCCGTTTTGTTTCGTAGTATACATTCGTGCAGTGTATTCTGTATTGATGGCTGCCGTACACGGCTATTTCCTCTTCTTGGTTGTATGGCGCATTGATATTGTTGCGTGTAAATGAAGCTGGTACTCTAACAATTGTTTGTTTTTCTTTTGTTGTTACTTTGATGCACTCTGCCTATGTATGTTGTGTATGAGAGGGACAGTCCTCATGTCTCCCTTGTTGGTGGTGTTTTGTTCCTTGTTGTCGAAAAAATTCCCCTCCGTGTGAACAAATGTTATGAATACCATTCTGAAAGTGGGGGGCAATGTCACGGACGAATATTTTTGGCGACACCGCGTCACGGCAATTAACGGGCGCCGTACTCCCCGACTGACCGTGAGAAACGGCGGCGCATGAAAGGGATCCGAGAAGTGCAAAATGGGGTGCTCTTCTTAGAACGTCGCCGCCGACAGTTAATCCTTTTGTAACTGTGGCGACGTCTGCAAGGTCGTAGAAGGCCGCGGTATACCCCGAACAAGGATTAGACTACAAGACGCACCGACTAAGAGCTAAGTGGTTGACCATTCCCATGGGGAAAAGCGTGGGAAACGCTCTGGTGGCCAAGCCGTATGACAACAACCCGACAGGTTGTCACTCTCGCTAGTTGCGGGCCCTCTCCCAGTTAAAAAGGGGTGGGGTCAAAATATTTTTGGGGCGGAGTTTCCATCAATTAAACGCGCATGATTGGACCAATGTAGAGGTCTCTTGTCCCCAAGGAAGAGAGCGAGGAGACACGAGGGGGATTTAAGCGCAGGATTTTGCCCTGCTAGGCAGACTAGTCGCTGACCAAGATGGTGTAGAAACAGATCAACAAGCATCTCTTCTAGAAGTTTTTAGTGTGGCTCTGTATCGGCTGGCCACCTAAACTTAGGCGTTCGTCTAGTTGTGACGCGATAATAACGTCTGCAACGTAGACATCGGAACTTCGCCTCGAGTTAGCTCAACCTGCTCGAAGTCACCTGCAAGCACTAGCCTCCTGGAGCCACCAGCGTTGCAACACCGCCGACATCGCAGTCGTGCCAGAACTCTCTTCGACTTTTCGCATCCGATCGTCGGGGACACAACGCTGCCGGTCATCACACGTATGCCTTCGCCTGTTTATATCTTCGAACTTTCTCCTCCGTAGTCGCTTATTGTTAGTTTGTGTAGTTTGTAATAGTTCTCTCTCGTAAGCTGATTTATTGTTTGGTTTTATATATTTTTAGTTGTATCAAGTGTTCATGTATTTCGTTAGTTGTATTGAAGTGTTGTATTAGATCCCGTGTGCTGCAATATCACTAGAGTAAAGTTTGTTTTGTTTTCTCACGTCTCTGATCTTTTCACTGTCTCAGCTTGCGTACGGAACGAACCAACCTGCTGTCATTCCCGTCGCCGGCTTCGCGCTGGCGACGCTAGAGTGGCAGCTTGTAACACTGTCACGCGCACCAGTGGACACGAGTGAGCCGGAGGAAGAAGACCTCCCGTTTCTAGGCGTCGTCCAGGCATCAGAAATCGCTGAACAACAACAAAATGACCCCGATTTGCTGCCGCTTATACAGCGTCTCCATGGACTCAACGTTAAAGTCCCGCGCACTTTATCCAGAGGGCTCCCTTCGTTCTGTCTTCGGGAAGGGGTCCTTTACAAAAGGAAGTTCACGCCTCATGGTGACAAGTTTTTACTCGTTGTACCTGCACCTTTACGAAACGAGATTCTGCACGCATGTCATGATGAGCCAACCTCTGGGCTCATGGGTGTCAGCCGTACATTCGCCAGCATTCACCTAAAATACTACTGGCCAAAACTGTTATCATCAGTTCAGCGCTATGTGAAAACTTGCCGTCAGTGTCAAAGCCGCAAAACACCATCCGTGAAACCTGCAAGCCTCCTCCAGCCAATAGAACCGCCGCATGCTATATTCCAACAAGTCGGTATGGATCTCCTAGGCCCGTTTCCGACATCGACTGCACACAAGAAGTGGATAGTCGTAGCCACGGACTATCTCACTCGCTACGCTGAGACTGACTCGCTGTACACTGCAACAGCTCTTGAAGTTGCCAAGTTCTTCATCAACAACATAGTCCTCAGACATGGTGCACCCCGCGTGGTAATTACAGATCGTGGCCCAGCTTTTACTGCAGACCTAATGAAACATCTGATGCGAATGACCCACACAGACCAGAGAAGAACTACAGCATACCATCCTCAAACAAATGGTCTAACAGAGCGCTTGAACAGAACTCTGACTGATATGCTTTCAGTGTATATCGACGTCGAACATAAACTGTGGGATGAAATATTGCCCTACATCACTTTCGCATATAATACAGCCGTTCAAGAAACAACACGAGTGACACCATTTGAACTTGTATTCGGCCGAAGAGTCACCACTCCACTGGATGCCATGTTACCACTGAATGATGAAAGCAGCAATCCACCTGGCTTAGACGACTTCCTGCAAAGAGCCAAGGAAGCAAGACAGATGGCGAGATACAGAATACGCCGCCAACAGCGTATCGACTCCTATCGGTACAATCAGAGTCGTACCGAAGCGCATTTTCAACCAGGTGACAAGGTATGGATATGGACCCCAGTGCGTCACCGCGGACTTTCTGGAAAACTTTTTAGCCGCTACTTCGGGCCTTACGAAGTACTCTGTCGTGTAAGCGATGTAACTTACCAAGTCAGATCCGCTATACACGGGAGCTCAAAACGCCGCAACCTTACAGAGGTTGTACATGTAGTCCGGATGAAGCCGTACTATGAAAGATCACCGGAACACCAGTGACGCCTACCACGAATCTATTCATTGCCTGACGCATCGGGACGATGCGTGTGAGGAGGGGGATCATGCCACGACATAGTGCCTGCATTCAAACAACGCGCCCATCACCACGCGCACAGGAACATACATGGGCGCCGTCTAGTGTTGCGCAGAGACGATGATGATAGCACGAGAACCCAGCTGGCCCCTGCTGATGTGCGCCACGCGCTTGGGACTCTTCTGGAAGAAGTAGAAGAAGGAGACATCTTGGCGTTCTGCTGTAACGTGCTACGACCATAGTCCCTTTGAGTTGTGGGCACAGGTTCGCCCTTTAATAAATACGTTTTATTATACCCCGAGTCCTTCAACATCGTTACAATATGCATGATGACTCCAGCTTCTCGAAAATCGAGACAAAAGCCGTGGCAGGAAGAGAGCACGGAGCGGGGAAGTCAGCGTCGAGAAAAACACCAACATGAATGCGAATGAAGACTTGAACGCGTGTTGGGCATTTGAAGCGGTTTTTCAAGGAACACCGCACGCGAACGCAGTAGCGCAGCTAATAAATCAACATCCTAACAGTGCAGTGACGACAGAATCGCTGTCTTTGGCCAACTGATTATCTCTTTCACCTTAAGCGTGCTTGTGATGTTTGTCCACTTTTCACAGAGCTTTTCATTCCACCTGCAGCATGAAATTGTCCACTCTCGAAAGCAACAAGGGCAGCACTAATGTGCAGCTGGGTAGTGTGACGTCGTGAGAGCGCTGAAATATAATGACTCTAGTAAAGCATCGAGTTTAGAAGTAACTGATCGAAGGGAAATGAAGCAGTGCTGGACGAGATCAGCAAGTGCCGAATTGAAGTGTGGCAGCTTGGGCTAGTTGGTATGGTATGACGATAGTTATAGCGCGAGAACAAAATGACGACACAGAGACAAGAAGGGCACGAAGGACACGACTCGTGTCCTTCGTGTCCTTGTTTTCTTTTGTCGTCGTTTTTTTCTCGTGCTATATCTAACGTCATGCCGAATTGACGATCGTGTAGCTCTGATTCAGCTTGCGCCTTCAATGAGCGGTTTCCACCCGTCAAATACTTCTTTTGGATTGCATCTGGTGCGCATCCAATCTGAAAAGTTCCTTGAGTTTTAGCGAGCCGACATGCGCTCTCTGATTAATACCCAGCACTCAAAGTCTTTTTTTTACTCCTGTAGGACGGTGTTGCCTTATCATCAGTTTACGTAAGCTGTTCTGAAAAAAAATCAGTCAGCCTAAACACACCTTGTAGTGTACACGTATCACGAACGCGTACGGCCACTAGCATGAGTCTGGTCTTAGCGAGCCACAGGGCCGCGTTAGCCGTTGTCTCTGCACAGCGCGTTTGGACAGCCATGTCGCCGAGCGCAGCGTGACAAGGACACGGTAATGCTCTCAACAGGTCGTAACACTTTATTGCGCGCGGCAACACCAAAACGCAGTACAGAGCCTGTTGCAAAAGAGGCGGCCGGAAAACACATAGACTTATCCACACCATAGGCGGATGAGATTTCAACCAAGAAGGACGCGTGCTTTTTGTGCTCCCGTCCGTACCCTGATCTTCGTTCCACGCTCTCAGCACGCAGCCCTTTTAAAGGCTACATATGGCGCCTCAGCGAGGCACCCGTAAAGAAACAACACAACAGGATGCCGTCGTGGCAGCCTCGGTATCATCTTCAGTGCCAACACAGCAGCAGCAGGCCTAATCCAAGCCAGCACGCTCCAAGAAATCCCAGCCGCAGAAAGCCAGCAGCTGCCACACTGCTGCCGTCTCCAGGGCTTCGAGCAAAGCGAAGGCGCACACCGGAGCTTGCTCATCTCCTGCCACGGCCGTGGCTATCTGCGAGAGATACCCCCCTGGCAGAAACACCTCCTCATCTCCTTCAACTACTGCGGCCGCCGAGCAAATGGCGTCCGCTTCCGGTGAGCGCGGCGTGCCCCCAAGCTTTCCTCCGCGTTTTGAGGGTTCCCACGTTGTTGGCGACCTTCCTCCGATTGGATGTTCGGCCACCATTGTCTTTCGCCCTGTCGGAAAGAAGGCTAAATTCCTGGCTGCGTCGAGGGATGCAATCGCCACCTTCCTTTCAGGTTTTCAGCCACTCAGCCAATGCGGGTCGATTTCCGGTTCAACCTTGTTGCTGTCGACACCTGGCCTATCGCCAATCTGACTGCCCTACTTCAGGTTGTAACGATCTGTGCGGCCAAGGTTCGAGCCAAACAACTCGACCTGAACACCTGTGTTGGCATGGTTTTAGGAGCGAAGCTCGTTATAACGGCACCCGTTCGTCCCTCGTAGGCACTGCAGTATGTAACAAGTATAACATTTTGACCTCCAAAGTGGTGCCGGTGAGAATTTCTTCTGTGCCTTGTTGAACAATAAAAAATAATGCTCAATGTACATGCCAATGGCTGCTAATGGGAAATGAGAGACAGGAGCATTCGGCTTTTAGTTAACGCGCACGCTTCGATCCACTTTAGCAGCCATTGGCATCTACATTGAGCACTATCTGACAAGAATGGGTTGCTACGTTATACTCGCTGGGTGTAACCTCTTTAGTTTTAGAAAGGTTTAGCGAGCGTTGAGCCGCGGTGCCATAAATACAATGAACTAGGATATCATCATCATCATCATCATCATCAGCCTGACTGCGTCCACTGCAGGACAAAGGCCTCTCCCATGTTCCGCCAGTTAACCCGGTCCCGTGCTTGCTGCTGCCAATTTATACCCGCAAACTTCTTAATCTTCTCTGCCCACCTAAACTTCTGTCTCCCCCTAGCCCGCTTCTCTTCTCTGGGAATCCAGTTAGTTACCCTTAATGACCAGCGGTTATCCTGTCTACGCGCTACATGCCCGGCCCATGTCCATTTCCTCTTCTTTATTTACACTATGATATCCTTAACCCCCGTTTGTCCCCTAATCCACTCTGCTCTCTTCTTGTCTCTTAAGGTTACACCTACCATTTTTCTTTCCATTGCTCGCTGCGTCGTCCTCAATATAAGCTGAACCCTCTTTGTAAGTCTCCAGGTTTCTGCTCCGTAGCTAAGTACCGGCAGGATACAGCTGTTATATACTTACCTCTTGAGGGATAGTGCCAATCTACCTGTCATAATTTGAGAGTGCTTGCCAAATGTGCTCCACCCCATTCTTATTCTTCTAGTTACTTCAAATTCGGGGTTCGGCTCTGCGGTTATTACCTGCCCTAAGTAGACAGTCTTTTACAAATTCAAGTCCACTATTACCTATCTCGAAGCACTGCTCCTTTCCGAGGTTGTTGTACATTACTTTCGTTTTCTGCAGATTAATATTAAGACCCACCTTTCTGCTCTCCTTGTCTAACTCCGTAATCATGAGTTGCAATTCGTCCCCTGAGTTACTCAGCAATGCAATGTCATCAGCGAAGCGTAGGTTACTAAGGTATTCTCCATTAACTCTTATCCCTAACTGTTCCCATTCTAGGCTTCTGAAAACCTCCGGTAAGCACGCGGTAAATAGCATTGGGGAGATTGTGTCCCCCTGCCTTACACCCTTCTTGATTGGTATTCTGTTGCTTTTTTTATGAAGCACGATGGTAGCAGTTGACCTCCTGTAGATTTCTTCCAGAATGTTTATATATACTTCATCTACGCCCTGATTCTGCAGTGTCTGCATGACGGCTGATATTTCTACTGAATCAAACGCCTTCTCGTAATCTATGAAGGCTATGTATAGTGGCCGGTTATACTCTGAGCATTTCTCTATTACCTGATTGATAGTATGAATGTGGTCAATTGTTGAGTAGCCTGTTCGAAATCCTGCTTGTTCCTTTGGTTGATTGAATTTTAATGTTTTCTTTACTCTGTTAGCAATTACCTTTGTAAATAGCTTGTATACTACAGAGAGCAAGCTGACCGGCCTGTAATTCTTCAAGTCCTTGTCACCTCCTTTCTTATGTATTAAGATGATGTTAGCGTTCTTCCAAGACTCTGGTACTCTTCCCGTCAGGAGACACCTCGTAAACAGGGTAGCTAGTTTTTCTAACACAATCTGTCCTCCATCTTTCAGCAGATCTGATGTTGCCTGATCCTCACCAGCAGCTTTGCCTCTTTGCATGCTCTCCAAAGCTTTTCTGACTTCTTCTATCATTATTGGTGGGGTGTCATCTGGGTTACTGCTAGTTCTTATAGTATTAGGGTCGTGCTTGTCTCGGCTACTGTACAGATCTCTGTAAAACTCCTCCGCTATTTTAACCATCCTATCCATATTGGTAGTTATTTTAGTTATTGGTAGTTATTGGTAGTATATACCATGAATGAACTCGAGGTGGTTAAAGGTGGGAAGTAGAGATGCAATGCAAGCCGTAAGAAAGTAAAAGCAAGATTCTCCCGTCTCTCGTTTCCCATTAGCAGCCATTGGCATGTACATAGAGCACTATCTGACAGAAAAATATTGCTACGTTATACTCGCTGGGCGTAACCTCCTTGGTTTTAGAAAGGTTTAGCGAGCGTTGGCTCGCAGTGCCTTTTACCGTCAACTAGTATATATGATAAACTTGAGGTGGTTAAAGGTGGTAAGTAGAACCGAAGTGCAAGCCGTAAGAAAGTGTGCGTGTGCCACTTCTCGTTTATTCCTTGAAATGTCCGCTGGATGGCGGTGCTTCTATACGGGAAATATTTCACGAAAAGAAGCGAAAAGGTGGTACTTGGAGAGGGACGAACGGACACACAGACAGATGCACGAATGAACGCATGAATGGAGGCAAGGGCGGATGCATGGACGAACGCAGGGATGGACTCACGAACAGACGCACACACGGACGGGTGGAGGGACGCATGGACGGTCACACAGGCGGACGCATGAATGAAAGGAAGCAAGAACGAATGGACGGATAAATGCTTCGCCCCACTCTCCATGATTCATTTCGTGGATATGCTGCCAATTTTTTTGGAGTGGACCCAATGATCCCCTTTGATGACCTCCTCGGCAACATTGCTTCACCTGTGCCCCTCATGTCTGGTGTACGCAGAGGCAACTGCCTCCCCCTTACGATCGCTGGGACTCCCGTCCCGCCGGATATATTGCTTTACAAGCAAAGGCGCCCAGTACGACCCCGTCTCCCTCAGCCCCTGCAGCGCTCCCGTTGCGGCCGCTTCGGACACGAAAACGCCACCTGCTATCGGGACAAACGGTGCCTGCGCTGTGGCATGAAGCACGCCCCAGGATCGTATGCAGCACACCCTCGTTGCTTAAACTGCAGCAGGAAACACCCTGCAACCGAGCCCCGCTGTACAGCTTGGGAACTCCATCGCAGAGCCGCGGTCATCATGGCCTCAACTGACGGCACCATGACTCGCCGCGAAGCCCTGCAGTACGCTAGGACCCCTGGCAGCAACTCCCCCATCATGAAGGGTCGCTCCTTCCGAGATGCGCTCGCCGGTACCGGCGACACGGCCTTGGAGGCCGCCCCTTGTCCTGCAATGAGTGTGCCCGTCGTCCCCACCACAACGACGACTGCCCCGCCCTCATCCACAGCTCAGCCGGTCTCTACTGTTATCCAAAAGCACTCAACGGTAACGCAGACACCGCGCGCTTTTGCGCAACCACCGGTTCCTGTTACTGTCACCAGATACACGACGACGGAGCCACAGAACAGTTAACGCAGCCGACTACTTTGACCTCAGAGAAACCTGAAATTCAGAAAAGGAACGATATCCTCACTGCTCTTGCTACGGGACTTCGAGTGGCACTCGGGGTCCTACCATGGTAGTGTATAGGTGTTCTGTGGGCCTACCAGCTGGCTGCCACGAGCGCAATCTCGCTGCTGTGCCCCTCCTCACCTTTGAGGCTGTTGCCGAACGGTTTGGCATCAACCTGAAGGAATCGCCTGTTTATCGTGAATTCTACTCCCGCCCGTTATAAATCGTGCACATCACTGTACCGGTGGCCTTCTTGGTTGTAGTCCCGGTCGACTGCGAGTGGCATACCGGTCTTTTCCTTCGCGCGCACGCTGATTTTGCCTCTTTCGTTTCCCTTACTGCTACATCGCGCTGCGCACCACGCCTTCTCCCTGCTCGGAGTCCTACGTGACCTTGTGTACGTACGCTGCTCCGAGCTGCCTGACGGCTTTTTCTCTTTTTTTCTTCTTTTTTTCTTTCCTATTCTTCGTGGGCGCGTCCAACCCTTGCAGCGGGGACTCTGTCCCCTTCTCTATCAGTTCGGGAGTGCCCTAACTTCTTTCCACTTGTCCTGTGGTTTCTTTACCGCTTTTTTTCTCTTCTCTTTTTTCGCTTTCTTTCCCTTGACGGGCGCATCTCCCCCCCCCCCTCCCCGACTTCTCGGCGGATCTTTCCGATTATCGCGTCTGCGGCGTTTGTTTCTTGCGTGCATGCGTCATACGAGTGATCGAATGCTTTTCACCACCCTTCTCTTACTCCTTTCTTCTATCTCTTTAATTTCCATTACATTAATCCCTGTGCTTAACTGTGGAGGTGCCCTCATTGAGACAGGCAGTAACGAAACAGCGTTTTTTTCTTTCTTTTCCCCTTTTAAGATCACTTGAGTGAAGTAGTACACAGGGTGCCTCCATGGGAAAAAGAGGTTCACGTTGACACCGAAACAACAGACCCAATGGATCGAGCGAGAGCAAAACTCGCTTGCGTTGGCATCGAGAGGTACGGGTTGTTGAAGTAAGGTCATGCACAGAGACACCGCACAGGTCTTCAGCCTAGAATTTGAAAGGGGCAACAAAAAGTGAGCGTTAGCCGCGGGCGCAGGGCGCCATTGGCGATGTAAGTAAGCCTAAGCCCCAAACAAAAGGAGCTGACGGACGGGACAGAAATGCGTGCTCACCCTACGTCGTTCCGAAGAGGATTCTGACTCTCCCGACTCACGTGGTCTAAATGTCCTGAGAGAGTGCACGCACTGCGCTACAGTCGACATCCCTTACCGGGTGAATGGGGTTAAGGTCACTTTCACTTTCCTAGGGTGACAGGCCCCGGACGAAGGGAGAGGCATGTTAGAACATGAGAACGGCAGAAATAGGCGACAAAGCTCACCCATTGGCGGCAGGCCAGCCTGAATTCCCACAACCTATATTTAGAAACACCTAGAAAGTTAGTCCAAATGTAGATGCTGTAGAGGGCCATTAAAGAATAATTAATTCATGAGCTACACTTAATAAAATATCACCCATGCACTTGAATCGGGTGCGTAATAATTTAGCAAAAAAAATCCCGCTGGCGGATAAAGACCAATCGTGTCGTGCAATGTGACAACGTTGTCGGGATCAACTGCCTTAAGTGCAGTTTGCGAAAAATGAGTAGCAGTTGATTAAAAAAAATGCTCAACTTCAGAACACAGGCCTGCCTTGCAGGCCTTATTTCTTCATTTTTGGGAACTGAAAAATTTGAGAAGTTTTTTCACGGTACGCCACTTGGCGTGGGTTTCACGGTAGTCAAATACAAAACGTTCACCGTCAACTTACGCAACTCTCGGCAGTTCGTCCACCGTGCTTGTTGAGCAGTTTTGGAAACAAGGGGCTGTGATGGCTGGTATTTGGCCGCCAAGGTCGATAAATGTCCAAGTCGTGCGCCACCAGGTTGATGAAGTCCACATACCTGTAAGTGTGAGGTTACCTTGTAAGATGGTGGTGTGCAAGCTCAGACATATTTCGAAACTGTTAGGGACACCCTAAACGAAAGACAAGCGGTGTTAAGGGCCAGCAAAATATGGCAGCGAAAGCTGTTATAAGATCACAACTCGGTTCACGCGCTGTTGATTGCCGCTGCTACCGCTGCCGCCGCCGCCGCCGCCGCCGGTGCTTTGCTCGTGTTGGCGAACTTGCCTGAGTCAGGCTTGATCTCGGGAAAGCAATCGCTTTATTACAACTTGTAAAGCGTTTTAAAACAGTGAAAGAACAAGTTGTCGTCACACAATGCCAATAGTGTAAGGAGTTGGTTGTCTAATGCTCGAACCCATTACAGAAGCTTGTTTTTGTTCACGCATTAACTGTGGCGTATACCTACTCAAGCGAAATTCCCCATCGTCTTCAGACACTGTATGAATAATTGTCACTGAATTTCTCGCCATAGTTTAGCGGATACCACGCTTCTCAGAAGAGTGACGAAAAATAGCATAGCGAATGCTGGCCTACTACCCTAAAATTTGTATATTATTGCCGTAGTGGGCGTCCAGCTAGTGTGCTTGCCGTATTAAGCAATGAGTCTTTCGAAAAGACGCTAATAAGCTCTGCAGCGAGCTTTAGGTTATCCATTCAAAGTATGCCACAAGAACTTGCAGAGCAGGCTGCAAGAGCGTTTTTACCAAAGTATGATAGCGCACCTTCTATAACCTGCCCCGAAGTCGACGAGCTTGAGCCAAGCACCAAATCCAATATTTCCAGCCTTTTCGGCATGGCCGAACTAATAGCGGTGATTGAGCCTTCTCACCAAGGAACAACACCTGGTCCAGGTGGTATTCCGTTCGAGGTTTTCAAGAACATGGAAGGCGAAGCTCTGGATGCCCTGATGCCCTTCTGCAGGCTATTAATAAAGTATGGAAAAGTGGGGACCTTCCATCTGGTTGGAAATACTCAGTTGTCGTCCCAGTTACGAAACCCGGAAAGTCTCTAAATAGCCTGCAATTTTTACATCCAATTTTTTGACTGCTACTGTCTGCAAGCTTGCTGAAAAGATGCTGGCCACACATGTTTCCTGGTGGCTTGAACGACACAAGAAGTACCATCCGGCTCAAATCAGGTTGCGGTCTCATTCATGACTCGCAGTATGGTTTCCGCAAAGGCTTCAGTACAGAATATGCTCTCATGGCACAGAAAGAGTACATTTATCAGCAATTTGAACAGGGAAACGTTGTGTTGGGGTTGTTCGTAGATTTTACGAAAGCTTTTGACCACATTAACCACAAATTACTTATAGAAAAACTGGAACGGTATGGTATTCGGGGAACGGCGGGATCATTAATACAGTCTTATTTGCAACACCGTAATCAGATTGTTAGCCTGGGTGGTTGCAATTCCGATTCTTTGTCAATCGTTGCAGGAGTTCCACAGGGAAGTATTTTGGGACCTTTCCTCTTCAATATTTACATTAATGATATCGTGAACATCTCCTCTGACGTAAAATTTATAATATATGCAGATGATACGAATATATTTTTAACAGGAAAATCGGTGAACGAATTAATAACACATGCAAATCTACTGCTCATTAGATTAGAAAAATGGACAAGAGAAAACGGTCTAAAAATAAATGTTGCAAAGACTAAGGCTATGGTATTTCATGCTAAAAATAAAGCGGAAATTGTAAAACAAACGATCCTTTTAAATTCCACCCCTGTCGAGATAGTTCCTTCTCTTAAAATATTAGGAGTAATATTTCAAGAAACATTATCATGGGATCACCACATACACTTCTTAGCTACGAAGGTCTCTCAGGTAGTCGGTCTTGTGTACCGAAACAAGCACTTGCTTCCTCGGAATATTTTGTTGTTAATTTACAATACCTTATTTTTATCAAGAATCAATTACTGCCATCTAGTTTGGGCTCTAACTTCTAAAGAAAACATAAACAAACTTCATATGTTGCAAAAAAGGTTTGTACGGGCGGTAGAGAACGTGCCACGTACTTATCATACTCGTTCCTTATTTGAAAAATACAACCTAATGCCAGTAATAAAAATGTATGATTTTCTTCTGTCCAAGAAATATAAGCAAGACATAAAAAACTCTAATCCGTTTCTAAAGCAGTTGGCAGATTTAATACTTAACCAGCCTAAGTATAATACCCGGAAAAATGAAGTGTGGACTGTTCGAAACTTTAGAACCACATACGGTCTTCAATCGTTGGGAAATAAACTTCCAAGGTTACTAAATGAACTTAGGGATAACGAAATTGACTTAGAAAAAATCACCTTTAAACAACTGCGGAATCATTTCCTCCAGATGTCATGATCACTCGTTTCTGTTACTTGTAATTTTTCTAAAGAATATATTTTTGTATTTTGTTTTTGTTGACGTGTATTTTGTATACTGCTTTGTGTTTTTTTACGATATGTTTTTTGGTGTCTTGTTTGTTTTTTCTGTTTTAGGAAACGAGTATGCACTTGTGGTGTTGCCAAAGCAATAAATTAGGCATATTTCTTTTATGATGTTTTTTCTGTGTTTTTGCAAGGCAAATCCGCTTGTATTTTCACATTGCGAAATTATTTGTTTATAGCATTATATGTACCAATATGTTACACCTGTACAGTGTTGATTGCTCATTTTGTCGTATACATGTTTGTATGCTTCGCTCGGATGTATTACGCAAATGCTTCCTTTTTTTAAGGAAAAATACGCCAACATTTTTTGCATCTTTTGAAATAGATTTTTTGTCGTTGTTGTTTAAGCATTAGACGTTTCGTTTTATCACACATGTACAGTGATGATTTCTTTCTTGTCATAGACCTGTTTTATTTTACGCGTATGATCCCGAATGTTTTTATGAAGGTGTTACCGCTGCTGCGATGTGTTCGGGGAGGGGGAAGGGGGGCCTGCGGCCTTGTCAAGCTGGCATCACGCCAGCTTTTTCTGCAGGTCTCCTGCATCATGTATCCTTGATGCGAAATAAAGTTATTATTATTATTATTATTATATTATTATTTGGGACTGAAAACGGTCTTTCTATCTTGTCGGATGACATTTTACACACAGCCACGCAGTATGCGCTGTAAAAGCAACGGACGTAACGAAATCTTACGACAACATAAACAATGACGTCATATTATCCAACCTCATTGAGCTCGGATTTCCACTGCTTGTAGTAAAATTATTTAACTGCACATTTGTGATAAGAGTAGATGGAAAACCTGAAGGTTGGTTCATGTCCAACAGAGGTGTCCCGCAATGATCAGTTTTGGCTCCTCTCCTGCTCAATATTGCTCCAATACCTCTAGCATGGCAACTACACCAAATTGCAGACAAGAGATTTTTATTATACGCTGATGATGTGACTTTATGGTCTGTACATAAAGACGCCTGAAGACAAGCACAACAGCTTCAGAAAGCACTTGATGTTCTTCAGAGCTACACTCGGAACGCAGGCTTACACATGTTCGAACAAAAATCATGCTATTTTCAGGTAGCTTACAAAGCAGGACGCAGAAAAATCAAACAGTGCCCCTTTACATTTAAAATAGATGCAGTGACCATTCCTGAGGCTTCGGAGGTCCGCATACTATGTCTTGATATTCACCAGTTCGGCAGTGGAGTGCACCGGCTTCGAAAAGTCAGACAGAGTTCCGCAAAAACACTTCAGCTGATTCACCGCATCGCATCGAAAGCAGCTGGAGCTCGTACACATTTAGCTTGACAGCTCGTCTGCACAGTTCTGCAGCCGAAACTTTTATACCCGGGCAATTTCCACGGTTATTTTTGGCCGAGTTGGCACAGTTGGAGACTATTACCCGTGATGCTATGCGCACAATAACAGCCTTACTTCGCATCCCTCCCATACCAACTTTACAGGAGGGCGCCCAGTGTAACACAATTGTATAGCTGGTCACGCAAAGAGAAAAAGCTCGTGAAATCAGCAGGCAGCTTGTACCAGTTGTTGCTGTGTTGCGTGCACACTTTCAACGTGGCTTTCACATTGACAACCAGCCTGAGTCTATGCCTCTCTGGGAATTCACCACCATCACATCTAATAAAACAACAAAGTAACGGAGCTCCGATACATCATCTACAATTGGCAAACGCTCCATCATAGAGGCCCCATGCGCTAATACCTGCAAACTATATACAGATGCTGCTATCCTACAAGACGGCGGAAGGACATCATTCCTGAGTACTATGCATACTTTTGTCAGAGGCCACCAGCGTTATCTATCTACGGAAGCCAGTCCTCTTGTGACGGAGCTTGAAGCCATCCACGACGCAATCCAGAATGCTACCTCTAAGCTGCCCACAATTAAGCAGATTGACGTAGACACTGATTCCTTAGGAGCTATCAGGGAGCTCAAGAAAGTGCACAAGGTGATGGAGATCTGCGAGGCGATACATAAGCTGAACAATAATACGGCTACTTGCGTAAAAGTACATCGGATTCAAGGCCATGCTGCAAACCCACACAACATTGCTGCTGACCAGCAGGCGCACTGCCCTCCGGACATAGACCTTCCAGCCATTCCCCTTCCACCTCAGCCATTAAACTTACTCCATACCCATAAAATTGTTCTCCAGTAGGATACACGTGCTCTTCTTCCACCGTGTGTCTGCTCTCTCTCCCCTCATCTTACTATGGCGGAGGTAGTTGTGCCTAAGAGGCTTCGGGCAGGGGTGGTCCTCACGCCAGCCGTTATATCTTCATGGAACTGGTAATATTTACGAGGTGGTTATACGTGTCCGCATTGTCCCACTCCTGCGATGCAAGCAGATAGATACCATCCTTTATGTACATATAAAGGGTTGCAGCCAGAACGCTCCCGTCACCTCACTCAAGCCAGCCTTCGCTACAGCGCCACAGCCAGTTACAACCGCTGGATATATAAAAACAGATTCCACAAGACACTACTTCACCTCATACACAAAACCGGTCCAACAGCAAGCATTTAGTACAAAAATGTTGTGCCTTAAAGGAAAATCTTTGTCGCATTAAAAAAAGGCTCTTCTAGCTTTCGCTGTGACTGTGTCGTGCCTTCCGTGCAGGCCTGGCGTTTTTTTACTCAAATTACGTTTGATATTAACATGTTTTCATTTCTTGATGCGTTCAACAGAAAATATCGCACGAGCCACTGGTTTTACAGGAAGTGTCTTGTGAAATTTCCTAAATTAAGCCTTTGTATCCCACGGTCATGCCGGTTATAATAGGCGGTTATCTTATTACAAAAAAACGTGAAATAAGACATTTTAGCTCTATTTCTGAAAGAAAACAAGTGTCCACGAATGCGAACGCTATAAACAACAGTGGCTACAGATGTTGCCCTTATCATCATATCTGTTCATTGTACATGAGACCTTTGCTTGCCGACAACAATTTCGACACAATCGTTCATTATAAACCTTACTAATTATCACATTCAATCACTTGATAATCTTCTGAACGCGTTCATGATTACAAGTATTCACCATAAACGTTCATGTAGCCACTTGCAAGTGGCTCTGATTCAACGTTTTCATGGTCATAGTTCCTCATAGAAATCATCAGCGCGTTCATTGTCATGTTCATCACTTTCAGTACAACCATGATAATTCGCATTCATGGCCTAGCTGCTTGCCCAAATATCTACCTCAACGCGTTTATCATCATCTCTATCGCCATATTCATAATTACCAATTCGTTCATGGTTACGTTGAAAATGAGTGATTTTATAATGAAGAGCAGCAATGATTAAGAGGCATTCTCTTATGGCTCTGCTTTAACGCCCTAATTATTGGTGCTCTCCAAATGGAAACAATCGCTTCCCCTAGTCGAAACTTGTACGCCTTCGTGTGCAATGTACGCCTTCGTGACATAATCTACGTTCCCATGAAAGCAAATAAATCCTAGATGCAACTTTTAAAACTTGTGAAAAGCCGTACGGTAAAGAAGTGACTCCTACTACCAATCGGCGTTCTCGGTATGCATGGCGTCCGTAAACGTAGACGCGCGACCCCAACTGCACTTACAAAATTGTGCTCACTTACAGTGCAACAAAAGCCGCATAAAAACAAGCGATACCCTTTTTTCTCGTACAAAGCTGAATGATTCAGATGAAAATGTTATGTGTGGTGTTGTCTTTGGCCTAAAACGTACGCGCTAGGCGCAGTAGTCTAAATAACTTGGACAGCGCGTAACGGTTGAAGGCTTCTTCATTCCTGCTTGGAGGAGGCAGCCTAATGGCGAGGGAAACGACTGATGGACCGTTTGTAAGCTAAGAACCAGTTGTACGCAGGTAAGCTGTATCACTTCACTAGGAACACGTTCGAGAGTTCGCTTGGGAGCTAAGGTGTGCTCGGAACACATCAATTTATTTATTTATTTATTTATTTATTGATACTGCAATCTCGAACAGAGACTATAGCAGGTGTGAGACAGAGGTACAGAGTATTCTGAAAGGGCAAAATAATATACACGCAGAATATGCATAACGCGGACAATATAATGCATACAGTTAAAGCAACACAAATAGGGATGCGAAACAAAATTCGAAGTAACTAGTGAAATGCCAAGTAGGGTATATAGAATATACAGAGGATACATCGCTTGAAAAAAGATTCCGTTTAACTGATAATCGAATTTTACAAGTGACACACAAAAAGAAACAAATGCAACAAAAGATATAATCAATGGTACTAAAGAACTACTCTAAGCATTTTTCAAACAAGGAAAGTGATTCTTGTGTTACAATGTTATTAGTTAGGTTGTTCCAATCAGCAATAGTTCTATAGAAGAAAGAGTATTTGAAGCAATTATTTCGTTGAAATAAAGGAGCTATCTTTAAAGAGTGTCTTTGCCTGGTAGCATAACCCTCAGAAAAAGTGATAATGTGGGAGGTATCTATGTTGTAATGTCCTTTAACTATTTGGTACAAAAGTTTCAGTCGACAAATTTTATTTCTCTTCGTAACTGTGGGGAGCCCACTTCGTTTGATCACCTCAGTAACTGACGAACGACCATAATAATTATAAATATAACGCACTACTTTTTTCTGTACTCTTTCTAATTTGCTTATGTTTGTTTTGGTGTAAGGGTCCCAAATTGGCACGGCATATTCAAGCATGGAACATATAATTGACTGGTATGCAAGGAAGCGTACAGAAGGAGTTGCTAATTTTAAGAATCGTCGCAAGAAGAATAATTTACGTAACGCTTTATTTGTGATGACATCTATATGATTTGACCATGATAGATTATTTGTGAACCATAAACCCAGGAATTTATATTCAGCAACCTCCGAGAGGCCTACTCCATTAGCTCCGTAATGAAATAAAAGTGGCTTCTTTTTGTGGGTTATTTGCATAAAAACTGTTTGGTCGCAAATTATAGTCATCTGCCACTGTTCGCACCATGTAGTGATTTTTTGGAAGCTTTCATTTAACCTAATTTGGTCCTGAATCGAATTGACTGTCATAAATCACGCTGTCGTCTGCGTAGAGTTTAGTCTTACCATTAATGTTGGTGGTGATGTCATTTATAAAAATGAAAAATAACAGAGGCCCAAGCACGGACCCCTGAGGTACGCCAGAAGCTACTTCTACTCGGTTGGAGCAGGTGCTATTTGGGGAAACGTATTGATACCAGTTTGTCAAGTAAGCTTTATTCCATGTTAATATCGTATGATTTGTTACAATAAGGCCCAACTTGTGAAGTAATTTATTATGAGACACTTTATCAAACGCCTTACTCAAATCCATATAAATAGGGTCTGTTTGGTTATAGGGTTCCTTTGTTTATAGCCTCCGCGAAGTCATGTGTAATTCCAAGTAATTGTGTGTTAGTAGAATACCCACGTCTGAAGCCGTGTTGTGCACCTGTTAGAGCTTCATGCTTTTCAAGAAAATCTACTATGTGCTTATAAATTATGTGCTCGAAGATTTTGCATGAAGTAGATGTCAACGAAATAGGCCGATAATTTGCAATGTTGGATTTATCACCAGATTTAAACAGTGGTTTGATTCTGGCGGTTTTCCAGTCCTCCGGCAATGCGCCGTCACTCAGAGATTTTTTAAATAATATGAACAAACACTTTGCACACCACTCTGCATATCTTTTTAAGAAGGCGTTTGGGATATCGTCCGGGCCATGAAATTTTTTAGCATCTATATTAAGCAGAAGGTTAAAAATGCCCTGCTCGGAAATTTTTACATCCGGCATAGGTGGAAAAGACATACTAAGCACGGGAAGGAAATTATTATATGTTGTAAATACAGATTTAAAATGATTATTGAAGGCATTGGACTCCGATGTGTCATCACCTATGACTTTTCCGTTAAGATAAAATGAAGTAGTGCCACATGAACTCGGTTTAATAGACCTCCAAAACTTTTCTGGAGACGTCTTAATAAAGGAAGGAAGTGATATACCATAGTACCTTGCCTTGTCCTCCTGAGTTTGTAGTTTTAGTTTTGTTGCTAATGTAGCAATGGCTTCGTCAAGTAGAGGACAAACCGAATTTCTGGCCTTTTGCTTTTTTACTCTCCTAAGTTTTCGTTGTAGCTGGAGAGTTTGTCGATTGATCCAAGCATTTTTACCAGCTGATTTTTTAGTTATTAGTGGTACATAGCGTGCTATACATTCCTGAACAATGTCTTTGAAAGTTAGCCATAGATCGTTTATATTGCTGGTGTTTTCTGAGAAAGCAATGAAGGAGAGGTCAAGAAAATTGAGGATTGACTCATCATCAGCGCGAGAAAAGTTCGGGTACTGGCGCTTGACAGTGGAATCAACATACGAAGGATCAGTTAAGGTTAATATGACAGCTTCATGATCAGATATTTCTGGTACAACATCACACAATACATGATTTTTTACAGTACTGCTAACAAAGAAGAAATCTACGATCAGAATTGCACTCTGAATTCTAGTATGTTGAGATACAATCTGTAGCAAATCATAATTAAAAATCATGTTTAGTATTTTAATGTAACTTAGATCTGAAGACTGTGTGGAAAAGGTATTCCAATTTATACTCGAAAAATTGAAATCAACCGCGAGAATTAACCTGTCATTTCGTTTTATATAAGAGCACATGTAATCATCAAGATTTTCTAGAACCGAGGCAGAGGAGTCAGGAGGCCTATAAATAGCTCCGAGAATGTATCGCGTTTTTATATATATATATGTAGTGCAAAAATGCTTTCAACACCGGGAATATGAGGCATTCTAACGAGTTGTAAATATGCTCTAAATAATATAGCAACCCCGACACCTCTCCAGTCCCGGTCTATACGAAAGCAGACGTAGTTTTTCGGAACGAATTCGCTGTCGGATACCTCATCCTTTAATCAAGTCTCTGTAAGCACAGCAATGTCTGGTTCACGAGTAACAAACAGGGCTTCAGGCAGGACAGGTTTATTAAGAATGCTACGGCAATTTACATTAAGGATAGATAGATTACGGGTACTTGCTTTATGGTGTCATTTGTTACGCTTTGAAATTTTATATCTTTTATTGTTGGTTTCATCCCAACCATACAAAAGGTCGTCTACATACAGCTTATCATATACCAGCTTTACTTTTGAACCATTTGCCTTTTCATGCGTTGCAGTTTCCCACAATTTCCTCCTGGTTTCTCTAATACCGACAGAAAAGTCCTCAGTGACCGAAACAGGAGATCCCTTTAGCTTGAAACATGCTTTAAGTATTGACGTTTTCTCGCGATAGTCCAACAACCGTATTATCACAGGACGATTTCTAGTGGTTTTTTTACCCAGTCAGTGACATCGCTCTATGTCATTTACAGTAATTCGAAGTTTTTGTAAGAACAAGTTTTCTTTGATAGTAGTTGTTAGACTTTCAGTAGTTTCAGAGACGGCTTCTTCAATGCCACATATAACTAGATTAATTCTCCTGCTCCTATTTTAAAGTTCATTATTTCTTTGCGCTGCAAGACGTACAGCTTCTTTAGGTTGAGCAACTGTTTTTTTCATTTCGTCTAATTCATTATTAAGTGAAAGTAATGGGGCTACTTGATGTTCCAAATTTCCAATACGGTCGTTTAATTTGATAATGTCGGTTTCAATTTGACCCTGTTTAGCTAAAATGTTAGATTGACCTGAAAGTAACTGCATCAACAATTCCTTTTCTGTCGGACCAGGGTTAGGTTCAACGTCACCACATGACAAAAGGCTAACTTTAAATGTGTAAATATCTATAACAATTTTTCAAATAATCGGTGGGCATGACAGCAGCAGCAAAAAGCGGTTATCGCTTCTGAAGCAATGGGTAGGCAAGTATCTACTGACCTGACCGATAAAGCAGAAGGGGCCTAGCATTTTGCTGGAAGCGCCTAGTGCGCTGCTGCCATGCACACTCGTCGCTGCTTGTGGTGTTGGTCTTCTTATAGCAGTAGGCTTGTCCACGTGATGAGATGTTATCCAGCAAGGAGCATGCGCAGATTCCAGTGCTTTCGGAAGAGTGACTTCACATAAAGTGAAGATACGTGTGTTCGGTGAAACGTTGACGCTGCCACTGTAATCACGCAGATGTTCCGCATCGGTTGTAGGTAGATCCACGCAGCCGACACCTGAACGATAAAGCAGAAGGGGCTTAGCATTTTGTTGGAAGCGCCTAGTGCGCTGCTGCCATGCACACTGGTCGCTGCTTGTGGTGTTGGTCTTCTTATAGCAGCAGGCTTGTCCACGTGATGAGATGTTATCCAGCAAGGAGCATGCGCAGATTCCAGTGCGTTCGGCAGAGTGACTTCACATAAAGTGAAGATACGTGTGTTCGGTGAAACGTTGACGCTGCCACTGTAATTCACGCAGATGTTCAGCGTCGGTTGTAGGTAGATCCACGCAGCCGAACCTGAACGATAAAGCAGAAGGGGCTTAGCATTTTGCTGGAAGCGCCTAGTGCGCTGCTGCCATGCACACTCCGCCAACGCGCCGTCCATCATCTTTGAGACTCCGACGCTTAGGAGATATCTGGGGGTCCTTTCCAAGCGACACCCAAGCCTCCACTTTTTTAGTGCAGGTTTTCTAGCACTTGGAGCCGGCCGACAACGACGCCGATTAATCTGGTGCTACAGGCCAAGATAAGTGCCACGAAGTTTTCTACGGCCTGCTTGTTTGAAAAGGCCCTTGCAGATGATCTGAATGCTGTAGCTGACGACGTGTAGCCTTTACACTAACGTCGACGAGCCATGACCACAAACATTGCGTTCGAGTGTCATCGCTTCAACTCAGCCGGCTCTTTTGTTGAACAAGCGGGTTTGTATGCGCTGTCCAACTTCAACTCTTCTGCTACGCGTGAGCTTTCATTCCTCCAACGATGTTTCTGTTTAGGGCTACGGACCAATCGCTGTCAATATTTTAAATTTTTTAGCACAACACATGATAAGGACAAGAGAGATAGGGACACACGAGCACTAACTGTCAAATTTAGAAAGGAATTTTCGAAAGGTACTAGAGTATACATCAGTACCGAAGAACCAGAACTGAGCATGTGCGGCGCAAATACACGCAGTTTTGCACCGCGCATGATCCATGCTGATGCGTGTAGTTTCTTTCAAAAATAAGCTGTTTGGAGTTCGCACTCTTGTCTCTCTTTTTTGTCCTCGTATTTTGTGCAAGCTAAAGCGTGAAAATATGAATACACAACAACCAACCAGCTGTCAGTTATATTCCAATTGCTGTTAGCTGAATGGTTCTTTCTCGTCACATCAATAATAATACTGAAGTTTGCCCTGTGCTGCTTTGAACATTGTTGTGCTGCATGAAGAGAAAGCGTGCGATGTGGTTTTCAATTGTCCTACTTCACTCTTTAGAAAGGCAGGTTCTAACTCTGCTATGTAGCACTCCGCTTGTCCGTTTGTTAGTGGTTGGTAAGGAG
Source organism: Rhipicephalus annulatus (assembly GCA_013436015.1). Lineage (NCBI taxonomy): Eukaryota > Metazoa > Arthropoda > Arachnida > Ixodida > Ixodidae > Rhipicephalus > Rhipicephalus annulatus. The sequence continues at coordinate 696,477 of WOVY01002853.1, read as the reverse complement.
CTTATGTCACATACGCCGTTGTCACTGTAAAGTTGAGAATATCCATGGACACAACAGATATTGACTGACGCGGTAGGAATAGCGTTGCAAACAATGGTCGAAGAGTGCCGATAACTGTTACCAAACTTGCATTAGTCCTTTGCCTTACAATATACTACTTGTGGTGTGCATATAAAAGTAGGAGGAATGAACACTCTCCACTATATCTAGCAATGTCAATGTGCAGGATGAGGCAAGGCGTGTGTATTGTGTTTTAATTCAGGAATACGGGCTTTATGGTGGGCTACACCAAAAACGGTGAGGCAGCACTGGAAATGTGGCGTTCATTTTGCTGGCGCTGCCTACAAAATCCTTCTTTCAACACAAAACTCTTGCGTTGACACTGCTACTGTGTCAGATGTTGGCGGAGGGTTAGTCAGTGCCTCGAACATGAGTATATCACCTTGCGACAGTGCTTCGTTGAATGTGGCGTCTGGTGGAGGGTGGCTTAGTACATAAGCCTTCATTCATTCACTGGGGGCCCGGGCGCTGCAAGCGCGCAACCATATAGGTCGTGCAGCACACTGGTTCCGAATATTTTCGATGGCAACATCGGGCTACCTCTTCGAACCTCTGAGAAAATCTCACCACCGTCACCGGAATGTGATCCGGCTCTTCTGGATGCTTTGTTTCGGGAGGTTAGCCCTTCTACGTCTTTTACGGGCGACTTACGTCTCGACGACGCCGGCGGCGTCACTCGGGCTAACGGCCATTGCGCCTTCCGGTAGAACGGGCGGCCAGCCCCGCACCACAGCCGCAACCGTGGCGGACACCCAAACTGGATATGATCCTGACAGCATGATGTGGACCATCAACCCGTCTTCGGACAGCCGACCGGAGTTGTCCCAACCCTTCAAGAGCACCGCGCTTGCTGCCGCTGTCGCTCGCCGAGAGCAGGTGAGCAACGCACACATGGCGGCCTCCGCCAACCCGGCGTCCCTGGCCGCAGCTGCCGAAGCTGATGCTGGCGCCTGCTTCTCTACACTTTCACCGCCTGCGACGTGCTCCGCGGGCCTGCAGCGGGGACACAAGAGGCCTGTGTGGCAGCCTCAACCCCTGCCGAAGCCGAAAGCAACGGACTTCATCGTTGTGACTAAGCCCAGGATTCAGATGTCCCTCGCAGCCGTTTAACTCGAAAACGTGGTCGGTAGTGCACTCATCGCCCACCTCGAAGTGACGGCAAAGCGGCTGGTCACCGTTGTGATGGTGCGGGACCGAAATGTCATCTTGGTGTACACCTCGAACCCCATTTAGCGGACAAACTTATCGGTGAGTTTGCTGTTCCCTCGCCTGTTGAACCAGTGCCCTTGTTGGGGTACCTGTGTGCGGACACTCAAGCCCCATGTTATGCAGTAGTGACGATGCGTAGCTCCGACACCGAAGCCACTCCTCGTGAAACCGCTCCTCGTGGAGGATCTCGCCGTCGGGCCTTTACTGGCCCGACGGCGAGATCCTACACGTCTGGCGACTGGGCGCCTACAACAAGGTGCGTCTCTCCTTTTCCGGCAAGGTGAAGCTCCTGTACGTCTCCTATGACGCTCTGCCTATCCCGGTGCAGTCTTACAAGAAAACTGTGCCAGCCTGCAGTTGGTGCTTCTCCGTCGGGCATCGACCCGACGCCTGTGTCGGCCTTAAACCAGACGTGTGGCATCTGCGGAAAGACCACGCCACTCAAGGATCGCGCCTGCGCTCCTCACGAATGCACGCCCAACTGCGCTCCCTGTGCTGGACCCCACGTCAACGGGGACCGGTGCTGTAAGGAATGCTGCAGGGTGCCGCCACCCAAGTCACACAATGCTCCACCGGAAGGTCAAGCCAGCCCCAAGAGGAGATAATGTCAGTGCCCAAGGAAGCCATGGAAGCCGGGCTCTCGGGCACCGCCACAAGGGGCTCCTCCTTCACCACCAACCCTGTTCCGTCCCACCACCCTGGTACGGCTGCTCTCGGGCGTTCCCTGCGAGGCCCGACTCCGGACGGATCTCAATCCAATGGGCCTACTGTGGGTAGGGTTCGCCGGACCCGCCCAATCTGATCCCGCCGTCATCATCATCATCATCAGCCTGACTACGCCCACTGCAGGACAAATGCCTCTCTCATGTTCCGCCAGATAACCCGGTCCTGTGCTTGCTGCTGCCAACTTATACCCACAAACTTCTTAATCTTATCTGCCCACCTAACCTTCTGGCTCCCCCTAACCCGCTTCCCTTCTCTGGGAATCCAGATAGTTCCCCTAATGACCAGCGGTTATCCTGTCTACGCGCTACATGCCCGGCCCATGTCCATTTACTCTTCTTTATTTCAACTATGATATCCTTAACCCCCGTTTGTCCCCTAATCCACTCTGCTTTCTTCTTGTCTCTAAAGGTTACACCTACCATTTTTCTTTCCATTGCTCGCTGCGTCATCCTCAATTTAAGCTGAACCCTCTTTCTAAGTCTCAAGGTTTCTGCTCCGTAGCTAAGTACCGGCAAGATACAGCTGTTATATACCTTCCTCTTGAGGGATAGTGGCAATCTAGCTGTCATAATTTGAGAGTGCTTGCCGAATGTGCTCCATCCCATTCTTATTCTTCTAGTTACTTCAATCTCGTGTTTCGGCTCTGCGGTTATTACCTGCCCTAAGTAGACATAGTCTTTTACAACTTCAAGTGCACTATTACCTATCTCGAAGCGCTGCTCCTTTCCGAGGTTGTTGTACATTACTTTTGTTTTCTGCAGATTAATTTTAAGACCCACCGTTCTGCTCTCCTTGTCTAACTCCGTAATCATGAGTTGCAATTCGTCGCCTGAGTTACTCAGCAATGCAATGTCATCGGCGAAGCGCAGGTTACTAAGGTACTCTCCATTAACTCTTATCCCTAACTGTTCCCAATCTAGGCTTCTTAAAGCCTCCTGTAAGCACGCGGTAAATAGCATTGGGGAGATTGTGTCCCCCTGTCTTACACCCTTCTTGAAGGTAATTTGTTGCTTTCTTTATGAAGCACTATGGTAGCAGTTGATCCCCTGTAGATTTCTTCCAGAATGTTTATATATACTTCATCGACGCCCTGATTCCGCAGTGCCTGCATGACGGCTGATATTTCTACTGAATCAAACGCCTTCTCGTAATCTATGAAGGCTATGTATAGTGGTTGGTTATATTCTGAGCATTTCTGTATTACCTGATTGATAGTATGAATGTGGTCAATTGTTGAGTAGCCTGTTCGAAATCCTGCTTGTTTCTTTGGTTGATTGAATTCTAATGTTGAATTCTAACCCGCCGTCACAAGGCCAAAAATCTGCTGGCCAGGGGGATTCATTGTGGGCCACCCGCGTTCGGCAGGGACACCAGGTGAGTGACTCGGGTGGCGCAGCCTCTCTCTCCCCACCCTCCATGATCCTCCTACCCAAACGGCGTACCTCTTCTGCTCCCACCTAGGAACAAATTGGAATCCGCGAGTTGCAGGCCCAAGTTGCCTCGTTAACGCAGACAGTAGAGGCGCTTGCGAACCGCTTGTCCTTACTTACTCCGACACCCTCCGGGCAGGCACTGGAGGCGATGGATAGTACCCCCTCTCAACCTGGGGATAACGTGGTGCTCGCACCGATGGAGGCACGTCTTAGCAGCTTAGAGGCCCAGATGGCGCCCATAGTGTCCACCATTGAGGATAGATTGGCTGTCACTCTTCAAACCATTTTCGTCCGCATCCCGGGCATGATAGTTGCCCAGTTGCACCAGCTTGCTCTTGACACCTGCTGGTCTAAGCTTAAGCGGCTGTCTAACTCTCAAGCATCCTGGCCCCTTTCCCAGGTGGCTCCGGTAGAAGAACGGTCTAACAGTTCGAATGCGACCTCTAAAGTGAGCACCGGATCAAGCAGTGGAGCCCCAGTGAGCCCCTTTGCTCTCGCGGAGCCCCCCCCCCCTTACATTACGCTCAACCGATGGCGAGTAACGGCCCTAGACCACGCCGCGGCCGCGCTAATTAGGATCTTTTACAATCCTACAGTAGAATAGCCGAGGATTTAAGGCACGCACTAAGCGGGCTGCTCTCTGGCTCCATTTAGAATCCTATCCACATTTGCCTGCAGTAGTGGCCCTTCAGGAGCCGGGCGAGCAAGCTGCCCTGACAAATTATACCGTATATCTAAGGGATGCGCATATTTTCCTCTGCGTGCATCGAAATTACTCAACCAACCAGGTATATCTTGACTGCGATCAGCTTTACTAGTATTTTGCGGTGACTATCCTCCCGCTTAGGAAGAAGAACGCGTACCTACACACCCTCAACAGCTAGAGTTCAGCTAAACTCCATAACGTAACTTATATTGCTGTTTTTAACAAACATTTGCAGTGGCAGGCAGGGAACCGCTAGTCATTGTAGGTGACTTTAACGCTCCTAGTCCCCACTGGGGTTAGCATAAGGAAGAACGGCGTGGTAGAAAGTTGACCGAGCTTATTTCTACCCTGGGCCTCACCATCCAAACCGACCCTGCGCATTCAACCCGCATTGGTAACTCTGTAAGTCCAGACACATGTCCTGACCTCACACTTACCAAGCATATCAGGCATGCAGACTGGCTCAACACTGAGGAAACTCTCGCCAGTGACCACTGTATTCTCCTCACTACCATTCAGACGTATCCTCTTACCCGTTCCCGCCAACACGTGATACTTCCGGACTGGACGAAGTTCCGTTCAGAGTACACGAGTCCGGCTTCCATAGCTCAATAAGGCTACGCCACTTGGGTCAGCAACTTGTGACGTCGCTTCGCCAAACTGAGCAGACAGTCAAGCTCTCACAGGCCATGCCGGCGGTAGATCACCATCTCCTCCCTCTCTGGGAGGCTCGGCATAGCCTCGACTACTGATGGCACCGACAGAAGCATAATTTTGAGCTCGAAATCCGCATCGCAGCCCTCACCAAAGAACCAGCCAAGTACGTGGCTTAGCTCGCTGACTCCAATTGCGTAGAGCGCTGTAACATTGCTGCTAAGCATATGTCAAACCGCAACAGGTGGCGTTTTTTCAGGGCCTTCATTGACAACACCCAAACCCACACAGAAACGCAAAAGCATCTTCAACGCGTGCTCCATGCCTACGCGGGTGACGCGGATAAATTGGCACAGGCTCTTAGGGATAAATATATCTGTGGCCGACAGGACCCCATCGGACGGGCGTACTCATATGCAGGCTCAGAGAACGCAGTCTTGGTTCGTTGCTTCCAACTCCACGATCTGAAGACGGCCCTGTTCAAAATGAAGCGAGGAAGAGCGCCGGGTCGGGTTCGAGTGACGGTTAAGCTTTTAGCCAACCTTCCAGACCTGGTATAGCTTCACCTCCTCGACTACTTCAATCGAATTTGGGAGGGGTGCGAACCGCTCGCGATTGATTGGAAAACGGCCCTGGTAACTTTTATTCCCAAACCGGGCAAGTCAATAAATATTGAAAATCTCCAACCCACTTCTTTAACCTCGTGTGTGAAGAAGCTTATGAAAACAATGGTCATGGATAGGCTTTCCGATTACCACTAGGCCCGTCAATTCTTTGCCGACACTGTGTACGGCTTCCGTCCACGTCGCTCTGGTCATGACATTCTGAAACTCCACCGCGACGTTATTGAGCAGGTAGAACATCCTAGTGACGACAAGGTAGTCCTCGAATTGGACCTCAAGGGAGCTTTTGATAACGTTACCCATGAAATAATTCTTGCCCATCTGTCCCAAACTGACTGTGGGCGTAATGCTTTCAGGCACATCCATCAATTCTTGATGGAACGGCAGACGTACCTCTGCATTCAAGATAAGGAGCATTGTCCGTATCTTCTAGGTACTCGAGGAACACCACAGGGAGCAGTACTCTCTCCCCTTTGGTTCAGTCTCGCCATGGCTCATATTCCTCCACTGCTGAAAGATATCCCCGGTGTACGGCACGCTCTGTATGCCGAAGATATCACGCTGTGGGCAACACACGGTTTTCTTGGCAGCATTGAGGCCAGCCTGCAGCAAGCAGCATCGGTCGTGAATGAATACGCCCATCGCTGCGGCCTCAAATGCTTCCCCACAAAATCGGAGTACGTGCATCTTCGCTCTAAATTGAATAACACGATTCAAATTTTACTTTCCCTGCACACTGCGCCTATCCCGGAACACGAAGAAATCCGCGTCTTAGGGATCTTTATACACAAGAGCCGGAAAGTCGATACCACCCTGCGCAAAATAAGTACGGTTGGGGATCAGGTGGGCCCCATGGTCCGCCGAGTCTCGAACAAGTGAGGGGGTTGGTCTCAGATGCCGCGATGCTCTACGCCTCACCAACGCTTTTGTGACCAGTCAAATTCTTCATTCGACACCCTACCTACGTTTGCGCAAATGCGATGAGAACACACTGGACAGCATACTTCGATAAATATACCGGCACGCTCTAGATCTCCCGATCACGACGTCTAACCAACGTCTTGCAGAGCTTGGCTTGACCAACACGTACGGGGCCCACTCAACAACCAGTACCTGCAGCTCACCGAGCCGCACACTGGGAGATGTCTCTTTAGCCGCCTCCTTATCTTTTACATCTACAATGCAAAGGAGCGAACCACGATCCCAGAGGACTGGCGTGGAGCGTTGGTTATCCAGCCTCTGCCCCAAAACATGGCTAGGAGGACTCACGAAGGCAGGCGAACTACGTGGGTTACAGCTTTACAGGTACGCTATGGGTCCCGCCTTGGAGTCTTCTATACGGAAGCGTCCAGCTCTCACCATGGGGGTGGTACACGGCGGCCGTAGTCCATCAAAACGTGCCTGTCCAAGGGCTCCCATTTCGAGCCACGGACATCACTCATGCGGAGGAAGTCGCCATAACTCTCGCCAGAGCGGACCCCGCATCTCGGTTTATTAATACCTAATCGCGGAGTGCGTGTCAGAATCCTGCTAAAGGTCGGGTCACCGTTCGCGCTGCTCGAATCTTTAAGCGCTGTGATTACATGTGCCGCCCGAATACACGTTTCGTCATCTGGACTCCAGCTCACGTAGGACTAAGTGGTAACGAAGCTGCCGATGCCTCGACCCGCACGCTTGATTTCCGGGATCCGCCTGGCCCTTCGTTGCCTGATAATCCAGAACCGAATCCGGTAATCTTTTTTTCGCGAAGTTATAGCGATCTGTAAATCGAACAGGTTCCGATTTCCGCCACCAGCACCGGGCCTGACTAAGTCTGACGAGCGCTGGCTCTTGCGCTTTCACACCAACACAGTATTATGCCCGGTTATATACTTAAGCACTTCAATCCGGCCTTTTCCGGGGAATGCTCGCACTGTGCCCATCCACTTGCGGATACTTTTCAAATGGTGTGGGCATGCCCTTCTAACCCGGTGGTCTCCCCAATCACTTCCCCTACACCCTCTACCCGAGAAAGCTGGGAGGCTGTCCTGCTCAGCTGCTCGGCCTTGGCGGGCCAAAGAGCCCTCGTGGCCAGGGCGCCTACCACCGCAGAAGCCACAGGGGTACCAGACAAGGGATTCCTCCTAAAGCTTGTAAAAGGTCTGCCCTTGAGGTCGTCCCTCTCTCTCAAAAGTAAATAGTTTCAGTAAATGTTTTTCACCGCTACTACCACCAGCAGCATTCATTCATTACTTCTAATGTCTCAGTTGGGATAATACATGAGGTAGTGGGTGATAAAATGGTTATAATATAATTGTAGTTATGACGGGGTGGCTTTCATGAGTCGCTTGAATACTTGTGTATGGATGACAGTGGTGACTTCGGTGGGCCGGTCATTGCAGTTTCAGGCTGCGTGCAAGGAAAACTATTGGGGAAAGGTGACGGTATGGGCTTGCACTGAATAAGTGGCGTTACGATAACTGTGGCGGGAAATGTGATGGGCTGTTCTGATGTATGGGTTATCTAAAGACTAAGAAAGTAAGAATTTACGATCAAGGTAATATGTGCGATTTCACGACGTTTAGCCAGATTGGATAAGCTATTCTTTGCTTTTATTGCCGAGTTGTTTGAGGTGTATGAATAGTTAGATATATGAATTGCACCGCATGCTTCTGGACAGATTCGAGGGTGTTAATGAGTTTATTGTGGTGAGGATCAAAAACTGCATGCACATAGTCTACCTACGGTCGGAGGAAGGTTACGGAGGCAACATTTTTAATAGAAGAAGAGGCGAGCGGAAGATTACGGCCTAAGTGCCATATTGCCACGTTCCTTTTGTCAAGTTTTTTATCACCCAGTTACGCTGCGTTCAGCGCAAACCGTACCTGAGATGTTCGAAAAGATTCGAGCCTGTAGTAGACCATTTTGTTAAGATTACGACTCTTCGTGAATATTACAGATTACTCTAAAATCTACGTCGCCGCTAGAGATAATGCTACAACATTCGATGGCAAGTGTATAAATGCCGACGCGCTTCAGCGCTTGTCAGTTTATTGACGGCCGGCGCTTCATTCGTCCGCCGCTATCAGTGCCAGTGGGCATCGCTGTAATCTGGACTTTATTTACGAGCCACAAGTTTCACTTGATAAATAATATAATATCGTAATTTCAGTCTGTTTCCTTTGTCCACGACATGACCCTGTGACATCTGGTGGAGGTGCTGCTGCATTTATCTACCGGGTGCCACCGTCAAGCCGTGAACCCAGCCCACGTCGCGAAGAAGACACAGACACCACCAGCGGCAATCGAGCCAGCAGCACACTGAAAGAACTAACACTCCAATACAGACCCCTCCCGCACAACCCAAAAGCCACGGCAAAGACAAGAGGCACAATGACAGCCGTGACATCTCCTGCAGAGCTAGTGATGCAGTAGCCAAAAGATCTCCTAATTTTCCGGGGATCATCATGTAAAGACCTGGAGACGTGACTAGAGACCTACGACCGAGTGGTCGCCCTCAACTAATGGAATACGGAAGAGAAGCTCTGTCGCGTCTACTTTCAACTGGAAGAGTCGGCTAGAACATGTATCGGGAATCGGGAGTCCACACTTCAGACCTGGGATGTCTTCCGCGGCATATTCCTGGACACGTTCAGGAGCATCGCCCGTAAGGAAAGAGCCCCGACAGTACTAGAGACGAGCGTGCAACTCCCAAATGAAAATATGACTATCTTCGAGGAAAAAATGATGCAACTCTTCCGTCAAGCTGATCTCGAGAAGCCCGAAGACAAAAAAGTTCACCTCTTCAATCGAAAAGTCAAGCAACAACTTTTCACCGCGTTGATCGGGAACCCGCCAAACATGGTTGCCAAATTCGTTTAGAGGCATCTGCCAGAGAGAAGACGCTCGAAAAGTGGACACGGCAGTACAACCACAATTTCTCCTCTACAAGCTATGCCGACATCCAAGCGCTAGAAACCGAACCCCAGGTGGTCTAAATTTCCGGAGCCCTCCACTACGGCGTCTCTCATAATCATATGGTGGTTTTGGGACGTTAAACCCCACAAATCAATCAATCAATCAAGCGCTAGAAACCACCGACTTGCGTTAAACACTCCAAGCGATCGTGCAAGAAGAGCTCCGTATATTGCTTCCTTCAGCGCAGCCTTACGTTGACTCCATCGCGGACGTCGTACGCCAGGAGATCCAGCAATCGCTGGGTGTTTCTCAGACTGATAGCCGTAGCAACAAGTCATGAGCCTATGCCTGGAACGTGGCTCTCTCTTCAATTGAGAGCTTCCTGCCAGTACAAAATCTTGGAGGCTATGCCTCCTACCGCGTGTTGAGACCGTCCTCCGCATGGAGCCGCTCGCCTCCGTACCGCTCTGTCACCTGAGACCACAGCTGCTCGTAGGCAACTGTTAGATCATTGCTATGTTTGGAGGGGGCGACCACCACAGTCGTTCGCCTCCGTACCAGAGGGGGAATGTGAAATGTGAGAGTAGGGCGGGACGTTTGCGGCTCTCGTACCAGGCATAATTTTTCTAGGATGCGTTGCATGAGCTATATTGCTGCAGTGCGCCGTCACGCCTTTTCTCCACGCGCAGGCCAAGAGGCCACCCCGTTGCACTTCTGTCGCCATATGCCACCACCGCCACCACCAACACCGACGTTCTACCGTTCGCCTGCGGGACAGCGCACAGTGCCGAGGAAAACCGATTGTTGAGGAATGAGAGACGAGACGGTGGCGACGAGCCCATGCCGAGGTAAGAGCTTTCATATGAGACGCCGGCGTAGACGGAGTCGCTGCTGCAGCGGCCAACCAGGCCAAGAGCTAGGCGATTCTGAAATTCCTCGTGGCTCACGCATCACGAGCCACGCGGATCGCTCCTTTTTCGGCGGGGCCAGCTGGCCAAATCTAGCGTGGCTCTCCCCCTAGCGCTTTGCGCGATCTAAAACATATTTACAAAAAAGAGAATAACAAATACTATATGCATCAACGGCAAACCGTAAGGTGTCCGCTGGGAAGTCCACTTTGTCAACGTAAGCTTCGGTAAGCATTGGGTCTCCGGCGGGCGACTCTGTGAGAATTGCAGCGGGCGAGGGATGCGAGGGGCGGAGACTGCTCAAATTAAGGGTGGTCGTCTGTATGAGCGGGTATGTCGATTCGCATGCCTGTGACGCAGGCGTGTCTTTCGGTGATGAACTGACGCCACATAGCGCGTTGCGTGGCATCCATACTGCAGGCGTGTGAACACAGGCCGACAATTGCTGCATCGTGGCGTTGTAATGTTCTCACGATGCTTACCGTAGGTGGTGGGCTGCAACACAAACGGCGAGGCAGCACTGGAAATTTAGCGTTCATGTTGCTGGCGCTGTGCACGACGTCATCAGTGCACTGCCGACTGCTGATGTGTGGAGCACTGATACCAGACTGTCTTCCGCATTTCACTATGTGTCAGAGGGTGCCCTAACTGTACTTCTGCCTTCTTGCGGTGGAGGCCTGCACCCTCGGGTAACTTGGAATGGTGGTGAAAAGGTCCCGTACGTTAGCCTCTGGGCACGATGACGTCACCGTATTTGAGTCACAACTCGGAGACGTGCGAGATCGTGCTTGGGTGTTGGCGCGTTAGGAGCTGGGATGTTTGCATTTCCGGGGCCTAGCCACTGGCATGGCCGGGCCTCGTCCAGGAGGCTGTCACGCAGAGGAAGTGCACACCACGCGGTAAGACTGTACTTCGAACCAGTGGTTGAGGTATTCTATTGAGAGTCTGGTGACGAGCAGCAGGTGGGCAGGGGAGCATGCTCATTGGCAGCTTGTGTGTCTGTGGTAGCATGCGCGAGCAGTTCTAAGACTGGCCGGCCCGGTGCATCGTACGCTGTCGTCACCGCCCTTGTGGGGGGCTCGCCAGTTGTGCCCGAAAAGCCACCAGGCGGCTTAGCTAGCTCTTATGTCATTGGCAATTCGGGAGCCTATGCCGCAGGACATGATTGTGCAGGAATTCCGAGGGTGTCCGAAGGTGTAACCGGCGTCAAATCTGCCAACGAAAAAGTGGCTCTGGTGGCAGAACCAACATGTAGAAAACAGGAAGCGGTGACACAGGGGTAGCGGGCCTTTCGGTTGGTGGGCCACTTAAAGTGGCATGCTGACCTCCGTCACTTGTGTAGCCGGTGGTTCTTGGCAGGGCAATATTCTGGACTGGCCACGATGCGGGAGGCGTAGTAGACGCCATGCTGTCGCGTTCGAGAACTTTGAACTGCAAAAAAGGCTGGATTGCGGATGGTGAAAAAACGCCTTGTGTTTGATTCGTACTTTGCGGAGGCAGTGTTCAGCGTCGCAAAACCGTAGGACGGTGTCCCGTAGTCCGTCATATGTGCGGGTGCTCCAAGAGAAATAGGAGAGGCGTTGCTTTATGTCAGTTGAACGAACTTACTCCAGGACCTCGAACGCGAATTGTTGGAGCCAGATACTTTAGAGCTCCAAGACAGCCTCAGCTCTGGGAACCATGACTCGATGTCGGAGGTGCGGAATGGTGGTAGAGGTTGGACAAATTGCAGCTGCACGGCTTGATCTGGCTGGAACATGGTCGCGAAGCTCAATGGCCGTGGTCCAGTGCTGGTCGCTTGTCTGTTGATCTCTGGTCACCACTTGTTCAGGAACGAAAGACAAGATGGTGACGAAGACCCCGTGCTGAGGTCGCAGCTTTTATTTGAGACGCAGGTGTAGGCGTAGTCGCCGCTGCAGCGTCCAGCCAGGACAGAAACTGGGCCGTTCTGAAATTTCTCGCGGCTCACTTTTTCTGCGGCTCGGTCAGCTGGCCAAACCTAGCGTGGCACTACAAGATGTTTGGCGTGAACCTGACAACCGCCCGCTCTACTATCACTGCGGAAAGGCCGGGCAGACCTACCGCCGCTGCCAACACTGACAGATTGGTCTAGGGGTTTTCGACATCAACGCGCCGTGTCTACAATGGGGTAAACGACCGCATGACATCGCCGACTACATCGCGGGAGCGCAGTCAACACTTCGACGACCTTACCGCTGGCCATCGCCAGGCCTCTACACTTCACCGCACCACGTGCAGTACACTGGCTGTGCTCGGGTCCGATCTCCAAGCCCTTACTGGGAAAACTAAAAGCAGCAATCGATGGAGGTGCGGTCACTGTAGGAAAAACTACCGAAAAATTCTCTGCGGCCGCCTCCGACGACGCCGCAATGCAATCGAAACCACCCGCCACAAGACGGAAATGTCTTGAAGTCAAACCTTCGCAGCCGACAAAAGGTGTCACGCCGCAACGGGGAATAAGCGGGGCAAATAGACGTAGCCATGATCAGAAGCCACAACCCAACAGCAATGCACGACGACGAACCAGTGACCTCGACGTCATGTCCGACGGCCACAACGTCGCCGCTCTCGTCGAAACTCGGGCCGACGATTCCGTCGTCAGTGGGCCTTTCGCGACGAAGTTAAAGAAAGTGAAGACTTCTTGGCAAGGTCCTAAATTCAGGACCGCTGGGGGTCTTGTAATAACGCTGGCTGGTGTTTGCATCGCAAGAATCACCATCAATAACTAGACTTATACCTCTAGCTTTCTAAGTCTATAACACTGCTCCAGGGATGCGATATTTTTGGATGCACTTCTTAAGTTAACACGGCACCGCCATGGCCTAATAGAGAATAACGATATTCACAGAAAAAGCACTGCCGCCGCACACGCCGTCAGGGAGGCACGCTTTGAATGGGCTGGAAGACCAAGTCACCATTCCTTCTTGCTGTAGCGTCAGCATATTCGTCGGCACTCAAGAATAAATGGACATGCGAGGCATTGTTGAAAACGACTAGTATCTCTTGATTAACCGTAAAATTCGCGTCGCCAGAGAAATATGTGAGCCTCAGGGAGGTAACTCAATAGTGTTACTCACGAACTTCAGCAACGAGTACAAGCACGTGAGCAAAGGTACGATGGTTGCTTACATTGAAAAAATACTGGAAGCCGCAAAAATTTCGTTGTAATTGATTCTCTTGAATTCACTATGACGACTCAAGCACTTCAACCAACTTTCGACGTTATTCCGAGCCTTACGCCGCATGAACAAGAACAGCTCAAAAACTTGCTCCTGAAATACAAGAAATGTTTTTTGTCATCATCAACAATTCGACAGACTACCGTCACAAAACATGAAATCGTAACAGAGGACAGTACCAGGCCACTTCGTCAGAGTTCATACAAATTGTCCACGCAAGAACGTGAGGTCATAAAGAAACAAGTCAACAAAATGCTACGCGATGATATCATTCAGCTTTCAAGGAGTCTATGGGCATCATCAGTGGTGTTAGTGAAGAAGAAGAACGGAACTCTACGCTTCTGCGTCGGCTATCGTCACCTGAACAAAATCACCAAGAAGGGTGTGTACCCGCTCCCAAGATGGACGACGCTCTAGATCACCTTCAAAATGCAAGGTTCACCTCTTCGATGGACCTCAAGACCGGATGTTAGTAAATCAAAGTCGACGAGAGTGACCGAGAAAAGACTGCCTCCATAATACCGCACGGAATCTTCGAGTTCAAGGTCATGCTCTTTGGTCTCTGCTCGGCACCTGCGACTTTCCGAGTCATGGATACGGTCCAGGCTGGCTTGAAGTGGCAGGCTTGCCTCGTTTAATTGGATGACGTCGTTGTGTTCTCATCAAGCTTCGACGAACACCTCTAGGGCCTCGAATTTGTAGTTCCAGCAATCGAGAGCTTTGAACTTACCCAGAAGCCAGAAAAATGCCATTTCGCGTACAAGGAGCTCCCGTTTTAAGTCACTTTATCAGCGAAACTTGAGTGCACACAGACCCGTAGAAAACAGCTTCCGTTTTCACCTTCCCGCCACCTACCAACAAGAAGGCCGTGCGCCGATTTTTCCGCTTGTAGGCCTCTTATAGACGCTTCGTCAAAGGCTTTTCACAGATCGCCGAGCAACTTACGCAACTCATAAAGACCGACGTGGGTTTTAACTGGGAAACTGCGCAAATTGAAGTTCGTCAAAAAATTCAAACGACGCCTTCAGACACCGCCACTGCTTGTGCACTTTGACGAATACGCCGAAACAGAAGTATTCACCAACGCAACCAGCGTAGGACTCGATGCTGTCCTTGTGAATAAAACCGATGGCCTAAGAAGGGTTAGCAGTTATGCTAGCCGGTCGCTATCAAAGGTTGAGGCCAACTATTCCACAACAGAGCAAAGGTGCCTCACCATCATCTAGGCAGCGTCGAAATTGGTGTTCGACCCGGAGAGGCAGCGTGATTGGTGTTCGACCCGGAGAGGAGGAGCCCGACAGGGCTTAAAACGACGCCGGAGAGTGCTGGACGTCGCTCTGAACTATGTAACGTTCAACCACCATGCTCGTGGTTTGGGAAACCGCTATCTCTTCTTTTCTGTAAATATGTGTAAATAATGTCATAAACCTTGTTCTGTTTTTGTATCCTCCAGCGATCTACTTCCTTCCTTGCAACATCTAACAACTGGGGGCAGCGGTGGGATGCCATCAGCGACCATTCCTTCGACCCATACTTAACAACTGGTGGCAGCGGTGGGATGGACTTCACGACGTGGTGCTGTGCTGTGGTGAGTGCTTGGTCTTTGCTATAACTTTCCAGGCTTCATTTCTTGAGTGTGCGTTGATTAGAAGCTTGATTGTGTGTGAGTTAGGGAGATCACCTATTTGTGTGTTAGAGGGATCCCCTACATTTGTGTGACATGCAGTACCAAAGTACAACGGCAATCATGGAGGTGAAGACACTGCTAAAAGATGGTCTTTTGTACATTTGCGAAGACCTGAGTATTAAGGTGAAGGAAGGAACGGGCAGGTCCGAAATTTTAGAGCTAATTTTGCAAAACGCCAGTGAGGAGGATATTGGATATGCGTTAAAAGTTTTCAAAAGGTTGGCAGAACAAAAACAGAAAATGGAGGAACGAAAACAGGAAAAAGAAAGGCAAGAAAAGGAAATACGGGATAGAGAAGAAAGGGAAGAAAAGGAAAAAAGGGATAGAAAAGAGCGTGATCGAGCACGCGCCTTGGTGCTCGAACAATTGGAACAGAAAATTGAAGCAATGAGGCGAAAGAGTCAGCCATTCGAAACTGTAGCGCACGAGAATTGCGATATTCAAATGAGTGAGGTGCAGTTTAGAGCCAAAGAGAAGGCTAGCACGTGTTAAAATAGCAGCAGTTTTGAAGGCGAATCGAGTTTGAGCGCTGCGAACGATGCTGCGTTGAGTAAAGCGGCCGTCAAAGGCCAGAGCGAGAGCGACGAGGTGCTGTGCCAGTTAAATGCTAGCGAAACAGCTAGAACAGCTATAGACAATCTGGCACAGACCTCAACTGTGTTTGTCGCAACGGTGGAACTTGCAAACAGTGTGGAAGTACGCAAGAACACCGGAGAAAGCTCAGAAGCAGCGAAGGTAGAGAGTGACGATAACAGTGCAGTTGGCGATAGCTTCCAGGAGTGCGAGCGAGATGGTTCAGAGGGAAGCAGCTGCATTGTTACGAAGTGTGTTAAACTGTCCGCCGGTTTAAAATGTGAAAGTGATGATTTTGTCGAAAACCATTTAGACTGCGTGGATGAGACAGCAGACAGGAGCTGTGAGAGTGTTCACGAGTGTGAGATGCGATCGGAAGGCTTAGAAACGAAGCGCATAAAGCGGCGCAGACGCAAGAGACGTCGGAGAGCCGCGAGTGAGAACAAGCAGCTCTACGCGTGTGGAGAAAGGTTCGAAGCCTATTAGCGCAGCGAGCAGAACTAGGAATTTTGCGTCGGCGTCAAAGTTCATTTGTAGGCGTCTGAACTGCCAGACGAACGAAAAAGGAAAAGCGGGTTCGCGAATGAAGTTACGGGGGAAGCGCCGGTCGTTCGGTTCTATCCACAACACGGTTCAGGGCGACAGCGAGTGCAGGCTTAGCACCGGTGAATCGGCCCGACACGACAACAGTGCTAAGAGACCGAAGGGCCGAAGTAAGCTGGCAGGTGGTGCCGAAGTACCCTTCAGGTGTAAAGCCAGCAATAACGCAACCCGAGATCAATTTCCTAGTTGTGAGAAAAGGGTCGGTCGCAAACGTTGCCGTAAGAAAGCGAAGCGACGAAAGCGTAGTAGGCCATGGCGCAAGTCCACGCGACGGTATGCGCGGTGGAGATTTAGAGCTTTTCATGGAAAAGAGTGTCGACGTGGTCCTAGAAGAAAGACCACAATAGCTAAACACCGCTCGGCTAGACCAAAGAGGACACCGTCGCTCTTTCCCTTGCATTGCTCGGGTTCCCTCCGCCAGATTGACAGAGGACGGCCGAAATCGCAAATGAGGCCTAACGCTGCCGTTCAGCTGGTAGCACGTGCACGTTGTTGCCTCGAGCGTCCTCGCAAACTGGCAAGACCGCGACCGCCATGTGTGCGATTGAGGTGAGGGACAGCTGTAAGCTGGAGAGTCGGACACAAGAGTTTTATTGGAAATGTATTTGAAGTGGTTCTTAAGAGAAAAGAAGAGAAAAGTGAGCCCCGTTATTGTCTGCTTCAGTGAGTGACACCGCCACAGAGCTCACAAGGGATGGGGGTGAGGAGGGATAAAAGGGTAGAAGTAAAGGTATAGGAAAGAGGGAGGTGAAGCAACAACAAACTGAGGGGATAGGAGAGACAGGAAAGATGGAAGAGCGGTCATTGGAGTCCGAGGACGGGGTACACTTGCGAGAGATGTTGTCGGCGTCTGTAGATGGCGTAGAGCAGGTCCAGTAGGTCAGAGCTGCGCTGTCACCGAAGACCGTCGGCGACAGGAGGTGACGTAGGGCCAGCCCAGTCGGCCAGCGCCACGATGACGCCGAAGGTCGCGAGCGCGCGGAGCGCGCGGGCGCACAACCGGTCGGCACGAAATCCAGGGAGCGTCTCGGAAATGTATTTGTTTGTTTATATTTGGTTTTAAAGTGGTGTTCCTGTGGCTACCTCCCCGGCTAATTCGTGTAGCAGCTGTTTTTCCCTTCTAGTTTTTTTTAAAAAAACATTGTAAATGTTTTTAGTTGAGTTACATGGAAATGGCCTATGGTTAGGTGTGAGATTGGTGTGCTAGCGCTCTTTGGATGAGAGTATGATGTCGTGCTAGGGCGCACAGCAATGTGCGATCTTTAAAAACAAGGGCTGACATGAAACTACATCCAGCAAATGAGCGTGTTAGTACACTAGTTGCATTTCCCTTTGCGATTTTAGTATATGCTCAGGGATCAGGTGAAATTCTTTAGCTGAGCATTATGTTATATACCGAACGTTGAGATTAGGGATGCGTTTTAAGGGTTTACACAGTTCGGTTATTGAGAGAATGAAGAATGCGCACAATTACCTTTTATAGGTTTAGGCTGCATATGTGCGGAAATTAGGTGGTTGTGTTTCATGCAATTAGTAGATGTTAGTTACAACTTAGTAGTGCGGATGGTAGGAGAAAGCTAGTTGTGAAAGAGTGTGATTCTCGTTAATGGGGCCAAATTGTATTTGCCTTTGTGTGCTTTTCTCGTACGGCAATTTGTTCCATCTTTAGTAAGCGTCTCCACATCCATGATTGTTGTAACTTTGGCGGCACCAAATTGCCTCAACATTTTAGCGTACAGGTTTGTCTTTTGTTTGTGTTTGTTGAAAAGCCTGGAGGGTTTTAAGCAGGTTCAATGTGCTTGACTTCGGCATGGCATTGTGTTCTGTGGTTCGCCTTGCTGTTGTCGACCATTGTGAGTTGGTTTGGGAGTTGGTTTCGAGTTCGCAGCTGGAGGGAGAAAGCCAGGCCCTCGTCCTCGTCACCAACCATTCTCTTCGTGCCCAGCGGTTGGGAGCGCTGGCCAGCCAAGATTTTCTGGGCGGCGGAGGAGCTGTTAGGTTTGGCCTGGAGATTCGTCTCTCAATCCCTTCGGCGCCCAGTCTGACGGACGCTGTCAAGTATTTGAGCGATTATCCAGACCAGGCAGCGGGCAGAGGCGAGTTCCCGTCCTTCAAGTGCGGACTATTTTGTCGTCCCTTCAAGCAGCAGCGTGACTGATGGCCTCGTCGACTCGTCGGGCGACAGGAGGGCTGGCGTGGCCGACGCCGGAGCTGACAGAGGAGCGGCGCTCCTTTTTGATCCCCAATCACCAAGCCGACCGGCCGACTGCCTATGCTCGTCAGGCATTGTACGTGCTAGCCGGAGGACGAGGCGTTGTGTCGCCAAGACGTCGTTAACCATTCGAGAGAGGCCAACAAAGACAGCATCTTCCTGGAGGGGACCGACGGCCACCGCAAATCACCCCGCTTATTGAGCGAACAAAATCGGCGGACCCTTTGAAGTGTGCTGCCAGGATCGTGGGAACTCTCGAGTAGCGGCACACACACGACGAGGAAGAGCCCTGCTGGCGCCACCACAGTGCAGTGTTCACGTGGACCGTGCATGCTCGCCCCCCTCACCTGTGTGTGCGTGATTGGTGTTTGAACCGAAGAGAAGGAGCCCGACAGGGCTTAAAACGATGCCGGAGAGTGCTGGACGTCGCTCTGAACTATGTAACGTTCAACCACCACGCTCGGGGTTTGGGAAACTACTATCCCTTCTTTTCTGTAATTATGCGTAAATAATGTCATAAACCTTGTTCTGTTTTCGTATCCTCCAGCGACCTACTTCCTTCCTTGCAACATCTAACAACTGGTGGCAGCGGTGGGATGCCATCAGCGACCATTCCTTCGACCCATACTTAACAACGCCTGTTTCAACTAGAAGATCACACATATAGGCAGCTTCACCGATGTTCCGATCAATAATTATAAAGCGATCCCTTCTCACTGGCTCCTACTACCATTCAGGGGTGCTCGAGCTGGTAGTGATGCCCTATCTTTGGCAGGACAGGAATGCGTTGCTGCTGACCACAAGAAGCGTTTTATCTTTATAGACGTCCTCTGATAAACAATCTCTACTGTTCAGAAAATGGTACAGCGGTGGCGCTAAGCGCAAAATGCCCAAGATATAAGCGTAGAAACATGAAACCATGACTTCAGTGTATCCAGTGGCGCCAAGGCGAACACCTCTCTCCAGCACGTCTTGTTTATTTTGCAGATTTCAACGCTATCAACGTATTCCCTCGATGTTCCGATCCATAATTTTTAATGCAACACATCGCACTGACTCCTACTACCATTCAGCAGTGCTCGAGGTGGTGGTGATGCCTTATTTTTGGCGGGACAGGAATACGTTGCTGCTGACCGTGCAAATGAAATTCTATCTATTGACGCGCCTTCAAACACCCATTTGTACTGCTCTCGGCATGGTACAGCGGAGGCGCTGACAATGAGAATTCCCAAGAAAATCAGATCGGCAACGAGGAACCATCACTTAAGTGGGTCTGATGGCAGCATAGAGAAGAGCCGCTTCAAGCACGTTCTTCTCATGTTGCAGATTGCCTGCGGTGTATGTCCCGCCCAGGCATAGGTTAGTGGGCAGTGTTGTGACCCAAGCATTTCAAGCAAATAAAGTGTGTTATTATAATTTTCGGGCAGATAGATCTTCCAGGTTTTAATCTATGGTTTTCATTCCCTTGGGCAGACGGCTCAAACTCTTCAATGTATTTAATCACTGCCTTTTCAAATAAGAAACAACCTCTTTATTTTGCATATGCTTGATTGATTGATTCATTCACTGGCTGACTGAATATTTGATTGATTGATTGATTGGTAAATATGTAGTCATTCAAAATACCTTACAGACCAACAGGGCATTCTTTAAGGGGAGCATAAAAGGAATAGATACACAAATTTGCACAATTTGCATACAAACAATAACATAAACTAATTGTAGATTACATACAAGTACTAACAGGAGTAACAATGAAATAATATTAATAATAGTAATAATATTAATAATAACAATAGGAATTGATTGGCAATGAGAGGCAAATGAGTATATATGTGAGATAATGACGTAAAACAAGCTAAAAAAGCACGAACACTTTGTGGAAGGAATTCCCATTATTCAAAAGAAAACATCGCTTAAGAATACACAAGATAACTGAATGACATATCAGTATTCAAACCTTCAAAAAAGTTTAAAGTAAGAGAAAAAAAGTGAGATACTAGTAGTGAATAAACACGTAGGTGCTGATCTTGATATGAATAAAACGAGCAGTTAATCCTGGAAATGGGTGAGTATATAAGATGCCAGAATTTTTCGCAATAGCGTTAAGCTATGACTTCATTCTGAAGGCTGTCCCACTTGCGAATAACACGGGTGAGTGAGGATGTGTTAAAAATGTATGTTTTACCGTACATGCGTGTGAATGAAGAATGATTATTCAGTCTCTTTGATGTGAATGCAGATGTTTGCATTGTCATTGATAGCGACCTTGTTTCATGTACGTATAATGGCCTTGTTTTATGTACGTAGTGGATTTGGAGCCGGCACGCTAGCCGACATGCAGCGGACATCGCTCTTGTTTGTGCAGATTTTTGCAGCCCTTTGGCCAACGATCTTGCATGGTGCTATAGGCGAAGAGACGTCGCTTCTGCGCATGCCTGTGTCTTCGCCCACATCGGCATTCGCGTGGGCCACATCAGCATGCGGTGGTGCATTTGCACTGCCAGTGATCGCACACGGTGGATTTTCCGAGGATGGTGACGATGACAGCGACGGGCGACCGACCAACTACGAGTGGAATGAACCAAGTGACAAAGGACAAGGGTACATCAGCGAGCAGCACTGCGCATTCGTGCGATTTAGAGCCGGCACGCTTGCCGACATGCAGCTGGCATCGCTTTTGTTTGTGCAAGTATATTTATTCATAATTAATAATTAAGTGAGACTCTACTATTCTATCCACAGTCAAATAAACAATATTGTATTGCCGGCTCCTCCCACGGTGGCATTTGCTGCTCCCGTGAATAATAAACATGTCCGGGTGAAGGTGGCCAACAGGCGCTTTCGCCTGTTTTTTCTAATAGTGTGCTGTATTTGCTCTTGCTGTTGGTGTTTGCTTGAGACGTGTAACTAAACCCCGGTCCTGATGGTATTGTCCAGGCAAACTTGTCAAGTCATGATGATGCTGCTCAAATATAGTGCCTGAGAAGTCTGCGAAATGGTCAGGTGGCGATACTGAATAAGTTAGACGCAATTGAAACTGGATTCGCGAAGCACGAAACAATGATAAGAGAAATAGGTAAAAACCTGGCTATCACGCAGGAACGTGTAGAGGACGTCAGTAAATTGGTATCGAGGCAGGCAGATATAATCAAAGGGCTTCTGAAATAAGGTAATGAGTTACAGCGGAAGTAAAAAAGTTACAGGGGAAGTCGAAATAGAGGACAAAAGGCGAAGAGAAAATCTAGTCTTCTATGGGGTGGACGACACTTACCGGTTTGGAAATTCGGACCAGTCAGAAACATTAGTCCAGATGATTTGTGAAGATAACTTGGGAATACAGTTGAAGTCGGTTCAAAGAGCGCACTGAATTGGACGTTTCACTAGAAAGGCTAAGCGACCAATTATTGTAAATTTCTTCTGTTACAAAGAAACACAGGACGTTCTACTAAATGCTAAAGCATTTAAAGGGGCTAATTTCAGCGTTGCTCAGGATTATTCGCCTGAGAAACGTGGAATGCGCAAGCGCCTGTGGGAATATGCGAAAGCTAAAAAGGAAGATACAAATAACAAAGTGAAGTTAAGTCATAAGCCTTTTATAAATGACAGGGTTTATAGGTGGGATAAAGAAAAGGAAGAAGTTGTTCCTGTTACAAAACCTCGACGTGGTGCCCAAATTAAGGTAACCCCTCATGTCGATCTGGTTGCTTTAGTTGCGGATTGCCGTAGCGTGAGTAACAAAGCGTATTAACTTGCGGCCTTAATAGAGTCTGTAAAGGCTGATATAGTATTCGGCACGGAATCTTGGCTAAATTCTTCCATCAGCAACAGTGAAGTTTTTCCAGAGAACTTTATTGTCTATCGAAAAGATAGGCTCAGCCTAGGTGGCAGCGTTTTTTCGCTTGTTCAATCTGATTTGCGCTCATATGCCCTTGCTATCAGCCATGATGCGGTGGAAGCTGTGTGGTGTAAAGTACATTTATCTCATTATTTTTCACTTACTGCCGGGGTGGTGTATCGGCCACCGAACTTTGACGTGGCGCCCCTACATGCTTTCGGTGAAGTTATATCTGAGGTTTCAGGTCAGGTTATGTTGGTAGGTGGCGACTTTTATTTACCAGACCTTCACTGGAGTGATAATACCTGTGTATCCCAAAAATGTAGCCAGGTTAACAAGAACACGGAGAGCATTATTGATACCCAAGATCTGTGAAAATATGTAACCGAGCCAAGCCGTGAAAATAGTATCTTCGACTTGTTGTTTTGCAACTCGCCAAACCTCGTAAACTCAACAACTGTTATTCCGGGATTAAGTGACCACTACACTGTAGTCGCATCTATAAAAAAGAAAATTCATCGCGTGAAGCATAGCGGGAAGAGAACAGCATTCTTCTTTTACCGAGGCGATTATTCTAGCATTAGAGAAAACTGTATAGTTATCTACCGGTCTTCGAATGCTTGGCGGATGATAAGGATGTCCACGAATTATGGCGTCTGTTCAAAAATACGTTACTTGAACTCGTTGAGGCAGATGTGCCAAGCGCGGATTCCTTCGAATTAAAAAAAAACGAAGGCGGCCGTGTATGACGTCATGTCTGTTGCTGCTAATCAATAAGAGAAAGCGGTTATTCGATAAATTAAAACGAACTAAACGGACTAGCGACTACCAAAAGTTATTTCAGATTACGCAAGAATACAAAAAAGATATAAAAAGTGCCAGAGACGTCTATTTTAAAATTGAATGACACGCTGAGAGCAAATTCCAAGCATTTCTGGCAATATATCAAGAGTTGCGTTTCTGAGAGTGTCGGTACAAATGAAATTGTTTATAATACCAATACTATCACAGTTGATAGAAAGAAGGCGAATTGTTTAAACAACTATTTTAAATCTATCTTTTTGCCAATACAGGACTTTGCCTATTTGTTCGACGCCAGTAGCATACCTCTAATGAACCAATTGAGTTCAGCGTAAGTGCATTGAAAAGCTATCAAAGCAAACACACGAAACGAAAGCAACTGGCCCAAATGCGATTTATCTGCGTATTCTGAAACGGTGCGCTGAACCAATCTCTCTTTACTTGCACATAATTTATAAACAATCTTTGAAATCAGGCCTCCCACCAGTTTATTGGAAAACTGCGCTTGTTCCAATCCACAAGGGGGGATCAAAAAAGGATGGTGGGAATTACAGACCAATCTGTCTAACATCAATAGTGTGCAAGGTAATGGAACACATTCTCTACTCTGGAATAATGAAACACCTCACTGAAAACAATATATTAACTAATGTCCAAAATGGGTTCCGAAAGCGGTTGTCGTGCACCGTAACAACTAGTTGAATTTTAGCATGATCTGGTATCCACCATTGATTCAGGGGGGGGGGGGGCAAACTGACTGCATCTTCTTAGATTTCCGCAAGGCATTTGACACGGTAACACATTCACTCCTTTACAACAAACTTAAATGACTAATTATAGATTCTGCTGCCCCAAATAGGATTAAAATTATATGTGCCAGCGCCTTCAATGCGTCATCTTAAACGGCAGAAGCTCTGATTATGTTGATGTGATATCAAGAGTTCCACAGGGTTCAGTTTTAGGGCCACTTATATTTTTAGCTTACATAAATGATATTTTAGCAGGTATTTCATCACACATTAGATTGTTTGCAGACGATTGTGTTGTGTATAGACAAGTAAAGAATGACAGAGATCTTACCCAACTGCAAACTGATTTCGAATGTGTTCAAGATTGGTGCTCTACGTGGAAAATGAACCTAAAGAATAAAAAGTGTGTCCATGTCTCTTTTACAGAATCAATGCGGGAACAACATAGAATCACCCGGCTAAAGCCTAACAACGACCCTTCAAATAACCTGCATCACGCAGCCAAGGCCTAGAAACAAGCAGCCAGATTAGTCTCCATAATCGTCCAGTTTTGCTGTTTAAAGGCGCGCGCGGCGACGTCCTAATGTCGTTTTTTTTTACAGTGAAAGCTGTTGTAAGATTACAGGGGCCGATTTTGGCGTCGTAGTTGTCTGACGTCGCCGCCGGTGACCGCTACTACTATCGCGTCAAAGAAGAAGAAAAAAAAACAAACTAAACGAAAAATACCGAGTACAGAATTGGAGTTGGTTGAACTCTGGCCTTCCGCGCGGCAGCGCAGCAGTATACTCTACCACTGAGCTACGCCTGTGCTTGAAGCCCCGTTGCAAACTGATCCTATATATGCAGGCTTCATGTTTAGTAAGGAATCGCGTTAACACATGCAAATAAAGCGTTCCAGAACCGTAAAGTAACGACTGCGCACGACCGGGCATCACACAGCGTGAATTGTGTAAAAAAGGGGGTCCTTGAATGCTCCAACACCACCAGAAAAGCCTCGGGTATAATTTTTCATCGTCTTCAGCCACAGCATCAACAGAGTGCGCATAATAGCTTACAAGTGTGCAGCGGGTACCACGTCAGTAATAAGAATGACGAATAATGGTGTAGTGGACGCTTCCCCACCACACAGAATAATGATTTATATCGCAGTGGCTACCATACAAGTGCGCCTGTAGTCTGTAGTATAGTTGGCCCAATTAAAAGGCCGTATATATATATATATATATATATATATATATATATATATATATATATATATATTATTAATATATATATATATATACAGATGATGTGGTTTGTAAAGGAGTAAAGGCGCTAAACTTTATCCAAAGTAATTTAAAAACTTCAGAACTAACCTAAAAGAGACAGCCTATTTAACATGTATACGAGCTATACTGGAATTCGCTTGTGCCGGGTGGGATCCTTCGCAAGCCACATTGATTGATAAAATTGAAAAAATCAAAACAGGGCGACCAGGTTCGTCTTGAGACGGTACAAGAGAGGGGAGAGCTGGGGGGGAACTCCTTTCCTCGCGTCGGCAGAAGCTGCGACTGAAGTTCTTTTTTCATATATATAATGATAAAACAGGAATTAATAAAGAAAAATACTTTAAATAACCTCATTGCCGTTCATCTAAAACTGACCATGTTTTTAAAATAAGAGAATTACGCACCAGGACGAGCGTGTTCGTGAATTCAATTTTTTAGAACTGTTAAAGAGTGGAATGGATTGTCTGGCGTGCAAGTGTGCTGTAAGAACGAAGAATTGCTTATGTCGTTTCTGTAACCCCCTGTTCGCGAATTCATTTTTGTTAGAACTAATAAAGAGTGGAAGGGATCGTCTGCCATGCAAGTGCTGTAAGAATGAAGAATTGTTTATGTCGTTTCTGTAGCCCCCCTGCTGTAACGCCTTTGGGCAATGCGGGGTAACCTTTGAATAAAGAATGAAGAATAAAGTATTTATGAAATAATGAAAGGAGGCTTATATCCCGATGGCTGCTCGAAAGCGAAAGTGATAAGTTTATTATTTTTGGTATGCTTGTGCTTTGAACGTAGTTTTGTGAGATGAATCCAGTGGCTCTATTCCGGATAGATTCCAGCATGTTAGTTAAATAACTGTAATGAGGGACCAAACTTCAGAAGCGAATTCGAGCTTAGGGCAAACAAATGTTACGTAAGCCTAGGCACGCATATTTGAGGGCTTCCTACGTAGATTGCGACGTATGTAGCCTAATAATCGTGAGGCGTCACTGCTTACTCTTGGTTCCTGTAACGTGCCACTGCACAATTACAAGCATGTTTATTCGACATGCTAACTATATTTGCCGATACTTTGCAAATTTCTGCTTATCTCTGATTCTTGATTTACGTGCGCTGCAGTTGGCCCGACTAAACAAAGCTCGAGTACTATTAACTGCACTAGGCCTTTTCAACAGTACCGTTTACTTACGCCTTACAGCTTGCACTGCACCATTCCTAAGTTCATGTATTTATCCCTGTGATAGGGTTGTTGTTGTGAGCACTAGCCTTAAAGTGCTCTGCTTCGAAACAACAATGTCAAAAATTGTCTTTTGTGCATATGTTATTGACCTTACGTTCCGGCCGTTTTTCTTTACAAGTTTGGCTCCAAAATGGCTATCAAGCCCTTGTGAATTAACTGCAACTATGGCGGATAGGAGTGTATTGACTTCAAGTTTTCTACAATTGTATATTCAGTCAGCGCTTTCTAAAGATGGTGAATTCTGCAGTTTTATCTATCAATTTGGATTCAAGTTTTCGGCCATTATGCTAAGTGAAACTTGGTACTCCAATGATGCTGATGTTATGAATATTGATGGGTGTAATGTGGTTCACATGAATAGAGAAAGACGCGGCAGTGGTGTATGCATATATGTTGAAGCTAGTATCACCTATGAGTATGTTGATGATTGGTCTGAAAGTTGCGAAGATTTTAAAGTGTTGTGCTTGAAATCTGAAAAAAACTCTCATTATTGTGGTCTATAGACCTCCTCACGGCAGCATCGATAATTTTTTCCACTTCCTAGATGAATATTTTAGGTTTGTAAATGAAAACAAATATACCTTAGTACTTGGAGAGGATCTGAACATTGACATGCTCATATCATCTAACAAACAAACCAAATTTTCCAACCTGCTTCTTTCATACAGTCTCTCAAATGTCATAGCTACACCAACTCGCGATACAGCCACTACAGCGACTTTGGTTGATTTATTTATAACAAACACTGTTGATATACAACATTATGGTACGATTAGTGTTGTGATTAGTGATAATTTGCCAATCTACCTAATTACTAATGTACAAACTAAGCAAAATCACTCAGAAGAAAGCCACATATACTTTCAAGACATCAATGCACGTTATCTTTCTTGCTTTCGTGAAGAAATAGGCTTGTTAAGTTGGTATGACATACTCTCTTGTTTTTCACCTGAAAGGGCTTATGATCAGTTCATTGATACCTTGGGCTCAGTATATCATAAACATTTCTTTTATTAACTAGCAAAAAACTAAAACAAGCTCGCAAACCATGGATTCCTTTTAAGCTACTCCAGTTGATAAATAAAAAGAATGCTTCGTATCATTCATTCGTGCACATTAGTGACCTTCACGTGTTGAAAGAATTTAAAACATTCCGTAATCAGTTGACTATGCCGCTTAAACAGGCAAAACATGACTATTATTATACCATGTTTCATGGCATTGTGGATGCAAAGCAGATGTAAAATAGGCTGAATTCGGTCCTGTCATGATCGCGGCCGGCCTCTACTGCTAATGAACATAAATTAGAAAACGAGAGCTTTAAATATGAAGCCCTAAAATAAATTTAGCAAATATTTTCTATCATTGGCTGAACGCACTCATGATCAAGATGCACTGACATATTTACCCAACCCCATCACACATTCATTGTATCTATTTGAAACTGATGATAACGAAGCTCTAAACATGTTCAAAAATTTCAGGCGAAGCAAAAGTGAGGATGTGAATGGGCTAAAGTTCGCACCAGTCTTTATTGTTATAGACCTGATCATACCTTGCCTTACTCATACTTACAACCTGGCATTACCATCTGGCGTTTTTTCACAACGGATGAAAGTTGCAAAGGTAACTGTGGTACTTAAAGGTGGTGAAAGAGATAATTTAGGCAATTACCGACCAATATCAATTCTTACTTTGTTTTCTAAAGGTTTAGAAAAAAATATTCTACTCAGAATGACCTCTTTTTTGACAAACATTCCGTAATAACGTAATCACAACACGGGTTCAGATCCGGCCCGTGTGCTCAGATTTGGGTGCACGTTAAAGAACCCCAGGTGTTCTAAATTTCCGGAGCCCTCCACTACGGCGTCTCTTATAATCATATAGTGGTTTTGGGACGTTAAACCCTACATATCAATCAATCAATCAACACGGGTTCAGATTAAGCTGTTCAACCGAAACTGCTCTTCTTAAGCAAAAAGAAATAATCTTGAGCAGTATTGAGGCTAAGAAACCAACTCTGGGAGAGTTTGTAGATTTCTCAAAAGCTTTTGATAGAATAAATTATGTAACCCCATTAGATAAATTAAATTCTTACGGCATACGCGGAATCACCCTAGACCTAATTAGGAGTTACATAACCGATAGAAAGCAATGTGTATCAGCAAACAGACATTACTCTTCGTTAAAACCAATTGAGCAGTGTGTGCCTCAGGGCAGCATACTAGGCCCCCTTTTATTTGATATATAAAAGGCCCAAGGAACCGGCAGGTGACAGCTGAGATGAACGAACCAAGATGATGATGCTACGTGACAATGATAAGGATGCATGAGCAACGCATGATAATGATGATAATGTACAGATGAAGAGGATTGGTATACTAAATGCTTACACTAATTCCCCCCACATGAAAGCGGCCAGCCTCGCCGCGGCAAGCCAAGGGGACAAAGAACGTCGCATGAAGGGCTTCATACGGGAGGAATGGACGACCTCAGTAGTTCAATAACGGCGATCTGCTGGGGCTACATGTGGCGTCACGCGATAATTCACTGGTGAAGTTTCTTCAAGAACTGTGTATGGCCCGATAAATTGTGGCTGGAATTTTTTGCACAAACCAGGTGTGCGAATAGGCCTCAAAAGGAACACTTCGTCTCCAGGTTGAAAGGATACAGCGCGATGCGATTCATCGTAAACCAGCTTTCTGTCTTGCTGTCAGGCTCCAGTTTTTATACGAGCACGTTGGGGGCTCTCTGCGAGCCGTAGAACGTGTTCCTCTGAAGAGGATGGAGATGAATCTGCATGGCAGGTAAAGAAACAGGCGTCAAGGAAAGAAGTAGGGGAGCGTGCGTACACTAGGTAAAATGGTGAGTAGCCGGTTGTCCGCTGAATAAACGTATTGTAGGCGAAAGTGACCAATGGTAGAACTACATCTCAGTTTTTATGGTCTGGTTGAATGTAGGCGGCGATCATGTCAGCAAGAGTGCGGTGGAATCGCTCAGTGAGGCCGTTATTTTGGGGATGATTACTAGAGGCAGTCTTGTGAGTTGTGCCAGAGGCGCGAAGAAGTTCGTTCACTAGTCGTGAAAGGAAGGCCCTTCCACAGTCACTGAGCAATACACGTGGAGCACCATGACGCAGTATAATGGCTCGGAGGGTGAAATCGGCAATTTCAGAAGCTGAACCGGTAGTAACGGATGCCGTCTCGGCGTAGCGCGTCAAATGGTCAACGGCTGTTACTATCCATTGGTTTCCAGCAGCACTGACTGGAAGGGGGCCATAAATATTGATGCCTACAACTTCGAATGGTGTGGCTGGGCACGGAAGAGGCTGTAGTGTACCGGCTGGAGCAGATCTGGGTAGTTTTATACATTGGCAGGTAGTGCAGGACTCAACGTACCAAGCAACACTAGTGGTAATATCTGGTCAATAAAACCGACTTCGAAGGCGATCGTAGGTTTTGTGGTAACCAAGTTGACCAGCCGTCGGATGGTCATGAAGTGCTCTGAGGACTTCGCACTGAAGCGATCCGGGTAGAACGGGAACCCAGCGCTGACCGTCAGGATGGTAAATTTTGCGGTACAGCACCGAGTTGTCCAGCTTAAACTGCGAGAGTTGGCGAAGGAGCCTCGCATTAGGTGGACGGGAACTGCCAGTGAGGTAGCCTTTAATACGTCGACAGTATGGGTCAGCCAGCTGTCGAGAATAAAAATTGTGCGGGTAGTCCCAAGGCAGCTGGTACATAGAGGCGAGATAGAAAACCGCCGTAGACGTGGGCTCCGAGGGTGTGTTCTGCAAAGTGATTGCGGAAACGCTGAGGGGAGCCGCTGGTAGTGGGCAGCGAGAAAGAGCATCGGCGTCGCTATGCTTTCTGCCACACTTGTATACGATGTCAAAATTATACTCTTGTAGGCGTAGAATCCAGCGGCCGAGGCGTCCCGACAAGTTCTTGAGTGTCGAAAGCCAACATAAAGCGAGGTGGTCGGTCACAATGGTGAAATGGCGGCCGTGAAAATAGGGACGAAATTTCTGCACTGACCAAACGATGGCGAGGCACTCCTTCTCAATGATCGTGCAGTTCCTCTTGGCTGCTGAGAGGACGTGGCTGGCGTACGCAACGACTTGCTCTCGCGAACAGTTGTCGCGCTGGAGGAGCACGACTTCTAAACCATGGCCGCTAGCGTCTGTATGAAGGAAGGTAGGTGCACCATCGTGAAAATGAGAAAGTACAGAATCGGTCGTGAGGGCACTCTTAAACCTGTCGAAAGCCAATTCACATTCCTGAGACCACTTGATCTGGAATGGGCGTACCAGAAACAAGTAGCTCATGAAGTGGTGCGGCTATGGAGGCAAAGTTTTGTATGGATCCCCGAAAGTAAGAGGCGAGACCAAGGAAACTTCGCAGATCTTTCGGCTTGTCAGGGTAAGGGAAGTGAAGCACCGCAGCAGTTTTCTCAGGGTCTGGATGAATTCCGTCCTTGCTCACAACATGACCGAGGACCTTGATAGATCTGCTGGCGAAATGGCACTTCTTGGTGTTAATTTGAAGACAAGCGCCCGCAAGGCAAGTCCGGACCTTGTCCAAGCGTTGCAGATGTTGAGGAAACGCCAATTAAAAGACAACAATGCATCGAGGTAACATAGGCAAGTCTTCCATTTCAGGCCACGCAGCATGGTGTCAATCAAGCGCTCAAAAGTTGCGGGCGCATTGCATAGACCAAACGGCATAACATTGAATTCGTATAGGCTGTCCGGGGTTGCAAACGCAGTTTTTTCTTTGTCATCTTCGTGCATGGAGATTTGCCAGTAGCCGGAACGCAAGTCGAGGCTTGAAAAGAATTCAGCACCTTGTAAGAAATCGATGGCGTCGTCGATACGTGGCATGGGATATACGTTCTTCCTAGTGATCTTATTTGAGTGCTCGGAGTCAACGCAAAATCGTACGAAACCGTCTTTTTTACGCACCAGAACCACTGGAGACGACCAAGGACTGGTTGAGGGTCGGATTATCTCCCGTTGCAGCCTATCGTCTACATTTTCCTCAATGATCTTTCGTTCGGCTAGGCAGACGCGGTACGGACGACGATGCATAATAGATGTTCTGTCGGTCTGAATACGATGTGTTGTAGCAGTTGTCTGACCCAGGCTGGATGAATGAACGTCAAAAGAGTTTGCATGCGTTTGCAACAAATCAAGCAACTGCTGCTTATGCGAGTCTGTCAAGTCCTTGTTGATGGCTGCTGTGAAGGCCGAGGAAGCAGCACGATCTCCAGGATGGCCTTTAGAGGAGGCAGGGGTAAAAGGCCCGACGCACACAGGCTCCAGATCGGCAACGCAGGCGACAGTAGTGCCACGCGGCAGTAAAATTTTATCTGGTGTGGTGTTCGTAGCAGCGAGGACAGCTGATCTATTGTTGAAGCAAGCCACACCTGATGCGAGAGCTATGCCTTTATTAAGGCAAACTTTATTAAGGTAAAACTGTGACTAATTGATGTTCATTGGGGGGTAACTCGATGTCTACAGCAGCGATGAGTCGAAGTGGCCCGTAGGTTTTGTCACTAAGCAAGTGGTCTGTGTCAGTAAAATGGGCAACACGTTGTGCATAACAAATAGCCGCCGAAGCAGATGAAAGAAAGTTCCAGCCTAAAATGAGTTCGTGGGAGCACGGGGATAGCACAGCGAATTTTATATGATGAAGATAGTCGTCGATTAGCACACGGGCAGTACAGAGAGCGGAAAGGCGAATCATTGTTCCCGGGGCTGTAACAAGTGTTGGTCCATCATAAGGCGTCGTGACTTTTCGAAGACGGGTACACAAATCAGCACAAACAATAGGAAACCCAGCCCCAGTGTCCACCAAAGCATCAACGTCCACTCCCTCAAATAAGACTGCAATCATATTCTAAGGGCGCGCTGGAGGAATTGGAGTACTGTGTTGAAATGCAGTTTGTCCTCCAAAAACTGCATTGCTTAGTTTTCCGGACGCCGATCAGAAGCGAGGAAAGCAGGCTGAAGAGGAAAAGAGGAGCGACGGTAGGGCGATGGTGAACGGCGTCTGGTTGATCGATGACTACTGCGCAGTTCACCGGATGCTGGCGGAGATGGAGACCGATGCGGCGGTGACGAATAACGACGACCCTGGTACGAGGCTCCTGCGGTATAGTCTCATTCGCGTATGTCGTACCCTCGGCACTCATCTTGCTGGCGCTTGCGGCAAAAGCGTGAAATGTGACCACGATAGCCGCAATAATAGGACGTAGGGCGAGTCGATCGATAAGGAGGGTAGTAGCTTGTGTTGGATGCACCGGGAGAGAGAGCAGTGAGAAGGACAGATGATGGCTCAGGCGGTGGTGATGGAAATCTCGTGGGAAAGCTTCTGGGAGGTGCGGCCGCCACCGACGCGTAGGTTGGGGGCGGCGACGTCGAGCTGACGGTGCCTGATGGTGCGGCGACAGCGTGAGAGAACGATGGGAGAGTACGAGCGACAGTGGGCTGCAGGTGGGCCATGTGGGTCATGGACGTGATGACATCGCGCAATGACGTTGAAGAAGGCTGAATGGGACACACTGAAGGTAGTGTGAATCCCATTGATTCTAATTCTTCGCGTATAATTACCCTTATTGTGCCTCGTAGGCTTGGATCCGCCGTAACAGGGGCCGCGTCACTGTCCGGTTGTAGGCGCATAGACTCAAGTTCTTCGCGGCGCTGACAGGTTGTCGCAACGTCAGCAACAATAGCCGGATTCTGGATTGCAAGGGCATTGAATGCAACGGGTGCACTTCCCTTAAGAAGCTGGCGTACCTTGTCTGACTATGTCATTGGGGTTTCAACCCGGCGGCAAAGTGAAAGGACAACCTGGATGTAGGAAGTATACGACTCCCTGATGTGCTGTTTCCGAGCCGCGAGAGCTTTCTTTGCGAGAGCTGAAAGAACAGCCGGTGTGCCAAAGACATTGCAAAGTTGATCTTTGAAGGCTGACCAGTCGGGCATGTCGATGAAGTGGTTGAGGAACCACGTCTTCGCGACACCCGTGAGGTAGATGACACGTAAGCGAGTTTGTAGGTGTTATCCCACCGGTTAGCAGCGCTGACACGTTCGAAATCGTCCAGCCATTCCTCCACATCTTCCCCTCGCATACCAGCGAAGGGATGGGGCTAACGCTGGAGGCTGTTAATGACGTGAAAAGGCGCGGCACGCGGTGGCGGAGTGGGAACGGCTGCAGCACCGACCTCTTCTTGGTGCGACATATTTCCGGACACCTGGCCCAAGCGGCGACCTGAACGTTGCTCCAGGGGGTAGAGTGGTTGAGAGGATGACGAGGGATCTAACAGCACGCTCCACCACGTATGAAGTCTTAGTTTGGAAGACCTTTATTAGGCCCGAGGAACCGGCAGCCGACAGCTGAGACGAACGAACCTAGATGATGATGCTTCGTGACAACGATGAGGATGCATGAGCAACACATGATAATGATGATAATGTACAGATGAAGAGGATTGGCATACTAAATGCCCAGAATATAATTGATATTGTCAATGTTGATTATTCAGCTAGCTGCATTATCTACGCGGATGACACCAGTTTTTTTGTTCCAGGAACTAAGGATGATGAACTTATACATCTGGCTAATAAAATATTAAGGAATACAAATAATTGTTCAGTGAAAAACTCACTTCAGCTCTATTGCTCGAAGACAAAAGTAGTGCTCTTTAGAGCAAAATCAACGCCTTGCGATCACACAAAGTATCTTGCGCTAAATGACTCTAAAAGTAGTACTCTCTGTGTCGGCTAAAACATTGGGTGTCATCTTTCACAAAGTGGCAACTTGGGACCACTATACTGATCACTTAAAATCTAAGCTTTGCAAGGCCTTAGGTATGCTGCGCAGATGCCAGAAACGTTTACCAATACAACAGAAACTCATGATATATAATGCACTCTTTGCTTCACTTTTGCGCTATTGACACCGCTGATTGATTTGTGGGGTTTAACGTCCCAAAACCACCATATGATTATTAGAGACGCCGTAGTGGAGGGCTCCGGAAATTTCGACCACCTGGGGTTCTTTAACGTGCGCCCAAATCTGAGCACACGGGCCTACAACATTTCCGCTATTGTCACCGCGTTTGGTCAAACAGCACTAAACAATCATTAGAAAATTTATCCCACTACAGAAGCAAGCCCTATGGGCTATTGCTGATGTACCTTATAATGAGCACACGCGTGACCTATTTTTGAAGTTCAAAGTTATCCGAGTTGACAACTTTTGTGAGTATCAGCTTATAAGTTCTTTTAAACATGAACGATTAAGGGCAGTACTCATATGAGGAACATCGCCAATATGTCAATAAATCAATCATATCGCATAAACCGACACAGTTCCGCGACCACGTACAAACTACGGTTTTCACTTTCCTACCACCTTCTTTTAATACTAAACGAATATAAATTAAGTGATGACAACAAACGTCATATTTTCAAAAAGAGAATGCTTCAACTGATTTTATGAACACCAATGTTTGTTGTTTATGATTGTGTCTGTTGAGAATGTTGGTTTCATACTTTTTGTTTCTCTTATCGCTTTGCTTTATGTATTTCTATTTTACTATTGTGACAAGTAAGAATGCTTTTTAATGTTTGCTGCTGCTGTTATTATTCTTGGAGGTAAGACTAGTAAAGCTGCCTACATGCAGCTTTTATCCCACCATCTTTGTTGTTTAAACATGTTGTTGATATATGTGGCAATATAGCACACTTCACTTCACTTCACATGTTCGTGATGTGGGTAGTCCCGGAAAGGTCAGATGTGAAGGTTAACGCTAACCATTTAAAGGAGTTTACTCTAGATACCCGATTGCCATTAATAAAGTAAGAAAACTCCGAGTAAGAATTCTTACGAGAGAAGGACATTACTTTACATTTACTTAAATTAGGAGACATTAGCCAACAATTACATCAATTGCTGATGAGGTCGAGGTCATTTTGAATTATTACGTGATCGCAAGTACTGGTTATTGCTCGGTAAATTATACAGTTCTCAGCGAAAATGCGCACTTGTGAAGATAAATTACTTGGTAACTCGATAATACAAATAAAAAAAGCAGTGGAGTGAGAGCACTCTCTTGCAACACACCAGAACAAACGTATAAAACTGGGAATGAAAAATCATTAATAATAGTAAATCGCTGCTGGTTAGTAAGAAAGTTCCGTATTTATGACAGAGTAAAAGACTCTATACGCAAAGAAGAAAGTTTACAGATTAGGCGGCAGTTAGCAACAGGATCGATAGTTTTGGAAAACTCCAGAAAAGACAGTCAAAGTTCTGAGTAATGCTGTAGGTCACCTGTGAGTTCGACAAGCTATTTTTCGCATAATAGAGCCTTTCTAAATCCATGCTGGTTTGAAAAAGAAGTCATTCTGCTCAAAGTGATTGTAAATATGGCGGGTGATTATATACTCGAGCATCTTACAGCACATGAGTGTTAGAGAAATGGGCCTGTAACTTTGAGGTGAGTTTTTATTGCCGCTTTTAAGCACGGGGATCACCT
Source organism: Rhipicephalus annulatus (assembly GCA_013436015.1). NCBI lineage: Eukaryota > Metazoa > Arthropoda > Arachnida > Ixodida > Ixodidae > Rhipicephalus > Rhipicephalus annulatus. The sequence goes on along the minus strand of WOVY01002853.1, from coordinate 660,553 downwards.
TTTAAATTTTCCAGTCATGTGGAAGCTGTCCTGCTGATATTGATTGCTGAAAGATGTGGCGTAATATTTTACTCGAAGGTGAGGCCATAATTTTAATAACTTAGTGTTAATCTCGTCAACGCTGGTCACGATGACAGTTTAGAATTAATTAATATAGTTGCGATTCCGTCAACAGTGATTTCGTTGGGCTGCAAAAAGGAATAGTCAAGATCGGCTACATCGGGGCCGTTTGTAAGACCTTCAGTGATGTAAACTTATGTAAAGAAAGTATTGAACGTGTTAGGACATCTTGATCTGGAATGGAAATATCGTCGTCATTTTGCAACGTTATTTTGCTACAGTGATGTTCTGGGCACACTTGTTTTCAAAACTTCTTTCTTTTAGTGGTAAGCAGTGACGGTAGATGGTGAGAAAATTACTTATCACAGGCGGCGCGTATCGCGGAGCAGCAGTTATTCATGCAGTCTCTATACTTTTGCCACGACGCAGCCGTTTGCCCGCGTTTAGCCGCCGCGTGCAATTTCTTTTTTTTTTCATAACCTGTTAACCATGGCTGCTGTTAACCATTTAACCATGGATGTTGTTTATCATTTCTTATTTTGATTGTAGCAATATGTTCACTATTTATTGAAGTCAACTTGTTTTTAAGGAGTGTCCAGTTGTATTTTACGGATCGATTATGAAAGGACAGTAAAAGTACGCTCTCAGAGAATGTACATTACAATGTAATTACCTCTATTAAAATCGTGAATAGTTTTAAAATAACTGCAGCGAGATGAAAGGGGACGTTAAGTATCATTTGCAATGACCGGTGGTCGCTGAAACCATCTGTGTATGTTTTATTTGATGTAGTATTTGTTGCCGTTGTTAATACCAAGTCAAGTATATTTGAGTCACGAGTGGCTTGGCTTATGATCTTGGCTAGGTTGAAATACAATGTTAAGGCAATGAACGCAGTGAACACATGGCAATTCGATGAAAGCAGATTCCAGTTTATTGAAGGAAAATATTCGCCAAATAAATAAACGAGCTCAGTTAGACACGTCTCAACACCGTGAGTAATAGTGCTTCGCAAGTCGCTTAGAAATGATGAATTAGTGTCTGGAGAGTGATAGCAGCAATCAATCAATCATTTCTAAAATCAAGTCCTGCACACAAATCATACAATTTCTAAATTTGTAGCAGACGACATAAGTAAGAGGTTATTGCCCTTTCATTGCCTATAATTACGCCTGCACCTCTCCTGTTAAAGCGGTCAGAACGGTAAATGTTATAAATATTTTGTAGAGGACTAATTTTATTATGTGAAATAAGGGCATGAAGCCATGTCTCAGTGAAGATGCATACGTCAGAACCTGTGTCATTAAAGAAGGAACAGACCTGGTCGAACTCTTGTAGAAGGCTGTGAATAATGAGTGAGTGATATGGTGAGTGACAGTAAATTCTGAGGCTCAGGTGCCTGTTTGAATTCACAGGTGCGAGTACCATGCCCTGGCTATCTGCCTAGTCACACTACCATGCTTGTTGCGTGGTCGTACACGTATGTTGCATCAACTATGGGCAATCTGTGAACAGATAGCTTAAAGAGTTTTTTTCCTGGCCTTGGCAAATTCGATAAGCTTTCTTGTCACCTCTCGTGTGACAGGAGAGAGTCTTCCCGAACAGAAGACTTGGACCCTTTAGGCTTTCTTCCAACGAACAAGATGTGCTCTTTGTCCTTATAGAAGGTCATTTTCACATTGCTAGACCTTTTTTTTGCTGTCAGCATGTTTGCTAACCTGTGCACTTTTTCGAAATTTGTGCTAAATAAGCAAATATCAAGCTTTTGTGAACAGAATTCCACAACTTTCTGTTCGAACAAAGCCCAGTCTTCTTTTTTTATCATACGCAGCGTTAAAGAAAAGCCAGTTAGAGAGCCACCTTCTGTTCTCAGTGTCTTCGCACCGAGAAGAGGTATTGGCCAAACGATCAGATACACTACGAAGAGCGTTAGCACTAGCTTCGACATCACCCTGGCTGATTTCAGACGTGGGAGCAAGTGACAGTGATGCAATCTTTGCGTTCAGCAACCTAATTTTGCCTTGCTGTTTCATTTTCTAAGTATTAGGCTCTGCGAGAAGAGTTTTCTGCCTATCTTCTAGCTTAACAATCCTTTTCTGAGCAGCAGCATGACCAGCTTTTGCGCTAGTTAGCTCGGAATGTAAGCCTGCCTGTGCCTTTTCCAATATTTTAATTGTGTCTAGAGCAGCGAAAAATGCCTCTTCTAGAGCTTTTTTTGTGGCTCAACATCGCCAGACAACTTAGGTGTTAAAGCAGCTGAAACATAACACATTTCCAATTCACATAAAAAACAGCACCAATAACGAGGGACAAGAGAAAGAAGGAGGCAGACAGCGGCACTCTGTCGCAGCCTGTCTCCTTCTTTCTCTTGTCGCTCGTTATTGGCACTGTTTTTTATGTTAATCATGTCGTACCAACTCGCCCAAGCAACCACGTTAGCTACATTTCGAATGCACAAGCTAAAAATTGTTTAGACACATCTTCTAGGTCTCGTGGGTGCGACACCACCAACAAACAATAAATATTGGATTTGACACAACTAGCGCCTTTCGGAAAATTAACCAATAAAGGCAATGGTGTCGTGCCCGGAAGAAGCGGCTGCTCACTGACAATTATGAAGGGCCTCAGCAGCGTCTAATGCAGCTTTGCTGTGTCCATGTTGCCAGATGAGCTGCCCGGCTGGCTCCAAACTTGGCATCGTGTGCAACCATTGCAGCCGTCCTAGAGGGGAATATTTTGTAGCTACGTGGCACGAACCGAGCAGTCCAGAAGAAATGATTCAGGTAGAGGCGACCTGGAACGGCAACGGACGTGAGCATTCCATCCTGGGAATGGTGTCGTGCCCGGAAGAAGCGGCTGCTGACTGACGATTCCGAAGGGCGTCAGCAGCGTTCAGAGCAGTTGTGCTGCGTTCATGCTGCTAGATGAGCTTCCCGACTGGCTCCAATTTTGGCATTTTGTGGAACCATTGCAGCCGTCTTAGACAGAATTGTTTTGCAGCTACATGGCACGAACCGAGCAGTCCAGAAAAAATGATCGAGGTTTGGTTTTGATGTTAACGAACGTCGAGGTTGATGTTGAGGTTGACGCCTCAAAACCACCATATGATTCTGAAAAACGGGGTAGTGGAGGGCTTCGAAAATGTAGACCACCTAGGATTCCTTTACGGGCACCCAAATCAGAATGCATGGATCCACATCATTTTCGCCTCGGTCGTGAATGCAGCCGCTGCAACCAGTATCCGAGTCCACGACCTGCGGGCTTCTTTGCGGGTAGCAGCCGAGTATCTTTGCCACTAGAACACTCTGGCGGGGCTATTTTTAATATGGTCAGTTTAGCTCTTGTCACTGAGTTTAAATACATCGTTGTAACTCCTAGAACAAGTTTAAAATCGCACAACTATGTTGAAACTATCTCAAACAAGGCTCTTCGAAAACGTTGGTATTTCCAACGCACGTTAAAAACAACTCCCTAAAAGAAGGGAAACTAACGGCATTTGGACCTTGGTCACGTTCATACTCGAATTTGCGTCGGTTCTTTGGTCATCGCACCACAAATAGGCCATAACAATGCAAGAGTATGTTAAAAAAGGTATAACATTCCCTGGAAACGAGAACAATTCAACCGGGCGCAATATCTCGGCAGCAGGGATGGTGGCCCTTCATAACTGAATTCGAAAAGGGTGAAAAATTTATATCTCTTGTCCAAAACGACTATGGGTTATTTGTAGCCAAGACCCACTGGTACATTTTCGTAAAATTGCAGTAAAAAACTAAAAAGCATGTTGCTTCCCAGCTCAACTGAACTCCGCTCTTAGAAAAACATAGGTTCTCATAGTTTCATTATTCTTGTTTTTATTTTATTTACCCTCAAGGCCATATGGCCACACAGAGGGAATGGAGTACAAGTAGACAACAAATAAAATACGGCATAAAAATATTCAACAAACAAAAACTTCTTGTTATATGTTTAACTGCGTGCCACGGCCTCCGTACAATATGAACATGCATGATACGTAATAATAACAGAGATAAAAAAGTCACAGCTTTGCCACGAAGGCGAAGCAATGAATGCGATAGCAACAATTTCAAAGGCCACGCGCAGAATAGAAAGCATATCGAAATGTGCCCCGTTGTAATCGCGCCCGAATTACGCACGTTACGCACTCACAGGTGCGGATGTACGCGAATAAGCGTCTCCTTTGTTACTTCTCTGAGTCTCAAAAGCACCCGCTTTTCGCCAATAGAGACTGCAATCGTTACAGTGACCTTTGTGCGCCCTGTAACTGCAGAAGAATTGTTTTACCTAAATCCCGAGGCCAGCCAAGGCACACGATCCTCCCCTCCTCACTACCGCGAGATAAGGGCGTGCGAGGGAGCGTCGCTCCCCTTCTCAAGCCGGGCAAAGTACGCGTAGGAGATTAGAGCGGGCACCACTGCGCGATGTGGTGATGTTCGCTTATTGCGCCATCTTTCTGGTAAAGCCGACCACACAGCGTTGGTAAGTGATAGATATAAATATCTTGCCATTTGAACGGTAAAGAACGTTCTTCGGGTGGCTCAACGATTAACGCCTTGCTTTCACGACGCAGAGGCCCCACGTTCGATTCCACATGCTGGAGTGCTTTTTTCTGATTTTTTTTATTGCTCGCTTTTTGTTATATATAGATACGTATACATAAACGGTACATGACATTGTCGCCGGCGCCGGCAGCAAAATCCAGCCGAGAACGTCCATATAATTACTATCGCTATAATATTAACCAGTCTGGGAAGCTAGGCGGTTTGTAGTGCGGCCCTGTAACGTATACCCGGACTCTTCTTGTACCCGGGTAACGCAGAACGTTGAGTCAACGTGGTTTAAATGTAACGAATGTGAGGCATTGTCAGACGGTAAAATATAACATAGCACCGACGTTTATAGTATTACGTTGCCATATCATGGTATTTTAATGTTGTAGTTAAATTCGTATAATGACGTCGTCCTAAAGTGTTGCTTTTAACGAGGCAACAACATTCTAGTTATCATGTTGTCCTAACACGATGGTAATATTGCGGTAACAACAATCAAATATTCACATTGCATGAACGTTGTATATAGACATCAAACCCATGTTTAACAGCGAACGTAGAGACAACATGGAGAACATAATTGCTGAAATATCCAATAACCCACATGGCAGCTTTTCCAACTTCGTGCTCTCATTTAATCAATGACTGAATGTGGCTAGCTAGTGTGGTTGAGTAGGAAATAGAAGCACGAACGATACAGACAACAGTTCAGCCTATGTTTTTCACACACTAATTTTTCTATGAATCTGAATTCTTTATACAGCTGCACTCTATGTTTTTATTTATTTATTTGTTTGACAATACACGATTACCGTAGTGCTAGAGACAAAAAACACCACCATGAGTCACCTTACTAGACCTTTATAGCTCCGCACTATACGTTCTTCACACAGAGTGACTGCATTGGCAAAAAAACAAAAGAACACAATCACATGGTGAAAACCATTGCATCGTCTTCTTACGTCTGTAGCTAGATACACTAAACACAGTGAATTCATATGTGAGAAAGATATGTGCAAGAACAAGCCTTTTGGGACCCCAAACTTCCAGGCTACGAAAAGCCTGCTGTAGGCAGGCTTCATCTTAACATGTATGCATGCAGACTTGAAGAATAAGTTACCTGTCTATTTTAAATATTACCGCGTGGTTGTAAAAATAGCATGGAAACCATGACACTTTGAAGTGAGCAAGCAGTAGTTAATTCAAACTGTGCCTCTATTATGATGCTTCGCTACAATCATGTTTTAAAGAGAGCTTTCAGAAAAAAACACACAAGAAACATATCTAGTAAAAGGGGACCTACATGCTTGCATGATGCAAGGCAACAGCCACAACAAACCCTACCATTGGCAAGAATTATAGAAGTGGAACAAATAGGAACCATGGAGCTAAAATAACAGCTCTTTCAAAGAGCCCTTACTCTTGCTGAACACAAAAAGCAATGCAATAGTTTGAAAAAAAATGCAAACAGGAAAATCGGTAACTGGATTTAGTTATTACGTTATTTATTAAAATCACGGTTGAAAGAGAGAGAGAGAGATAGTATGAAAAATGGCAGGGAGGTTCACCGGAAAGCAAGTATATGGTTTGCTACCCTGCACTTGGGAAGGGAGACAGAAAGGTAAGAAAAACGGAATGAGAGAGAAAAAGAGAGCGGGGGAAGCGAAAACACACACGCAGACTAGAATGTCACAAACGTTCGACGAGGTGGGTCGATCTCAGAAATTTTAGGAGGACGGTCGCAATCGCAATGAGTGTATAGACATACTGAGCTTTCGGACAAAAAAGCGTGCTCATTCTGGTTCTAAACTGCTTTGACAACTGTTTGCAGTACTCAGGTATCTGGTAGTGTCTGTGACAGATGAAAATGCAATAGAGCAGCTATTTCACGTGCTCTGCTCTTACAGCTTTGTTGTGAACTCGCATCGTCATGAAAGCATTTCATGTCTTCTTAATAATTGCGTGCAAGTAAACAATGCCCAAGAATTAAGCAATTGTAAAAAAGTGTGTTATACTGTCACTGCCACAGCTATCAATTCACGGCACACACAGCAAATGCCAGGCTTGCAGAACACACTGTCTGCAAGCAAATATAAACATCGAATTGCACCGCGATGAAATGCCACACAATTACGAAGGACGATCACTCACAACAAAGAAAATAAACACCAACATAGAGAAAGCACGCATGCTGAAAACACTGTGTGTAGAGAGAGAGAGAGAGAAAGAATGTAGGAAAGGTAGGGAGGTTAACTAGACTATGCGTCCAGTTTGCTACCCTACACATGGGGAGGGGGAGAGGGGAGTAAAAAAGAGAGAGAAGGATGGACACATGTCACATCACAAACACAATGCCGAGTTTCACAGGCGGTCCCTCAATGAAGTTGCTGTCAAGTATGTCAGGAGGGCTCGTGTGGCTTTCTGTGCTGATGTGCTGCGCGACCAGGCTCCTCAGATCTTTGCTTCATTAAATGGACGGTCATCGAGTCTATTCAAGGCACACTGGAGAGTCCGGCGATCTTCATCAAATTGGGCGCAGTGGCACATGAGATGTTCAATAGTCTCTATACAGTTGCAGCTTTCACACATGGATGAATTCGCCATGCCAATGCGATGGCTGAATGACTTAGTAAACGCTACCCCAGTCCACAGCAGGCACAGCATTGTAGCGTCACATCAAGAAATCTTGGATGGCAGTTGTTTCTGGAGTAATGACCTAAGATTCTTAGGGCGATGTTTAGAGTTAAGTGGGGAATTCCAGTGCCCAAGCGTGGCATTATGCGTGATGTGACGATGTTCTCTAGCTGCGTCTACTCTTGACAAGGGTATTAACAGTGTGGGCGCTCCATCGTGGGCACATCGGGCAGCGTCGTCGGCGAGGTGGTCGTCGGCGAGGTCGCAGAAAATGGCCCCTCTACTAGGGGATTCTTGCGTAACAAACTCCACAGCGGCTCGAAGAGCGGTGAGCTCGGATCCCGTAGATGTCGTGACGTGTGATGGTTTGAATTTGACGGTGATTGATCGAGATGGTATGACAAAGGCACCTGTGGAACTTCCCGAGACCGAACCGTCCGTGTAAACATGAATTCGGTTAGCATACGACAAATGCAAAAGGTCCAGTGAGATCTGCTTGAGGGCTGCAGATGACAAGCTTGCCTTTTTAGATATCTCCGGCACTTCAAGGTGTACAGTCGGTCTTTTCGTGCACCACTCTGCAGATAGTGGTATGGTTGCGGGTGAGATTCTCCACGAGATGGAATTCTGGTTAGCCGCAACAACTTTGGTAAATGCCGGCTTTTGTTCTTTCTAGTGGCAAGCTTGCAAGGTGGTGGTTAGGCACTCTGGATATGTGACGGATATGTGTACGGAGTGTGTCGACAGTTATATATGTCGTGATCGGATGGTCTTTAGCAATACCAATTGTTGCTAACGTATTAGCGCACCGAGGTAGCCACAAACATGTGCGGAGGACTTGACCTTGAATTGTTCGCAGGACCCTGATGTTAGTTTTTCCGGCGTTGGAAAGCACGGTCGTGCTATACCGCAAATATCCCAAGAAGAGCGCTCTGTACAGCTGAAGCATAGATGACACTGATGTGCCCCACGTTTTACTAGCGAGAAATCGCATCACGTGTGTGATAGAGCTGAGCCTCTTCTTCAAGTGCGAGATGTGAGCACTCCACGAGAGATCTCTGTCGATAATGACGCCCAGGAATCGGCGACGTCTCGTATACGAAAGGTTCACGTTGTCGATGGAAACAGGATAACAGATTATGGGCTTGCGGGTAAAAGGGACTAAGGCGCAATTCTCGGCGAAAATTGTGAGGCCTCGAGTACGGAGGTACGTCGACGTTATTCTCGCTGCTTTTTGGAGCCATGCGCGTACCTGGAGTCGTGTCACTGCTGAAGCCCAGATACATATATCATCAGCGTATGTAGAGATATCGACTGATCGAGGTAGACTTTGTACAAGGCCAATGATCGTGAGGTTAAACAGCGTAGGGCTGAAAACCCCGCTTTGTGGAAGGACACGAGCGGTGAAATGACCAACGGTGCGGCCTTCCGCAGTGAGCACGAAGAAGGATCTCCTCTGTAGGTAGTTCCGAAGCCATCGAAACATTTCTGCACCGATTCCAATGTTCGCCAAGGCATCTAGGATGACATCGCGCGTTACGTTGTCGTATGCACCTTTCACATCGAGGAACATTGCAACCGAGATGCGCTTGTGGTATTTCTGTTGTCGCACAGAGGTTACGAGGTCGATGACATCATCAATAAAAGAGCGGCCTCTTCGAAAACCAGCAATGGCCTCTGGGTATATATTATAGCGTTCAAGGTACCAATCGAGGCGTGTCATAACCATTCGTTCTATTATTCTCCCCACGCAGCTGGATAGCGCAATGGGTCGATATGATGCCAGATCAAGCGGCGACTTACCAGGTTTGAGGATTGGTAGTTGGTAGGAAAACCTAAACCACAAATTGAAGTATTGTGAAAGGGCACAGTAATCTGGAAATAATATCACCCACAGCAAATCTGGGTGATACCAACAAGGAGATGCCAAGCCTGCACAACACACTATGCAGCACACAATTAACACCAGACCACTGCAGTCTTCTTGCCATTTGTCCAAGGCCTGGCTTCAGCTTCGTTCGACTGTAAGGCTTATTTCGACTTGAACAAATGCACATACCACTTGCGAATCCCTTGCTCGAGTAGGGAGAGCGACAAGACACACAACTGAGGCAAAGCTGATAATGAGATGCCTTCTTTCTTCACATGACTTCAGACAGCTCTCTATGTAGTAGATGTAGAAGTAGCACGCGGTTTATGCAGCTGTCTGGGCGACTGATACATTTGGTCAACTGCAGTGCTTTTCGAGTTGGTCACAACACAAAAGGCTCTGGCATAACTCACAGGTGTGCTCCTTTCTTTTTAACATGCTAACGTGCACGTAAGTTCTGGCCATTACTGGTCACACAACACCACCTTTTTCCCACGAAATTCGAGGCATGAACGGTTGCAGTCCTAATGGAGTCTTCTCTTTTCAGTAAAGGAAGCTTCGATGTCTTTTCTCTGTAGTAGTTTTTACTAAATTCATTTTTTACTAAGTCTGCTAGTGCAGGGTAGGATCTTAAAGCAGCATGTTTGTTGTCGACAGAATAAGTATGGTAGCCTGTAAGCAGTTAGGCGAGCTTCCCTTTCTGTTCCAGCGTGTTGTACGTACATAAGTAGCACCACGTTTATGCAGCTGTCTGGACGACTAATACATTTGGTCAACTTCAGTGTTTTTCTAGTTGGTCAAAGCACAACGAAGGCTTAGCTGCATTTATCAAACTGTCAACTATTAAATTAAACTGAGCTGGAAGTCGTGTATGAGCTACCACTGCTTGGTGAACTTGGCAAGCTCTGTACATGAGAAGTGTAGACTATTGTCGCTAGTTCGCACAAATGGTGATCAATACCTGAGGAGGTCTGTCGCCTGATTATTTTGTCGCGCTGCTGCTCATTGTTACATTCATACACTTCTAGGATTGAGGCAGTGGGGGAAGAGCCAAGACGTTATTCAGCTGGCCACTTTAAGCAGCGAAGGGTGCAGCAGGTATACCCTTTGTTGCGTGTCAGCGTAGAGCGTGTATGAAGTGTTCATTTCTGGTTGTGGAGTCACCTCAGAAGGAGGACCGAAATCTAAATTGTTGTAGATAAGAGCAACAGGTCCGCCGGATAAGGAAAGTAGGAGTACCACCGTCCGTTCGATAGATGCAATTTCTTGACTTGCAACGGTGAAATAAAGCTGAAATCGCTGTGTGAACAGCATCCAGCTCGCCAACAAATCGCCGATCATGCACTTATGCGCTCAGATGTCTCTGCTGTGGACGTTAATGTGTGTAGGAAGATTCGCATCAAGTGGCCTTACTGATGATGCTTAGCTGTTGCGTGGAGGTACTCTGCATTTTTCACTAGAGGTTGTCGCTATCGGTCACACTTGAACGATTCCTCACGCTTGACTAAGCCACCCTAACCTGACGCCTCTGACCGAGTATGCAGAGCGAAAACACACGAAAATGCACGAAAATAAGATGCTCCGTGCTACTGTGCTACGATGATGACGACCATAAAGGTGACTCGAAATCGAAATTGCATAAGTTTCGACTTCAACTTCACTTTAAAGTGGATTGGTAACCGTAAAAAAGACAGGTAAAGCAGTATAAAAAAGGTGATACAAAAGTTGTTTGCAAAAGACCGAATTACTGTACATACTAAAATATCTGTAGTACAGCGCTATCACTTGTACAGCGCAACTGAAGTTTCCATTATGCACTCATCACTTGCTTTTTTTGCATCCTCATAATATTACGACTTGCGCGAAGAATATCTAAAATTACCTAGTTATAAAACAAGCAATAAACTTTGATATTGGCACTGGCTTTAATTGTCTCGGAGGCTATACATTGTCAACATTGGGCCGCGTTTTACATTATGGGCTGGTATAGTCTCGCTATAGTTTTGCGCTTAAAGTAATGGAGGTTGCCGCCACGGTCCCTTCATCAGAAGTTAACAATGTAAAATTTTAGTTTATTTAGAATCTGCGTGGCTGCATTTATCGGCTTTGTGTTCTGCGGTGCCACCTCCTGTCCGTGTACAACTAAGCAAGGCGTTCAGCGGCGGCAGCGGCTCCACCTGACAACTCCTCCCGCTGCGTGATCGGGTAAGTAGCGGGGTTTGCAGTCTTCTTTTTTGTAGCCTTGTTTGCCATCGCATGTTTCGTCGCACTGATTGTGACGTAAGTCACGTTCACTGCCGGCGTCACACGGGCACTTTTGATCGTGATTTTGCTCCTGAATCGCGGTTTGACTCTTCTTTCGGGCAAATTTGATCCAGATTAATTTGCACCGCTTAGCAACGATCATTGTTGATTGTGATCAAAAAATCAGACCCGTCGTCGTTCTGTTCTCGCGCTATAACTATTGTCATATCATACCAACTAGCCCAAACTGCCACACTTCCAAATGAATCCTTTTGACGCGCAAAAGTGCTCGTGTGACACCGATGCAATCTACTGTATGAACCCAAAAATCATAAATCTGTCATTTTTGCGTGCATTCACGTTCAATATCTCGATTTATGTAGTGTATATGATGTATTCACTAAAGAAAGTAAAAATAACATCAACTATTCTATTATCAGAATCATTGTTTCGTTGCTGTGTGTGATTATGTCTACAAGAAATCAACCCTTTGATAAGTGGCAGCCCCTTCTTCGTTTTAACAATAGTTTCACCATGTTTTCCCGGGCCGCCAGTTTTGCCGTAACCTCTTCCGTCGCGTCTGTTATCATGACCTTCTGCGTTTCGCTAAAGTCGGCGCTATTATAATTGTACACTTTTCTTCGTTTTATAGCATCAATATAATTTTACTTCAATTAGTCTGTCAGGAAAACAAGTATAATTCTATTATGACAGTTGAAACAACCGCAGCCTGTAAAGCGTATCCCTATCGGCGTGGTGACGTGCGGCACACTATTCACGTGCTTCAACCACTTGCAAATAATTGAAAAGTGAATAAATGAATGCAACTTCGTTAAGAATTGTGTAACCAATCTCGACACTCGAATGCTAACCACTCAAACGTTGACCATAACCTGAATCATTCAATGTTTAAAAATTAACAGAGTGGATTAACCTTCTGATAAAGGCTACTTGAAAGTACTACGCTGTCTTCAAAGACACCTACAATCCCACTTATAGACTCGGAAATGCTTTGTCACTGTTGTTTGTATGCTATGAAGGTTTCATGAAGTCTATCCTTAGGACATTGTTCCATTTGATCGATGTAGCTCCTGCCGCATGTCAGTGATTGTGTACATCATGCCTTTAGCACACGTTACCTAATTCTGCCTGTGATGAGTGTGGCACTGTTCCCTTCCCTCCATCTTATCGATGAATATGCGTAGGTGAGAAAGTTTCGGGGGGCCATAAACACTACTTCAACTCCAGCACTTTCCCGATTTTCTAGTAGTGTTTGTGAGAAACACTGTACGTGCTAAGTGCGACAGCCATCTTCTTTTCTTGCAGCCCTTCAGATGGCCTGTAGCTCGTTTTTACGCTTTGGATACCTCGAATTCCTAAGAAAATCCTCGGCTAGAGGCAACTCGTCTTGAGTTAAACCTGCAATATGAAGTCTAGACACTTACTTGGAAATTGCTTCTACCACCTTGTGTTAAAGTGATCCACACAGAGCACTCTGTAAAGCCCTGTGCATGGCCACCCTCGTGGCCCTTTTTGTGGGCCCCAATGAGAAAGGCAGCAGTGGCTTCCATGGACGAGATTTATACAGCCAACTTGTGCACCATTTTGTAAAAAGCTGTGTTAAGCACAGGGGTTCGATGGTGAAACATTAGGAAATGTCATGTGTTGCAACAAGATGATGGAGCTTGTGCTGCAATACCTTCGTACTGGGCTTTACAACCTACTTGCAGTCCACGGTTTCTACCAAATTAAACAATAAAAAATAACCCATATAGCAAGAGATTGTACAGCACTGAAACCTAGCAATTTGGTATTATTGTTCCTTCAAATACTGGTCAAGTACAGGTCTCTAAGAATTGATGCAGTGCTCGATTCAATACTACATCTGTATGACCTAGCCAGGAAAGATAGACTCAAGTAAGAGCATGAGAAACACTTCCAAACACCTGCCAGTGGCAATCAACACTTTCCAGAGAAGGATAATGCTAAAAACATTCGATAGCATCCTTGAAGCATACAGGAGGTCCTTGCGCTGGCAGGCTGTTTATATTTGGTTAATTATTGCATTGATTTCTATTGAGTTGCCCCGCCTCCGTGGTCCAGTGGCTAAGGTACTCAGCTGCTGACCCGCAGGTCGCAGGTTCAAATCCCGGCTGCGGCGGCTGCATTTCCGATGGAGGCGGAAATGTTGTAGGCCCGTGTACTCAGATTTGGGTGCACGTTAAAGAACCCCAGGTGGTCGAAATTTCCGGAGCCCTCCACTACGGCGTCTCTCATAATCATATGGTGGTTTTGGGACGTTAAACTCCACAAATCAATCAATCAATCAAATCAATGATTTCTATTGACTTGTACTTGGCCTGTACTGAAAGAAAAAATATTGATAAAATAATGATGACTTCTAGTTTTGTAAGATCCTCCTGCTTTGTGGACGATTTTTTGGTGTTTTAATAGGCAGAATCAATAGGCTGGAATTAGAATGTCGTGCCCACTTTGAAGCTTCCTTAGAATGTGCTCCAACTTTTTGAAATAGCGTAGCTGCTTCTTGAATGAGGCACGAATAAATTCTTGAACTTAAGGTGGTTTCTCAGAGAATAACACTCATATTGGTGGCATGAACCTTGTGCTTGGAAGCCATTGCTGCTTTTGTGTCGCGTTATTCTAAATTGGCTAAAAGGCCGAACATGCACTTGCCTTCTCAGAACGCTCTGTGGCAATCAACTCATCTGAAACAAGGTGGATGATGCATTCGCCGAGTAAACATCCAATTTAAAGATTGCGGGCTTCACTCAAGATGTGTTCTTGTTGGTAGCTGTAAGTTTGCTTACGTATGTAATGGATCCTAGTCGTGAAGAGGAGTGGCTGGCTACATCGAAGGCCCAAGAAAAGAATAAGGCAACTGTGTACAGTGCATGTACAGTGTCTCTCGCAGACTCAAGGAGGCAGGGAGAAAGTGTTGAAGCACATGCAGTGTACTTTATTGCCTGTGCAGATCAACCTCTTGAATGAACTAAAAAGGCTGCAGCTCTTATCACTGGCAGAAGTATTTAACAAGTTTTAAACACATGGTGAACACAATACCTTTAACAAAGAAAAATGAGCCTCTAAAATTTCCTTTGGTTCACTCATGGCGAGAGTCTTGTTGCTGTAGATTTATTGTGTAGGAGGGCTTATTTTCAGCTACTAACACTTACAAAGATCATTTATTGATTGATTGATATGTGGATTTTAACGTCCCAAAACCACCATATGATTAACGTAGAAAGACCATGTGCTACGAATCGTGCCCACTAACACTCCCAGGTTTACATGCTCGAAAACACTCGATAATGTCGACAAGAGGACAGCTGCCACTATAGCTAATTGATAAAAGCATCGAATGCATTATCCGAAGGTCGTAGGTTCAGTCATCGCCGGTGGAAAGTTTTGTGTTTGTACACCTTAATTTCTGAACATTTTTATTGTAATAGCTGCACTATAGTAAAAACACTACTAATAACGTCTCTGATATTTTTAATGGGCTGATTGTCTGTTCTCATTGAAGGACTGTATATACATCTGCACTGCTATGTAATAAATTTTAGTTGGTGGAAGATGGTGCTGCATCTTTGTATCTTTTGTCCCTCTCATTGCATTTGCATGGAGCAGCCATTGCAGGCGAGTTAACTTGTGCGATAGATATGCGGGGGCACGGTTATCTCACTACAAAATATCAACGAGTGATATATGCTGGAACACACTTAAAATCAACTTTACAATGCTTGTCATACCATTACTTGCAGAACTACCCATTGGTTTCAGTCTAAACAACCCACTGTCTTCTACGTCATAAGTTTGTGTTGGCTTCCACAACCCTTGCAAGTGCTTTTCTAGTAGACTTCTTCAAATTAAGAGGGGGCATACTTGCATGGGAGCACAAAGGTTGATGTCCTTGTTTTGGCTGCGCATCCTTATGGGTCATGCATATTTACACCTCAGAGGCAGTTATCGCTGCACCCAGAAAGCCTTCATTGAAGAAAGTTGTCTGTGCGGTGACCACGTCCTTGCGGTTTTGTGTTTATATAACCAGCTTTGTTCGCATGAAAACCACGTTACGTCCCACCTTACTTGTTTAGCGCCCTATGAAACCGAAATCGTGACTGAGCACTGTAAAACCTTTTTCTAGGCAACTAACTGTTCCACCCACGATGAGTGTTTCATGAAATACCTATTGCTACAGAAAAAAACGTTATGCAAATATTTTGTGTGAGTGCTCAGGCTGTGTCCATGAAAGATAATTGAGCCTTTAAATGCTCCGTTTGTTCTGTGACATGCAGGAGGGTCAGTGGCTTAGACAGGAACCTTAGATAATAATACACTCTGTGAGTGCCATTGCAGTCTATAAACAGCAGTTTAAAGGTTTCTCGGAATGCTTGCGTGGGTTGATGAGTTAGGTCCATTTTTGAAGACAGTGTGTTTCTTGCACTTAGTTCAGGTCAAAGGGTCAGGGAGATAGTAGAGGTGGAGGAGATTCCAAGGTCAACTGCGCATATGTAAGCATGGTACCGTTGCACCTTTGACAGAAAGAGCATTCAGTTTTGGTGGGATTTAGAGATACGAGCAGTCAGGCTGGATCTCTTTCGTTTCGCTTATCCTGATATTTTTATTCTGGTGCGTGGTTTGATGCGTTTATTGTATTTTTTTCTGTATACAGCTTACCATAGCTGTAACTAGATGAACCGGTGCACAAAAATTTTTGGTGTGGCAAGGGCGTTGTTATTGTAACATGACACAGTACTTACTGAAATACGGTAAGATGCATACCATCGGGGAACAAAATTGACGACACAACAGAAAAGGCGCCACTCGCAACTAACTTTATTCTTGGAAAATCAGCGAAATATATAAACGCAGCAACCATGCGCGTGCACAATGCCTCACATTCTAGTCAAAAACATGCCATAAAATGGACAACAAGAGAATGATGACAAAAAAGCCATTAAACAAAAAACGATTCTAAGAAACGAATATTCCTCACCACGCAGAGCAACAGATGTAACACTAACATTCGTATCTCCCTCCGTTTTAATAAAGAATGCTTCTATAATTTCACATGCCAAGGTATCATCACTCTTTCCAAAGACGGATACACGGGAAAACCTAGCCTCACATTTGCAGAAACCACAGTGTGCTGGCAAATATGCCGAAAGCTTATTTTTCACAGGAAGTTCTTCCTTCCTAACCCTGTCCTTTATGCACCGGCACATTTGCCTGGACATTGTGGTTCCTGCGAATGTGAGGCTAGGTTTTTTAGTGTATCCTTCCTTGGAAAGAGTAATGACACGTGCACACAAAATTATGGAAGCATACTACACTAAAACAAATATACGCAAGTTAGTCTTATATTTGTTGCTCTACATGATGAGGAATTTCATTATTCAATATCTTTTTTAGTTTACTGGCTTTTTCACCATAATTCTTTTGTTGTCATTCTTATTGCATGTTTTTTGACTAACATGTGAGGCAATGTGCGTGCGCAAGGTTGCTATGCTTATAAATTTTGCTGATTTTCTAAGAATAAAGTTAGTTGCGAGTGACGCCCTTTCTCTTCTGTCCTCAATTTTCTTCCCCGATGGCATACATCTCTTTAAAGTTAAGTAAGCATGTACCAACTAGCCCAACAAAATGATTTATTAAGGGCGTGGTGCCATTCTGGCAGCACTTGCTTTGCATTTTATTCACTGTTTGCTGACGTTCTATGCTCAGCCTATTGATGTGAATTGTATCGAATTAGAAAGCTTACAATCTCCACCTCCTAATGACAACTGGTCATCATCATCATCATCAGCCTGACTACGTCCACTGCAGGACAAAGGCCTCTCCCATGTTCCGCCAGTTAACCCGGTCCTGTGCTTGCTGCTGCCAATTTATACCAGCAAACTTCTTAATCTCATCTGCCCACCTAACCTTCTGTCACCCCCTAACCCGCTTTCCTTCTCTGGGAATCCAGTTAGTTACCCTTAACGACCAGCGGTTATCCTGTCTACGCGCTACATGCCCGGCCCATGTCCATTTGTAGTTATTAAGGAGCAGGCCAACTACAGCCTTCCTTAGTGTAATAAGAGGCTACAGACAGCACTGTGCACTCTGATCAGTGAAGGCTGTTAGCCAGGAATGTTTAAAGTGTACAGTCGATCCCTATTTGAAGGTTATTACGCGAGCCCCAACCAAGAACTACAGTATTTCTATGTCCAGAATACACTTTCGAGAAGAAGGTGGTATCACGCAAGCTTAACACACTCTTTTAGCTGTTTCTTAAGCAGCGATCACTCCCACCTGGAGAAGCTATTTAAATAAAGCAGTGCCTAGCACCAGCTGTAACATATTTTTTCAAGTAATTCTGTAATTGGCTGCGGAGATAGAAGCCCACGAAGAATCACGCAACACCCTTCCGATCCCATCATATCGAACATCTTGAACCGTGCTGGATCGCAAATACACCATGTGTACCAAAAGTTCATTTCCCGGCTTCCTGTGTCGACACATTGGCCACTGAACCAAAACTACCCACCATGGCTGCTTGAGCTACTAAGTATTGAAACGTCAATAGAAGGACTACGCAGCAAACATGAAGTACCAATCGTTGCAGCACAGCAGTTGGCATCACATCATGTGTTTGACAGGTACCAAGGATACCCTCACGTGTACACTGGCAGCTCCGTCAACAAAGAGACAGCGACATCAGCATTCATATTTCCGGAATCACGCGAAGAATATGCACGTCGGTTGGGCCACCTCTCCTCTTCAACAACGTTGCAGCTCGTAGTGACTTTACTAGCCGTAAGCTTTAATAAAATGTCAACGACAACAAGAGAATGGGTGGTAATTACAGACTTTCTGGCAGCACTAGCATGTGTGGAAAATTCCACTTCAAGAAACATTGATGTGTGTGTAGTATACGCTATTCTAAAAGAGCTCTCAGAAGCTACGAAGTCGAATCATCGAGTGGCATTTCAGTGGGTTCCCAGTGACGGCGAAATTAAGGGAAATGAAATGACGGATGAGTTGGCAAAAACCGCTCATAATTCTACGCAAACGTGCCTCATTCCGGTATCTCAATATGATGTAAATAGAATTTTAAAAACAAGAAAACGTGAATTATGAATGCCTGTCTACCTGGTTCACAGACAAAACAAAGGAATCGATCCTATATTTATTTTATCCTAATCTTGAATACCAATTAGACTGAACTTCACAAGACGTATCGACACACTCATTCATCGCCTACGACTCGGAACTGCTTACACAAAGCACCTCCTACTTCGTATTCAGCGTGCAACATCGTCAGCATGTTCATGCGGCCACGACGACAAAGATATCTGTCACCTCTTGCTCGACTGTCCGAAACACGACATACACCGAAGGCGACTAGAACAGGAACTGCATAAGTTACATCCCGAGCGGCCATTTGCACTGAATAAAATACTACGTCCATGGTCATCTAGAACAAATGGCAAAGCAATGAAGGTGCTGCAACAGTTCTTCAAATAAACGAAGATTTGTGACGACTACTGAGCGGACAAAAGTTAAAAGTGAGCGTGGCGTCCACGTGTTAGGAGAACTTTTGCTCTCACTCATGTAGGACTGTATATATGTATATATGCTATTGTTTATTTATAATTTTATTTGTACCAATCAAGTGGAAAAGGGTAGTCGTCACTAAGTAACGGTGACAAAAACTCGTCTGTTTGTTTTCTATTTCAATAAAAAAAGAATACATTTGGATTGCGATGAAGGAAGGGCTCAAAACTGAGAGAAATTAAATGTGTACATTTCGCCTTATATGTGATTGTTGTAGCATGCAATTCTTCAAATTGCTATTCTTTCTATAGCAAGTAACTATTCTTCAAACGCTTGATGCAAGCAGATGACTATCGCATATTATATCAGTTGTCATGGTGTTCAAGTAATGTAGCATGTCTGCCTGCAATATTGAGAAAATTTTTGATACTGTATTAGAAGCTACTGTCGAGCATCTGACACTTTATTGCGATACTTACACTTGCGTTAAACTTGGTCTACAATAGCTTATTTCACGCATTCATAGACAATCGGTCATAATGCGTACCTTAAATAATGGGGGGGGGGCTACATGCACAAAAATGTCTTGTATGCAAGCTCCTCTTCTGGGCAAATGCACGCAACTACACGAATCGGAAACAGAGCTGTACACTCCTAAATATTTCATGGTTTACATTTCATGAACACACTTCACAACACTGGACAGAATCGCTCAATTGTGACACGGCCCACAGTACTTTGCCACAGCGCTACACACAACAGCACTCGTACGGCGTTGTTCATTACGAATAACAACAATGACGGGCAATAAAACTTGCCCTTTCTTATCGTAGCAGAAGCTAGCGCTGGCAAGCGTTCAAAATTTGTGCATGCTGTTTGCTGCGACGAACGGCACACAGGGAACACACCCGACGCTAACACTTAATGCGATGATTACAAACTTTTCACTTCGGTTCGCACTAAATGCAAACCCTGCTATAGAAAGGTGGATGATTACATCACAGAAATCTTCGAAGTTCTTTGCGATTACACTTGAAAGATGGACGCTACAACCCAGGAAACACACAAAATGACACTCACATCCGCAAACATACTTTCCACACGTTGCTCGTTTCTTAATTTCCGCTGTAGATCGCACGTGCTGACGGGGCAGTGAACACTGGCTGGCTACCGATATCTTTTCTGGAGTCTCGCAGCGCTTACGATGGTTACAACAATAAAATCAACTGTTCTTTTCCTTTTTGCATGTCTCTGCAGCGCCCGCTTCAGCAAGCGCCATGTTTGCCAAGCAAGCCGACGGGGCGGCAATCCAGGCCGTTTTTCGCAGTAGCCAATGAGAGCTCGCTTGCGGCTTGCAAAAGTTGAGAGCCGCTCTGCCTGACGTCACAAAAACGGCCGCTCTTGCCCATTTGTGCGGTGCGGGTGTGCGGAGCGGCTGTGCGGCTAGCGCGTGCAAGGGCCCTTACCACGAGGGCCCCCCCCCCCCCCCCCGGCGCGCAGGCCGCGGTACCACGCGCCGAGGACCCATGCTAGAGACAACCGTTCGTGACAACCGCCACGCGCAGAAGAGACTCTCAACTCTCGCCCGCCACCAAGGCTTGCTTTCCGCCGGGGGTCACCGCCGGCGCCACCACCATCTTAATAAGAGTGGTGCTCAACGCGAACACAACACCACCTATCGTCCGGTAGTTGTAACCCAAGAAGCGGCTGTTGGGCGAGACATGTGCGCCACGCAGCGCAAACAACATTATAGGGGCAGTCAGCACCCCCCACACATTGTACCAATCTGTTACAACCCACACACTTGTTTCCGCCTACTCCAAAACAACACTATTTAATGCAAACATGTGCTACTAAGTTAATTCTGTATTTTTACTGGGGTGACCCCTACGAAACTTGTTTTATCAGCCACCTCTGTCAATAGTAGGATGGTGTGCAAGGGTGGAAGCGCGGCAGTATTTCACCAAAGCTGCTCCTCGGCGGTTTTTTACATCTTTATGTGCCACTGTCGTCAAAGAGTGGCTCAACTAATCAAGCAATCAAGGAATCATTGTCTTCAACCTTGCGTGCTCTCGCTTGCAGCGGTTATGTTTGTGAGCTAGCAAGCGGAAAAGAGTCGGTCGGTCGGTCAAGTGGGGTCGGGTCAGTGGGTGGCTCGGGTCGGGTTGCCGACTGGCTACCACTGCCTCTGCTGGCTTTCATTATTAAGGGATCCCTCAGGTCGGCTTGGTCGCTGGGCTCTGCGACTGCAAAAGTACACCTTTGCAGTGACATACAAGCCTGTATGCCTGCATCAGACTGCCTCTCTTGCTGTTTGCCAATCGAATATCGAGACAGCGGCGAGAGAACTGAATAGCGGTGAACTGGGCTCTTGTCAGGGCTGTCTTAATTTCTGTCCGTATTTATATGGCACTCACTTCTCTGTTGTCACAGACCACCAGGTGCTCTGCTGGTTTTCATCATTAAGGGATCCCTGAGGTCGACTTGGTCGCTGGGCTCTGGGACTGCAAGAGTACACTTTTGCAGTGTTATACAAGCCTGTATGCCTGCATCAGGACACTGACTGCCTCTCTCGCTATTCTGTTGGCAAATCGCACACCGTCTCAGAGAATGATGCTTGCATGTGCTCCGTTTCTAAACTTACCCCCATAACCGACAAGCAATGCTGTGATGCATCCTCACGGGCCATCATCGCGTGCCTCGAATCCTCACCTTCACACCGATGTCATCGCTCATTCGTACTCCAGAATGGTACACCATATTGTCACAACTTCTGTTCAGTCTCTGCTGCTTGCTATACCCAAGAACCTCCGCTTGGGTGTGCTCCACGAACTTCATGACGTTCCAACTGCTGGTCACCTTGGCATGTCCTACAGATACGCCCGGATTCGCTGTCGCTTTTATTGGCCAGGTCTCGCACGCTCAGTCAGAATATACGTCACGGCGTGTGATGAATCTCAGCGTCACAAAACACCATCGACGCTTCCGAATGGGTGTCTTTAACCACTCGACATTTTTTCTTAACCCTTCTTTCGCGTCAGCTTGGAGCTACGTTTCACACTGGGTTCATTTCACTCTGGGTTCCAGAAAATTCTTCGGTGCGTTGCACCGCCAAGGCCGGGGAAAGGGCGAGCTTTTACGAGAATAATCCGCGACAGGTGACGCAACTAAGGGGGGACTCATGCTTTACTTCTCGATGATTCTGGGGGTCACTCGGCGAGACGTTTCTAGTCGTTTCGTCGGTGCACCACATTGTCAGAGCTGTGAAGAGGGCGGGACCTCTCTCTCGTAAGGTGACGCAACTCTGTTTCGCCACGCCCCTTTCTTTCAAGAATTTTCGAGCGATCTCTCGTAGATCAATGCGAGGAAGTTGGTTGGCGAAACCGCTTTCTAGGAGGAGAGACAGCATTCCCGATAATTCCTTTGATGTTTGTTTTCTTCTTTAACGCAGGTTTTAGGAGCGACAGTGTGGCGCCCGGTATCGTTGCTGTCACCAAAATTCCGAGGCGCGCGCATTCTTGACCACTCGTTTGTGACATTCGCACATTTCCATTGAGAGTCATAGCAGACATCCTGCGATCATGTGAAATGTGGCGCAAGCTTACTACATTATACCATCCACAAAACAATGGTCTCGCGGAGTGTCTGAACTGAATCCTAACCGACATGCTTTCTAAGTACGTTTTCTCAAACAACTCTGACTAGGACCTTGCACTACTGTACGTGGCATTTGCGTACAATTCTTTCTGCCATGACACGACTGGTTTTTTTTTCATTTACTGTTGTTCGGCTCCAAACTCACATTTCCCCACGATACAGTCATTCCGTTGCTAGCAGCTCCAACCACTAAATATGCCCTGGACGCCATCAGCCAGGCCGCCCATGCACGCGAAGCCGCTCGTACTTGCCTTCTGACATCCCAAGAAAAATAATGGCGTTGGTGTGATCAACGACATCGCGATATGCACTTTTCATCCAGTTCGTTGGTTCTGCTGTGGTGTCCGACCCGGCATGTTGGCTTGTCTAACAAACTGCTCTCTCAGTACACAAGACCATACCGAGTGCTTTGTGTGGTGGCTCCCGTCAATTATAAAATCTCTTCTGCTGCCTCGTCGTTTTCATTCACCCCCCAGGCCAATGACATCGTACATGTCGCACACCTAAAGCAGTGCCACTCGCCCAATGACGTTGACATCTAGATGGGCCGAGACGGTGCCTTTGCCGACGGGGGATATGCTACTTGTAGGCTGCCAAAATGCATATTGTCGATGCGCGTGTGCGCCCGACGAAAAGAACGAAGGTCGCTTGCTGCTCAAGCTTGGAGCCCAACTGGCCAGCGTTGCTACCGCTCTTGCGAATATATTTTGTGAATAGCCTGCAGTGTAAGCGACTCATTACGTAACAATATGTATTAGGTGCAGCGATGGCGTAGTGGTTACAGCATCCGCCTCGCATGCAAAAGTTCCGTGGTTCAATTCCCGGTGCCACGCAGTTCTCAACCGGATAAAAAAATCCGCGTGGTGATGGAACTGTATTACGAGGCCTGGCGTGCGGCCTCACTGGTAGCCACCGCCGGGAACGCACCCCCTCAACAGAGAATGATTGGCCACCCTGGTGCAGTATCTGGCCACTACCTCCCACATGCATACGTCAAATAACTGACGGCCCTTAGTCCCCAGCAGCTGCGAAGCAACTGACCACGGCAGCGGTCAGATCTGCAACGCAGCAGAGGGTGCTAAGAATCTCTGGATCCGGACAGGCCGCCATTGGAACCTGAACTTGGCAACGTTTAACGCTAGAACCTTATCTAGTGAGGGAAGTCTAGCTGTACTATTCGAGGAGCTAGAGGGTGTTAAATGGAATATAATAGGAATCAGTGAGGTTAGGAGGACGGATGAGGCCTATACGGTGCTACAGAATGGGCACATCCTTTGCTATCGGGGTTTGGCTGACATAAGAGAACTGGGAGTGGGGTTCCTAATTCACAGAAACATAGCTGGCAACATAGAGGAATACTATAGCACTAGTGAAAGGGTGATTGTTATCGTAATTAAACTGAATAAGAGATACAAGATGAAGGTGGTACAGGCTTACGCGCCTACAACCAGCCATGATGACGCTTCAGTTGAAAGCTTCTATAAAGACGTAGAATCGGCAATGAGTAAGGTAAAAACACAGTATACAATACTGATGAGAGACTTTAATGCAAAGGTAGGGAAGAATCAGGCTGGAGACCAGGCAGTAGCAGATTATGGCATCGATACTAGAAACGCCAGAGGAGAGCTACTAGTAGAATTCGCAGAACGCAATAATTTACGGAATTTGAATACCTTCTACCGAAACCGAGGAAACCGCAAGTGGACATGGAGGAGCCCTAATGGCGAAACTAAGAACGAAATAGACTTTATAATGAGTGCACACCCAGGCATCGTGCAGGATGTGGAAGTGGTCGGCAAGGTACGATGCAGTGACCATAGAATAGTCCGGTCTCGAATTCGCCTAGACTTGAGAAAGGAACGACAGAAACTGATACGCAAGAAGCCAATAAATGAGCTAGCATTGAGAGGGAAAGTACAGGAATTCAGAGTCTCACTTCAGAACAGGTACTCGGCTCTTAGTTAGGAAACCAACTTTAGCATAGATACAACGACTGATAATCTGACGAGTATCATTATGGAGTGTGCAGTGGAAGTTGGAGGCAAGGTAGTTAGACAGGACACTGGCAAGCTTTCCCTGGAAACGAAGGATCTCATTAAAAAGCGTCAAATCATGAAAGTCTCAAGTACAACAGACAAAATAGAATTGGCAGAGCTTTCGAAGTTGATTAATAGGCGTAAGGTATCCGACGTAAGAAGGTATAACATGGAGAGAATTGAACACGCTCTGAAAAATAGAGGAAGCGTCTAAGCAGTGAAGAGGAAACTTGGGATAGGCGAAAATCGGACATATGCACTAAGGAACAAAAAAGGCAAAATAACTACCAATATGGATAGGATAGTTAAAATAGCGGAGGAGTTTTACAGAGATCTGTACAGTGGCCGGGACAACCACGACTTTAATACTATAAGAACTAGCAGTAGCCCAGATGACACACCACCAGTAATGATAGAAGAAGTCAGAAAAGCTTTGGAGAGCATGCAAAGAGGCAAAGCTGCTGGTGAGGATCAGGTAACATCCGATCTGCTGAAAGGTGGAGGACAGATTGTGTTAGAAAAACTAGCCACCCTGTTTACGAGATGTCTCCTGACGGGAAGAGTACCAGAGTCTTGGAAGAACGCTAACATCATCTTAATACACAAAAAAGGAGATGACAAGGACTTGAAGAATTACAGGCTGATTAGCTTGCTCTCTGTAGTATACAAGCTATTTACAGAAGTAATTGCTAACAGAGTAAAGAAAACATTAGAATTCAATCAACCAAAGGAACAAGCAGGATTTCGAACAGGCTACTCAACAATCGACGACATTCATACTATCAATCTGGTAATAAAGAAATGCTCAGAATATAACCAACCACTATACATAGCCTTCATAGATTACGAGAAAGCGTTTGATTCAGTAGAAATATCAGCCGTCATGCAGACACTGCGGAATCAGGGCGTCCATGTATTACATATAAACATCCTGGAAGAAATCTACAGGGGATCAACTGCTATCATAGTGCTTCATAAAGAAAGCAACAGAATACCAATCAAGAAAGGTGTAAGGCAGGGGGACACAATCTCCCCAATGCTATTTACCGCGTGCTTACAGGACGTTTTCAGAAGCCTAGAATGGGAACAGTTAGGGATAGGAGTCAATGGAGAATACCTTAGTAACCGGCGCTTCGCCGATGACATTGCATTGCTGAGTAACTCAGGGGACGAATTGCAACTCAAGATTAAGGTGTTAGACAAGGAGAGCCGAAAGGTAGGTCTTAAAATAAATCTGCAGAAAACGAAAGTAATGCACAACAACCTCGGAAAAGAGCAGGGCTTTGAGATAGGTAATAGTGCACTATGTCTACTTAGGGCAGATAATAACTGCGGAGCCGAGCCATGAGAATGAAGTAACTAGAAGAATAAGAATAGGGTGGAGCACATTTGCGAAGCACTCTCAAATTATGACAGGTAGATTGCCACTATGCCTCAAGAGAAAGGTATATAACAGCTGTATCTTGCCGGTACTTAGCTACGGAGCACAAACTTGGAGACTTACAAAGAGGGTTCAGCTGAAATTGAGGACGACGCAGCGAGCAATGGAAGAAAAATGGTAGGTGTAACCTTAAGAGACATGAATAGAGCAGAGTGGATTAGAGAACAAACGGGGGTTAAGGATATCGTAGCTGAAATCAAGAAGAAGACAACTGGTATTGTCGCCGAGTATGAAGCAGTTTTGAATAGGACTCAAAACAGTGCGAGCAAAGACCAGTGCTTTAGTTGTACAAGTCTCCGTTGCACAGGAAGTGTGGCAAAACTGTTAAACATAACCAAATTAAATGTCTTGAGTCTCTTCATAAAGCATTATGCAAGGTTTCTATGAAGAAATATAGCCAGTAAACAATCAAAACGTCATGCAGCCTTCAATCAAATGGAGAAGAACAATGTAGGCTCATAAATGAATATTTGTTTCTTCTTTTTCATGTAAAAAAACAATATTGGATGGGTTTTCAGGCTACAATGTACCTAATGTCTATGCGAAGTTGTTTCGAGTTCTGACGAATAGCGCATGAATAATAATTGCTTTAAATCACAAATTTAGGGATCCACTTGCTCAGGCACTACCGATGAGATGGAAAAACTGTTCAAGATGAAAATCTGAAATTTTCAATATTGAAGCAGCAAGCCTTTCTATGCAGAAAAATTTTCATAAGTAATTAAAAATGCAAGACAGAGTGAATTTAGCTCATTTTTCTGCTTGCCAGGTTTGTGAAATTTTACTTTTTTTCTTTGATTGCTACTTCACAATTATCGCACATTAGTAGGAATATGTCATGTTTTTTAATTACCGGTGGTCACTAACTTTGCGTAGCAGCGCTTGACTCAAAAGATATTCAACAAATAATAAATATTGCAAACATTTTTGGTGGTGGCATCATCTGTGAAAAGAACCATAAAGTTGTCTCGTGTCAGTTCTGACGTTTGCCAAAAGTGATGCCACTGAACATGATTACGCCGCCGAAACATGTATGGGTTATTTCTCCAGATTACAGACTTCCGTGTCTAGCCCAGGGGGAAAATTTAGTCGCTACGTCTCCAATACACAATGGAACCTCATAAGGCTGCAGAAAAAAGAAAGAGACGGGGTGACGGAAAGAAAAAGAAACCAAAGCATGCCACATTCCTGACCAAGTTGTTTGGCAATGGTGCCGAGAACTCCAGGACCTGCTTGGCTGCTCGCCTTTGTAGCCAGGACCTGCAGAAGCGTTTCTGAAGTACACAGAGAACTTGACCTTGCCTCCTACTTTTGAGACTCGTAGGACATTACCTGGTGGTCTTTACTTTATGGGGAGGTGAGGAAGGTTTGGCAGTGTGTGTCACGTGACACTGGTTGAAGGGTAGTATAACATTAAACCTTTTTTGAGAGACTATAGTCTGCACATGTGAAGGGGTAGCGACATGATGCGCGTCGCCTTTTTTTTCTTGGGAGAGGAGGGTAGGTCAAAAAGCCAAGCAGCCTCTATAAACGTTGCACATAGTGCCGACAGTTTCTAACTGAGAGGTAGCTTGAATAATCTGCAAATCATTTCTGAAAAATACCAAGCCCCCGGGATTTTTCTACCAGTGCGTGGCGGATAACTTCACAGGCTACGGACCCCCAGTTTTAAATTCGGTGACCTTCACAGAGGCGCTTTCCAGACTTGAAAAGGGCCCACTAACAAGTTTGTGGATAGTTTGCAAGCAAGTTGGTGGAAAACAAACTTTCATGTGCGCAGTAACTGTATTATGAACTGTGAGGTATTGAGCCATATTTCCGTGACTGCAGCAAAAAGTGCGGATGGCTGCGTGAGCTCGATAGCGTTCCCAGCCACGTGCAGCAAAACAAACGTCAAGTGTCTTGACGCCTTTTAAAGTTTGGAAACCATATTTTCAGTAGGCCAACTTCTTGATAAAAATGTGTTTGCTAGCGTAATACTTACTCTCAAATTACGATAACACATGTATTTCGAATGATCATTGTGTCCTCGAAAATCATTGATGCCATGCCATTTGATTGTTGTAGTGGGCAGTGACTGGTCTAGCAAAGAGGTAGCAGGAATAAAGCTTGATTTGGATGAAATAGACAAGATGGTCACCATTTACCTCTAGCAAAGCTTAGCTTTGGCAAGTATTCTGTTCGCTCATGTAGGTCTTGTTATATCTTACTTTCTAGGCACCCGGCCTTCACTGACCATAGCGGGACATAACGCATTTACTCTCAGCATCGGCCACCATAGACACCTAGAAAATGAGACGTTCGCAAAAAACAGAGACGCACTCAAGTGTATTTTTCCAATGAACTTCATCGAGTGATCACTGGGTGCAGCCACAAATGAGTGAGCCACCTATTCAGCAGCACCTCCCAAATGACAAATGCAATACTCGGACTGGTTTTGCAGCTTCCACTCGCTAAGCCAAGGGTCCCAATCAGCTAGCGTGCTGTCCAGACACTGGAGATGGTAAAAGCAGAAAGGGGGTGGGAGAGGGGGAGGCGATTTCATGTTTGAAACAAAAGAATCGGAACCTTGAAAAAAAAGACTGTACGTGAGTTTTCGCGATAACCATATGACATGCTAGTGCTATTAGTACTCACTTAAGTGAACACTAATGAAGCAATCGTTTCGTGTGATCACTTCCTATACCCCACCACTGTGCTGCTGTTTAAAACTGGAATGAAAATATCTGCAGTACTGTGTGCACAAATTGATCAGATTCTGACAGGTCTACCGCCACATTCGTGAAAGCCCAGTACGTGCGCATGTGTGGTGTAAACGTTTCGTCCCAAAAAGACTCCCGAGGTCCCATATGCATTTGTCTCTGAGGATTACCCAGAGCAGCCATCCTTTTCTGCTTCTCAATCGACTGTATTTCCTTGCAAAAACCTTTTTGCACCTCATGCGGTTTGTCAGTTTCTCGGAGATCTGCCCTATTGAGACCAAGCGACGATGTCACTTGATGACGTGATGATTTCGAAAATTTTGGTGATCTATGATTTCAACCAATGATTTTATCTGTCACTTGTGTAGACAGCGACAGGCACTTTTCACGTTTGATAAGGCTTCTAAACTTTCCCGACCATGTGTACTCTGCTGTTTATTTTGTGGGAGCGCGCGAATATTATCTTTTCACTTTGAATTGATTACTGCCTAAGGCGTATCAAATAACTACCCACATTTAGATTAGAAATCTGCGTGAACATATTATCATTAGATTTGTTGTACAAAGTTCAGTGGGTGTAATTTTTATCTATTTTACAAATTAATTGCGGTGCGAGCGGAACTCGTTTTATAGCTGAAAGAATTGACGCATATGTTTTACTAAATCTTAGCACTGAATTCGTGTAGGTAAGTGTCATACCGCCCTCTAAGTATGAATATTGCGCCGCTTGACCTAATCTTTTTCTTTGTCGGCTCACCACGCTTGCACCACATCATTACCGATGTCACCCTGATCTCCAATCGTATTTTGAAAATTCCAAGTAGGTATGTGAGAAAGAAAAAGAAAGTGGTAACCGATACATCTGTTTAGCGATGCATGAAGCTAGTAATGTTTTGGCTGGCTAATTCCTTCCACCGTTCATGCCCAAGAAATCACCATATTTTCGCTCACTACAAGGCATGAAAAATGGGCTTTGTGTAATAATAGCCAGAAAGTTGGTTTTCCGTAGTAATAGTTAGTAAAAGATAGTTTTCAGGGCAGCCTCTGTATGTTGCGACGTAAGTATGAAGCGGACCATGCGCAGTGCCCACAGTATATGCGCAGAGGGGTCCACTGTTGAAGGGAACGCCGGAGCACGTGTAATCTGCTCTGGTGTTTTTTTACAAACTGCCACATCTAGTGGCCACATTATCAAGAAGTAGAAGAGGTGATATTTACCATCTCCTGAAACGGGTTTGCAAACCTCGCCAGCTATCGCTCGTGTTTCTCAACGCAATACATTCCCCCTGTAGGGTTTTCAGAACAAATATGATCAGCACCACCAGTGAATAATGCTACTGGCTGGAGAGTAGAGCTCCAAAAAGTGGGCGATCTTCGCACTTCTGTTGATGGAAGAGTGCACGATGCAAAACATAAGTGGAGAAATGGAAGTAGCAGGAGAGGACATCTGACATCATGCCGCAGGGACGTCTGACAGCATGGCCATCAAGGTGCTGCCTCACAAAGAGTGTTGTGCAGCTGTGGCCTGCTAGCAATGTTTCAAAAATAAAGGCACATCTTGAGAAACAGTGAAAGTAACAGGTTAATCGAAACAGAAGCTGCTCTCAAGTGGAATTTTGATGCTTACGCCTTTTTTTCCTGTTTTTGTTCAGTGTGCTTTAAGCGCCGACAGAGGCATTATAGAGGGATGCATAATAAAGTAATTTGAGTGTCGGAAAGACGGCACGTCGTAAGCTCAATGTTGTAAATTGCAGGTATTCGGTTGCTTTGCACGAGGCAAAATTATACTAACATAAGTTATACCAATATAATAAAGGCTAAACATTTTACGTGAGTTAGCCATGTTTGTTGTGAATTTGCAGCTTAACATGATATTAAAGAGAATGCTTCCGCGAAGCCATAGATACAATTTGGTCATGACAAGGAGGAAAATAAATTTTTAATCCTATATGACAAAGTGTAGGGCGAAAAACTAACCTAGTCATATTCTAAAAAGTTTGGGAAATTTCACTAAAGGCAATTGCATAATATTGGATCAAGTTTGTTTTGATGCTTTAAATTTAGAAGGAGCAATCTGATAGATTGAGCAGCACTCGTTGAGCTAACTATTAACCAAAAATTTGGTAGTCATTTGTTGCACTTCTTGAATTAACACAGGTGGTGTAGCCAAATAGAAGAGAAGTATAGAGAGCAATTTCCAAAAAACAGTTCACTGGCAATAGCATATTATGGGATGGTAGATTATGAATAGTCAACGCATGGCATGAATGCTTAGTAGCAATGTTTATTTTGCCTCATGGTGGAATCACGCACGCAAAGATAGGAAACAAGTCTATAAATAGTTGTTTTTTCTATGAATAAACAATTTTTTTTCGAAAGCTTTGAACATATGTCAAAATTAACAAGGAAAATAAAACTCTGCTCCTCAGTGATCATAATATGTACTCCGACTTTACACAACAAACTATAACAAATGTACTCAGACATTTCGCCTTATAGGTGAGTGGCACCCTGAGTGTGCACTGGCACCAAATGTGTGGAGGTGACCGAATCCACTGATTTTCTCGTATGTGTCTACTCATACAGATGGAGGCCGTGATTGTTTTTGCATGCTGGCTGGTCACGACGGTCTAATCACGACTCGAAACGCTTTCTCTTCCCTATCTTTTGTACCTGAGCCAGCGTCATCGAATTATGAAAGTCGAAGGCAGGCCTCATTTTCAAGCAGTGTTTCAAGAGTTTTGTCTGAGAATGCGTGATTTTTGTGATGTCTCCTTTGTGGTCATTAAAACTCGTTGACCACTTCCTGCCAGTTTTGCCGATATAAGTGGTGTCGCAGCCACCGCACAGCAACTTGTAAACAACCCTGTTTTGATCATTCGCAGGGGTGCTGTCTTTGAGCTTAGAGAGCACGTTTACCAAGGTACAATGAGACTTGAAAATTGCTTTAGTTCTCATTGGACGAAGTGCTATTCGAACAGAGTCTGAAAAAAATTCAATGTAAGGTACAGAAACAACGGGTTTTGTGTTTTATCGCGGCACACTTCTTGTTCCCTTTTGCATGTGTTTCTAGGTGTCATTCATAAACCTGTTCGTGACATCAGGAGGCAATGGCTTCATTACAATTCATCAACCACGTTTTCCATCTATATGACTGCAAGTGCTGATCTGTGATGTATGCGACACCACATGCATGAATGAAATAGGCTGGAAGCGACCAACAGGGCTCAAAGAGCACAAATGAGACATTGCAAAGGCCATCCATGCCACGCAATACAAGACAAAACTCGTCGAACACTGCTCGACGACGGGTCATGCCTTCGACTTCAGTAATGAGACAACGCTAGCTCAGGAACAAAAGTGGGGCAAGAGATATCTTCTCGAGCCGTGATTCATTAGTGTGACAAGTTGGCGTGCGACGACAACCGCGGCCACAAACTAAGCGACATACGAGATAAGCATCAGACTGTTTAACCTCCGCTCATTTGGTGCCAGGGCATACTGAGGATGCCAGCTGCACATTTGGCGAAACATCTATGTAGTTATTCTATATTTGTTGTGTTAAATATCAGTCTATAATTTTAATCATGAACTCGCCTGTCTTTTGGAACATTTTTGCATCTGCTCCTTAGTTATAACTCTTCTGCATATTGTGGTTACTAAAACATGCTGATAATTTTATTTCGATGTTTTGGATGACTTTTTTATTTTGTTTTAACTATATATGCACGTGCCGGAAGAAGAAAATGAGCAGCAGAATTTCATCTCTATTTGCCACCAATGCATCTGATGAGGAGGGACAGAAAGGAATAATATGCTGTGAGTGCCATTTGTTTGGTAAGCACCGTGTTATATGGCAATTATAGACTACTAACCATTTTTTTCTGCATCATTTGTTATAAATAACTGAACGAACATTGCCACCTTAAAAATAACTAGGTTGCCTGAATATATTTGAGCTGAAGAACTGAAATAGGACTCGAAATGGTGATTCTTTGCCATCAGTAATGATTAAGGAGGCAATCATTGAGCTCAATAAAGCTTCACGAATTTCTTCTCTGCACTATTTAGGTTTCCTCACGGCTGTGTTTTTTCACAGCCGGATTGTTAGTTAGCTTTCTGTCAGTCCTGGCACAGCTGTCATAGGATGTTGCAGACAGATTTTGTCAGCCGGTTCTCTGCATTTTTTGAGAAGTGAGTGAATGAGTAAAAACTGTATAGAACATGTCCGGCGTCATTTAGCGGGGTGGGGCTACAAGCACCCCGGCCTAGGTGACGGCCTCAAGTCCTTGGACCCGGCCGGCATCCTGGGCTTGCCGGACGGCCCACAGTTGATCGGCAAGGTCGTGGCCGAAAAGTGTTCCCATTTATTTATTTTGTTTGCTTGATAAGCTACTAGTATGGGTCTAATCCCTTCCTCTTTATAATGCAGGCCCTCATTGCCAAACAATTACCTCGCATCATGGCTTGTGCAACGGTCGTCACAGCCATCACCCTGCAATTGCTGTTTGCTGACACCGTCTACAGTGTACCCCTCCTGGACGTATCCTGACCTGGCGAGCTTGTTCACTCAAGTCAAACCACATTGGCGAAGACTCGAGCAAAGACTGGCAACTTCAACGTGCTGCTCAGTTTGCATATGTGAACTTCACTGGGCATGTGAACTGTTGTGGCGGTATCGCTGTTATTTGCTTTTCTGATGGTGATGCAGGTTGATGTCAATTTGTCATTCTACTCTAAAAGATTGCATTTCCCGTGCCTGGTGCTGTTTTTGTGCCCACAAGTATGATTTTATGTGTATCCGTAGTTGACACTTAAGGCGTTTATATTTTTGTGAGAAACAGGGTTTTCGGTCGTAATACTCGTTCTGAATACCTTCGAAAAATCAACTTTCTTCCTAACGACTTCCACAAACAAGTGAGAGTACTTTGCCAATTTTCCAAAGATGAGCATAACCACTCGCTAGAAAGTATCAACTTGGAAGCTGCATTTACTGCAAATCCAAAAAAGTGAAATGCTAAAATTAGTGGCACAAACAACGCAAGAAATGTATAAATGAAAAATACTAGACAGTTAAGCAGAGCAGTGCATAACAAGCTAAAGATAACTTGAGCTCACCTCTAGATAAAAATTAATAAAATCTTGACTGAATGAATAAGAATAATTGTGTCAAGGCAGTTTACTCATACAATTGACAAAATGACAGCAACTTGGTAATGAACTGAACAGAAAATAGTTGCATGCCTTGAGTGTTTGTTTCGTGATCAATATTTCTCACTTGATTGTGGCTGGGAGGTCCCTGTTTTGCGTGGATTACACTGAGCAGTTGCTCCACTGATCGCGTTTCGCTTTTTCTGACCGGGTGTCAGCTACCGTAACTTTCAAAGGCGCATGTTTTATGTAATCAATCAGCCACATTTAATGAGCCACTTTTCACTGAATGCGTGTCAGGCAGTAATCTTGAAGTTCAGTTGCTTTCAAATTGATAAGCTTCTTTATGTGCAACATCTTTTGCTGCACAGATATCGTCAGGTTTTTCCGTTTTGGCAAAAACAAGATCTCGCTTTGAACCTTTTAAGCTCCGTCAAAACAAGCTGTACCTGAGTTGGATGTGCCAATTTTCCAATGCTTCTATATTGTCTCTGTTCATGAAATCATGACATAGACAGTCAACAGCAGTGGCAATCTTCATTTTATACAATGCAAGCATCACTGTTGGAAAATTACCGACAAGGCAGTCTATGGTATTCTAGTCCTCCTATGTATTTAACACATAGTAGTTTCACCAGTGTCTTCTTCCTTGCTTATTCACTTCCCCACTGATATTGTAAATACTACAAATAAAAGCTTTTTCCTCAAACTTTTTCCAGATTTGTATAAAAAAGTTGTGTTTTCATTTTGCACCTGTATTTGTTTTTTTTACTACTCAGCAGTTGACATAGTAAGATTGAAACTTTCAATGTGCCTTGTTCATATTTATTAATGAAAGCTTAAAATGAATTTTGTAATACTCCCGTTCATGCCTTGCTTTGTCACAACAAATAATTAAGAAGTCAGTAATATTTGTAAGTAAATGTCTTCTTCTTTTCATATGGCATTCAGGCACTTCAGCATGTTCTTTCCTGCCTGAGCTGTGTGACTGCATGTCCTCATGGTTGCTGAAATTCTGCACATAAAAATACTGCACCCTCAACACATGCTTCCTTAGTGTAGGCATTGCTTACACAGAGCAAAACCACATTTTTCAATGCTCTGAAAAATGCAGTATGTACATCACATGTGTTGGAAGCTTTGAAATTTGAAAAGTGTGTTTTTGGTCTAACAGATAGGCACAAGTGTGTTTTGACATTTTTATAGCTTGGCTGTACCAACACCACTTGCTTATGCATGTATGATTTTGTTGATAAAGTGCTGTTAAGAAACAGTTTTTGGCATGGACATTAACAATGCAATTTTTCACACCATTCCAGAGCTATTTGTCTAGCCAGAAGCTTCGGTATGGCTGTCGTAACAAGTGAGCATGCCTTTGATTAATAACGCACACACAGTATTAAATATTTTCTGCGCACGTCGAATGAAAGTCAACACGTCACACAGCATTGTTGACATCATGTTGCTGGAATGCTGCCATCACGTTGTTGGTATGTTGACATCACGTTGCTGGCATGTAGACATTACGTTGCTGCTATGTTGTGAAAACATTGCCGTATATTTGGAAATGTGATGCTGGACGTTGCCATATCGTCCTGAATGTTACAAGCGATGTTATCATGTGATAAAAAAAGAGAACGTTAAGCACGTTTAGGCAACGTTGCTGACTGACATCTGGGCGCTTTCGTTCAACGTTGGGACAATGTACTGCGTTACTTGGGTACTATAATTAACCGGCAGTCGTGTTTTACAACTAGCTTTTCTTCCGTCAGATATGATTTTTTTCGCTTACTTCTTATTCAGTTATGGCACTTTGACCCGCTAGAAATGGTGCTATGTGCACATGTCACCAAATCCTGCTTTATTTTTTGTCACTTTCTTCGATGGTTCTCACCAAGTTCGGATGCGCGCGTTTTATTTCTGAGTATTTAGAACATAGGCGCACCATCCTGCATAAAATGGTTCACACTACCTTGAATGTCGTATCAGCAATTTTTTTCATTGCAGCTTCTGCAAGTCATACCCGATGATCTGATCTCTTAAATATTATGCCCTTTAGAGCTAATCCTCATTTTTTTACATTTTCATTTTTTTCGTGGACCGTTCATCTATGGAATGAATTTGACGGGCCTCTGCACAGACTGGATGCTGAGCAATCTGAAAAAGAGTTGCGTAATCGCGTGTTTCGTTTAACTGTATTTTTTCTGTGTTGGAGATTTGTATCCACTCCTGCAATATCTCAAGTAGTGAGACTGCAGTAATTGTAACTAAATAAATTATAAATTAAACAAACCTGAAAAGTCTGAACTTTCATATGAGCGTGTTCACAACATGATATGTTCGCACAAAGGTGCAGCGAATGCATATTGCCACGGGGTCGCGACGTGGATGAAGGGAGAAAAAGGCAGGTCGAATAAACTGTTTATTGGGGCCGAATGGGTGGCCCTGCAAAAGGAAAGTTTGACTACAGGTAAACACTAGCACTGGTAACGCAGAGCAGAGCGAAGGCCGTCGATCAACTGACAAGTGGCGAAGCGTGTTGGAATTTATACCCTTTCATCGAATATTCTAGCCTTATTGCTCTCGATGACGTACGTTCTCGAGTAATCTGTATTGTTCACGAAGTAGGCGTAATCTTAACAAAACAATCCACTACAGCCTCGAAGCCTCTTTACCATCGTAGGCCAGTTTTACGCTGAACGTAGTGTAACGGGGTGATTAGAAAACTTTATGAAAGGAACGTGGCAATATCGACCTTAGATGTGCGATAGCAGGGCGGCCGCAATAAACCTGATTGAAGTACCAACTTCATTAGAGTTTATGCACGGCCTCCATTATGTGAATATGAGAGCGGATCTCTGGGGGCAGGAGTCATCGCAGCGAAGTTTATTGCGTCTTTCACATTTGTCTTCCGAGTTGCGAAAGTTTAATGATGTCAAATGGACGTTGTAGAAAAAGACTGGAAAGAGGCGCCGCACTGCCCGCCGAGCTTCAGCCAATCAGCGGAGACGAAAGTGGACACCAAGAATATCGCGCCTTTGGAGGCACCAAGATATCATGTTTGGGCTTCTATATCACGCGCCTTTTACGAACGCGACGCGCAAGCTGTTCCCGATACCCTTCTTCCTGCTCTGTTTTGACTTCACCAAGTCATCCTTCAGTGTCACGTGGACGACCCACCTTTTTTCTTCCGTAGTTTTCCTCAGCACTGCGAGAGCACAAGAAAATAAGCCCATTGTGGCTTGTACAGTCAAAGGGGTAGTTCCAGAAGTGCTGTACATCATTGAATTTATAATGTTTGCTTTGAATTCCCACAATGTCATTTTAGAATGATATTTCTTACTACGCCATCACGCCGTTGTCAACTGCACTTGGGCCTGAGGCGGAACTATGACCGTTTAGTGATGCGTCTACGTTTGCTGTGACCGTATCTACCGTGACCAGTCTTGTCGTGGCAGACATTGACCTTCTTTTTTTAGCGTCAATTTTTTTTCCTGCTTACTGCGCTTCGCTCTCTGATGCTACCATTCTGTTTGCGCCATCTCACATATTCGGCAGCCGTCACCACACGTCGCTCCCATTGGTGGTTTGGGAGATTGGCATGATACATGCGGAAAATTTACTTCCAATCTGACCTCGTGCCATCTCAATTTGCGCTGCGACGAGACGCTTTGCCACACTCAGCGTATCGATTATCCTGCACATTGAGTTTTCCACACCGAGGTGAATCCGTATTTGAATGCGGTGGTTCCTCCCCCTGATTCGGACAGCGTGTGTTTTCATTCATTTCACCGTTATATCGACTACCATCTCGCTTCGAATCAACAAGAGCAGCTTGTTACTTCACTGCGCGTGTCCGGACATTCGACTTAACCCAAACGTCGCTAAATCGAACAAACACCGTTGTTCACACAACTGGCGCTGAAAACAATACACTTTTGCACCAGCACCCCTGTCATGAGTAACCAATAAAGCGCCGAGTAGTTACAGAAGAAGTAGGTGACGTGCTACAGTGCGGAATCATCAAGCCATACTGTAGCCCTCGGTCTTCACCGGTTGTACTCGTCAAGAAAAAAGATGGTTCCATCTGATTCTGCATAAACTGCGGGTGCCGGAACAACATTACCAGAAATGTAGTTTGAAAGGCTGAATGCTTGGGCAAGTTGGTGGGAATTCCAACAGCATATAGAATGATTAGGAAAATGTATGAAGCATAAGCTGGGTGATAAGTGCATTAGTGTGCCATCTGCGGCGCTTTAATATAAAAAAGTCGGTTATATCTGGCTTGGTTTTAGGATGCATGTGGTGATGTGCTCAAAATTGCTGAAATGACGAAGCAATGCTCGCTGGACATGTACGTCTTTTTATGTTTTTTTTTAATTTTCATTTGTTTATCAACGTCTACCTTGCATTTTAAAAATGCGTTTCTTATTGAGTAAAAAGTTGTTGGAAGTGAGCGCTCCTTATCTCTGTTGCTTCGTCCTTTTCCTTACCAATCTGTATAGCTGTTACCACTTTTTATTGAAACAATACGAGAAAAGATGTTTACGTTCTTCCCCGTATAGAGGACACCCTCGATTGTCTCCAAGGTGCCAAATTTTTCTCCTCACTAGACCGAAGTTCCGGTAATCGGCTGGTCATACAAAAGCCTGATTATACAAAAACAGCGCTCATCCTATCGAATGGCTTCAAAATTACAGTAATGCCATCCGCACTTTGAAATGGAGCCCCGCTACGTTGGTCTAGTGGATAAGGTATTCGGCTGCTGGCCCGTGGGTGGCAGGACGAAATCCCTGCTGCGGTGGCTGAATTTTCGATGGAGGTGAGAATGCTGTAGGCCTGTGTGCTCAGATGTGCGTGCAGTCTAAAGGTCCTCGGGTGGTGGAAATTTCCGAAGCCGCTTACTACGTCGTCTTTCATAAGCATGGTGTTGGGAAGTTCAACCCCACATATCAATCAATAATGACTTAGCACTGCAGCCGCAACGCTCAAGCAAATGATGGACAGCATTTTACGGGGGTCTCCAATGCAGGATGAGCTTGTGCTACCTGGCAAATTTGTCGTTTTTTCATGCAACTTCACTTTGTATCGAACTCGTCTCCAGTGTCTCACCAACACCAGCCTTGCACTTAAAAAGACTGCCTACCACTTGGATTTTTTTCTGATTTCAATGCAAATGAGAGCATGGATCAGTATGTTGGTAAAAACTAGCATGCTTGTGTGCCATAAAAAGTAAATATTTCTCAACTTGATGCTGAAACCTTCGAAGGAACGAACGCTAGCGTCAGAAAAAAGCGATGTTGTCAATCCACTGACAGAACAAGATATATTTGCAAGTACACTCCTATTGTTAAAAAAAGAAAAGTTTATGACTTGAAAGTGTACTTTGCACACTTGGGGCAGTCGTTGTTTTCGTTGGAGCGTAATTTTTGCTTCTGATTTTTCTTACGTGTCCGAAAATGCGCATGGCAGCGCTGCCGGTATAGCACCGCCTTCAGTTTCGTCTTCTTCAACCCACGCCTTGTGTCATGCGGCCCTTCACGCGTGTCGTACCATGACACTGTGTTGTTACCAGGATGTAACTTCTGCTACGCTGTTGAGGCATTTTGGTTTATTCATCAAGTTGGCTTGTATTGCAAAAACAGCGCTAAAATAGTCAAATAGGCTATAGGATTGCAGCAAGACAAGTGTTCTGTAATTGCTTGAGGAAGTGTGGCAGCTTGGGATAGTTAGTAAGGCACGACGATAGTTATAGCGCGAGAACAAAACAAAGACACAGAGACAACAAGGACACAAAGGACACGAGTGCTAGATTGAACGAAAGTAGAGGTAAGGTGCAGCAAAACCAGGTCAAGAAAATGTCGCGCACTGATGCCAGTTTTTAATTAGAAGTTCGTGTCCTTCGTGTCCTTCTTGTCTCTGTGTCGTCATTTCGTTCTCACGCTAGAACTATCGGCACGCATAAGGAAGCTTCATTTAACCGATAGAGTGCTGAAAAGGACTGTTACAATAATTACATTATTGTTAAGAGAAAAAGTAGTCCTATAGTAATCACATGCACTTTCTGTTTTAGTATTTTTACCGGCGCTACAATGGTCATCGCGTCTACCAACCGGTGTTGTGAGCGTCAATTACACCAG
Source organism: Rhipicephalus annulatus (assembly GCA_013436015.1). Taxonomy (NCBI): domain Eukaryota; kingdom Metazoa; phylum Arthropoda; class Arachnida; order Ixodida; family Ixodidae; genus Rhipicephalus; species Rhipicephalus annulatus. The sequence goes on along the minus strand of WOVY01002853.1, from coordinate 620,487 downwards.
TAGAAGAAGGCCTAATGCAGATAAGAAAATCGGAAAACGATTGAAACTGCAACCGAAAGTTTTTGAAAAAACCCGACGTTTCGGAACCAACTTGGCTTCTTCCTCAGGGCAAACTGGTACTGCGTTGCAGTGGTCTTTTCAAAGCCCTTGCGGGGCAGTTTTTTACCCTATCTCTCTCAAATGTTTTGCCATAGAGCGCAGTCAATGTGTATACACTGGGGGAAGGCTTTCAGGATAGCGGTTTATGTTTTGGTTCGTTCGCTGTATATGCCACGACTCGAGTGGTAACCTTCTCCTCCAGTTAGTTTTGCTCTCTAACTGCTACACGAATGCCAGTGGTGTCAGCCTTGGTGTAGATCACGGACAACGCAAAACACGTTTTACGGACTATATGGTTGTCTATGCCAGTCCCATATCCTCACTAAGACAGAAGCCAACTACTCTTCCCTGAAAAACAATTGTCTTGTTACTGTGTGGGCGTTTGTCAAGTTTCGCCCGTATTTGTACGGCCAAACTTTCGACGCGGCTACTGATCGTCACGCTCTCAGTCAGTTGGCGTCACTGAAATATCCTTCCGGTCACCTTTGACGTTGGGCACTTCGCCTACAAGAGTTCGACTTTCGCGCCGTCTACCAAAAAGGGCGAAATTACTCAGACGCAACTGTGCTCTCACGATCACCTGTGACCGTGAAATTTGTAGAAACACAAATGTCAACCCCTGACGTTCCCCTCAATCATGTTAGCAAAACACACATGCCATCAGAACAGCACAATGATCTTTTTATTGTCACTCTCTTGAATATGCTTCTCGACTCATGAACTTCCGGATGCCAGCATGCGTGCTCTTCGCCGCCGAGTAACGCATTTCCAAACTCAAGATGCCCTTCTCTACCATCGCAACTATCAAGTGGTGGGTCGGGAAGGACTGCATGTCATACCCAGCCCTACGCTGCCTGATTATCGTGCATAGTTTCACTACGAACCTAAATATGCTCACGATAGTGCACTATTGCAGTGTGAGCGGATCCACCAACGTTTTTACTGACATGTACACATTTGTAAGAAAAAGAAACGGGCAGATCCCAAGTGTCTTCGCAACCGATGTTAAGGAGAGCATGTAGGTGGCAATGTAATAAATTTTTATTACGAAGTGGCATTAAACATACTGTAGGCATTTGTTACTTACGCCGTCCTCATCCCTGCATGATCACAATCACCATCATCCGCTTGTCTCTTTGTCCTTATTGCCACTCTGGGTCATCATCATAGTCGTCATCTGTGCACTGGCTCTGCCCGTTCGTTTTGCGAGGTCTTTCCTCAAATAAACGCTGACGCAGCCAAGACTACCAAGACTTCATATGTGGTGGTGGAGGTGGAGTTTCGGTCCTCTGACCTCCCGCAGCCCGTTATACCCCCTGGAGCTTCGTTCAGGCCACCGCTTGCGCCCACAGTCCGGCAGCATGTCCTAGACCGAGCCTGCCGGCGGTGATGTCATCAACCCTGCACTGCCGCAAGGTGCACCTCCTACCTACATACACGGGCATCAGTGGGAACCCCCGCTCTTTGCTGGTCTTCAGCGAGAAGGCGTAGAAGACTGGCTCGATGACTACGACCGCGTAAGCGCCGCTAATAGGTGGGACGAGGCCGCCAAACTGCGTTACGTGCCTTTTTATCTGACCGGAGTCACTAATACATGGTATTTTATCCACGTTGTTGACTTACCCGACTGGGCTACCTTCCAGCAGCAGCTGCGACACGTCTTTAGGACACCGGACATTCGATCCGCCGTCACGATGAGGGCACTCGGTACTCGCCGACAACATCCCGGTGAATCGTATACTTTATACATCGAGGATGTCCTCGCACTGTGCTGGCGTGTCAATCAAGCCATGCCGGAATCGGACAAAGTGCGCCATATATTGAAAGGCATTGGGCCGGTTGCTTTTAATGTCCTCGCTGTACAAATCCCAGCTACTATTGCTGATGTCATGACGACATGCCAGCGCCTTGATGCGCTGGACTCCGTTCGCCTCCAACCGGACATTGGCGACCACCACTCCACGTCACATGACCATCTGCGTGACCTCATCCGGGACATTATACGCAAAGAATTGCGGTTCATGGGCTTCACACCTCCTGCACCACGTCCTACACAGCCTTCGGGAGTGCCCTTACGTGACACCATCAGGAAGGAACTTACATCCCTGACTGGCTTTGCGCCCGTACAGCCACCTGCTTCTCGCCCTATATACACGTGCCCTCAAGCTGCTCTCGTGCCTCCCAGCGACGCCCACGCGACATTGCTGCGTCCATAGTACGCGTCAGTTGCTGCCGCTCCCCCGTTGAACTACCGTCTTGTGCCCCCTGACCCTTCGGCTCACCTGACCACGCTAGCTCCAGGTGCCCCGAATTTCTTCAATTCCCCACCGTGGCGCTCGTCTCGCCCTGTATGCTACTACTGTGGCTATCGCGGACACATATCTCGTTTCTGCTGAAAGTGCTAGCAAGATGAGCGTCGGAACGACGTGCGCGAACGGGATTCGTACACTGGGGCGTCTTATCAAGGTCGGCGTTATTCATCTCTTCCGCATCGGTCTCCATCTCCTCCGGCATCGACTGCACCATGAAACAGCCAAAACACGAGACGCCGCTCACCTTCGCCCTTCCGCCGTTCCACTTCTTCGCTTCAGCCCACCTCATTCTCCTCTGATATTCATTCGGAAAACTAAGTGATGCAGTTTGTGGAGGAAAAACTGCATTCGGAATTAGAACTGATATTCCTTCATCAGGCCCGTGTAACATGGTTTCTGTGGAAGTGGAAGGAGTGTGAGTCGATGCTGTGGTGGACACAGGTGCGACATTGTCTTTGATACGCACTGATTTGTGTGAACGTTTAAGGAAAGTACTGACGCCTTATGATGGCCCCACGTTAGTTGGTGCCCAGGGGAACGTCATCCGCCCTTCTGCGTTTTGTACTGTGCGTGTTTTCATCGACGGCATCTGCCATCATGTCTAGTTTGCTGTCCTGTTCCGCTGCTGTCACCAACTAATTTTAGGGTGGCATTTTCTATCATCTGCTTCCACGGCGATTTGTTGTGGACAACGAGTTGTTCACATCGCTGACACCGACTACATGCTTGACGACGACAATCAGAAGCCACTTCGTCTGATCGCTGCGAAAGACATCCAACTGCCACTACTACAAGAGCAAATTATCAGCATTACCTCCAACGGCATCTATCACGGTGATGTATTCGTCTCACCGTCACCACTTTGCGTTCGCAAAGGTATAGTTCTTCCGTTCGGTGTCGTTCGTTTTTGCAATGGCTCTGCACTTGTCAGCACTGTAGACTCTACCCGGAGAAGATCTTACTCCCACAGGGCCCTGTTGTGGCCCGCGTTGCCAACTTCGAGCCTGTATTTGTCACTCTACTTCAGGCCATCGCATCCAAAGAACCTTTCCTCGGTGAGCATGTTTCTTCCTCCGCCTTTACCACCGCTATCAGCAGCGAATTGACATATTCACAGAGGCAGCAGCTGCTCGCATTGTTGCAGAAACGTGCCAATTCTTCGCTATTTGCTCGTCTAAGCTGCGCCGCACTAATACTACAGCACATAGAATTCAAACTGTTGGAACATCTATCGTACACCGCCGACCCTACCGCGTGCCTCTAGCTGAAAGAAAAATTATAGAAGAAAACGTTGCGGACATGCTTAAACGGGAAGTCATCCGTCCCTCATCTAGCCCTTGGTCGTCTCCTATTGTTTCGGTCCGTAAAAAGTATGGCACTGTGCGTTTTTGCGTGGACTACCGGGCGCTCAATACGATCACACGCAAATACGTGAACCCTATGCCACGCATTGACGGTGCCCTTGATTCCCTACAAGGCGCGGAATTCTTTTCAAGCATTGACTTGCGTTCTGGGTACTGGCAGATCCCCATGCATGAATACGATAAGGAGAAAACGGCGTTCGCCTCCCCCGACGGTCTATATGAATTCAACGTGATGCCTTTCGGGCTCTGCAATGCACCCGCGACTCTTGAGCGCATGACAGATACCATGCTTCGCGGCCTGAAATGGAAAAGTTGCCTTTGCTACCTGAACGACAATATTATCTTTTTTCCTGAGCACCTAGAACGATTGGATCAAGTTCTGACGTGCTTTTCCGGCGCCGGGCTTTAAATAAACACTAAGAAATGCTCTTTCACTGGAAATCTATCAAGGTCTTAGGGCACGTCGTTAGCAAAGATGGCATCCGACCCGACCCTGACAAGATTTCTGCAGTCCTTTACTTTCCGCGTCCTGAAAAACCAAAGGAGCTGCGCAGTTTCCTTGGCCTCGCCTCCTATTTTCGCTGGTTTATCCAGAACTTCGCTTCTATTGCTGCTACGTTACACCAACTACTTGCTTCCAACGTCCCCTTTCTGTGGTCTCACGAATGTCAAACGGCATTCGACCTGTTGAAGCGGGCACTCACGTCTGAATCTCTGCTCTGCCACTTTGACAAAGCCGCACCGACTATCCTCCATACCGATGCTAGCGGCCTTGGTATAGGAGCCGTTCTTCTACAACGCGACAAGTCTTCCCTAGAGAAAGTTGTTGCATATGCCAGTCGCGTACTCAGCTCTGCCGAAAAGAACTACATGATAACTGAGCAAGAATGCTTGGCTGTGGTTTGGTCGGTGCAGAAGTTTCGTCTCCATCTCCAAGGCCGTCCCTTCACAATCGTTACAGACCACCAGGCCTTATGCTGGTTTTCTACACTGAAGAACTTGTCCGGACGCTTGAGTGTTTAGATACTACGCTTGCAGGAGTACGACTTTGACATAACTTACAAGTCAGGCAGGAAACATCAAGACGCCGATGCTTCATCTTGTTGCCCGTTTCCAACTACCCATATCAGCGATAGTGAGTACTCAACCGCCACATCTACCAAAGTTCATACACTCGCATCAATAAGGCAACCCTTTTCGGACGACGAGCTAACATTTATCTCCCACCAGCGGTCTGATTCATACCGCAGACGCATGATGGACCACCTTTCGGGAGTTTGTCATCCACTGAACGCGCAACTCCGTCATCAACTCATTTAAGCTGAACAATAAGGTTCTCTAGCGCCACGTATATCACCCCAACGGTCAGCGCTGCATTCCTGTACTGCCACGCTCTGTTTGACTTAAGGTGCTCGAAGCCTTCCACGACGACTTGATTGCTCGTCATTTTGGTTTTAAAAAACTCTTGACGCATTGGATGTCGTTATCACTGGCCTGGCCTTTCTTGTAGTGTAGCGCGGTACGTTGGTTGCTGCTACCCATTTCAGCGTCGTAAACTCCCCACGTCTGCACCTGCAGGACCTCTACAGCCACTTCAGTGCCCTTCAATGCCATTCTGGGTTGTAGGTGTGGACCTTTACGGTCCTCTTGCCGCCACATCTGCTGGCAAACGATAGATAGTGACCACCGTGGACCACATACACGCTACGCTGAGACTTCCTCTGTTACTACAGGCTCAGCTGTGGAAGTTTCAGACTTTATTTTTCACGCTTAATCCTGCGTCATGGAGCTCCTCGTGTACTGCTTAGTGACCGTGGCAAAGTGTTTCTATCACAAATGGTAATTAAAGTACTGCACGCTTCTGGAACTACTCACAAGACAGCTTCAAGCTACCACCCTTATACAAATTGTCGCACAGATAGATTTCACCGAACCCTTGCTGACATGATATGCGTTTACGTCCAACCCGGCCACAAAAACTGGGATACTATTTTACCATTCTTGACATTCGCTTACAACACCACCGTTCAGCAAACATCTTGCTACTCACCGTTTTACCTCGTGTACGGACGCACCCCGACTACCTTTCTCGACGTCTTCTTCTTTACCAGCCATGGGAATTCACGTCAGTCTTCTAGCGAAGAATACATTTCCCGCCTGGCCCAGTCTCGCCATCTCTCTCGCATCAATACTGAAGTGAGACAGCACGAGCGGAAGATCATCTATGACGAATCCCACCGCATTTTGTCTTTCCAACCTGGTCACGAGGTGCTGCTTTTTACACCTATTCGCACTACTGGTCTCTGTGAACAATTCCAACCACGCTTCATTGGGCCATACGTTGTGTTACAACAGACTTTGCCGGTTAATTAATGTGTGACACCACTCGTTGCCCCAACAGACCACCGCTACCACAGCACAGAGATTGTCCACGTTTGTCGCATGAAACCTTTCACGCGACATTCGCCGTCAATTTGACATACGGCGGGCAGGGTGTCCGCTTCAAAGTGGGAGAATAAGTGTGGGCATTTGTTTCTTACGTCGTCCTCATTCCCGCATGATCCCAATCACCATCATCCGCTTGTCTCTTTGCCCTCATTGCCACTCTGGGTTATCATCATCGTCATCGTCTGTGTATTGGCTCTGCCCATTCGTTTTGTGAGGTCGTTCCTCAAATAAACGCTGACGCAGCCAAGACTACCAAGACTTCATAATACGTACAAGCACATTCACAAGCATACGTTAACAGACACATATGTTTTATATTGCGAAACAATACATTGCGTAACGATACTAAGGCGCGGTGGTCTAGTAGCTAAGGTACTTGGTTGCTGACCTGCAGGTCGCGGGATCAAATCTCAGCTGTGGCAGATGCATTTTCGGTGGAGGCGGAAATGCTGTCGACCCGTGTGCTCAGATTTGGGTGCATGATAAAGAAATGGTGGTGAAAATTGCCGGAGCCCTCCACTGCAGCGTTTCTCATCACCATTAGGTGGTTTTAAGACGGAAAATTTCACATATCGATCAATCAATCGACATTGCGTAACGTTATAAACAGCAACGTGAACATTAGCAACACTAGAAACAGTAAGTTGATATATAGCGCTGGTGCTTCCGACGATTGTATCCCTGGACAGTGCTACATAAATCACCTTGAGCAGATGGCGCCAAACTACAATCGACGCTAACCAGACGTGATGCTGTATTATAGCTGTACCGATGTAATGTTTATCAAACTGCACAGGCAGCAGTTTGATAAACATTACATCGGTACAGCTAGAAAACTACAATCATTATTTATGTTTCGAAAATATTGGTGTCTATTTGAAAAGTAGTTGTGAGACCTAGCGTGGCTGTGTGGTGAATACTTCTGTATAGTAGAGTACTTTTTGGGCCCGCAGAATGCTGGAGCTCGATTCCCATGACTCTGGCATTTATTTTTTCGCATTTATTGGGTCCACAATGGCAATGTCATATTTCTCCTGAGGCTCAAGTTTTGAAACTATTCATGTCTGTTTTCGTCGTTCCTTGGTAGATATAAACTGTCAATTGCTTTCGGCATATTTGTGGTACATATCTCCTCGCGGGTATGTGCCACACATTTGGCGGAAAGGTTTTGATGATGTATGCGATGGGATTGAGACATCACAAGTTTTCAGCATGCTACGAACACGTTACGGAAAGATGGCAACATGGAACCGGTTGACGAGTGCGCATGCGCAACCATTGAACGCGCATACGGAAAGGAACCGTGTCGTATTTCCGTAACGTGCTACCGTAGCTTGCTAAAAACCTCTAATATTCATGCTACGACCAGCGAGTCATGTGCGTCAAAGCACCATACTCTCTCATACTAATTTTGGTTAACCCATGTTACGGGGGTGATCCCGAGAGCATCAAGACGTAGGCGTATAGATAGATAGATAAATAGACAGATAGATAGATAGATAGATAGATAGACAGATAGATAGATAGATACGTACATAGATAGATAGATAGATAGATAGATAGATAGATAGATAGATAGATAGATAGATAGATAGATAGATAGATAGATAGATAGCAGACATTTCCCAGAATAGCTAGATTGATGAACGATTAATCGAATAAGAGCACATGGTATATCATGATCTATTACTGCCCCCGGTAATTCAATTTACTCGATCAATACTGGTCAGTTACTCAATAGCGGCAACCACCAACCTCACCCCAAACATCACCCTTTGTCCATACGCACGGGAGCGAGCGGAGTGATGTGGAGATGCAGAAGTCGAGCACACCTAATCTTTTGCGCTACAGTGCACATAAGTATGCTAGTAGAACGAGCCCAACGTGGTCTGCGGCCCTACTTCACAGAGGCAGAAATAGTCACCCTCGTCTCTGTCTGCTATGACGTCTACCTCCAAGCCGTCCCCAAGGCTTCTAGTGCGAGCAGGTGAATGCACGGCCATTCACTTCATTAAATGAAAGCAGCAAAGTAATGCATCAATGTTCAACATAGACGTTTGTTGCATTCTGTACATTTCAGACGTGTGAGCATATCGTCTAGAACCCGTCTAGTCAGGTTGGTCTTCGGCACCACACTGCTTCATCTGATTTATTAGCACAAATTCAGCTCTCCTTCTCTTTGATAAAGAAGCAAGTTTCTTTGTCTACTGTGTCTATGGCATCTTTTTAGGCATTTGATTTACCTCTCAGGTCCACTAGGGGATCAGCGGTTTGAGCGCTCAGATGCTGGTTGGGGGGAAAGAGGGGGTATTCAGCCATACATAATGTGTGCCCACACGTGCGTATGTGTATGTGCGTGTGCTAATACGCTAGCAAAATAAAAAATGCCAGGTGGGGGTTGAACCCACTCAACTCCTCTTTTCTTTCTTGCCCTGTGTTTTGTGAATGCTTATTATTGATATTATTAATATTATTAAATATTAGTAGTAGTAGTAGTAGTAGTAGTCGTAGTAGTAGTAGTAGTAGTAGTAGTCGTAGTAGTAGTAGTAGTGTTATCAGTAATAATATTACTATTATTCATTGAAACCAGTGTGATCGCTGAAAATGCCTCCTATGTTGGTGCACTAGAGTAGGTGGGCTTCGAGGAAATACAGTCTGCTACTGAATCGTCCATGGACGATGGCCGCAGATTCTTCATTCTGTGATATCACTCATGGACGACGGTTCACATGTGGCCACTGGGTGGGTGTATCAATTTTCACGAAGGCGCAAATGGGCACATGTGATCTTCAGTGCATCTGATAGAAAAACTTCAGTCGAGATAAAACAAAGAATGCGTTCATCTTCATTGAAACAGCGCATGCGAGAAGATGACAAAGAATAATAAACAAGAAACAGGTGATGTCAACAGCACTAGAACAGGCAGTCTTCGAGGCCTGTTTCTCATTCTTAAGCGAACTCTAATGTGTGCTGTATCAACCAAGAACGCATACCAATTCGTTCAACCTTTCGTTATTATAAACTTAACAATGCTTCTTAAGCAGCGTATACCCTTTTTGAAGCGGCCATTAAAATGTCAACTAATTGAATAATCAATTCAACCATCCAACCAATAGTGATGAACTGATTAAAAATTAAGCCGATTCAAAATTTTATAAACCTGGTGAACTGCAGCCTTTAATATGTTCTGCACGCCCAAATGACAGCGTTAGAAATGGTCTGTACGGCCCCCTCTTGCGCTGATTGCACCAATGTCTTGTTGTCACTCCCAACCATCTGACGAGATACCCAGAAACGGCAGTGCTACGTTCGGGTGGTGCTTAGTGTAACCAATTTTGGAGCACCTGAATAGCAATCACATTTAGTATGCCAAAAGCGTCGCATAGTGCAGGCCCAAATTCACTTCCTCGTGCACTGTTATGTCCGGTGTTGTCGTCAGACCCAATGTGTACGCACGGGGAGCGGTAATTTTAAAAAGTTTAGACAGTCTTGTACGGTTAAAACCTTGTTTTTTCCTACTTGGAGGAGGCAGCCGGTCTCCTGGGGAATAGTCGATGGCCCGCTTTGACAAATGAGGGAGAGGAGACGAGCCGACAACCGTAGGTACGGTGTAACGCTTCATTTCGGGAGCTTACGCGAGAAAAAAAGTGTCCTTGGGAAACAACAAAATCGTTTTGGAATTTAGAGCGGCCGTTCCAAAATAAATGTACGCATGCAGCTCCCATTTGAGAAGAAAGTCACTGTTCTGTGCACACTTACCGCTTTTTGTGAATCCACGAAGGGACCACTACACGTTTTTAAGGCTACACGTGAACCTACGCGGCTGCTCATTTTGTTTAAGCTTGTGTAGCTGATGATTATTAAATCTGTCTTGGCGGTTTTCAATGGGAGGGTCTTTCAAACGTCCACTTTTTCTGCAGTTATACGCCTAGCGCACTTCTATACTTCTGCCACGTTAAGGAGAATCCTGCCACTGCATTTTTGTGTTTAGGTAGTTTGAAGCGTCGCTTTCTATATAGTGGAACACCTGCCAGTCACACATGCGTTCGATTATCCCAGAAAACGAAAACTTTTGTTTCAATTTCTTTGTATTTTTTATCGATTTTTTGGTCAGAGACAAGATCATGCTGGTCCACTCCAAACAACGACGCCAACACCGGATTTTACGCAAAACTACCACTTTAACAGTATCGTGTTAGAACAGCGCAACGCTAAAGCATTTGCACTTTGTTCTGCTCAACCGAAAGGTTTCAAGGATTTCTGCGTGGGTCCACCATGACTTCAGTCACCAACTTCCGTCAATGAAATGACGTCGAAAAAGTACATGATCAGGAGAGAAACTTCTCTAAGCGGCAGTATATAGGAAGATATGTGGAGTTTAACGTCCCAAAACCACCACAGGAATGGGAGATACGCCGCAGTGTAGGGCTTCGGAAATTTTCCCTGGGGTTCTATAACGTGCATTCAAATCTGAGCACACGGGCCTACAGCACATCCGACTTATCGAAAATGCAGCCGCAGCAGCCGTAATTTGACCCCGCGAACTTCGGTTCAGCAGCCGAGTACTTTAGCCACTAGACCAACACGGCGGGGCTTGCAAACTGCAGTAGAACTGACGACCTATCGGACGGCGACAACACAAGTTGGGAATGGTAGCCACTGCTACTTAGTCGCTTCCTTAGGAAGCTTTAAAAATATGGCTTTTATGCCTACCTCTGTCCTCTCAAAGTGATCTTGGTAAAGTGGAGTGACACATCACAATCATGACACCCACGAATATGTTTTTCAGCGCGTCCATAGGGCCCGGGACATCGCCACAAGCCTTCGGGTGCCAGTGCTATTTTGGGCGAAGCCTCCAGGTTGAACTAAGGGTCGGAATGGCCCTTTCTCCGCCTCCTCGGGATATTTTTAAATAAAGTCAATCTCTCTCTTTCCTTAAGCACGTGCTTTGCACGCGTCTTTCCTATTCGGCGCTTCTGTCAAACCATAGGAGAAATTTTGTAAACCCTCAAGACAACGCCAGGTTGCGACCTTACCCAAAGCATCGGCGTAGCTCATAGCATCAATCCATACTAATAACAGCCCGCTTTACTGGGTGTAACTCCATCTTCCCCCCTTACGCTCGCCCAGTAAGAAATCGTGGCCGGCTGACAGGAAACCACAAACGCAAATTGAGTTTCCCTCTAACCGGGCTGTAGTGTTCAAGAAATCGACAATGCCGCGAGTAAGCGATCTTTACTGAAATGTGGTCACAATCAGTCACGCCCTTCTGTTTGTTACACTTTCTTTGGCGCCACTGTAATCAATAAGCAGAACAGCAACTACAGACGTCTATGTTCACGAGGGTATGTATATTCATCATTTATTCATTATTTATTAACGTTAGTCATCGTGTTAAAGAAGTACCACTCAGCGTCAAGGCGGATGCATTTTTGTTAATGAGAGCTTCAACTCAGAAACATCACCAGAAATTGTTTAAGCTCTCTTATGGGACTCTCGGTGTCAATGAACTACTTCTGTAAGGGGCAGTTTCTCTTTCGTGTTAAACAAATCTTTATGCGGAGGGATGAACCATGTTTTTTAAGGGGCAAAGTGCAACATGTCACTAAAAAAAGTGGAGCCAAGACCAATGTAACCGTAGTTCACGATGAACTCAACACAAGTGATTATTTCTCTCCACAGACTCCCCAGACTTGCTCTTGTCCTTTGGCCCGTGGCGGTAGGTGGTGCTAGTAGCCGGCGGTATACATTACCAATTGTCGCACTCCCCCCCCTCTTGTTCTTGTCATGGCGAAAAGTGGTTCAAATGGCGTCTTGTATGGACACTTCTTCGTAGTTGAACAGGGCTTTCTCCATAAGAAGGAATACTTGTGGTAGTTCTGGCTCAGCAGCAGCTCCTGCAAGCTTGCAAGCCCCACAGGTTCTGTTGCTTGCTGTTTTGTTGGCTGATCCTAAGGCGCAGCACCTGCAGGTGGGGCGTCTGTGCGAGGTTGGAGCAAATGTGGTCCCCATGTCTGAGCCAGACAGTTTCATCTTGTAATTCAACCTCAGATGACGTGTAGCTCGTAGGATCAGCGACAGAAGCAGGTACCTATGGTACGCCTGATCGGAAGTTCCTGGTGAACACTGGGGCCACATACAGTTTTTGCTTTATCTGCTTCAACTGAACAGACGATCGCAGACGTGAAGGCATGACATCCAACTGTGCCTTGATTCTTCTTCCCATTAGCAAACCGCATGGAGCACAGCCTGGTATTTGATAAAACGTGCAAAGGTAGTGGAATAGTACCCTGGCCACTTGTGTTCTGAATTCACCCGGTTTATTTTTCTTCAGTTTATCATTGATTGTCTGTACTACCCGCTCGGTAGCCCTGTTGAAAGCAGGGTGATATGGAGGAACGAGCATGCGATGAATGCTATTCTTCTTCAGGAAGTCAGTGTAGTGGCTGCTGGTGAATGCTGGCCCATTGTCTGACATAATGATGTTTGGAGACCCATGTTGAGAAAAGATGGTCCTGAAGACAAACATTGTGGCCTTTGTTCATGGACACGGAACAGGGTGAATTTCTACTCACTTTGAAAAAGCATCAACCACCACGAGGTAGTACCGTCCCATGATGGCCCTCCAAGATCAACATGGATCCTGGACCAAGGCTTGTCAAGAAATGGCCATGGCATAATTGGTATCCTTCAGGCAGACTTCTGAAGCGCTTGGCAAACAGGGTGGCTCCGCACCTGGTTCGTCACGCCATTGTCGATTCCCGGGCACCACACATGAGACCTAACAATCATCTTTGATTTCTCAATATGAAGGTGACCACTGCATCAGCTTAAGGACATGGGATCGCAGGGACTTGGGAACAATGACAAGAAGCATCCTTCGTGCGAACTAAGTTCATTAGTCCTCGTAATATAAGACCCTCATCTCCACCCACCGGAAGAGGACTCCTGGTCAGGACAGCCTCGGCCACATGTGACAGCATGAGGTCTCTTACCGTAGCACGTTTAATGACTGCAGGTAACAGGACATCAGGGTATGCTTGTTCGAAAATGAAGACATTGGTAGGCGTAGTGTCATGGACCTCAGTTGCGGGAAGAGGTAGCCGACTGAGTCCATCAGCATGACTCAGCATACTACCTGGCTTGTTGACTAGCTTGAAGTGGTAGCTTGAGAGTGTGAATGCCCACCAGAGGACTCTTGGTGATGTCTGACTTGGCACCCCTCGACTTCATCCAAAAAGTCCTAGCAATGACTGGTGGTCTTTTAAAGCAGTGAACGGCCTTCCCCACATTTACTGATGAAATTTGTGGACACCGAAAACCAAAGCAAGGCCTTCCTTATAAGTCTGACTATAGTTTCACTCATCAGCCAGATAGTGCGTGAACCGAAAGCTACATGTCTTTGGGTCATCTGCTTTGGTCTGGACTAAGACTGCACCCACATCATACGATGGCGCATCACAACTGAGTGTAAGTGGTTCCTCAAAACATTAGTGGGCCAGGACAGGTGCGTTTGACAAGAGCCTTTTAATTGTGCTGCATTTTTTTGTTGCTATTTTCTGCAGTTCCAGTTTTCCCCTTCACGAAGCACCTGATGCAATGGACCCAGTCAAGTTGAAATGTTTGGGAAATACCGTCTGTAATAACTAAGCAGGCGAAGATAGCTTTCGAGCTCCTTCATATTCTGTGGCTCTGGTGCACTGGTAATGGCCTCAAACTTCTTGTGGTAAGGCTTTAGACATTGCGTTCATACGATGTGGCCCAAGTGTCCTACTTCGAGAGCAAAAAAAAACGAACTTCTCCAGTTTCAATCTAAGGCCAACTTCCCGACATTTCTGCAAGACAATCATGAGATTTGGCAAGTGGTCTTTGTCATTGATGACTGTAACAACAATGCCGTCAAAGTACACAGCTGTTTTCAGCACACCATTAAGCAAAATTTCCATTTCACGCTGATAGATAGCAGGTGTGGCAGAAACTCCAAAAGGTAAGCGTGTATACGGGAAAAGACCTATGTGTGTATTAGAGGCCCTTATTCCCGGCTTTCTGCACCCAGAGTTATCTGGTGATAGGCGTCCGGCAGGCCAAGTTTTGTGAACTTCTGACTTCCCGACATGGCTGCCCACAGCTTTTCAGCATGCAGAACTGGTTAGGTTTCCATAAGCGAGACCGCGTTAACTGTTTGCTCGAAATCTCCGTAAATTCTTAGGGTGCCGTTGTTGTTCATAACAGGAACAATAAGTGCTGACCCTTTCGCGGTCTTCACGGGAACAAGAACTCTAGGAACTTTGGTGTTACGAGGTAAACTAAGGCAAAAAGAATTCGGTGTGGTTTGCAGAATTTTGGCACTGCATCTGGAGGCACAAGAATTTTGGCAGCAAATGCCCTGAACGTGCCAATGGCTCCTGCAAATACCTCAGAAAAACAAGCAAGCAACTCGCGGACATCCTTAATTAGATTAGCTTGCTTGAGTTCGTCGACATCAATGTCCAAAGCTTGGAAGCAGTTGCGCCAAAGCAACGTTGGAGCAGTGCCATTCACGAGGTACATCGTAAGGACCCGTTCATGCCGCTTATAACCGACGCGAACGTTCGTCTTGGCCTTGACTTTCTCGAACTCCCCACTAAATCCACGCAAGCATAGGTTTGAAGGTTCTGGACTCACTTCTGGAAAGGCACGTTGGAACTTGTCTACAAGCATTACGGAGACTCACTTCTGGAAAGGCACTTTAAAACTTGTCTACAGGGATTACGAAGACGCTTGCCCCGGTGCCCAACTCCCTCGGCAACGGTTTTCCGAACATTTACACGGTGAAAAGGAAGGGCGGCACAGTCAGCTGACTGCTTAAATGCCAAATGTCAGAAACATGAGCACCGCGAGAAACATTAAGCACGTCAGCGTCGTGAAAAACGTTTACTTAAACGGTACGTGTTGGTCGTAGCAGTGCAGTTCGCAGAGCAGACGCTTTTTAGTGTGCGAATGTCTCGGCCTTGCGCGAGTCACAGAGGACTGCCGAAAGCCTTACTTTCTTGCAGTAGCGGCACTGAGATTTGAAGTGTCTTCATTGCGACGCTGAAGGACTCCGGTCGTCGCAGCGGTAACACGCCATGCTATTGACGGCGGACAATACCCGGTGAGTAGGCAGGCCCGGTAAACTACTTGCGGTTGCCTGACACAGTTCGCCGGCATCCTTTCTAGCTGCTTCTATTGTCAAAACAGTGTTCACCGCATTCTCAAATGTGAGGTCGGTACTTTTGAGCAGTCGCGTCTGAACCACTGCATTGTTTATGCCACATACTATTCAATTTTCAACATGTTGTTGAGTTCGACTCCATAATTGCAGTGCCCCCTCGAATTGAAGTGAAACCGCTGCACGACGATGGATGGTGTGAGGTCGTACTGTCTGCCTAGTGCGGCCAGTCTCTCGTCGAGCGTGTTATCTTGGGGCGTTGCCGCCTTCACTAGGTTGAGCAGTGGAGCATATGTATGAGGTCCACATCAGCTCAAAAATATTGACATTTTCTTTGTTTGCGCGAAATCGTTGGCTTCGCAGAACTCATAGACGCACTCCACGTAAGCAGGCCAGGCCTCGCCTTTTCCCTCGAACGCTTCGAACCTACCAAAAGTAGGCATGGTTAAGTTCGGCGCACCATCGTCGGCAGGTTTTTACATGTTACTGAAATAAGTGAGCCGTGGCCGTTGTAACTGTAGTTCACGGCCAACACAACACAACTGTGCATTTCCCTCCACAAACTCCGGATTCCATGCCGACCGGTTGTGCCCTAGCGTTCTCCGACGATAGCGCAGCTTTGGCCGACTGGGTTGGTGCTATACCACTTCCTGCCACCTGTCCCCTACGAAGACATCAGCGCAGCTCTGGCTGAATGAATTAGCCCTACGGCATCTCCTGCCGCCGACAAGAGCTCTCGCAAGCGCTGCCTCGTCCTTGGACTCGTAGGATCGTGTGTCATTGTTCCTATCTCTCTTGTGTCGTCGCTCTCTGTCCTTGCGCATCTTATTCTCTCTATATATATATCTTAAATCCTATATTTGTAATCCCTCCTTACCCCCATCTCTTGTGAGCTACGTTGAGGTGTCGCACGTTGATGCAGACAGTTATGGGGCTCACTTTTCTCTTATTTTCCCTCTCATAACTGTTAACACCCCCCCCTGACTTGTTGTTGTCCTTTGGCCTGAGAGACTAGGTGGCGCTAGTAGCTGGCGGTATCACATTAACGAATGTCACACATAGCTTCTGAAGGTCAAGGCTTGTGCGTTAGCATGCACCGTAACCATGATTATGTTTTACGACGGTAATAGTCACGAACAACTATTGGCTTGTGTAGTGTATGGCGTCTTGATATGTTCTAAAATGCAATTTGTATGACTCCAAGCAACAAAGAGCCACTAGGAGAAAGTGCACAGCCCCCATCTTAGCCACTTTCAGGCTGGATCTGATACAAAAAAGCAGTAATAGTGAAGGTAAAATGAAGCTCACGACTCAACAGAACATACCACTCATAAGCAACAAACCTTGTATACATATTTCTGAGCTGCTTTGTAACTCCTTTACATTCGTGAGTGGTCGATATCACGGGTGATATTGGTAACACCGAACATACTAGCTGCTTGGCCCACTCATCGTCATTCACTTTGTGTTTATGCTATGCTCCTTTTCTCTGTCTTCAAGGTACGAGTTTTGTACAAGTGGCCACCTCTTTGTCATAGAGAAATCAAGGTACGCATATTAAAGTATAGAAATTGAAGTTCATTCACTGCGTGGTTGTACTCTAGATTTAAGCCTAATGTGTCACACTGACTGTATTTGTCTGCAACGTGCTTCTTGCCTTGTCTTGTCTTCCCGCCTAGAAGATCTTGGCTCATACCTACAAGGGCGATTGGCCACAATGACTTTATAATGGAATGGTTTACTTAAACAAGGCTTGCTAAAAAGAGAGAAGATAGATAAGAACAATAATAAAGTTCCTTTAAAAAGTTGAAAAGTGGAGAAGAAATCAGTAAACCAGAATATATAAAACAAATTAGCAAAAAATGAAAAAGAGAGACAAAGAATCGGATATATCTGGCAGTACGACTAGCAGCGTTTCCTTCGGCTTGCCTGAATGAATTTTTGTAGCACTGATAGACTAGCACTGCGGCCTGCACCCAACTGACTTGCTCCAAACGATAAAAGGGGGGATGTATAAACTGCCAATCCTAGCATACCAATCGGTCTCTCAAGAATTATTCGGCGCAGTGAGGCAAAGCGGCAGCATGCGAGAAGAAATTGACCCATTGGTTCCGGTTCATTCCGAAATGCACATGGGTTAAATAAACAAAATCCTTATTTGTGGAGATGAAAATTTAATCTAGGAACTCTACAGGGAAAGTTTGAAGGGATCACCGCACATTGACAGCACAGGCATTTTGCGCTGTTCCGTGTGAATTGCAAGTGCCGAAATCGTTCAGGTAATAGAAGTGATGTTTCGTTGATTTTCGTAATAAGAGGCATTTGAATAGTTCGGCTGTAATAAAAGAAAACTGTAAAGCTACTAGTACCACCGGGAAAATTAAAGATGTCGAAGCCAGCGAGTCAGCAGTTTCAATTAGTTCCAGAGACAATAGGATTGCGCGTGTTGCTATAACATGATAAAGAGTGCTTACCAGCGCAAACGACCGGGCAGGAGGTGACAGGAAAATATATGAGACAGAGCGCTGAACTTCCAACAATTTATTTCTTGCGAAGGTCTTCGCTTTTATACAGTTACCGGTCACAATAGTCATGCGCGAAACACAATGACAATGCATAAGTACATCACACCAAGAAGAAAAGAAACAACTTTTCTTTATCGCTGAGCGTGACAGAAGATGTGCTAACGCAAGCATCTTTGAATGAGCAAATATTTTCTGCCTCTATGATCGCGCGTGTGGTGTGATCTCTGCATGTAGCAACAATAGTACACTCTGAAAATATTGGCCTGCAGCCACACGTGCTGTAGTGAACGGACAGCCATCCTTGTTTATAGTGATCCACATTGTACATATTGACCCGTGTCTACATGTGGACAAAAACGATGATGGGGGGATTTAGCAGACACCAGGTGGTGGGCCTCTGGCTTGACGCGAGAAAGAAGAAGATCTTGCAGCTCAGCTGTTGAGAACACGCTGCTTTCACTGCCTCAAGGCGTACTTGTGCCTTGTTCGCGTTGTACTGCGACACTGGTGGAGGTGCTGGCCCGCGACCCCGCCTGATGCTCCACACTTCCACGGGAAGCCGTTAATCCAGCCCAGATGCAATTGTCGACACTCCCGTGCATCGCTTCAGTCGTCGCTTGCGAGGCCTCCTTCCATAGTTCACACTCTCACAGGAACACTCTACAAGGCACCGCTCACATCTACCAATGATCACTGCCAGTCCACAACAGTTATTACGAGACAGTAGTTTCTCAACCCCATCTCAGGTAACCATTTTTTCACCACTGGTGCCCGATCGCTTTGGTGGTGGAGCACATGAAGACGTCGAAGAATGGCTTGATCACTATGAATGTCTCGCTAACACCAACCAGTGGTCCCTTGAACAAAGGCTTTCCGGCGCCTATTTTTATCTTGACGACAGCGCTAGAACCTGGTACAGCAACAGAGAAGGCAGTTTGTCAACATGGAGTGACTTTAAAAGAGGGATGATTGACACATTTGCCGATGTCGACCAACGCGAACGTGCGCAGCATTTGCTCGAGCTACGGGTTCAGAAACCCAATGAAACGGTCGCAATGTTCGCTGAGGACATGGCCCGTCTCTTCCGTAAAGCTGCCCCGCACATGACCGACGACAAAAAGTTGTGCTACCTCCTGCGCGGCGTTAAAGAGCAATTGTTCGCCGGAATTTTGCGGAACCCGCCAAGCACCGTGACAGACTTCATCAAAGAAGCTACGGCTATCGAACGGGCGCTTCACCTACGATGCCGAAAATACGATCGCTTGTCCAGCAGCACCCACATGAGAGTCGCCGCTACGACATCGGACAATCAAAGCTCGTTGCGCTAAATTGTTCGTGAAGAGCGGCGTAAGCTGTGGACTCTGGTCACGGAACCAACCACGGCTTCCGTCACTCAAGTCATCCGCGAAGAAATACGCCAAGCATTTTCAGCAGCTGATCCTACTCACGATCAGCGACCTATGAGCTACGCAGCTGCGCTTCGCTGCCCGCCACCCGTTGCGCAGTCATACTGCCAGTAATCGACAGCCATTCCTTGGTCGCCACCGCAAGAACAGACACCGTGGTGCCCTGCCATCATGCCACCATACGAAATGCTGTCGTAAGAGCCGTCTCCCAACGAGACACTGCATTTACAACAGTACGAGCCGTTGCGGCGTCCACAGCTTCGTAAAAACAGACGTCTGGCGCACCGTAGATAGAATTCCGCTTTGTTAAAATGTGGTCCACACCTGCGGAGGTCTGGGCCAAATATCTCGACATTGCTGGCAACGCGTCGATACATTTCGACATCTTCGGCAATGGTCGGACGATCGACACGCCAACAACGACTACGCACCAAGCCGGGACGCTGATTATCAAGGGCCCCCCTTGTCTCGGTCCCATTTTGAAAACCGCCGTGCCAACAATTACGCAACTGTGCCTGACTACGAGCCAGGTTTGGAACGTCAACCACGCTTCCGTCTCCGGCATATTCGCCACTGCACTACAGCCGACGTCAGTGGAAGAAGGTCACCAAGTCCACGCCGGGGAACTTAAGGCGGTGACTTCCGCGGGTGAGGTTGCAGGCCGTCAAAGTGATAAAAACACACTCCCGTTACTCGTACCACAGTACGCCGTAAAGCTGACTAGTTGTAAAACCAAAGAAACTGTGACCACAGATCTTACCGTCTTTGTGGACGGACAGCAAGTAACTGCCTTAACTGACATCAGTGCCATCTTTTCTATCATAAGTGAAAACTTGCCATGGGCCTCAAAAAAGAGAAGACTACGTGGACGGGACCTCACCTGAGGACAGCAGGTGGCCACCTGTTGATGCCTGTCGGAAGGTGTATAGCAAGAGTCGACATCGGTGGCTCTTCTTTTGTGGTGACGTTTGTCATCTTCACCTGATGTTGCAAGAACCTGTTCATAGGGACGGACTTCTTAAGAAAATATGGTGCCGTCGTCAACATCCGGGACCGTTCAATTACGTTTCGCAACATCCCTGGTTTAGTTGACTGTTCCAACGCAATACGTAACACTTTACGTATAAATGATAATGATGTGGTCATCCCACCACGGTCATGCACTCTTGTTTTGGTAGGAGGGCACGAAGCGTTTCATGGCGAAGGCATTGCCGACGAAATTGGCTCGTTGCTATTTAGCGATAGCATTTCGGTCGCACGAGGTATCGTCCGCCTCACTGGTGGGCGCACGAATTTACTTTTCACCAACTTTAATGCTGAGCGCCGGCACCCTCCGAAGGGCAGAAATGTCGCTTCGTACGACATTATCGTAGAAATGCGAAGCAGTTTATGTTGGTCGGTATTAGACGAAGCGTCTAATCAAGAACCAGATCCCGTTCTTGACGTTGGCACCAATCTGACAATGGATGACCGACAGACTTCTTCAGCTGCTAGCCGAACTCCGCGACTGCTTTTCATCGACCTCTGGAGTTGGTCGAACACCTTTGACAAAGCATCGAATATTCACCGAGAACGCGGCGGGACTCATTCACTAGAACCCTTATCGTGTAGCTTCAAATGAACGCGAAGCCATATGTGGGCAGGTGAACCAGATAAGGACAGAAGACGTTTGAGGACAACGAGAGACGTTTATATACACGAAGACGGACAAGGGGATACACACAGCATAAACTCACACATATAAAAACGCGTTCACGGTCCTACGCGGAAGGGAGTTAATGTGCTTTTTCATCCACTCACGTTCTACTATTGGAGCGTGAACACTGCGATTGACCTTGAGCTCTCTGGATGTCAGGAGGCGGTCTGCCTTGTGCTTGCGGGGTTCGTACCGAGGCGGAGCCCGGCCTTGAAGATAACCACCAGGGGCCTCCCAGTACGGTGGTCAACGCCCGGGCTTGCCTGTACACCACCGAGAGCAGCGTACCGCCGACTGCCGCGAACAGACCTAGGACAGCATCTCACTCCGAGACCAGAACAGCAGCTGGCCGTGACGAACGTTGCTTCAGACCAACGCGGGGGTTAGGTGGGGCGATGCGCAGTCCAGGAGGCACCCGAGGACTTCAACGCCGAGACAAGGCCCGGACACGGAGAGTCAGAACGAGCAACCGGGGCATGGCCCAAACTTGTCCTTGCGCTCTGATCTCCGGGGTTAGCCTAGCTGTCCCCGTGGCTCGGGAGCTTTTCACGAGGTACGCGCACGAGCACGCGCATAGGCGAGCTCATAGTTTCACCACTATCACCATCAAGATGAATCCCGCGCACCCTGAAATACTAAATCGGCCCCGCACACCAATTTTCTACGTCAAAGCATGACGGACACTCTCCAGGGCAGCGTTTTTTACCACATCTTCCCCCAGTTCAAGAACAGCGAAACGATGGGAAAAGAAAGGTAGGCACGTTCATAGAGTAGACAACGTATTACTCACGTCATGAGTTTTTTGTGTGTCTATACGAGTAATCGGAGAGCCTAGTCAGTAGCAAGAGTTGTGTGGCTAAGATAGTCGGCACCGACATTATTTGAGCCCTGAATATATTCTACGTGGAAGTCGTAGTCCAACAAGAGTAGACTCCAGCGTAGCGCTCGTGTGTTAATTTGTCGGGTAGATTTGATGTATTTCCGTGGCTGGTGGTCCGATTGCAAAACAAATGGCCTGCCGTAGAGGTACACATTAAATTTCTGGACACCCCACACGATTGCGAGACATTCTCTCTCAATTGTAGAATATTCCACTTCATGAGGTACCAGCTTTCTACTGGCTTAAAACACTGGATGCAAGAGACCATTGTGTTCTTTTAGGAGGACGGCTCCCAAACTTCGTGATGACGCGTCAGTGCGCAATACGAAAGGCCTTTCGAGGTTAGGTGCTTTCAGTATGGGTCGCCTTGACATCATTGCATTGAGGTTTTGAAGTGCATCCTGATGCTTGTCACGCCAGTCCAGCTTATTAGGACTTCATTTCTTCGTGAGCTCGGTAAGTGGATGTAAAATCTCGGCATAGTTGGGCACAAACTCTTGGTAGTAGCCGGGAAGTTCGAGAAGAGCTCGAAACTCTTTCTTATTTTCCGGCCGTTTCGCTGACACGATTTTGTCTGATGTCTCCTTCTGGGGTTGTAGGAACCCTTGCCCCACAACGTGACCAAGAAAGCTAGTCGTCGGGGAACCTATCTCGCTTTTTTTCGGCTTGATAGTTAAACGCGCCTCGCACACACGTTGAAATACATGGCGTAATGTGACCATGTGTTCCTCCCATGTTGCGGTCGCAACAAGAACATCATCAAAGTAGTAATAGACATTTGGAATGGCGCCGACGTGTTGTCGCATCAATTGGTTGAACACGGCAGGTGCAGTTTTTATACAAAAAAGGCATAACACGGAATTGGTATAGGCCCGAATCACAGGAAAATGCTGTAGCTTCTTTTGACGTACTGGCCATGGGTACCTGCCAATATCCTTTTGTGAAGTCAAACTTCAAAAAGTATTGACGCCCAGTAAGTCGTGCAAACATTATATCAGCGCGAGGAATTGGTTCCGCATACGGAACGACCACATTGTTTAGTTGATGAAATCAATGCAGAGGCGCATCGCGCCATCTTTCTTCTTGACAACCACAATCGGCACTCGATAAGCAGATGTAGACTTCTCCATTATGCCCAGCCGTAACATTTCCTGGATCTCTTTCTCAATAGCTTCCTTAACAGCGAAAAGTATGAGGTATTGTTGGACATGTGTGGGCTGAGCGGTGGTCAATTTCAGCTGGCACTCCACAACATCAATCTTTCCCGGTAAATCAGAAAATATTTCGTGATAGGCGGGAAAAAGCTCGTTGATTTGGTTTCTTTGTTCTCTATTAAGGCTAGGTGCTACAGCCACATCCTTCTAATTCTGCATTTGTGCAAGTGGGGCATGTAATAAATTCTCTGCGCCTTGGATTTCTATTTGATGGATTGACGTTACAGCAGCAGCTGTCGTCTTTGACGTGACCGGGACCTTCCGCAGTTCGTACTTTTTGAGCATGTTGATGTGGAAGACAGTTGTTCTGTGACCGAGGTCTACAGCATAATCCAATGGGCTTTTCTTGTCTGTCACAGTCAAGGGGCCCTTCCATGTTAGTACCAGTTTGTTGTGATCGGCGGGTAGCAGCACGAGAACTTTGTCACCCACACTTAAGTCCCGCTTCTTCGCCTTGCGATCATAATAAGTCTTCTGGCGAACATGTGCCTTCGCAAGGTCCTGAGATGCTATTTCACAGGTTCGTTGCAGACGTTCCCACGATTCTACGATGTATTCGTAGGTTGACTTGGTCGCGTCATCCAACTTTGGCTTAGTCCACAAGTCTCTCAAAACCGTCATTGGGCCGCGAACGAATCGGTCGTAGAGTAACTCGAATGGCGAGTATCTGGTACTCTTTTGTGGCATCTCCCGATACGCGAAAAGGAGGGGGCCAAGGTAGCAGTTTCAATTTTTCGGGCTTTCCTGGCTCATTCGGTGGAGCATTTGCTTCAACGTGCCGTTGAATCGCTCCACTAACCCATTCGCCATTGGATGGTAAGGGGTTGTCGGTAATTGCCTGATAGATAGTAGCCAGCTGAACTTCTTCATAACCGACGACATGAAGCTTGTCCCGCAGTCACTTATGATTTCGCGTGGTAGATCAACTCGCGACAGCATTTTCATTAGTCCCTCTGCCACGATCTTGCTTTCACTTGAAGGAAGTGCGATGGGGTCTGGATATCTTTTTGCGAAATCCACCATGGTTAGAATGTACCTGTTGCCCTTGGAAGAGATCGGTGACAAAGGACCGATGATGTCGATGCCCACACGGGGAAACGGGGTCTTAATGATTGGAATGGTACCTAGCGGAGCTCGACCAACCAAATGACGGGACAGTCCACTGACAGATATCGCAGGACTTCACAAACCTCTTGGTTTCTGATTGAACACCTGGCCAGATGAATTCGGCAAGAATACGGTCAGTTGTTCGGGATAACCCTTGGCGTCCGGCGAGAATACCTTCATGGGTTGGTTTGAGCAAAGTCTCTTGCAGTTGTCTCGGTATGACCAGTTGCTCGAGCTCCTTCTCCGAGAGTAGCTTGTGCTTCCGATACAAGATAACATCGACAAGAAAGAAGCAGGTTTTACGATTTCTTACTATCAACTTTTTACCAAGACTCTCATAACAATGCCGTAACGATGGGTCATCTCTTTGGTATTCCTCAAGCGTCACTTTATCTATGATTGTGGCAGTGGCTTTCAGAACAGGTTGCCTGGTTGTGGCGCCTGTTTGTTTCACTGCTGCAGCAATATCACCTAATGGTACTTGATCTGCGGGTCTATGAGGTGTGCAAGTTGTCTCTACTGTCATCTGTAAGTAGCCTGAATCGTTTCCGACATCACTTTGCGTGTCGTCTGTGATGATGGGCTCGGGCGAGTTAAAGAGTTTTCTGACTACCTTCCATCCGCTGTAATTACGATGCCTCTCAAGATGCTGCTGAGGCTTGTGCGAATATTCTAGTTCTGTAAATCGGGCACCTTCGATGTTGCCTAGCACGACATTGTATAGAGGGTTCTTCATGCATTTAACTCGCACGACACCGGTAAAGAACGGTGTGTCAATAGAAACTATTGCCTCCGGCAAGTAGTGCACTGTTCTATCGAGCAGAAAAACTGGACTTCTAGGGCCCGTAAACTTCTCTTCCGGGACAAGCCTTTCTCGTACTACTACTGTGTTGCATATCGTATCTCGAAGTACAGATACAGCTTTGCCCTCAAGCAATCCTCTCACTACCGGCAGAGTTCCGACATCAGCCATAGTTGGGGTAGGCGTCGATGTGGTATTCACGACTGGGATAGTCTCCCCAGTCTGGAGTACGACGTACCTTTCATCCAGTTTCTCCGGTGTGTCAGCGTTGTCTCCTTTTTTGGGTGACAGCATGCACGACATTAGCCGCTTTTCCTGGGCTCGAGTTGTCTCCGCAGACAAACCGCTCCTGCCACTCGACCAGCCTGTTCGAGTACCTTGCAAGTCCAACCCCACTCGATAAAACGGCTCGGCTAGAACTTCAATTGGTTGAAGAAGACCGGCAGGGGGAGTCGTAGGCTTTTTTCGGCGCTGGTAGAGGTCGTAAAATGCGACGTAACGGCGAACATAGCGGTAGAGATCCTTCCAGAATACTCGTCGTTGAATGCGGTCATAAGTTCTGGAGACTCCTAGATGTCCAGAAGCTGGAGCGTCGTGGAATCGTCACAAAACAATCTTTTGCAGAAGATGCGGTAGGACGAATAAAAGTTTCACGCTGTCGTGGTGTAAGTTGCGGTGGTACAAAACGTTGTCTTTAAGCAGGTATCTGCTAAGAGAATGCTCTGTATGACGCGATTGAAGGCGGTCATTGATGGCGAGCAGCGATGGATCTCGGCGCTGTTTGTCGGTCACGTTCAGAAAGTCAGCGATGGCTGTAACGCAGGCATCAGATTCCAAATCAGTGGGTGTAGGTGGATCAACGGGGTGCCGGGATCCACCTACCGGGAACCACCACCTTCAACCTTTTGGTGGAAAGTGCAGGGTCTTCACACAACCCGGCTCTGAAACTCCGCAGTGGACGCCAGCTTTGTCCAGCGGTGATGCCTGAAACCGGCACTCAGGCCTCGCCAACCACGCCGGCTCCATCAGCTGTAATTCCTCCCCCCCCCCACATCTTCTCAAACCTGGCATGTTTTCCGGGACGGACAGCACAGACGTCAAAGAATGTCTCGCATTATTCGAGTGCGTCAGCAAGCACTACAGATGGGACGAAACGCTTATGCGGGCAAATATTCTATTCTATCTACGGGGTACGGCACGCGCCTAGTATGAGTCGCATGAAGCAGAATTAACCAGCTGGGACACGTGCAATTAAAAGCTTCGCGATTTGTTCGGTCGATCAGTTGCTCGTCAAATGGCAGCCAGGCAGGAACTCACGTCGCGTGTTCAATCATTGACGGAGTCGCACGTCACGTACACCCAAGACGTACTGGCACTGTGCCGGAAGATTGACAAAAACATGTCCGAGGCTGAGAAAATGAGGAACGTGTTGAAAGGCATTGCTGATGATGCTTTAAACATACTAATGTGTAAAAACTGTACCACTGTCGGCTCCATAGTATCTGAAGGCCGATGAATTGAACAAGCTAAAAGCAGGCGAATAACCCACCACTTCACGAGACTACCAAACACTGCTGCGACTTCGTCTTGTGAGGATTCTGCAGCGCCCCACTCACTTGCACCTCCTGCCAATTTCACAAGGATTGTTCGCCAGGAGCTGGAGGCCATAGCATACGCTTCCTGTCAGCCCCCTGCGCAAGACAACTGCGCAACAGCCTCGCTTATTCAAGCCATCGTACGTCAGGAGTTTGCTAACCTGGGCGTATAGGTTCCCCAGCCCGCCAGACTTATGCCGCAGGCCATGAGCACTCCCGTCCACAACGCTGACCACCACTTTGCTCCACTTGTCGCTGCGGCAGCTTCGACTTCTCGGGATCAACCCATCTGCTGTTCTTGCTCTCGAGTTGGGCGCATCTCCCGCCATTGCCGCAACAGCTGGTATTTCCGGCCAAGCTTTCCTAATGTCGATCGCCGTAAGGACCATGGACATTATACGCAACCCGCTTTTCGGGATGACCATATTCAGGACCCTTCTGCTCGCCGTTCATCTCCACGCTCCGAACCGTCCTACGCGGACGTCGTTGCCCGAAGAAACTGGTCTGGACGTCCGCCGTCCCCTCAAGATCAGCGGTCACGCTCCCCTCAACGCCAACGCTTTGTCTACAACTTCGCGGATATTGCAACGCCTCTCACGGATCTTAAAAAGTATGTGGCCTTTTCATAGGGAAAGGACCAAGAACATTTCTTCGCGTTGCTAACTACCGCCCTCACATCACCACCTGTGTTGGCTCATTTTAATCCAGCGGCTCGAACAGAGCTTTGCACCGATGCAAGCGGCTTTGGCATGGGTGTTATACTCGCTCAGATACAGAATGGCACCAACCGTGTGATAGCCTACGCTAGTCGCCTTCCGTCGCAAGCGGAAAAAAATTATTTCATCACTGAGCGGGAATGCTTAGCCCTCGTTTGGGCCATTGTGAATTTCCGTCCGTACTTATACGGACGTCCGTTTGCAGTCATCACACACCATCATGCGCTTTGCTGGCTGTCAACGCTTAAGGATCCTACAGAAAGACTTGGCCGATGGGCACTTCGATTACAAGAGTACACAATCTCGGTTGTTTACAAATTTGGAAAGCTGTACAGTGATGCTGACTGCTTAACCCGGCACCTCCACCAAAAGATTTTACGGGGAAGATTTATTCACGGAGAGCTGGTCTTGCTAACGGCTTAAAGAGCGCACAGTCTTGCAGGCCAACGAGGGAAGCTCGAGAGTCTAACCCACAACAACCACGCTGTCGTCTTCTTCCTTTTGGGTGCCAATTCAGCTGTGTCGGGGCGACAGTTACATACACGTATGAATATGTTCCCTCAGCCTCTCATTTACACAACAACCCTTTTAACCGACGTAATACCTTCCACACGAAAGAAGCAGCTGATACACCACATTACAGATGCAATCTCTGAATTTATTTGCATGTTTTGTAGTGCAACCGAGGGCGGGTCTGGACGGAGGAAAAGACAGCTTGCACAGGAGACCTAATTTTTGAGGGGCCATAAAAACAACCTTCACATTAACTCACTGTGCCACTTTCCTATAATTGTGCGCTATCATGTGGTTATACGGAACCATGATGAAAGGCTGTTTAGCTGTGACAGGTGGGACTGCATTATCAATCCCTTTAGCCTTATGTTTACGCAGCAGGCCTTCGGCAACGGAAACTTGCACGTGGTCAGGGCAACCAGCCGATGTAAGCCTTGAAGATTGCTCATCAAAGCTTTCTGTAATCTTGTGCACACAGCATTTTTGTAAGGCATTCATGAAGCAAGATTTTGCAATACATCGCCTAAATAATTGAGAATGTGCGGAATGAAATGGCAAAACATGCTTATTTCTACGCGGTTGATACATCCACCAAGTGCGTTCATTATTCAGGAATAACTGAAAGGCAAGTAACCTGAGTTTACAATTCTCAGAAAGTGCGTGAGTAAGCTCAAAATGTTTGAGCCATTTCGCATCAGGTCTAAAACTGTAAGAGCGTCATTCTTATACGATGCAACATCAGTGTCCATAAACAATAAAAAACCATCAACGTATCTGAAAACGTACGTCACATTAGTGTAAGAGAAGACTTCCGAAATGGATCTAATTGGCCTAAAAACAGGTCACTGACGATGGGAGCGATGCAAGAACCAATACAGATACTGGATTTTGGAAGGTGAGGTTTGCCATCCCATAAGATGTACGTCGACTCACAGGACAACAACCGCCGAAATAGCCGATCTACAATCAGGAAGACTTGTACTTGCCCCAGCATGTCTCTAAAGTGCTTTCATTGGGACCAAAGTTCGTGGTAGAGCCTTAGCGTTCCCTTCATTACCTTTGGCTACCGTAATACAAGTCTCTCGGCGTGCTCCACCAGAAGAGCAAGACCGCCACAAAGCAGACGGTGTAGGTGTCCTAAGTCGGTGTAAAGCGAGCCTATTGACTCTTCCGGTAAAAGGCGTTGTAGATTTTATGCAGAAGCATTCAGTGTGTGTTTTACTTGCAGACAAGGAGGGCGGCTTTGCCGTAATGTCCCTTTAAAAGTACCGGGAAAAAACTTGTCACACGGTTTCGGCCCTTTTTGACTGTCATGCTTAAGTGCCGACGAAAAAGGTTAAAACTAAAGCTAAGAGCCTGCTTCGCAAGTTAATTCTTGTATGTGTCCATAAGATTATGTCAGATGTCAAGGGATATTTCCTTGAAGCCTTCTTTAGCGCGAAAAATGCATAAGGTCGACATTGATTGATTTGTGGGGTTTAACGTCCCAAAACCACCATATGATTATGAGAGACGCCGTAGTGGAGGACTCCGGAAATTTTGACCACCTGGGGATCTTTAACGTGCACCCAAATCTGAGCACACGAGCCTACATTTCCGCCTCCATCGGAAATGCAGCATAAGGTCGACATGCCTTCTAGGATAATTGTATCTGAAAATAACACCAGGCAAAAACGTATTGCACTCTACCTGCAGAAAACCTTGAAAAACCTAGAAGTTAACGATCCATTTCTAGTAAAAAGTTCATGTGAAGTTCGGGAGTTCATTTCGTCGCGTTGAAATAAGACTCTATTCGCCTTTTCTATACACGTCAAGGACCTGTACTATTTTGTTCTTCATTACTTAATTTACAATGCATTGGAGTCTATATAGAGGAATATGGCGCCTCAAAATTTCAGGCCCAGTCTACAGTCAGCATCAGTGGATTTTTAGAGCTTTTATGATTTACCTTCAGTCGACGTACCTCCTACGGGATGGAAAACCTCACCTTCAAAAATCCGGCATCTGTATTGGTTCTTGCATCGCTCCCATCTTCAGTGACCTGTGTTTAGGCAAATTAGACAGATTCATTTCGGAAGTTTTCACTAACACTAATGTGACGCACGCTTTCAGATACGTAGATGATTTTTTAATATTTACAGACACTGATATGAAATGACGCTCGTATAAAAATGACGCTCTTACAGTTTTAGACCTGATGCGAAATGATTTTAAACAATTTGAGCTTACTCATGAACTTTCTGAGAATAGTGAAATCAAATTCCTTGACATTAAGCTATTCCTGAATAATGAACGCACTTTCTGGATGCATCAACCGCGTGGAAGTAAGCCTGTTTTGCCATTTCGTTCCGCGCATTCTAGATTACTTAGGAGAGGTATCGCAAAATCTTGCTTCGTGAATGCCTTGCGAAAATCTTGTGTGTACAGAGATTTGTTAAGCAATCTTCAAAGCTGACGTCAGCTGGTTACCCCGACCACGTGCAAGTTTCTGTTGCCAAAGGCCTGCGGCGTGAACGTAAGGCCAAAGGGATTGATAATGCAGTCCCACCTGTCACAGCTAGACAGGCTTTCACCATGGTTCCGTATATGCACAACATAGCGCACAATTATGAGTGGCACAGGTGGTTTTTAGGGCCCCTCAAAAATTGAGTAATTTGTGCAAGCTGTCCGTTCCTCCGTCCAGACCTGCCCTTCACTATAAACAAGGATGGCTGTCCGTTCACTGCAGCACGTGTGGCTGCCGGCAAATATTTTCATAGTGTACTATTGTTGCTAGATGCACGAATTGTACCACAAGCTAGATCATAGAGGCAGAAAAGATTTGCTCATTGAAAGATTTTTGTGTTAGCACCCCTTCTGTCACGCTCACCGGTAAAGAAAAGTTGTTCTTTTGCTTGTCGGTGTGATGTACTTATGCATTGTCATTGTGTTTCGCGCATGACTATTGCGACTGGTAACTGTGTAAAAGCGAAGACCTTCGCAAGAAATAAATTGTTGGCAGTTCAGCACCCAGTCTCGTCTTTTCTCCTGTCCTCTCCTGCCCTGTCGTTTGCGCTGGTAAGTTCTCTTTATCATTAAGTGCAATTCCAGCATGCCGGGGTACGCAAGAAACCAAACTTCTGATAGGCTACGCGGTACGAGAAACCAAGGTATTCTCAGAAGAGGAGAACAAGCAAGCCAACCTAATTCTTCTCTTCCTGAAATCGAACCAACGTGGTTCTCCTCTTCCTAGAATTGTTAATGCGCTTTTCCTCTTCTTTGTTTTTAGCATTGAGCTTTTAAGAGTATTATGCTGTCTTCTATAAAGGTGTGATGTTATGTTTGGGTTCAGAATTCACCCTAGAAAGAATGACGCAGCACGCAGGTGATTAAGCACTCGTATAACGTATTTACGCACGCAAATGACATGAAAAAGTTGACGAACAGAGTTAAAAAGCCCGCGTCTTGTTCGCTTCGCGCGTGAGTCAGAAGGTGCTCATACGGTTTAGAGTCGACGACTAAGTAGCCGATGATATCACTGGGTTGCAGTCGTCGAGTATCCGATGACGTAGCTCGGTGGGTGACATGGTCACGTAGAGGCACGGCCGTTGATCCCGGAGGTTCGGTCCATGGGAACTGCTCCACAAAGACGTATTCAGTCCCACGTGCTGGTGGATGAACCCTCAGTGCGACCGTGAGTAGAAAGCGGCAAGGCTTATCTCGGCCTTGTGCCCGGTCCCTGGCTCGGTCTTCCTCTCCTGGTGGAACAGGCGGGAGTGCTTCGATAACGCCAATGCACCAGGAAGTAGGCCTGCTGGTTCTCTCATGTACCGGACGCCCAGCGAAGAAAGCAGCCTCGGAACCTTCCTATGCTCGCGCAGAGCTCTCGCACTGCCACTTTTTCTCGAGCCACACACACACACCAGATTGATGTCTTCATCGCCGCCGCATGCCACATACACAATTCGCCCCCGCACGGCACACAAATTCAAACAGTCGCACAGGTCATCAACGAATCACCACCGAACGGCGCAGTGTGTTCTTCTTGCATAACTGAACCCGCGCACACACATATTATTGCGAAAGGTATGAATAGCCCCACAGAATTTAAGGAATGAAAAATTATGTTCCGCTGGGTGGCAGCTGACAATCCTAGGGGCCTGAACTGTCAACATGAGCGTGCATCATTGATAGAAAATAGTAAATTTATATAGTTCACCCCTTCATTACTTTCCTCAAAAGACTTCATTAGAGGTTCATTATCTGCCATTTTAGAAATAAAATTTGTCATTGACATGAATACTACTCTTATATACATCAGAAATCATGCAGATGCTCAAGAATATTTTAGCAGAAAAATAGAAAAATGCAGCATTAAGTACCTACCTAGACAGCCCTCGCACATCATAGGTTGATGGCATGACGGCAGAAATAGCGCAAATGCTGGCGCTCAGCAAAAATGCCTTCTTTGTCTCCTTCATGTACGACCGGAAGTCCTGCGCAAGCCAACCATAATCAAATTCGGTATGTAAAAAGTCATATCCAGTTGGAAGATACTTATTGACCCTTCAATCATACAGGAAATACCTTATGCATTTATGATACCGAATCTCGGCCACGGTGCCAGCATTTTGTTTGAGTCTGATGAGCTCATATATAGGTGCTTCTTAAAATATTCGAGCTGGTAAAAATTTCCACAGACCTAAAGTATGGGGTATCTTAGCGAAATTGTGGTTTTGGGACGTTACACCCCAGCAATTACCAATCATAATACCTGTTTGTGAAATAAAATTGGAGTCAAGGTGAACTACAATCAGATGTGTTTATTTAGTGCATTTTCAATTTCAGTAATTTCAAAAACAGTACATCAACAAATGTGTCCGGCAAATTCGAAGCGCACTTTTGTAAAAAGAGACCTTAGACCGCTTCACGTTAGAGCACCTTCGACCAACGCCTCGCATGCAGGTGAGTTCATTTTCTCGCGACCACAAGCGAGAGGCATGCGTTGCTTTATCACAACCAAGAAGGATTAAAAAAATGCTGTACTGGAAGCTCCCGCAATGCCTTGCCAGCAGACGTGAAGCCACCCTTTGCCACTGCCGAGATGGCGGAAACATGCTCTTTTCTGATGATGCCCACTTGAAGATCAAGTGGCTTTCATATGTTAAGTAAATGCTTCGTTAGTTATGTGTTAAAAGATAGTTGTTTCCGACGAAATAACACACAGAAACGAGTATGGATGACTGAATCTTCAAAGAACTTTGCCTCAAATTATATGCTCACTAAGGAAAACTTGTAACTGTAAGACGCACTTGGAGAACTACATCACCCAAAAAAGTGCCCACACTAAACTCGTTGGGCGTGCCAAAAAAGCACTTCGTTTTTAATCGCTGAACGGTGACACTTTATTATGCCCCTAGTAAGATGGCCGCCACAGCCGCAATCTCGCCAAAGGAACGGCTTCACTTCTGCAAAATCATTTCCTTTCTAGCAATTTTTGTAATCCTCCTTGATCCCAACCAATGCCAACAGCGCTTCACAGCGGCTTCGTGGCTTTTCACAGTAGAAAGGTCGTTGCAGTGAAAGTGGTGAAAAGCATTTTTTACATTAGGGACGTGTAAGAACTTTTTATTAGTCCCTACAGTCTAGATGAAGTGTCTATTCCGGGAACCCCAATGTATGAATCCACTGTCCTGGCTCTCTGGACCAAGGCTTCCCGGGCCTGAAGGTCTGAAGAGCCGAACAGATCCGCCACTTAATCCTCTCGCCTAGGATTTCGGTTACTAAATGACTGCGTTATCTTGACCAGCCCAAGCAATGTTCCAGGCGTCTGCCACCTCTCTACAGCCCCGCTGTAGATGTCTGGTGGCTAAGGTACTCGGCTGCTGACCCGCAGGTCGCGGGATCAAATTCCGGCTGTGGTGGCTGCATTTTTGATGAAGGTGGAAATGTTGTAGGCCCGTGTGCTCAGATTTGGGTGCACGTTAAAAAACCTCAGGTGGTCGATATTTTCGGTAACCTCCACTATGGCGTTTCTCATAATCACATGGTAGTTGTGGGACGTCAAACCCCACATATCAATCGATCATCATGCAGCTTTTTGACTAGCCTGTGTAACGCGGCCCATCCGTGTGTGCACGCCAACGCGCCACACAGCTTTTGCCCCAACGCTGTTGTTGGCACAGTGCCATGTAGATGAAGTCGCACCTGCGTGTCGACGTCACTATTTCCCTTATCCGCAGCAACTGTCGGCTCTCTCCAATACACCAAGCTGGTGTTGCTCTTCGCTCACTCGCAACAAACTTCTCTTGCTTCATACTGTCTACCACCCACAACGCCCAACCTCATGTCAAGTAGAGACACTTTTTCGGCTCGTTTATCTGCGATTCAGCTAACGCAAAAAGCAACTCGCCTCCCGTGTCCTGGCGTTTCAAAGAAACATTTACTCAAGTAAAGGCTACACGGAGTTTCGCTTTAAGCCGTCCTTCGAGCATCCGCGTCGATGCCCATTTCAGCCAGATCAACGCCTTGCGCACCACTGGTGCTTCGCATCCAGTCGTGGTTGTATTCGGAGAGATTATATTGCTGCGGAGCTATGGCATGAAGGGTGAACCATTCTGTGATCAGAAGATGACGAAGAGGACTGCTTTGCTTGTTCTTCGCTCCGATTTCATCGGTGTAACTACACTGCCAAATAGTCACGTCCCGTCTCATTTCACGTAACATATTTGTGGTGGAGGTGCATGTCCTTCCATGTACCCATCACGAATCTCCGCAGCAGCCGCATTCACGGGTCCTACCATGTCACAGATTCAAGGTACAACGTCTTTACCACCCTCCTCACTGTGACCCCTACCTACGTTGTCCTACCTCCTGCTCGTGATCCTAGCGTATTTTCCGGAAAGGACAAGTGGCTCAATGTGTATGAACAAATCAGCGCCAGCTATAGGTGGGACCCAACACTCATGCTTGCCAAGGTGCTTTTTTACCGTGATGGTTCTCCGCAGGAGTGGTTCGAGACGCACGAAACCGATATTACAAGCTGGGGTTCTTTCAAGGAGAAGATGCGTGACCTTTTTGAGAACACCGCTGCATGACAAATAACTGCTCGAAATCAGTTGGCTACTCGGGCACAGACGTCTACCGAATCCTATGTCACAAACATTAAACAACGTCATCGCCCTTTGCTTCCAGGTTGACGAGCACATGCCCGAGCCTGAGAAGGTTCGAATGTGCATAAAAGCATCGCCGACGATGCCTTCAAACTGCTTGTATACAATAACATCACCACCATCAACTAAATCTTGAAAGAGTGCCGGTGGTTTGAACATGGCAAGAGCCGCCGCATTACGCAGAGATTCACACGACTGCCCAACACAGCCGCAACTTAATCGTGTGAAGCCGCTCACCAACCACTCACCTATGACCACGTCACCCGAAATGTTCGTCGGGAGCCTGAAGCTGCCTGTCCAGCTCCCATTCAACAGCCTGTTTGTACAACTCAAGCCACTGACCCGTCACACTCATCGGTAGCCTTATTTCAAGCTGTGAGAAGGCAGGAGTTCGATCATTTCGGTCTTCCGTAAGCGTGTCCCGTGACTCACACTGAAGTACCTCCATACCCCTCAGGTAACGCTCGCCGATCTACTCCATCATTGCCTTTCCACAACCCCACGCAATGCTGAACCCTTGACGACCAGCCAATCTGCTTTTCCTGTCATCAACCTGGACACATTTCTCGTTACTGCCGTCGTGGCTAGTCCAACCGACCACGTCAGAGGTACACTACTTAAATGCGCCCTACCACTTCTGGACGTCCAGCGGCTACACCCTCCAACTTTTACTCGTCATCTCCTCACGAGCCTCTCCCCACTGACGCCCCTTCTTTTGGTCACCGCTACTCCCGCTTCCCCTCGCCGCTATGCCACCAATCCCGCTCTCCACCGCCTTGGCGCTTTTCCGCACCGAGCTTCTCTGGACGATCGCAGCAGGAAAACTAGATATTGCAGCTTATGGAGGTGAAGCTGCAATTCCATCGACGCCCGGAAACCCTCTACTGACGCCACAGTCTCTCTACCACAGTCTCATTGAAGTAAAAGTCGACAATGTTCCTGTTACTGCCCTTGTTGACACGGGCGCCCACCTATTTATTATGAGCACACATCTACGCTGTCATTTGGAGAAGACCATGACGCCCTCTACGACTCAAGCCATACGTGTTGCCGATAGTGGCGCTGTAGAAGTCGTCGGAATGTGGTCTGCTCGTGTTAACATTGCTGGTTGTCACGCCGTAGTCCTTTTTTGCCGTTCTAGATCGGTGCCCCCATGACCTCATACTAGGCCTTGATTTCCTCTCGGCACACTCGGCTTTCATTGACTGTTCTTCTGGCACGCTCAGCTTCGACCTTCCCCTGCTCTCTGATGCATGTGAAAAGCCCGTCAGCCGCTTGGGTCCAACCACTTTTGTTTGCTTGCCGCCTCGAGCTGTGACATGCGTCTGTCTGTCATCGACCCCTTCTGCTCCCGACGGAGGGGTTGTTATCGTTACCCCGATAACAGATGCACGAATGACGCGCAGTGTTCAGTGCTGCATGCCATCGCCACCGCAGTGGACAACTGTGTGTTTCTTCCGCTCCTAAATTTCGGCCTGATTCCTCAAGTGTTGCCCTGCCAGATGTCGATTGCTTATCTCGCTGCCATACGAGGTGATGACAAACGTTGTCGCTGTAACTGTTTCGGACCAAGCCGAAGTCTCACGGTTACCCGGTTCTGCCGAGGTTATTTTTCGAAATATGATTGGACCAAACCTTTCGCCCCATATCGCCCAGATGTTGGACCGTTGTGCGTAGCTTACAGCACGTTGGGTAGCAAACATTTAGGGACTACCAAAAGTAGGCGAGCCCCCTTTGCAGCGAAACTTCACTTTAAATAATTCCACCCTGCGTGACGAATGGACTTCGATGTAGCTTAGCGACGGCAGATGAGAAAAAAGAAGCAAGACTACGGTCTTGACGTTCTCCTGTACGGAACGTTTCCAAATGTCGAAACTGTGAGTCAAGAGCGGCCAGACAGTCGTCTCTACTGTCGGCGTAGCATTCAGTCGTGCAAAGGGGAAGTCGCAATAGGCAGTCAGCGTCCGCATGAAGGCCGCCACTCTTGAAGCAAAATTAAAGGTTATATTCTTGCAAAGGGAGTGCCCATCGTGAGAGACGATCGTTTGGATCTCGTAGACCAGTGAGCCAACACAGGGAGACGGCACTGTGATGATGGAGAATCAGCGGTCATAAATGTATGGGTGAATTTTGTGCGCGTGCAAGACACCTGCCAAACATTCTTGCTCTGTAACAGTGTAATTGCGCTCAGCTTTACTCAAAGAACAGCTCGCGTAGGCAATGACATTTTCGGCGGCACCGTGACACTGAACAAATACTGCGCTGGTACAGATTCTGCTGGCGTCACTGTGCACCTTAATTGGGGCTAATGCGTCGAAATGACGAAGAATGGGCCCAGAAGTAACTAGAAGCTTCAGCTGAGAAAACGATGACTCACACTCTTTCGTCCACTTGAAAGGGGCGTCTTGGTTGAGCAGATGAGTAAGAGGCTCAGCAACGTCGGCGAACAAAACGCCGAAAATACGAACATGGTCCTGGAAAGCTTCGGAGTTCTGGTTGCAAGCGTGGTTGAGGGAAAGTGCTGACCACGATAATTTTATGGGGATCAGGCCGAACGCCATGTTTGTCTACGAAGTGGCCAAGAACTAGAGCGTCACGATCACTAATATGGCACTTTATGGAATTCAAGATAAGTGCTGCTTTTTCAAGGCACGTGAGAACGACATCAATTCGATGATTGTGTTCTTTAAGCGCACGGCCAAAGATGATGACGTCATCAAGATATCAAAGACATTTTTTTCATTTAAACTACGGAGAACTGTGTTCATAAATAGCTCAAATGTGACTGGATCGTTACGTACATCAAACGGCATGACATTAAATTCAAATAAACTTTCTAGAGTTATAAACGTTGCCTTTTGTTTATCGGCAGAGTGCATGGAGGCTTGCCAATATCCAGATCTTAAGTGTATTGAAGAAAAGTACGAAGAAGAGTGCATGCAATCGATAACGTCGTTGATGTGGGGAAGCGTATTTACGTCTTTTTTTGTAACTGAGTTGAGCCGCTAGTAATTTACACAGAATCTCAAGTACCTAACCTTCTTCTTTACAAACATACCTGATGCTGCCCAGGGGCTAGACAACTCTTGAAGGACTTTCTTGGACAGCGTTTCTGCCACCTGCGCAGCAATAACTTTACGCTAAGACGGAGATACTCTGTATGATCTCTGACGAATGGAATGGGTGGAAGCAGTATCAGTCGCATGACGAGTGCGTGAAGGTGGTGCAGAAAGTTTATGGCTATTGAGTGCGAAACCAAAAACGGATAGTGTCTCTCACGGCCATGTTGTATGCGAAGGTCACGTACGCCGGATGACATCGCACACTCTGTGCTCGACGTCGGCTACATCTCCTGCACTTCGGTGATGGTCTTATTTATACGCTCGGTGATACAGGTCTGTGGCATGCGGTGGTCCGGCGTTCGCTTGTTTTGCTCTATCCCAAGATCACCTGAGTGTGCTTATAAGTAAAGCCTGTAGCTCTGTCGGTTATTAGAACCTAAGGGTCGTCATGAGCATGGATGATGTTTTCAAGAACTTTACTACCTTAGTGGCAGTGCCTTGGGAAAGAGCCTTTTTGATGTAACCGGCAGCTACGACGATCCATTTGTTTCCGACAGCCAACTTCGGGATAGACCCCTGCATGTGCATACATTTCTTTGGTCCTTCCTCGCAAGCTACACGTTTCGCTATCTTTTGAGCAATTCTTGAGGTTGAACGCCGCAACACCATCACGTGATTAGAAGTAATGCCATAGCGGAGGGCTCCAGAATTTCCACCACCTGGTGTTCTTCAACATGCACCTAAATCTAAGCACATGGGTCTCAAGTATTTTCGTTTGCCAATTTCGGAGCTGTTAGATGACAATGGCAGCAGGAGCTTCTTTGAATGCGGTGCATGTTTTCCAAACTCTATTCTCTCCTAAGCGAAATGGCAAAGACAACATTCGCTTTCTTGAGATAAAAATCTACTTCAGCCGGAACTATACCTGCTGGTCATATACACTGCACTCGAAGACGCTCCTGCCACTATTTGGTTACAAGAAGTTACAGGTCACAACTAAAGAGGCTCGAAGAGAGTGGCTACCCGGAGAGCCTGCTGTCTTGAAGTAAGGCCGAAGCTACTAAAACCCTAAGACTGAAGGAATTACCAGTGTGCAAAATGTGCACCGCCGTGTGAGAAGGCCGCTCGGCGAGCGCGGGTTGATGTGGCGTTTTCGGCTGCCAACCAACTAAGCCCTTACTGCAAGAAAGTGAACGAGTGAATTCTTGCTACCAGACATTGTGTGAAAAGGCACACAAAAACGTGCTTCTCTCAAAGGTGCATACAATACGAGATCCCAACTACGTGACGCCGACAATTTTTGGAAGCGCCCATATCGAAAGGACTAGTTGTTCCCTTGACGGCCACCCTAGCAAACATGGCATAAACTGCGTGGCAACAAGTGGTCGAGATTTGGTCATTCACTGTACTTAGCGTGGCTGCCTACCAATTTTTCAGAAGACTGTTCTTCCGTGCACATACAAAGATAGACTGAACGTGAGGTGTACGTGTCTTTCGCAATGAATTGTATCGGTGAAGCATGCGGTAGCGCACCATTGATTTTTGTAACATACAAGGAGTGTTGCTATCTTCTTAAGTTTTTGTAAAGACTAAACAATAATGTGCCCTGAACGCAGTCATTACCAGATTATTTTACATTCCCCTCCAATGTGAGTTTCATTCCCGTGTATACTTGTGCGCTTCTCAATAAACAAAGCACGTGGTAGTCAGTGATGGTGCTGTGTGCCTCCTGTCTACATCACGTTCTTTTATATGGAAAACACTAGGAGGCAAAAAAACAACCATGCAAATGAGAGTGACATTGAGTGTGACACTATTCAGCAACAGTCATTACTGATAACTGTCGAATTCGCACTATAGCTATGTCGCAAAATAAATATATTACTATGCACATAATAATCCGCCCAATAAAATATAATAAAAACAATCATTACTGGTTATTGTCCAAATCATACAATACCTACATATATGCGGTGGAAGAAAATACGTTACGAGATGCGAAAAAATTTGCAAAGAGGAGCTTACAAATAAACTACACATTACCCTTGATGAGTTCGGGCCATCTGCACCAAGGAATGGAAATTGCAGATAAAAACCTCGAAGACTTATCAGTGGATGAACGTTAAAAAATAACACACTTGAAATACATGAAACGCACGGGCCGCGATGCTGCCCACTCACCTACGCCTCAGCGGGGCTCACACCGCAAGAACTCACACCAGCCCGACACCAACTGTCCGGCTGGCATGTAAGCAGCTTCAATTGACCTGTCCGATTGTCAAACGCACATATCTGATGCGCAGCACGTGTTCCAGTAAAAGCAGCCGTGTGACGGGTTTAACTCCCACACATTCCCTCATTGTGAGAAGAGGGCTCGCTCAGTGTAGTCACCTATCATATAATCCAGGGCGTCAGTCCTGTCTTTGGCCCCCATCGACGCGAATCTTGCTGCTGTCGTCGGTATTACCGGCGATGTCGCGTTTGTCCACGAAGTATACTTCATTGTCGGCGGCCTCAATTTTGTGATGCTACTCTCGGCCTTCTTCCCAGCAGCCGCCGTCTCCGTAGCTGCAGGCATGGCAAAATTTGCTTTGCTCTCGGATTCACGCTAGGAGCCGTCGCAACCATGTTCGCGGAGCTGCGCTGTAAGGCCGCCTGTGTGCGTTGTGTTGGCCACGCCCCTCCCCTGGAGATTGGGGGAAGGCTCGTTGTCCACGGCTGCCGGCCCCGTTGTCATGGCGGCGGCATTGCAGGCAAGCTTCGTATTACGCGTAACGGCCTTTTTGGGTTCTGCTCTTCCACACTCTGCGGCATCTTCTGCGGCCTCCGCCGCAGCTGTTGCTGCAACACTTTTCGTAGCCTGCGCATGGGCATAGACTCTTGCGGTCCCTTCCAGCATACAAATAGTTTCATCAGACTTCGCCTCTGCAGCCTCGTACTGGCTGTCATCTGTGTTGCTGTTATTAGCATCGTGCACGAGCCAGATTGCCCCGATCTCGCAATTTCCGTTTCCGGCCTGTGCAGTCGTAGGAATTCCCGCCTCACCGCCAGCTTCTTTAAGGCTGCCTTCACCTTCGTACAGCATCTTGCCATCGTCGGCCTCCTCCTTCTGCCTTCGCCTAATGTCTTCTCATCGTAGTCTCTGGGGTCTCTCGCCGGTACGACCGTTTTCCGAGCTAAAAGCGCCGCCCGTCGTCTCTTGGTCACGGTAGGGCCCGATCTAGCTTCCGCTTTAGGGTAGGCCTCTGTCATTTTATCCAGCCGCTGCATTGCCTCCTGAAGCTCTCGAAACGCTGCTTCCATTTTCTGATAGCACACGGCTTACCATTAGGCGCCCGTCTACCATGCAAGCCACCTGCCTCTCGAATTGCGCTCACACCATGAGGAGTATTTCTGAGAGTATCGTATTTAGATATGTTTCTTGTATGGAACTCGACTTGCGACCGCCACCAATGCAGCACAAATGCGCTTCAAACGCGCTGTCTTGAGGTGGTGCCAAGGCATGAAGCACAAAGACAATCCCAGCGTGCAACACTGGATCAGGGCTGGACTGGAAAGGCATGTGAGCGCGACGTCTTACGGCCTTCGCAGTAAGCTATTGTGAATATGGGGGAACATAGTGCACAATCCCATTTCTTTTTATTTTGACGAATTTTAGCTTTTGCAAATGCAGCCACGTAAATTCTACACTTTGCATAAGCTGCAGCGCTCCGCCATCTCCAAGCTAAGTACTCCGTGGTGGCCATAGTGCCCAGACCCAGAGAAATCATTCGCCTTTGTCTGGCGGTTGGGGAATGGGCAGTGCAATAAAAACAAAAAGTGAGCTTGGATATGAAAAAATGCTGGCGTAAATTCTGGGCATCGCTGCTTGGTTACAGCAGCTTTGCGACTGCAGTCGCGTGACTAAAACGTCGGTCAGGAAGCGACTAGTCAAAGCAGTCGCTTTGCTACCGTTCGCGACTGTTCGCGACCAGTTGCAAATAGTCGCGCGACCACTGCTAGTCACCAGTGTGAACCAACCTTTACAATTCGCCACAGTTGGACACTCGCAGAAGACGCGCGCAACAGTATGTGTTAGTGAAAAGCCTTCACACAAAGAGTAAGAAAGCCACGCTATGAAACAGCTTCTGCACGCGCCACGATGCTACGCCACGGGACCGGCGCGAGACTGAAGGGCATGGGACCGGCGCGAGTGTGAAGAGACTGATTAGGATGGAGACAGAGAGCAAAGGAACATTTTGGCTGACCATTTAGTTTCACGCTTATGGGCACAGAGTCGCCTTAAATAAATAGATTGCATAGTTCCAGGTGCTATATTTATTGGTAACATTCTGGTTGAGGTGTACGTGGTGAATCCACGATGAGGAGAGATGAAGATGACACCGACAGGGAGGCCATAGCAGTGACGCTTATGCTTGAGGTCTCTGCAGACCTTGATGGATCGATTAGGGAGCCTAACTGTGGCTCCTCACCACGTAGTCAGCGACTCGTGCGTTGGCGCACAGACGTGAATTCTGCTGGCTCCAGTCTTCTGGGAACTGGGCTTCTCTCCCTTGCCTGTGGTGGGCTTGGAATCATACCGCGCACCTCCACCAGAATGTTACCAATAAATATAGCACCTGGAACTATACAAACTATTTATTTAGGGCGAACCTGTGCCAACGAACTCAAAACTTTACTCTGTTACAGAAGTTCCGTGCTGCACTGTGGAAGCTACAGGCCTTTTCCACCAATCAGGAGGGTGAGCACATCTAAGTGTGTCCTTCCGCGCCCTGTCATCTGCTAGCGACGTGCGCTGCAGTGAAAGCGGCAAGAGCGTCTCAGGACACTGTGCAGCTGCGCATGTGAGATGAGCTGTAAATCTGAAAACGGTTTCTCCTCGGCACCGTAAAAGCGCGTGTCTTCGACGTACATGAACGTAGACATTTGAGGGATAGTGTTCAGTGGCTCATGTTTCAATAGAAAGCGCCGCCATAGCGAAATAGAATATGAAAGCACCACGCTTCATCAGATTTCGTATACGCGTGCCTATGGGCATGCGAAGTGCCGCTCGCGTTCGATACGAAATGATGGCTCTATTCCCGGTGACTCGCCGTGCTTATCGTGCTCCGCTACCCACTTGTATAGCGCACGCTCACTGACGTTGGTGAACGCAGCCGTTCTCTTCATGAGAGGGCTGATGCTTGTATTTCTGCCGCCCTCCTTACGCAGTGTTCCGAACACTATTAGGGGCATCTGCTTCGCTCTCTTGTTGTAAAAGCTGACCTGGGAACGATATCGCACAGGTGACCCAGGCGCCACCATTTTGACAGGAGTGACCAAATATGCCACCGCGGACTAAACACAACCCAAGACTAGGTCCTCCGCGGCACTGTGGACCCTCGGGCAGCGCGGACTACTCATAGAGATTTATAGAGTGTATTACCACTCTTTCGTACTTAATAAACAAAAACATAAAACATACAAGTTACTACAGCGTTATTTCTTTCTTCTTTTGCATGTTATAACGCGTACAAGCAAGAACTCTTTCTTAAGTGTCATGGAGCCACAAAAATAGTTTTTCTACAGAAAATGCGACAAAATTGTCATACAAATCACAGCTACAACACGCCGAGAAGCTTTCAAGCAAAAATACTCCGATGAGACCGCTTGCAAATGTTACGAAGACAAACAATGGGCTACGTATATTGGACACTACAACTCGCTTCGCAACCACCTGCGTTCGAGGCTCGTGACCCTTGGCTTTGCTGCACGAACTTTTGGAACAAAGTATAAATGGTCAGCTAAAATGTCCCGTGCTTGTTGTCTCCTACTTCGTCGGTCCTCGAGTCTCGTGCCGGTCTCGTGATTTAGCAACGTGGCCCCGTGCAGGATGGCGTTCCATGGCGCGGCTTTCTTGCTACTTGTGCGGCGGCTTTTTACAAACACAAATTGTTGCATGAGTCTTCTGCGATTGTCGAACTGTGGCAATATATTGCCTTAATGAACTTGATTGCAGCCCCGTGCTGGTAAATAAGCTGTTAGGCGCTCGTAATAATGACCTGTCCTTTTTCAACAAGGTCAATCATCACGTGCACAAAAAAGTTAGTAACTGTGCTACCTTTAAGCGTCTGCTAACTTAGGCATTAAAGAGGTCGTAAGAAAATGGTATTAATTGAAGAAAGTTGGTAACAACTGCTGTTACTAACTTGTGGCTCGGGGTAAAAACGTTTTACGAACTTTTTTTAAAGAGTGTAATGCTCTCACAGGTGGTGAGGAGTGTTCGGCTGCCGCACCAAAGGGGGAGATCGAGCGTCTGTGCCAGAAGCAACTGTGTGGCCCCAAAACATGTCCCGGCCGCCATGGTGTTCA
Source organism: Rhipicephalus annulatus (assembly GCA_013436015.1). Classification (NCBI taxonomy): domain Eukaryota; kingdom Metazoa; phylum Arthropoda; class Arachnida; order Ixodida; family Ixodidae; genus Rhipicephalus; species Rhipicephalus annulatus. Next base: position 576,056 of record WOVY01002853.1, on the reverse strand, counting down.
CAATAATATTGGAAGTTTCATAGTTAAGGTAGCACTGTATCGTAGCTGGTGAGGAACTCGTTCAGTCTTTCTAGACACTGTATGGCTCATGCGCTAATCTTCTCAACTATATAGGCAGGGCCAGCCTAGGCGAACGTTGGCGAAAAGTGGATCTGCGTGTCTCGTAGAATCGTTGAGAAAACAAGACGCCTGTCGTAGTTTTTACAGTCACTTTTTTTTATTCTGCTTTATTACTTCAACTGTGGCACTTCTCAGCCATACCGTTTGTTATATGGGCTCTTTCATTAGACTTGTTTCAATATGACAGGCCTGTCTTTTCACTCCTTTTTGCGTGCACACCGTACTGCATGCATTTTTTTAGGTGAATGCGTCTAATCCCCGTATTCTAGAGCTTCCCTTCACTCAAGGCTTCGCCTTCGCTTGAAAAATTCGATGGGACGCCATCTCCAGGCACGGCAAGTCGCTGCATATCAGCAATAGTCTACTGCAATTCTTGAGTAGTGCAGCACCATTTTCAGCCGAGCGATGGCGCAGTGCTCAACTCTGTCAAATAAAGGGTGAAAGTCGAGTGAAGGAGCGTTTGTTAATACGGGCGTAAGCTGTTTGATGATCTGTTAACACAGATGCAACAAAAACATTTTGATTTGAAGGACCCCACCGGTTTTGTTTTTCCAGTGACTGTACCTGCAGACTGCACATCCCGTAGTCTGTTATGAAGCCGCATACGGTGGATGCTTTGAAAACCTTGCAATGAGAGATCTTTGGTTGCCCCGAGACCGAGTTTAAGAGCAAGTACCGCGCCTTTGTCAAGTTGAGGATGTGAGCGCCGACATACTGATTCGGGATCGAAATCTAAACTAACCGGGATGCATCAGGTGCTAATCCTATGCACGACATTGCAGACAGGGCTATATATTGTTTGTCTAAATTTAATTCGAAAGCATAGCCAGTGTTGTTGTTGTTGTTGTTGTCGTTGACGTTGTTGATGTTGTTGTTGTTATGCCTCTTACAAAAAGTGATTTATGGAATGGAATGTCGCACGAACTTCTCGCAATCAACTGGATCAACTTTGAACTACGTCTGAAAGATGTTACAAGCTCAAGATTAACGTAATTATAAACTGCGCTACAGTTACTGTGAAACACGAAGTACTGGGCTCAATCTACATTAACAGTTCCGCGGGCCATGCAGGCAAAAGGAACTTGGTTATGTATCCTTGACTCTCTATGCTGTTATAAATGCCAACTTTTTAGTCCTAAGGCCTCCTCCAGGAAGTCGTCTGATTTTTTTACTCTGTTTTGGTCTGATAAACATTGTTATTGCAACGTGCCAGTGCATGGAGATGAAGAAGACACAGCATGTAGACTGGCTCGAGCTAATCTCTGTGGCTGGCACAGCTCGCCTAACCGGCTTAATATACATGTGTGACTACCGCTCCGAGTCGGTCTCCTTCTGGTAACATATTTGGCGGAGTTTTGTGATCCCGGTCGTAGCCACGGAAGTCCGAAGCAGACGCTCCCTCGCGACTTTCAACATGAACACTCGAGACTCGGCTAAATCCTTTCCGGTCGCCCGCCCTTCTGCCCGGCGTGTCAACCCAGCGCCCGCAACAACTTTCGTTACGCTTCCCACCCTCAATGACCAGCGTGTTCTTGGGCCGCAAGGGTTTCGACGCCGACCAGTGGCTACGCCTCTACGAACGCGTCAGTGCCGTTTACAAGTGGGATCCCACACTTATGCTCGCGAACGTCATTTTTATCTCGACGGAACCCTTCCTGTTTGAATTGAAAACCGCGAGCGTGACATTACAAGCTGAGACAGCTTCAAGGAAAAGATCCGTGAGCTTTTTGGCAACCCCTTTGGTTGTTGTGAAGCTGCGAAGGAGTTGTAGACTCGTGCACAATCTTCCACGGAGTCCTACATCAGTTACATTCAGGCTGTCCTCCAACTATGCTGCCAAGCTGACGAAAACATGTTCAAGCCTGACAAATTGCGCATATTCTAATGGGTATCACTGACGATGCGTTCAACCTTTTTGTATTCAACAATGTGTGGTCTGTTGATGCGATTATTCAAAAATGCCGCTGGTTTGAACAAGCTAAAAACAGGCGCATCTCCCATCAGTTCTAGTGCCTTCCGAACACCATTGCGACATCCTCATGTCTCGACACATATCATCTACCATTGAGCAACGCAATAAAGAACTACTAGAAGACGTCGGTAAGGCCACTATTAACAATGAATGGGAAGACTGGGAAGAAGACGAGCAGCCAAGAGTAAACAGCAAATTGGCGCACCTGAAGCAAGCCAAAAAATTAATACAGTTGCGACTTCAAGCACAAAATTACAGTAGAAATCTGAGAAGAATAACGCAACTAAACAAGCAGACAGAATATCACTGCACACAGCTTTGCAACCATGTATAGGACGACGTGTGTGATACTATGGACAAGAACATTACCACTAACAAAACATCGAGAATTCTCAGACACCTGCTCAATTCATCTAAGACGAAGGCAGCAACGAGGGCCGAGATGACCGTGTTCAAGCACCAATACAAGGAAAGACCTCCAGGATTCAATAACCAGGAGTACGAGGGCTCATCTGAAAAGGATTTGATTAGAGACTCCTAAGAACGAGAAATCAAAGCTGTCCTTCAGAACGTCTAGACAAAATCAGCCCCGGGGTTTCACAGAGTATCTAATAAAGTTTTCCCGAACCAGGACAATCAGGCAATAAAACACCTCACAGATTACATTTACTAGCGTTAGACGAATGACGAAATACCGGACGAGCAGGAGATTTCGAGCGTGGTCCTCAGTGCCAAACCCGGAAAGCGGCCAGCCATTCAGCATATGAGGCCAATATCTCTTTTTTCTTGTGTGAGTAAAGTTATGGAGCATGCTTTCGTTACTTGAATCAACGGGCATTTGAAAGCGTGTCCCATTTCGATAATCGGTTTCAGACCAGGGCTGTCGACCCACGATGCCATGTTTCAGATAAAATAACAAGTGATTGACATACCAGGATGGGGGTCCGCGCCATTCTAGAATGAAGCTAAAGCTTTCGACAGTGCTCATCACTAAACCATCTTAGAGAGAATGACACAACTCAGTATAGGCAAGCGGGCGTACAATTATATCAAAAACTTTCTCACTGACAGAAAAGCTCGGATTAAACTAGATGAGGAAGGAAGCATACAAGTCGACATGGGAAGCGCGGGTACGCCTCAAGGTTCTGTTATCTCCCGAACGATCTTCAACCTAATAATAATTGGACTACTCTAAAAGCTTAACAACATAGAAGGAAACAATCACATGATATATTCGGACGATATAACGATCTGGACAACTCACAACACAAACGCTGGACAAATGGGGGCAAGACTCGAAGAGATGGTCGAGGCCGTTGAAAGTTATCTAGCTGACACGGGGCTACAGTGCTCTCCTGAGAAGTCAGAGCTCTAGCTGCACCGCACCAAGAAGCTGGGAAGACCCCCCCCCCCCCTCCAAGGAAACTTCCGACTTTCTGTTCAAAGGCATCATTTTGACCACCAAGAGTGGCATGCTCATCCCGATCGTGTGACGTATACGGATCCTCGTGCTTTGGCTGGAGGCCAAAAGTACAAACGAAGAGACGATAGCACGCCTCAATTACAAAGCCGTAGCAGCAATTTGAATAATTCAAAGAGTCATTAACAGAAGGAAGGGCATCAGAGAACAAAACGTTGTACGCATGATCCATGCCTTCGAAATAAACCACATCACGTACGTTGCAGCCTTCGTCCGGTGGAACAAAGCGGAAAAGGACAAGATAAATGTTCTTATGAGAAAGGCGTACAAATCAGCCCTACTTCTCTAATTGTACACCAGCAACGAAAGATTGCTGCTACGGGGGGTCCCCATAAAGTTGAACGAAATAATTGAAGCTCAACAAATCGCCCAACTTGAAAGGCTCGCCAGCACAGGAGCAGGCAGAGCAATCATGGACAAAACTGAACACCAATTACAATGAAATGAGGAGTCTCAAACTATTACTAACCCACATATACGAACCAAAACTATCACTGATCCATTACCAAAAACATGCACCCGATATACAACGTGGAGCGGAGAAAACGCCGCACAAAAGCAATTCTGAAAAACCATGGAAAGAACAGGAGGTCCCCATTCGTGCATACGGCCAGGTACTCCGGAAAGCAAGCTTCCACGACCATACCAGTGGACACGAAAGGAATGGTAGCGTCGTCTAGCTCAGTAAAAACAACTCACTCAGAAGTCGCGGTAGAAGTGGCCATAGCGCTAGCCATACTCAACAGAAGTCACTGTAGAATTATTAGTGAATCCATACCGGTGATTGGTAACTATAAAGGAGGATGGATTTCTAGTGAAGTGGCCTGAATCCTAAATAACAAGACAGATGACTTCAACAAAACAAGCTATACACATAGGTACTTGAAATGGATTTCGGTGCACATGGGGGAAGATGAAGAGGATCCGCAGACCCTCCCGAACCTGAATAAAAAAGCCCACTTTGTCTCACGCGAACTCACCATCCGTGTTTGGGAACATTCATCTCATGACCTCTGAGCGACCGATCTTCAGTGTGATGATAACTATCAGCTTCTCACGTTCTACGAAATATAGGCTCACTACAAAAAGCCACAGCTTTGCTGCAAAGGTGAAGCAATGAACGCGATAGCAACAAATTTGAAGGTCACGCGCAGAACGGCAAGCAAATGAAAACGTTCCCCACGTTTTTCACGCACAAATGATGATTGAAGTGTAGCCACAGGCACAGATGAACACGAATAAGTGTCTAAGTATTTACCTCGCCCTGTCTGAAAAACACGCCCTTTTCGCAAATGGAGGATGTGCAACAATTCCAGTGACATTTGTGCGCCCGGTAACTACAACAGAATACGTACGAGACGTACGAACCTCACCACTGCAGATAAGGGCGCGTGATCGAGCGTTCACTCCCTTATTTTCCACGTGGGCTAAAGTACACGTGAGAGATGAGAGCCGCTGCGCGCTCACTATGCCCTCTTGTAGCCTCCCCCGCCCTCGAGACGCCTGCCAAAAGCGGTAAGTGGTATATATAAATAGCTTGCTGTTTCAACAGCCAAGGAGGTATCCAACGGTGGCTCAGTGGTGACGCCTCGCGTTCACGACGCGGAGGGCCCACGTTCGATTCCGCGAGCCGGAGTCTTTTTATTTGGTATTTTATATATATAGATAGGTATAAATATACCGTGCCTGACATTGACGACGACGCTGACGCCAACAGCGAAATACAGCTGACATTGTCCAAATAATTGCTATCACAATAAAAACAAAGCAGGCTACATCAACAACCCCACCTTAAACTAGGTAGGTCACAAGAAGTAGACTGGAGGCACTTACAAACATGAACTTTTTAAAACCCAGTGCACCTCAACCACAATTACCCCAGGCGATTCCTCTACGCTGGTTGTATCCTATGCGAACACGAATGCGCAGACGTGGTATGCATTCATTGCAAATGTCCAGACACTACATGGCTTTTCTATCACCGGAACCCAGACCTCTTTGAGACACATTGGCCCGACACTCTGGCTAGCTCTGAATTTGAAGACCAAATTAAGAAATGTGGGCAATCCTGCAGGCCCGGGATGTGGCGGAGAGGCTAAACCTTACCGAAACATCCGGGTACCTAGGCCCGGCCGCTAATCTGCCAGTTTCAAAAAATAAAGTTTTGTCCCTTCCATTCCGACCTTCAAAGCCTACGTGCTGTGTGGTAGTAACTACTTCAGATTAGTAGCGGTCGTGGAAAGTGCGATGTTTATCGCTTGCGAAATATTGCACCACAGCCAAAGGCTCTGTTGAGCTTCATATTCAAGCTACCACAGTCCTGTGTCAAAGTCACTAAAACAATAACAGGAGACCTTCAATATCACACTTACTCATGCGACTGGCTGTGGACAAGGCGAGTAATTTATCTACTGCTCAACGCATTCGCAACGGCCTGTAACCAGCACTCTCGCTGTTAGGCTTCACGACCGCAACGAAAATTGTTAAAAATGAAGCTCCTTACGCCTGTGTTATTCACTATGCGCCAGTAACGTCAACTGAGGTCTTTCTTCGTATAGCGTTGAGATGTTGCGTCAGCTCTTGTGTTGGCCATCGTTCTGGCTAGTGAACCACGAAGCACGTCATGGCGAATCGGTGATGCGTTTGAATACCGGAGAATACTCGTAGCTCTTTTGACAAGTGTTCATTGCGCCAATATACATATTTTTTCACTGAATTGTTGTTACGCCAACGCTTCTTGCACACCGGGTTGCGCTACAAACTGTGCAAGGGAGTCGGGTTTCACACTACCCAAAACTGCGCCAACAGGTAGCGCTACGTGCCTCTGACAAGAAATTGTGCTCATGTTTAGCAATAGTGAAGCTACATATTCCTTGTACGGCAAAATGAAAAAAAAGTAAATATCAGCTGAGCATAGAGGAAATGAAGAGAGGATATAGAGCACAGCATCTGCTAATACATGAGGTACCCACCTGCAACAGCAGCCTGAAGAGGTAGCGATCGCCGACATGGCCGCTCAGCCATCCCGGGATTTGCCAATCCAGGTTGATGCCGCTCAATTTGTACCGCCACACCATGCGCATAGCAGACCGAATGAACCTGATGAACAAGAAAGCGTTTTTCGTCACAACTGTGGTTTGGTGATATGATTACGAGGAACGCCATAGTGAATGGCTCATGTAATGGCGAAAACCTGCTTTTGTCTGAAGAGACCTCTGACAAAAAAAGTTTTGTTTGTAACATTTTTTCACTCTAATTTGCAGCCTTCCATCTGGTAAATGCCAACATTCAATGGTATATGCTGTGACGTATCGTATCTATAATCCTAGGGTCACTAAGTATTATCAATTATAACGTCACTTGGTGTTCCAGGTTTTTTTAAATTGAAGCATTTCTGACGAACATCGGCGACATATAGTCCATCTATCTATCTATCTATCTATCTATCTATCTATCTATCTATCTATCTATCTATCTATCTATCTATCTATCTATCTATCTATCTATCTATCTATCTATCTATCTATCTATCTATCTATCTATCTAGCCACCAATGGCTTTTACCTCTCCTGGCCGCTTCGATAGTTGTATCGGTACTAAACTTGTTATGACATAACATGACTGTATGGCGAGCATAAGTGACTAGTCATAACATGAAAATCATGACATGTATGACATTATTGTCATGATTTTCATTTCATGGTCTTGTTGTTTTGCGGTCATTTTGTTCACATGACATGTTGCAAACTGTTATGGCATGACATGACTGCATGGCGAACACAACTGACAGACCCTAACATGAAAATCATGACGTGTTTAATGTAACAAAATGATTACATGCCACACTCATGACGCGCTCGCGGCCGTTTTTCTAGCCTCGCATATACCAAAATTGGTATTACGGGGCGGGAATAGATAACGAAGGTTTGTGACTGATGAAAACATGATAATCATGAGATGCGTGTCATGTAAACACAAGACTACATGCCACGCTCATAATGCGCTCGCAGTCGTTTCGGTAGGGTCACATGTACCGAATTCAGTATTACGTGATGCGAACGGATGACATAAGTGAAGGACACATCCAAACACGATAATCATGACATGTGTGTTATGTAACAACATGACTACATGTCATACTGAGGATGCGCTCCTGGTCATTTCACTAGCTTCACATATGTAAAGTTTGGTATTACGTCACGTGAATGGATGAGGTAGGTGTGTGACCGGTGCAAACATGATAACTATGATGTGCGTGCCATGTAAGAATATGACTGCATACGACACTCAAGGCGCCAATACACTTGGGCGTGACCCGGCGCGCGTGCGCGCTGGTATTCGTTTCGTCGCTTCACACCAGCTATGCGACGCCAGGCGCCGATCTGCCTGCCGTATACTTGCTGGCGCACGCCACGCTGCGTTGCTTTGACGCATGCGCGTTTGAGTGCACCCGGTGTCTCTTCGTCACGAGGAGAGGCAGACATAGTGCTGTGTGGGTAACTTCATTGGCACGAAACGCAGCATGTTGCATGCCGCATTTCGCGCCGTTTGCCGCTGGGTCGTGTTGACGGACGCTGATCGCGCTGGTCGCGCCTGACGTCAGACGTAGAGTGCTCGCGTTTTACTAGGGTAGCGTCACTGCGCCCATTGTGCGCGCGCGTCAACGGTACGTCGGAGTATAATGAACCCTTCATGATGCACTCGCGATCGTTTCTCTAGCTCCACATATACCAAATTTGGTGTTACGTGACGTCCATGGATTACGAAGGTATATGACTGGTGCTAACACGATAAATATGACACGCGTGTTATGTAGGAACATGACAAAATACCACGCTCTTGATGCGCTCACGGCCGTTATGCTTGTTCAACATATAGTAGCGATCTTCAAGGACTCAGGGGTTTAATAAAACGTATTTAATTAAAAGGTGAACCTATGCTCACAACTCAGTGACAGTGTTCGTAAAACTGCGCGTCAGTCGAACAACAAAGATTTCATTCAGCCGCCTTCTTCTTCCTTTCCGTGAGATGTCCCAAGCACGTGGCGCATACCGGCCATGTTTAGATGGGTGTTCTTGCCATCATCGTCTCTGTGTGGCACAACACGGCGCGCATGGGTGGCACCTGTGCACGCGGTGATGAACACATTGTTTGAATTCAGGCAAGATGTCACGGAATAAACCCCCTCCTCATACGCATCATCCCAGTGCGTCAGGCAATGAATAGATTCCTGGTAGGGGTCACTGGTTTTCCGGTGATCTTTCATGGTAAGGCTTCAACCCAGCATTTAAAGAACCCCAGGTGGTCTAAATTTCCGGAGCCCTCCACTACAGCGCCTTTCATAATCATATGGTGGTTTTGGGAAATTAAACCCCACCAATCAATCAATTCATCCCAACATAATGTACAACCCCTGAAGGGTTGCGGCATTTTGGGCTCCCGTGTACATTGGATTCGACTATTTACCAAAGTTGGTATTACGTGACGTGTATAGACGACGAAGGTAAATGACACATCAAAACATAACAATAATGGCATACGTGGCATGTAAAACTTAAGTTTCTACGCTCATAGCAAGCTCGCGGCCGTTTCGTTAGCTCCACATATACCAAATTCGGTATCAGGTGACGTGAATAGAAGACGAAGAAAAATGACCCGACCAAACACGATAATTAGGGCATGCAAGTCATTTACAGCATAATTAATCTCCGTCCCATAGTGTTGTGTATATTTTAGAGTGACATATCAACCTTCCTGTATCGTGCTTCGCATATCATCGATTCCGACTGTACGTGCGATCTACCACTTTTTACAGCTGAAGCGCAAGAAGCTATAAATTGGACTGAGGGCTTCTCCTTGTTGTTCTCTTAGTTTCATTGTATATCGTTTTGCGCCTAACCTGTATAAGTAGAGAACTTGCATCATTCGTTTCAGCGGCTGAGTACCGAAACATGCGCTGTGCTGCCTGATATTGTTGTTCTGGACGCATGTGATATAGCCCCACCGTGGTAATCTAGTGGCAAAGGTACTCGGCTGCTGACCCGCAAGTCATGGGATCGAATCCTAGCTGTGGTGGCTGCATTCTTGGTGGAGGCGGAAATGCTGTAGACCCATGTGCTCAGGTTTAGGTGCACGTTAAAGAGCCCCAGGTGGTCAAAATTTCCGGAGCCCTCCCCTACGCTGTCTCTCGTAATCATATGGTTGTTTTGGCACGTCACGAGGCATGACATGGCCAAGGCAGCAGACTCGATGATCAGATGAAGCTTTTTATTCGGGCCGAACTTGTGGCAACAAACGCAGAGCCAAATTAAAGCAATACACGCTGGCACGATAGCGGCGAACAGAGCGTCGGCCGTCGATCAACTGACAAGCGGGGAAGAATGTCAGCATTTATACACTTGCCATAAAACAATCTAGTGCTATTGCTAGCGGCTACGTATGTTCCAGAATAAACTGAAAGGTTCACGAGATGAGCGTAATCCTAACAAAACGATCTACTACTGCCTTGAAGCTCCTCTAACACCATTGATGCGTATTCCGCTGAACATAGTCTAACGGGGCGATAACAAAAATTGAGGAAAGAAATGTGGCGTTGCCACGTACTGGAAAGACATCATCCCGATGCTTTAGCAGAAGATGAAAGTGTGAAAAATATAGCATCAAAAACAAGCAATAAATTACAATACAGCAGCAGCATCAACTACAAGAACCACCAAAACAACAAAATAAACTGTTTCAGTTCGTTAATGCGCATGAAACGGCTTGATGCGCATGCCATAGACGACTTCCAGGCGGGATCGGTGTTGTTGAGTTCGTAATGTCGTCGGGGGCAACCTCGTAATCGAGTGGGCCGAGGCTTCGAATTACCTAGTATAGTCCAAAATACCATTGCAGAAACTTTTCACCAAGTCCACATCGGCGTATCGGCATCCATACTCAAACACGTTCACCGGTTTGGTATCCAACAAAGCGTCGTCGAAGATTGTAACGGTGGCAATCCGTCGTCTGTTGGTTCTTAATGCGCAGGTGCGCAAGTTGTCGGGCCTCTTCAGCGTGCTGAAGGTACTTGCTCAGATCGAGGTTTCCTTCATCAGTGACGTTGGGTAACATTGCGTCGTGTGTCGTTGCCGGGGTCCTTCCATAGAGCAACCTGTACGGCGTTATCTGCGTCGTTTCTTTTACGGCGGTGTTGTATGCGAAGGTCGCGTACGGAAGGATGGCATTCCACGTTTTTTGTTTGACGTCGACGTATATGGTCAGCATATTGGCGATGGTCTGTTTAGGCGCTCAGCGAGACCATTAATCAATGGGTGGTGCGCTGTTGTACCGCGGTGACTTGTCTGGCTGCATGCCGAATGTGCTTAGGTTATATCAGCAGTAAATGCCGTACCTCTGTCGGTAGTGAGACCTCCGGGGCGCCACGATGCAGGACGATGTTTTCGACGAAGAATTTGGCTACCTCCGATGCACTAGCTTTATGAAGAGCTTTCGTCTCGGCGTAGTGGGTGAGGTAGTCGGCAGCTACGACGATCCAGTTGTTTTCGACAGCGAATGTCGGGAATGGCTTCAGTGATTCCATACCGATTTGCTGGAACGAATGGCGAGGTCGTTCAATGGGGTGCAGATGTCTTGCTAGCCTTGCCGGTGGTGTCTCGCGTCGCTGGCAGTCCCGGCATGTCTTCACGCAGTGAGCGACGTTAGCCGCAAGGTTTGGCCAGTAGTATTCATCTTGTAATCTCGCGAGTGTGCGGAAAAAACCAAGGTGACCAGCCGCTGGGCCGTCGTGCAGTCCTGCATAACTTCCTGTCGCATTGCCGAAGGCCCGAAGATAAGGTAGCGGACTAGGGCAGGAGATAAGTTAGTCTTCACGAGAACGTTTTCCTTAAAAAGAACGCCAGTCCTCACCTGAAGACATTTGGGATGGCACTGGCTCGGCCTTTTATGTGCTCCACTAGCCCTCTCAGTTCCGAGTCGCCTTGCTGTCGCACGGGAAAGTTGTCGGCACCTATGATTACCAAGAAGGACTCATCGCCGTGGTCGTTCCACGTGGTGGATCCACTGGGACACGAGACAGGCAATCGACGTCAGAGTGTTTCCTTGCAGACTTGCACACGACGGTAATACCGAATTCTTGGAGTCTTAGGCTTCACCATGTGAGGCGACCTGAAGGGTCCTTTAAGTTAGCTAGCCAACACAAGGCTTGATGGTCACTCACAATTTTGAAAGACCTGCCCTAGGGATACGGGCGAAATTTTGACGCTGTCCAGATAATGCCAAGGCACTCTTTTTTGTGAAATATTTGGCTTCACCCTTTTATAGCGACCGGCTAACATAACTGATAACCACATCCATGCCATCCCTCTTTTGGACAAGGATGACGCCGAGTCTTATGCTGCTTTTGTCGGAGTGTACTTTTGTTTCGGCGTATTCGTCGAGATGCCCAAGTAGCGACGCTGTCTGCAGGCGTTGTTTGAGTTTCTGAAATGCTTCCATGTGCCTGTTTTCTCTTTTAAAGTGGCGTCGGTCTTCATGAGTTGCGTTAGTGGCTCGGCCATCTGTGAGTAGTGTTGTAATAGGCGCACAAGCCGAAAAATCACGGCACGGCCTTCTTTCCGGTAGGTTGCGGGAAGGCGGCGATTGCAGCTGTTTTCCGCGGGTCTAGACGCACTCCAGTCTTGCTAATCACGTGACTTAAAAAGAGAAGCTCCTTGTACGCGAAGCAGCAATTTTCTGGCTTTTGGCTAAGTCTAGACCGCCTGTTTGCTTGAAGTACGGATTCGAGTGGCTGGAGGTGTTTATCGAAACACGTTGAAAACCCTAGTTGCAACAGTAGTGTTTTTTTAAGATTTGTTTGCTTGTTTATTTGTTTTGAAATAGCTTTTAGTCGTATTACGGCTAAAAGCTAGAGCTTAGGCAACGAGTGTTAGGTTTGGGTGTTTCTAAAACGTATGTTTTTCTGTAAAATATAGGTGTTGTGCGATTGCCTAAAGACAAGCACTGGAGCGTGTATCAGGGTTGTCCTACATGTAGGTTATAAAGACCACCATATAGGAGTAAAATAATTTAGAGAGTTTAAACGAGCAAAGATATCACTTTGGAGTTTTCCTAAAGAACATGCAAAATTATTTGGCTAATTTTGTTAGATTCACACGTGTTCTAAGTGAACGTGAGTAGTATACGAATGAAAGACCTCAGAAGAGCTTTGGGGCCTTTCTCATTAGAAGTGGTACGCCATAAAACTAACGAGACCTCCATGTGCGCAGGCAGGTGTTTTTTATGTTTGATAATGATGTGATCGTATAAGCCGGAAACAGAAACATGTATCAGTTCAGAGAAGAGGAGTTACGTACAGGGAACGTTACTGCGAGATGACATCGTTTTCTTTATGGGTCTGTGATTATCGACGCACCCATAGATAGTCTGAATGTAATTGGTTTCTGAGACGGAACGCTTTGTGAGTGGAACCCTTGTGCTCCAAATGTACAGCTTTTTTGTCCTGCACAAGATAAAAAGTTCTAATGGAACTGCCAACAACCGTTGAAGTTTTGTTTTCGTTGTAAAATCGGAGCTTTCCTTTCATGGCTTTCTCTTTGATAGGTGGACTGAATGGTTCCCACAAGCGGTTAACATATCATGTGCAAATATAGTTTTTTCTCTAGCGTAGTACTTTTGAAGGAGGATAATTACGTATTTTCGTTGGAGTGCCTCTCAGGCGTAAAAATTTACAGGGGTTCTAAATTTTGGTTTGTATTAAGAACACCATGTTTTTCACAAGTCTGGCGAGATAAAGGCAGATTCCGGAAGCTTGAGCGTGGTGCGGTGTAGTATTGCCGGGACGATGTTTCTGTTGTATTCCTTTGTGTGAGCTTCATCGAGTGGCACGGCTGCCACCATCGTAGACTTCTAAACACCATCGTAATAAGTGTGAGGCCCGGTGGAGTCGCAGCATAATCTTGGCGCTTGCACAGAGGAACAAAGCAACGAGAAGCGAGTGGGGAAGATAGTCATCGGCAGTGACTTGGAGAACTCCACGAAATATTGACGCTTCTGGTGAGCTGTACCGCTGATCACCCTCAGGTCGGGTCTCCCGCTGGCGGACGATCTGTTAGGATCGGCACTGCAGCCAAGCAGAAAGGTTTCTTCGCGGTTCTGCGAACAAGTTCCTTAAAGGAAGCTGGCCTGTTGACAGCCGTCCAATTATGGGTATTTTCCTCAGCCGCGATGAGAGGCACATGCAGTCGCAAAGCCACAAAGTGCACAACGAGATGACCGAAATCGTTTCGGTCGCGACAGCCTCCTCGAATAAATGGCGGACTCTACAAAATTAGCGTGGTGAGTGTGGCCCCTTGATGTTTTTGGAATTACAAGCATGGTCCTCAGCACTTAGCAGCATTCTCACCCTAAGAAAGAGATATCTTGGCACCGCAAAAGGCGTGTGAGTGGTATAGTCGAAAGATATATGAGTGGAGTGGTTGGACAGAGAAGTTTAAAGGCGTTTCCTCATATAGGGGTAGCCCCGCCACGGTGGTCTAGTGGCTAAGGTACTTGGCTGCTGACCCGCAGGGCGCGGGTTCGAATCCCGGCTGCGGCGGCTGCATTTCCTATGGAGGTGGAAGTGTTGTATGCCCATGTGCTCAGATTTGGTTGCAAGGTAAAAACCCCAGGTGGTCGAAATTTCCAGAGCCCTCCACTACGGCGTCCTTCATAATCATATGATGGTTTCGGGATGTTAAACCCCACATATCAATCAATACAATACTGACACTCCAACGTTTATATTAACATATATACTCAATAAAGTGGCTGGGGTGATAGCCGCCGTGATATCTCCGTAGTTAGAGCATCGAACGCGTTATTCGAAGGCTGTAGGCTTGATTCCTGCTCACGGCAAGTTATTAATTTCACCCACTCTTCTTCCTTTTTATTTCCAATACATTGGTTCTAATAACTTTCCCTATACATGCCTTAGCATTATTCTCTGTTATATCTCACTAATATTGTGTCAAAACGCCTAGAAACGAGCCCTTAAATACACACAAGCATCCTTTATATATATATATATATATATATATATATATATATATATATATATATATATATATATATATATATATATATATATATATATATATATATATGTGTGTGTGTGTGTGTGTAGGTATATATACCATATTTAATTATGCCATATGCATCTGTGCAGCAGGAAACGGGGTGGTGGCAGAAGATGAGGACGTTTGGTTGGGGGCAAGAGCGCTCTAGGGCGCGTTCATTGTATACCGTCGAGTGAACCGTTACGTCGCCTCTGAATAAATTCATCTTGTAGACGTTACAGAGTGGTGTAGGTACTGGACACAGCACGTCGACGTACCACGGAGCAACAGCTGTTCAGAGTTTGCCGGAGCCGTCGTCTTGCCGGTCTGCCACCGACAACAGCCGTCATGTCCCAGAGCGAAGGTTAGGAATAAACCGCCTCAACTGCGCGCAGATCTACGCTAAGTACACTTAGGCATCACTACATGGAACCCCGCCCAGTCGCGGGAATGGCAGGAGAAGATGTGGACGCCTGGCTAACGCATTACAAAAAGGTGATCCGGTAGAACCACTGAAACTTTATCGATCAACAGGATAACGTCGTGCTGTTTCTGACGCACACCTGCCCTGATGTGGTATGAAAACCACGAAGAGTCCTCGACAACATGGGCTCTTTTGGCTCAAGAACTGAAGAAATGCTTTCGTGACTCCAACTAAAAAAAAAGCGCGGAGTGGACGCCTGCTGGAAGAGTTCAGACTCCTGTAGAAACGTGCACTGCTTATGTAGAGGACGACCTTCTGCTTTGCAAGATTATAAACCTGCAGATGCCTGAAGAAGACAGGGTCGGACACCTATTGAAAGGTGTAGTGGAAGACGTTTACAATTTTTTGATGGGCAGAGATGACCTCACCTCTGTCTCCGACGTCCAACATCACTGCTGCACGTTTGAAAAACCGAAGACCCGTCACATTGCCCCAAAGTTTGGTAGGCTGGCAAATGTGAAAACTGTCGCCAGCGTCAACGTGAGCCCGCTCACCCACCTGGCCGCTGCAATTCGGGCAGTACTGCGTGAAGAGCTGCAACAACAAGGTGATTGGGTTGACGAAACCATTCCTCATCCGCCTACCAGTCTAGCCTACTACACGGCTGCGCCATTAGGTCCTTTCCCGCTATCGGTATGTGTGACAGACATCAGCGAAACTAGAACTCCGTGGCCACGTGGGGACTCATTCGCCGCCAACCAGCGATATGGCCAACACCTTCGTCACGACCCCGCCACACAGAGCTGGGCAGCCACCGCTCAGCAAGCTCGTCACCAACCCTTCACAGCCTAGTGGTCCCAGCAGTGGTTCGGCGAGCGTCCTCCACCAGTTTGCTACAACTGTGGCTTCGAAGGCCACATTGCCAAGTATTGCAACTACCAGCAGCCAACAAGGTACGACCGATCACCGAGATATAACCGTTCTGGCGTTACATGAGCACCGACATTCCCGGGAAGCACGTCTTACGAGATCCCAGGACCGCTACGCAACCGATTTCCGGCCTCTGACCGCAGTGTGACACCACCGCCTGCCCCTCGCGTCAACCAATCACCGTCTCCTCGGCGCCGCCATTCCTCGCCTCCTACGGAAAACTAGTCGGCGTGGCCGTTTAAGGTGAGGTCGACGGACAGTCTTCAATTTCAACAGAAATACCTTCTTTAGCTTCTATGTTCAGAAATATGGTTCGAGTGCTTATCGATTGTGTACGAAAAATGGCGTTGGTGGACACAGGTGCAACCATGTCAGTGACGAGTTTTTTTTCACCCGCCTCTTTGGACAAAATGTTAAGTTTTGTTCGAACCGTCCGGATACGTTTCGTGGAGTGAGCCAAGATGAGTTATGACCTGTTGGTGTCTGCACTGCGACTGTCAAATTGGCGTGCCCGAAATTTGTTGCAGAGTTTGCTGTTCTCCCTCATACTGCTCATGACGTTATTCCGGAACTCGATTTCTTGAAGCTATGTGGTGCCACTATCGATTGCCGCGCAGGAGTGGTGGAGGTACTCGTGCTTGCCTAAAGTAGATTACAGTATATTCTGACATCCCAGTCGCGTTTATGGAAAACTTGCCCTGTCAGGAAAGTGCTCTTTGTGTGTCCGTGAACACAACTGTGCCACCATTGTCTGCAAAATGTGTCCCTGTTGTCTCTTCACCTGCTGGCGAGAAAATATTTGACGCAACCATGGAGCTCGTGCATCTCAGTTGCATAAAGAAGACAGTTCTAATACCCTACTGCACGCAATCATTTGCGCGAGGGCGTAGTGGTTTATGGGTGATTAACGACTCCGATGAACCTACAGTACTACCAAAGGGTCTGAAGCTTGCAGAGATTCGTGAACACCGGGTGTTCTCGCTTGCCATCCTTGCAAAGAGAAGCAATTCCTCGGATAAGACCCATTACGATAATCTGCACGCCAGGGACACCACCGTTACGGCTATGTATGATTAAAAAGTCCCTCAGCAATAATGAATGTAATGGACTGGTGAATATTCTGCGCAAACATGCCAGTCTTTTTTTATTTCGCTCAGCACGATCCACCGTCCTTTTCTGCTTCTCATATAAGGCGCCGAATCGACATGACATCTCAAAGACTTCTCTGGCTGAAACCATATCGTGTATTGCCTTCGGAACGCGCAGTGATCAATAAACAGGTTTGCGAGATGCTCAAGAAAAATGTAATTCAAGAATAATGTAGTCCGTGGGCTGCTCCTGTAATTCTAGTGAGAAAGAAGGATGGGACAAGGCGATTTTGTGTTGACTAGCACCGTCTCAAGGCCATCACTATAAAAGATGTATACCCACTACCACGGATTGATAAGGCTATCGCCTGTCTATCATCGGCCTCTTACTTTTCGACTGTGGATTTGAGGTCAGGCTACTGGAAGATTTCAATGCACGAGAAAGACAAGAAGAAAACGGCATTTGTTACAACAGATGGACTTTTTGATTTTAATGTGATGTCGTTTGGACTCTGCAACGCGTCTACAACTTTTGAGCGCATCATGCACAACATTCTGCATGATTTGAAATGAAAAGTGTGTATGTGTTATTTGGACTACGTAGTAATTTTTGGGCGCAGTTTTTGTAAGCACAACACACGCCTTGGTCTCGTGCTGGCCTACCTAAGAAAAGCACGCTTGGTGCTCAACTCAAACAAATGTCGTTTTGGAGAGGGCCAAACACTCGTCCTTGGACACCTGAAAGACGAAGAAGGCATACGACCAGATTCGACGGCCGCTGTGGGGGCGTTTAAGCAACATCTCTCGGGGAAAGAACTGCGCAGCGTTTTGGGGCTTTGTTCAAGCTTTTGCTGATTAATTCCTGGCTTTGTCAATATCGCATACCCGCTCTCGTGCCATCTTAAGAAAGGTGCGCCGTTTGACTGGACCCCAGAATGTGAGTCTGTTTTTTCGGAGTTGAAGTTTCTTCTCACGTCTCAACCGATTCTTTGATCTTTTAATCATCTGGCTCCCCCTGAACGTAACACAGTTGCTAGCGGCACTGGTGTAGGCGCTGTCCTGGTTCAACGCTTGGATAACCAAGAACAGGTCGTAGCATATGCAAGTCAGCAAGTCCAAGCGTTAATACACTGTCACAGAGCGACAATGCCTTGCAGTAGTCTTCGCAGTGCAGTGTTTCCGGTCGTATCTGTATGAACGCACCTTTAACTTCCTGACAGACCATCATTCTCTTGGCTGGTTGGTCAATCTGCGTGACCCATCTGGTCGGCTGGTGCGCTGGGAACTTCGTCTACAAGAATATGACTTTACCGGTTCCTATAAAACTGGCCACACTGACGCAGATTATCTTTCGCGACTACCACTTCTAACGACAGAATGTGACCTGGACTACTTCGACGCCTACATCGCCTCACTGGACCAACCATTTCCCGATATCTATACCTTTAAGGATAAGCGACAAAGACACAGCACCATACAGCAAGCTTCTTTCTACCAAACCAAAGTCATTGACTACGCGCTTCTGCATTCGAGACGGGCTAGTTTACAAAAAGAACTACCCCACCACGGGCTCACAATATTTTCTGGTGGTTCCGAAGAGTGTTCGCGTTTGTGTCTCGCGGGCTTTGCATGATGACCGCACATCTGGTAATCTAGGTACAGCAAAACTTTGCCGTCTTCAAGAAAGATTCTACTGGCCCAAATTGTGGCAGACGACGGAACCATACGTGTATAGCTGTAACGAGTGTCAACGTCATAAGCGGCCGACAAATGGTGCTCTGAGGTGATTACATCTAGTGCCGCCCCTTGGAACTCCACTCAATGAAGTCGGGATTGACCTCCTTAGGCCCTTTCTCCGGTCTTCAAATAGAAATCGCTAAGTAGTCGTCTGCACCGACCATTCAACACGGTACTGCGAGACAGCTGTCATACCATCGGCAACTGCAGCCGATGTGTCTTCCTTCATGCTACACTTTGTAATTTTTTGACATGGACCTCCCTAAATTGTAATCATTGACAGTGGCCGACAATTCGCAGCAGACATGGCGGAAGAGATACTTCGTGTCTGCGCTTCAAGGTTTTGGCACTGTACACCGTATTATCCCCAAACGAATGGTCTAACTGAACGAACGAAGAGAACTCTCCCGAACATGCTGTCGATGTATATCGCGTCAGATCACAAGGACTGGAACAGTATTCTACCTTTTACCACTTATGCATAGAACACCGCACAACATGAAACTACCGGCTACAGTACTTTCTTTCTTTTATATGCTTGACTGCCTCAACATACCCTGAGTACCATCTTACCGTGTTTGACCACATTATTCCTTTCATATCTGAGATCATCTGTCGGGCAGAAGAAGCTAGACGCTTTGCTTATTTGCGCACTCTTGTTTCGCAAGACCGCGAAAGCACAATTAGATCACCGACGCAGACAAGTGACGTACAATCGCGGTGACCTACTATGCGACATAGTGTTGCTGTCGACACCAACTAGAAAACGCGGTTTGAGCGAGAAACTGCTGGCGCACTATGCAAGACCTCATGTTGTTATAGACCGTATCAGTGATTTAGTTAAGCGCATAGCGCGTCTCCATTCGAACGGCCGGTGTTCTGCTAAAACTGAACTTGCTCATGTTGCGCGATTGAAGTGCTTTATTCCTCGAGAGACTGTTTGACTCGCCCAGTGTGCTTCGTCTGCGTGGAGGGAAATGTTACCCCTATATGTAATTTAGGTATGAGTATCTGTGTAGCGGGGAACAGGGTGGTGACAAAAGAAGAGGACGTTTGGATGGTGGCAAGAGCTCTCTGGTTCGCGTTCATTGTATACCGTCAAGTCAACCGTTACATCGACTCTGAATAAAGCCCCGCCGTCGTGGTCTAGTGGCTAAGGTACTCGACAGCTGACCCGCAGGTCGCGGGTTCAAATTCCGGCTGCGGCGGCTGCATTTCCGATGGAGGCGCAAATGTTGTAGGCCCGTGTGCTCAGATTTGGGTGCACGTTAAAGAACCCCAGGCGGTCTAAATTTCCGGAGCCCTCCGCTACGGCGTCTCTCATATTCATATGGTGGTTTTGGGACGTTAAACCACACAAATCAATATATTGACTCTGAATAACCTCCTCTCGTAGACGTAACAATATATATATTGCCACGTTCTTGTTCTAAAGTTTTGTTATTGCTGCAATACACTACGTAATTCTCAGAGCAAACCACGCCTGCTGTTTTCGAGAAGCTTCAGGACTGTAGTAGATCATTTCGATAAGATCACGCCCACTCCGCGAACTATACAGATCATTCTGGAGCCTACGCCACCGCTGGCGATAACGCTAGATTTTTGGACGGCAAGTGTATAAATGCCGACACGCTTCGCCGCTTGTCAGTTGATCGACGGCCGACGCTCCGTTCGCCAGTACAGTGCAAGCCTGCCACAGTGATCCGACTTTCCGTTTACCGGGCACAGGTTCACCCAAATAAACAGCTTTATCTTCAACGTATTCTCTGCTGCTTCCACGCTGACGTCATGACCCCATGACGATATATATATATATATATATATATATATATATATATATATATATATATATATATATATATATATATATATATATATATATATATACATTTATCCTCTGTGAGCGGTCACAACGTGGTTTATTTCGACGTTTCGACCTAGAGTCTGGCCTTCATCAAGATTGAGGGTACAGTGTGTTGGTACCCAGCTTTATACAATCTTAAATCAGAGGGGAGAGAGAGAACGAAAAAAAGGTCAAAAGTAGAAAAGGGAGAGAGATGGAGGGAGAAGGGGAAGGAAGAGTGAAAGGGGCACCCAGGGGAGTCCCCCTTATATTCTCCTTTTTTTATTTCTTTCTTCAGTTTTCTTTTTTATGTGGCACCCGCTTCCTATCAGCCCCCTGCGCAGGACAACTGGGCATCAGTCAACAGTCTCGCTTATTGGAGCCGTCGTACGTCAGGAGCTTGCCAACCTGGGCGTCCAGGTTCCCCAGCCGGCCAGGGTCATGACGCAGCCCATAAGCACTCCCGTGCACAACGCTGACCACCACTCTGCTCCACTTGTAACTGTGGCAGCTTCGACTTCTCGGTTTCCACCACGATACCGAGCTTCATTTGAGTGGCGCGCACACGATGATCGGCTCATCTGCTTTTCTTGCTCTCAATTTGGGCACATCTCCCACAATTGCCGCAACAAGTGGCATTGCCAGCCAAGCTTTCCTAATGTTGACCGCCATAAGAACCGTGGACAATATTCGCAACCCGCTTTTCCGTGATGACCATCTTCAGGACCCTTCACCTAGACGTTCATCTCTACGCTCCGAACCATGCTACGCTGACGTCGTCGCCCGAAGAAAATGGTCTAGGCGCTCGCCGTCACCTCAGGGTTGGCCGTCATGCTCCCCTCAACGCCTCCACTCTCCCTCACCGGCTTATTCTAGTCATCCCATAGGAAACTGACGAGTGCAGCTCCTGGAGGTGGCGCTGCGTTGACAACTCGGAGCGAAAACCGTCAACCGACTACAAATTCAAGACGCAATTTATTTTAAGTGTTCGTTTATCGCCACGTCATTACTGCTCTAATTCACACTGGTGCCCAAGTATCTGTTATGAGTCCAACACTTCGATCTCGCCTGAAAAAGGTTCTCACACATGCTATGTTCTCTACTGTTCGAGTGGCCAACGGAAGTCGAAAATCGGTGCTTGGCGTGTGCGTTGCCCACGTTACTGTTGCAGGCCACCACGCTTCCGTTCTCTTTGCAGTCCTTGATGCTTGCCCACATGACGGCATTCTTGGAACTGATTTCTTAACCGCACACTCCACCCTCATCAACTGTTCGTCAGGTATCTTAAGGCTCGATTGCCTTTGGGCACCGATTTCACTTTTCCAAGTTGCACTCAGCTACGATCCGTGGAGTCTCTACGGCTACCGCCCCAGGCTGCTATGTACATTCGTGTGTCGCCCTTTCCGTCCGTTCCTGATGGAGACTATTGGGTGGCTCCCTTCATTGATTTGACCCTTGCACCCCACATCGCAATACCACATACTATAGTGGTTGTCGCTAACAACACGGTACTACATCCAGTTCTGAACTTCTCTACGTCGACCCAAATTCTTCCCCAAGGCATCACTTCAGCGGATCTTTTCAACCTTGATGAATGTTCGATTTGTTCTTTCACCCCTGACACTAAGACAGTGGCGAAACCTGTCATCACCTGGAAATATAGGGCGTTCCACGAGAAAATGATATCCAGCGACCACTCCCCAAGTTGCTGAGCTCCGGGGTGTTCTTTTTTCTTACATGGTTATCTTTGACGTTGACGACCGTCTCCTGGCCGCACAAGTGCCGTAACCCACCGCGTCGACACCGGCGGCGACAGTCTGCTCTATAAACGCCCTTATCGCGTGTCGCAAATGAGCGCTTTGTTAACGGACGGAGATCGAGACAATGGTGAGGAAAGACGTCATTGAGCTTTTATCGAGTCCTTGGGCATCTCCTGTGGTCTTAGTTAAAAAGAAGGACAATACCTGGCGCTTTCGCGTCGACTATCGCCACCAGAATCAGATCACTAATAAAGACGTTTATCCTCTACCCCGAATCGATGATGCGCTCGACTGCCTCCACGGCGCCAACTATTTGTAGTCCCTTGAACTTCGATCCGGATACTGGCAAATTTAGATCGACAACCACGACCACGAGAAGACAGCGTTTATCACACGCGAAGGCCTTTACCAATTCAAGGTCATGCCTTTTGGGTTGTGCAATGCCCCGGCTACTTTAGAACGTATGATGTACTGTCTTCTCCACGGTTTCAAATGGTCGACATGCCTTTGGTATCTCGATGATGTGATTGTTTTCTCGCCCTCCTTTGAAAGCCACCTGTCTTATCGCTCGCCAATTCTTCACATTTTTTGTTGCGCTGGTCTCCAACTGAATTCGTCAAAATGCTCATTTGGACGCCGGCAGATTAAACTACTCCACCACCTTGTTGACGCCACTGGATTGAACCCGACCCTGACAAAGTTCGTGCAGTCCAAGAATTTCTGGTTCCGCGTTCCACACGAGAAGTTCACAGTTTTCTTGGGCTCTGCTCATATTTCCGCCGCTTTGTCTTCAACTTCGCGGATATTGCTGGGCCCCTCAAGGATCTCCTCAAAAAGAACGTGGCCTTTTCTTGGGGAAAGGACCAAGAACATTCCTTCGCGTCGTTGATTACCGCCATCACATCACCACCTGTGTTGGCTCATTCTGATCCAGTGGCTCGAGCAGAGCTTCACACCGTTGCAAGTGGCCATGGCATTGATGCTATACTCGCTCACATAGAGAATGGCACCAAAAGTGGAATATCATACGCTAGTCGCCTTCTGTCGCAAGCGGAAAAAATAATTAAACGCTGAGCGGGAATGCTTAGCCTTCGTTTGGGCCATTGCGAAATTCTGTCCGTACTTATAAGGAAGTCCGTTCACAGTCATCACGAACCATCATGTTCTTTGCTGGCTGTCGACGCTTAAGGACCCTACAGGGAGACTAGGCCGATGGGCACTTCGATTACAGGAGTGCACGTTCTCGGTTGTGTACAAACCTGGAAAGCTGCACAGTGATGCTGACTGCTTATTCTGAAATCCCGTTCATCCATCTGACTCCACTGAATTGGAATCTGATGCCTGCATTTTAGCCATCAGTGACCTTCTGAACGTTGCCGACAAAGAGCGCCGAGATCCATTACTGCTCACCATCATTAATCGCCTTCAATCACGTCATACTGACCCTTTCCTTAGCAGATTCCTGCTTCAAGACAACGTTTTGTACCACCGCAATTTACACCCCGAAGGCGTGGAACATTTAGTTGCTTTTGATTTGATTGCTCAATTGATTGCTCAGTTGATTTGATTTGATTGCTCGAGTAGCGCTCGAGCAATCACTCGAGCGCTACTAACCAGCGGCGCAACAGACGTTGCCAACTTCCTGCTCTACGATATTATTCTGCAGCAGGGCGCTCTGTCTCACCTGCTCACAGATTATGATCGCTACTTTCTATCTCGTGTGGTTGATGATCTACGCCGATATTGTGCTACCCGTCACAGCTTCCCCACACCGTACCACCCTTAGACTAACGGTCTTATAGAGTGCCTAAACCGCACATTGACAGACACGCTTTCCATGTACGTATCTACTGACCACACTGATTGGGACATAGCTCTGCCGTTTGTCCCCTTCGCCTATAACTGGTCGCGTCATGAAACAGCAGACTACTCTCCATTTTATCTACTCCTCGGACGTCATTCCTTTTTGCCCTTCGACACACTGCTTTCATCAGACCAACCATTCACCACTTCGTACGCTCAGGATGCAATCACCCGTGCTCTCACGGCTCGCGCTGTAGCCCGCGTTCGGTTATCGTCGTCACAGACGGCACAAAATTCCTTTACGACCGTCGATATACGAATGCCGTTTTTTCTGCGGGATCTCTTGTTCTCTTGTGGCTTCCGTGTCGACGTATCGGCCTCTGCGACAAACTACTATCACGATACGCTGGGCCCTACGGAGTACATCGTCAGGTCCCACCTGTAACCTACGAGACTTGCTACCACAAACTCATCGGCTGCTGCACCCAGAACCGAAACAGTCCACGTTTTCAGTCTCAAGCCCTACAACGCGGACTCGCTCCTTTAACAGGCACCGATACGGTACCTTACCGGCCGAGGTGATGATAAATTTATCGAACTGTCGCTTCGGCAAAGCTGAAATGGCACCCGAAAGGAGGAAAACGAACACGTGGTTGTTGTGGGTTGGTCTCTCGAGCTTCCGTCGTTGGCCGGCAAGCTTATGCGCTCTTTAAGCCGTTAGCAAGACCTGCTGTCAGTGAATAAATCTGTCGGATAAATAAATAAATAAATAAATAAATAAATAAACATACATACACACACATATATATATATATATATATATATATAATCAGCTGCCCGTGCATAATAAGTTCACATGCTACGTGACGCCACACATGCGCAAAAGAGTGTTTTCACACTCGTCGCTTGGCTTATAGATGGCGCTGACTGTCACTCCCACTTCTAAATTCACATATAAACCCAAAAAAGTGGATGGAGGGAAGGCCGCTGTGGTAGCTCAGTGGTTAGAGCATTGAAAGCGTTACTCGAAGGTCGTAGGTTCGATTCCTGTTTACGGCTGGTTATTTTTTCATCGACTTTTCTTTCTTCTTATTTACATTCCATTGGTTCTAATAACTTCCCCTGTACATTGCTTGGCATTACTGTCTGTTAGTTCTCATTATATTGTGTTAAAAACACGGAAAAACGAGCCCTTAGGTGTACGCTTCTTTCCCTTATTTCATTGAACGAGGGTCTCGTACTGGCAGACTTGGTGTGTCTAGGTTGTATAAAAGGGACAATTAATCAGCTGCCCGTTCACAATAAGTTCACGTGCTACGTGACGCCAAACGTGCGCATAAGAGTGTTTTCACACTCGTCATTTGGCTTATAGTTGGTGCTGACTGTCACTCCTACTTCTAAATTCACATATAAACCCAAAAAAGTGGACGGAGGGAAGGCCGCTGTGGTATCTCAATGGTTATAGCATCGAACGCGTTATTCGAAGGTTGTAGGTTCGATTCCTGCTCACGGCTTGTTATCTCTTCATCCACTTTTCTTGGCTCGTACCCACTCAGAGGAATTGCAGTGAAGGCAACGTCGTCTTCATTCTCTACTCGCGCTTCCCTTGTTTTTCTCCGGTAGTGATACTTCTTTTCATTCCTCCGGTCACAGACGAAGCCCTCTGGGCGAATCTTCCATCCTTCGTGTAAACGGCTTCAGGCGGGCAACATGCGTCACCTCTGCATTGCATGAACGTCGGCGACTAGTCGTAACACGTGCAATTTCATAGTTGACCTCGCTGAGACGATAGAGTATCACGAAAGAAATGGCGTAGTGTGCCAGTAGCTTTCGGCTCAAGCCACGCCTGCGTATTGGGGTCCACACCCACACTAGATCACCGGGGGCATAGGTTACATGCCTGTGTTGACTTTCGTAGCAAGTTTTGGAGGACTCTTGCGCTGCCAGTGTACGTAAGCAGGCAAGTCGACGTGTATCTTCCGCACAACACAAAGTTTCCGCAATTGTGAAATTGTCATGGACGACAAAAGGAAAGATAGTGTCCAGCGTATGTCGAGGTGAGCGAGCGTAGAGTAGATAGAAAGGGCTCTAGACTGTCGTTTTGTGTTTCGACGTGTTGAAGGCGTACGTGACGAATGGTAACACTTCATCCCAGTTTTTTTTGGTCGGAGGCGACGTACATTGACAACATGTTGATCAACGTTCCGTTTGTGCGCTCGGTGAGGCCGTTAGTTTGCGGATGATACGCAGTTGAGTGTCGTACTTGGAAGCACACAAACGAAGTAATGATTTGACAATATCAGCGGTAAATTGTCGTCCACGGTCACTTATTATCACGCGAGGAGGTCCGTTTCGGAGGATGACTGAATGCAACAGGAACTCCGAAACCTGGACTGCCGTGGCGGAGCATAAGGCAGCCGTCTCGCAGTACCGCGTCAGGTAGTCGGCGCATACAATTATCCACCGGTTACCTTTTGAGAGGCGTGGAAATGGTCCCATCAGATCAATGCCGACCTTTCCAAAAGGGGAACCGGGAGGCTTTATAGGTTGCAGGTGACCAACTGGACCCGAGGAGTGCCGCTTGTGGCTCTGGCACTGCGTACAGCTGGCCACGTTGTTCTGAAATGTCTTGCTCATTTTCGGCCAATAGAACCGCTCTTTCGTGCGACTAAGTGTTCCTGCGGTGCCTAGATGGCCAGAGGTGGGGTCATCATGCGTGAGACGCAGAACAGACGTTTAGAGGGACGCAGTAACAACTAGCAGAAAGCGGGCGCCCGTCGTGGACAAGTTTCTCTGGTAAAGAAGACCATTTCGGACGCAGAATCGGCTTTCGCCCGATGAATTTCTCGCTCCAGGGAAGAGAGCTTTCAAGCTTGGATCATTACGCTGCTCAGCGACAAAGCCAGACAACAGAGAAGCGATAAAGTGGTCAAAGTTGTCGCCTCTTCTTATCAATATATATATATATATATATATATATATATATATATATATATCGCTATGATGACTGGGTGACGTGGCCTGGCTCATACGCCAAGTTTATTCTATTCTGCACTTCTTCGTTCTCGGCTTCTGCGAATCATCGCTTCATACGTCACACGATTCTCCGTCCCCGCGAAACAAGGCATGGATTACGCACAAGAAAAAGTAAACAAGGAGAGGTTGAGAAGTCACAAATGTAAAATTGCACAATTGGTTTCATGGCCCCGTAGTGTTCCATAAGCTCGCAAAACTGCAGAAATGAGTGCAGCAGTCCGTTAAATGGGGGAGTTCTGGTGGGCGAGGCTGGCTGTAATGTTCTGGAGAAGGCAACCGCATCTTGCAAAATCAGGAGGCGGGCCAGCCTCCTGGTTTTCCATCGCTTCATACGTCACACGAATCCCCCTTCCCCCGAAAGAAGGCATGGGTTACGAACAAGAAAAAGTAAACAAGGAGAGGTTGAGAACTCACAAATGTAAAAATGCACAATTAGTTTCATGACCCCGTGGTGTTCCGAAATACGCACGGCCACCTGTCAGTGAACTAATGTTCCGTTTTGTGTTGGGGCAGTGGTCGATTCATTCTGGGCGTTCGAATGCTTGGGGACTGCTTTTGACTGTGACGACTGAGCGCGGTTGTCTGTGAAGGGTGGGTTATAAGCGAGTCTTCGTCGTAGTCGTCATTGTATAGTTTGAACCAAATGATCATTTCTTTTTGATCTTTTCCCATGACTCGTCGTTTTGAAATATGTGGGTGAGGTAGAATTCGAAAGCCTCACCGGAGATGTAGTCGGTAAAGTTGATGATCATCTCCCGTTCCGACCATGATGCAGCGGTAGCGTGGAGCTCGAACAGGTCGAACCAGTCCTGCACGGGTCCATCGCCCGCTGCTCCGGTGTACTTGGGGATCAATTATTTCGTCATGATGGTTGCAACGGTGTCCAGTGACGGTACACTTCTGTGGTCCGCGTTCGGTCACTGCGTCTCGCTGAGGTCTTAGCTGATGATGGCTGGTTGATGAAGTGGTTGCGAGGTCTTCATCCTGTCGACTCCGAACGTCTCAGCAACACGCAGTGACCGAACGTGGACCACGAAAGTACATCCCAACACTACACTAAGACCAGCATTATGACAGCACCATCAGACGACCTTCCAAAGTCGTGGCACCAACATACGACACAAGACATCGCTCACCCTACTGAGGCCTTTCATGCTTCGTCTCGCATACATGGTTCACCTTCTGGTTTTCTACAACGCAGCTCTTCAAAGGCTCCTAACGGTCACTATTCGTGTCATAAGGACGCCTTGTTCATGGTAGACCAGCTGACACGCGAAAAAAATACTAAACAACGCCAAGATGACTCAAAGAGTGAAAATCAGTCTTCACGCATTGGAGCAGCTTACTCCCCATCTCGCAGACTTGGCCCGCCTCCTGGTTTTCCATCGCTTCATACGTGACACGATTTCCCCTCCCCCCGAAAGAAGGCATGGATTACGAACAAGAAAAAGTAAACAAGGAGAGGTTGAGAAGTCACAAATGTAAAAATGCACAATTGGTTTCATGGTTCGTGGTGTTCCTTAACCTCGCGAAACTGCAGAAAAGAGTGCAGCAGTCCGGTAAATGGGGGAGTTCTGGTGGGCGAGGCTGGCTGTAACGTTCCTGAGAAGGTAACCGCATCTTGCAAAACTGCACTGACCATGACACGACTTGAGTAGCTGCGAGGAACGAACAAGATTAGAAGTCCTTGTAGCATTTGAAGGTCGAATGACGTAGGCGCCGAATTCTCCATCGTACGCGCTGTATTTTGTGTCGTGGCTGAGACAGAATCAGTGCCTGCAGCCTGCGCGTAAGGGAACTGAAGTTCCACGAACTATGTCTATGTTCGTGCGTTGTACAAATATTAACGTTCAGTCTTTTTCGTAGTTTTCTGTGGCGTAGGCTCCATTGGTCGCATCTTGGACGATGTTTAAATGTCTGGTGTAGAAGACTTCCTTGACGTGTCCTTCTTCGGAGATAGCTCAAAAGTTGACTTTTTTCTTCCTTTAGTTGGTGTCGTTTCTGACGACATTCCTTAAGTCGTAACTGTGCTTGTGATGTCATTTTAGTTCGTCGTCGTCTGCTAGTTCACGTAACTGCTGCAGTTGTGGAATCTGACGAGGTAGCTTTCCTTTAGTAACATGAGCCTGCTTATTTTTCCAACTTGATGTGACCAGTTTATAGTGGGTACTCATTGAGTCTTCATGATTCTTACCAGGCAAAGAAGATTTCGGGCTAGAATCAGCAGAATGATTTTCGGAGGATTTTGCAACGCCGTTGTTAACACACGCTTTTGCTTCACAGCAATGCCTGAAAGGTGATGCTTCTGAGCCTCCTGTGTTACTGAATGCAGGAACAGCGCAACCTACAAGTAGTTACTTCATAACTACGGAAGCGAAAAAACAAGGACAGAAAAGAGCGCTGACTTTCAACAAAGATTTAATATCGGAGTGGTGTACATATATAGGCAAAAAATGAGAAAAATGCGCATGCGTAGAAGGGTGCTGGAACAACTACTGCGATACAATGTCAGCAAAACTCTTGTCTCTTGTTGATTGGGCTGAGGAAACAAATGCATATGTGACCTAAAAAGGTCGAGATACGCAATCTCCTTTTGCAACAACGCAACCGATGGGCAACTTACACATTTACCGCCAAACTTGTTCATTTGATAAGCTTCAATTATCTCATGCGTGGCCTGCGAGTTGTGCTTGCTTAATACCTCGCAACGCTCAAAAACTGGCACGCAGCCGCAGTCTCTGCAGTGGATTCCGAGGTGTCTTTGAACTACGTTGTGTACATTGTTATTGTGCTCTCTTAGTCGGTCATTAAGGCACCTTCCGGTTTGCCCTATGTATACCATTCCGCACGAAAGCGGAATGAGATATACGACACCATTAACAAAAGGTACAAAGCGCGGTCTGTGTTTCACAGTGCATCTTCCTTTAATAGCAGCTGGATTATTCACCAGCTTACAAAGCTTTGTAAGCTTTTCTGGGGCGGAAAAAATAACAATGACACCAGCGCGTTTACCGATTTTTTTCAGCCGATGCGACACGTTATGCAGATACGGAACTGCAACATATTTCATGGGAACAGACGCGATTTGAGGCTGAGATCATTTCTCTGTGAGCAGGAATCGAACTTACGACCTTCGATTCCTGCTCACAGTTGGTAATTTGTTCATCCACTTTTCTTTCTTCTTATTTACATTCCATTGGTTCTAATAACTTCTCCTGTACATTCCTTGGCATTACTGTCTGTTATATCTCATATATATATATATATATATATATATATATATATATGCTGAATAATAATGAATAACTTCGGCTTTTCAACGCATAATACTATTTACACATTTTTCGTGCCTTCTTATAGCTTCTCAAGACAAGAAGGAAGGGGACCGAAGAAAAATATTAACCACAAAAAAAGCAAAAAAGGGAGGAAGAAACCTTACAAAGAAGCAAGAGGGGCATGGCGCAATTGCGAAAGAACAGGAATATATATAAATATATATATTGTAATGAATTAATGAATCTGAATAACGAACGCTCTGCTGGCAATGAAGAAGACGATGATAATCGGTGGCTACGTTTTGTTTGAAAAACCATGAGCCGATCCCTCTTTTTGGGTGTGCACCAGAGTGTCAAGGATCATCATCATCATCATCATCATCGTCATCATCATCAGTAGCAGCTCGCGCATACCGCTCGCCATTAGCCAGACCTGCCTGATAAAGCATATTTTGCCAAGCTGCATCTGAACCTTTTTCGACGTACAACACCTCTATTTTAAGTGGTGGAGGAGCCGGGGTTCCCATCAACCTGGAACTTCGCAATCGGACGCTACCCTCACCGTTCACCATGACTGCTCCTGGCCCTTCTCAAGCTTCCTTACCAACGACAGTCTACTGTACTGGCGTATCTCGGCAACGCGACCCACCGATTTTTCGCGGCAACGACGAACAAGACGTCGAGGACTGGCTCGTCGAGTACGAAATCGTAAGCGCTTCCAACAAGTGGAACGCCTGCGACTAGCTCACAAACGTGCGCTTTCACCTCGTTGATGTGGCCAGCCTTTGGTTCAAGAACCACGAAGGCGAAATCAACAACTAGTCCGCCTTCAAGACCACCATCGCCGCGTTCTTCGGCCGTCCCGCCGTGCGCCGGCTTCGCGCCGAACAGCGTCTCCATAGTCGAGTCCAGCGCAGAGACGAGACCTTTACAAGTTACATTGAAGATGCCTTGTCTCTTTGCAAGCGCGTCGATGAATCTCTAACTGAACGCGACAAAATCAAGCACATCGTCAAAGAAGTTGACGACGATACCTTCCAGATGCTTGTCGCTAGGAATCGACAGACCGTCACCGATGTTGTCCAGCTCTGTCAGGAGTACGACGAGTTGCGTAAGCAGCGTGTCTCGACGCGCAGGGCCGCTGAAGATACGGCTGAAGTTTCCGCCCTCGTGCACTACGTCGCTGCTGATCATACTGTCTTACTGCCCCACATCAAACAATTCATTCGTGAAGAAGTTGCGCGTCAGCTTTCTCTTGTGGCCGAAGCATCCGCGCCAGTGACCTCGTTAGAGCCACGTTTACGCCAGGTCATTGAAACACAGGTCACGCAGGCACTGCCTCCATCGTCATCTGTCCCTACGCCGCTGACCAACGCTGCCGTCGTTGCTAGACCCCCAGCCCCACCTGTCTCTTGCGCATACCGGGGCACCGGGTCCTCCTACCCTACGACGCTTCCTACATACACGGCACCCCATCCCGTTTCTCCCCCTGCACCTTGTGTCGTTAACCTATGACGCACCGTGGATAATCGACCCATCTGTTTCGCAAGCGGTTTCGTGGGACATATAGCACGCTACCGTCGCCGTCGCAACTTCCAGCCTCCAGTCCATGGGAATTCTGCAAATTACCAAGCTGCCCAGAATCCCCAGCAACCATCTTCTCCTATCACCGACTCATTGTCCCCACGACGCCCTGTCGATTCTCGACAGTCATTACCACCCCGTCGCCGATCTGTCTCCCCGATGCTTCGGCGCACGAGCCCCGCTCAAGAGGAAAACTGACAGCCGCAGTTCCGGAGGCCAGAACTGCGTCGTCGTCAAACTTTCTAAGACCTCCTCTTTGTCCGACCAACGAAATTGATGTGCTAGTAGAAGGTGTTGCTGTACGTGCACTTGTCGACACAGGCGCCGTTGTTTCTGCAATTAGTGAAAAACTATGTCGCGATTTGAGAAAAGTTACAACGCCGCTTGCGAATCTTGCTCTGCGTACAGCCACCTCCCATTTCATCGCGCCGACAGCTCAGTGCACAGCACGCGTTTTAGATGCGGAGCATCTAATACTCGAGGCTTGTAGTGCGGCGCCGTCCGCAAGCTTCCTCCTCCTTCTTCCACCATCTGTGCATCCCTTCCTCCTCTACACACCGCGCGCGCTTCACTCCTCCACCATCTGTGCACCCTTCCTCCTCTACACACCGCGTGCGCTTCTCCTCTTCACGAACATTCGCTAGCTGTATAATGTAGCGCGCATGCGCCGTCACGCTTCGAGAACATCGGCAGCTGACGCGCGCGCATGCGCCGTCGCGCTTCGAGAACATCGGCAGCTGACGCGCGCGCATGCGCCGTTGCGCTTCTCCCCCTTCTCGAACATTCGACAGCTGACAGTGCATGCGCCGTCGCGCTGTATATATACTCAAGGTCGGCGCTCGCTCGCTCAGTTGCCGCTCGTCGGCTGGTTTGTACGGCGCGTCGACGTCCAAGGTCGCGGTGAAATGAATTCCAACGAATCCACAAACACAATGATCGACGTCCCTTCGACTAGCGCCGCCCTTTCGCATACGTGTGTACGTGTTCACTCATTTAACACCCCCTCCTACAACCACGTTAACCAATTGAGCCATCGACCCAAGTAAGTCGCAATTTAACACCCCATTTCACAACCACGTTAACCAATTTAGCCATCCACCCAAGTAAATCGCACTTTAACACCCCGTTAACCAATTATATGCTCCGCATCCTCCTCAGTGTTCCCCCGAGGGAAGCTGCGGGCAATTTTTTTATTCAAGATCTTTGGTACGCCGTCAACTTTGTTGTTCTCCCACGTTCATCTTATGACGTCATACTAGGATGGGATTTCCTTTCTACCCATCAGGTCCTCGTCGACTGCGCTCGTGCTGAACTCACGTTGACGAATCCGTGCCTTGATATCGACCACCACAGTCCCTCGAAAGTGTTTGCCGCAGCTGACGTCCGCATCGCGCCGTTGTCCGCCGTCCTAGTGCCTGTGTTTTCCCCTGCTGCCACTAACTCGACGCTTTTGTTTCAACCAACTATAGCTAGTGTGCAACACCAAACCATCGTCCTCAATTTGCCGTCTTCAACTTTTTCAATGGTTTGGTGGTACTTTATGCGTGCAAAGTTTCTGCTTTCTCATACATCCTGCTACGCGACGAGTGTCTGGGAAGCCTCGAGACCTTAAATTGTATTTTCGAAGACCCGACCTATCCAGGCAAGCCATTTTTACCGACTTGTGCCATCACATCCGCACCTGACGCTAATGAACCTATGGATGTATTTCGCAAGTCCATTGATTGCAATCTCACGCCTGGGCAGCAGGAACAGCTGATCAAGCTCCTACAGCGTTTTCGGGCCTCGTTTGACCACAATCAGCCTTCCTTAGGTCGAGCGTCATCTGTTGTTCACCGTGTAGATACCGGTCAAGAGACGCCATTGTGGCAGCGTCCATATCGTTTGTCGACTACCGAACGCCGTGATATCAATGAACAGGTCGACGACATGTAGACACATGGCATTATCGAACCGCCAAGCAGTCCCTGGGCCTCTCCAGTTGTGTTGGTGAAGAAGAAGGACGAATCCATGAAGTTTTGCGTGGACTACCGACGTCTGAACCGAATCACGAGCAAGGATGTCTATTCGCTGCCACGCATTGACGATGCCTTGGACTGCCTACAGGGAGCCGAACTTTCCTCTTCTTTGGATCTGCGCTCTGGACACTGGCAGGTACCCATGGCAGAGGCCGATCGCGAGAAAACAGCTTTCATCATGCCCGACGGGCTTTACGAATTCACAGTCATGCCCTTCGGCCTCTGCAACGCGCCAGCTACTTTCGAGCAAATGATGGACTCTATTCTTCGAGGCCTCAAATGAAACGTATGCCTTTGTTATTTAGATTACATTGTCACCTTTTCAACTGATTTAGCAACCCATTTAACCCGCCTCGAGAAGGTCCTCGCGTGTGTTTCTGCCGCGGGGCTGCAACTGAATCTGAAGAAGTGCCATTTCGCCGCTCGAAAGCTTACGATCCTTGGCCACGTGGTTTCAAAAGACGGCATTCATCGTGACCCTGCCAAACTTACAGCCGTTTCAGCATTTCCCAAACCGACCACCATGAAAGAGCTCCCAAGCTTCGTAGGCCTGTGCTCTTCCGGCACTTCGTCCGCAATTTCGCGACAATCATCACTCCTTTGACCAAGCTCCTCGCCGGCTCTAGAGACCTTTCAGCCTGGTCTGCCACCTGTGACGATTCTTTCAATGAACTGCGCCGCCTCCTCATGTCGCCGCCTATTCTGTGACACTACGACCCATCGGCACCCACAGAGATCCACACCGTCGCTAGTGGTGTCGGGCTAGGCGCTATTCTTGCACAGAAGAAACACGGTTAACAAGGATACGTGGTTGCCTACGCAAGCCGAACTCTTAGCAAAGCCGAAATCAACTATTCCGTCACTGAAAAGGAATGCCTGCTCACTATTTGGGCGATAGAGAAATTTCGACCTTACTTGTATGGGCGCATTTTTGACGTCGTGACTGACCACCACGCCCTCTGCTGGTTGTCGTCACTGAAGGATCCAAGCGGTCGCCTCGCCCGATGGGCATTACGCCTCCAAAAATATTATATTCGCGTGGTCTATCGCTCCGGCTGGAAACATTCGGACGCAGACGCCCTATCCCGTTCGCCCCTACCCCCTGACCCAGAGTGCTGCGAAAGTCTAACCTGTATTGCCACTGCCGTCACCATCGCTGACATGCCATCTGAGCAACGCAAGGACCCTTGGTTGCTTCGATTCTAGACATCCTGGCTGGGCGGACGGCTTCCCTCCCTTCTCGCACATTGCGTCGGCAAGTAGAGCACTTCGCCACTCGCGACGACGTGTTGTACCGACGCAACTACGCACCTGGTGGACGTCAGTGGCTACTGGTGATTCCACGTCATTTTTGATCCAAAATTTGTTCCACGTTTCATGACGACCCCCAATGTGGACACGCAGGTTTCCTGAAGACTTATTCTCGCATACGTCTCCGATATTACTGGCGTGGCATGTACCGTTTTATACGACAATACGTTCGGGCCTGCTTGACGTGCCAGATACGAAAAACTCCCTCTTATCATGCTAGCGGTACCTTGTTACCCTTACGTGCCCATCCCGACCATTCGACCGCGTCGGCGTCGATATTTATGGTCCCCTTCCCAACACTGCTGACAGTAACGGCTGAATCATAGTTGCCGTCGACCATCTCACGCGGTATGCCGAAACTTCATCCCTTTCCTCGTCTACAGCAAAAGACGTTGCGACTTTCGTTCTTCACAACATTGTATTACGTCATGGAGCACCTCAGGAGTTAATGAGTGATCGTGGTCGCGTATTCTTGTCAGACGTCATCACAGCATTGCTGCTTGAGTGCCACGGCGTTCACCGCACTACAACCGCCTATCATCCCCAGACCAATGGAATGACAGAGCGCTTCAACCGCACCAATGTTGACATGCTGTCTATGTATATCTCGTCAGACCACTCCAATCGGGACCGAGAGCTCCCGCTTATCTCTCCTTCTTTCCTCCTTTACGGACGCGTACCTTCTTGCACTATGGACACCATTCTTTCGTACAAACCTGACTCCTCAGAGTCCATGACTTTGTCTCAAGCCGCTACATACGCTGAAGAATGCCGCCAACTGGCAAGATCATTCACAACCCAAGACCAAGGACGCCAAAAGCACCACCATGACGCATCAAAAAAATTGCCCGCAGCTTCCCTCGGGGGAACACTGAGGAGGATGCGGAATGGCCGGCGCTGGTCGAAGGGACGTCGATCATTCTGTTTGTGGATTCGTTGGCATTCATTTCACGGCGACTTCGGAAGTCGACGCGCCGTACAAACCAACGGACGAGCGGCAACTGAGCGAGCGAGCGCCGACCTTGAGTATATATACAGCGCGACGCGCATGCGCTGTCAGCTGTCGAATGTTCTCGAAGGAGAAGCGCGCGCGCGGCACAGATGGCGACGGCGCGACGACGCATGCGCTGTCAGCTGTCGAATGTTCTCGAAGGAGAAGCGCGCGCGGCACAGATGGTGGGCGACGGCGCGACGGCGCATGCGCGCGCGTCAGCTGTCGAATGTTCGAGAAGCGGTGCGGACGGCGCGGACGACGCACTACAAGGCGCGAGTATAAGATGCTTCCGCATCTAATAACACTACTTCCTACGATCCAGGTATACTCGTCTGGCTGCATGTCCCTTCTGCTACACCTGGGCTTTCTACCAAGTTGGTCCCCAAGTATCACGGCCCATATCGTAGGCTATAAAAAACGTCACCAGTGAATTACTTCATTGAGCCACTAGAATGATCTTCTTACCAACGTCGTCGTGGCCAGAAAATTGTCCACGTCTCGAGACTTAAGCCTTGCTACGACCCTCCTGTGTTTACTTGTCCAACGATAACTAGGATGGCTCCTTAATTCGCGGGGAGTAATTATAATGAATTAATGAATCTGAATAACGGGCGCTCTGCTGGAAATGAAGAAGACGATGATGACGGTGGCTGCAGTAGCAGCTCGCGCACGCCGCTCGCGATTAGCCAGACCTGCCTGATAAAGCACAGTTTTCCAAGCTGCGTCTGAACCTTTTTTGACGTACAACACCTCTATTATATTATATATATATATATATATATATATATATATATATATGTGTGTGTGTGTGTGTGTGTGTGTGTGTGTGTGTGGCCTATATGCTGAAAAATAACGAAACAAAAAATAGCAAAAAAGGGACGAATAAATCTTAGAAAGAAGCAAGAGGTGCATGGCGCAACTGGGAAGGAACAGGAACTCAACAAAGGCGAAGGTAAACAAGCTATGCCATATTTGTTAACAGTACCTCCCGAGCACCCACCCTACCCCCAAGTGGACATTTTGACCGCCGTTTCTATATTTAGCCCTCCAGTGCAATCCGCTGGCAACTGGCCCTTTTTTGAAGTTTACGACAAATTGGTGGGAGAGGTTAAGCGTTTCAAGTGCATGTAGGTGGCGTTGGAAAATATGAAAGAGCCGGCGGTCGCGGTGCCGCTTTCAATATTTATTATATGCATTGGCTTTTGTCAGTGAAGGAAAAGAAGAAAAAAAGGCAAGCAAAAAATAAAAAAAGAAAAGAAAGAAGAAAAGGAGAAAAAATGTGGAACTGGTACAACCTCCGGGACCACTTATCTCTGCGTTCCAGCTGTGCTTGAAGTGGCAAACCATTTCTCTATTGTCAGATGTATATGCTAAAAGATTTGTTACCGGGTAATAATATTGTTGTAATGGGAGGCTAGGGGCAGAGTACTGATGAAAGAGGGGCGTTTGCGCCTTTTAGTTATCATAACGCTCACAGACTGCCTGCGTGTTCATTTATTATGTTTTTTATCGTGTTGAATTCGCATATAAAGTGAGATTCCCGGTGTTCCCGCTCTCTGTTCGAAAAGTGTTTTCCAACAGTGTAACTCTGGTGTCATCGAAGCTGTGGTCTTTTAATGTGCTGTGTTTTGAAAGTGGAAGGCATGGCTGGGAACTTACATGTGACTGATGGTTATGTAATATCATTCTATACGGTGTGTCTGTCTGGTCCACGTACAGCATGTAACACACCCCACATTTCAGAAGGTATATGACGTTATCAAAGTCACAGTCTAGTGCACCTCTAATCTTGTGCCTAATATCCGAGTGAGTGTTTTCCGCCACCGTCAATGTCTGCACGTGTTTGCATACTTTGCATCTGCTTTTTTCGCAAGGGCGACATCCTGTTTGAGGTTTCACGCCTATTCTTCGATTTCTCAAATGATCTTTTATACTTGTCTGCCGCCTGTATACCACACAAGAAAGAGAAAAGAAAATGCTCGATAGACCCACGCTCTTTTCCAATATGTTTAAGTGTTTTCTTAGGACCTTGTTTGAGTTTACTGGGTTTCTCGTGAAAATTATTAGTAAATTTTTGTTACGGTGTTGGTCGGCATCTTTTAGTGGGTGTAGAAGAGTATGGCGGTTCAGATTTTCCACTTTTTTGGCGTTATCAAAGATAGCTAAAGGGTATTCTTGATAAAGGAGTACTTGGCGCATATGTATGCTGTTTTGGTGGAAAACCTCAGTGTGGGAGCAGATTCGTCGGAATCTGTGTGCTTGGGAATGCGGAATGCTGGTCTTGCAGTGTCGCGGGTGGCAGCTTTTGAAGTGCAGGTAATGTTTCCTGTCCGTAGGTTTTCTGTATACTCTAGTTACCAGCGCACCATCGTTCATTCGAATAAGTACATCAAGGAAACTTTATTAAGAGTTGTAGTAGGAGTGTGTAAAATAAATGCTGGGGGGGGTACTTGGTTAAATGCCTGAATGAATTGGAGCAGCTCGTTTTCCGAATGTGTCCAATATATGAATATATTGTCTCGGTACCGTTTATAAATTACCTGTTTGATATCACAAGATGAAAGAAAATTGGACTCTATATGGTGCATGTATATGTTAGCGTAGTTTGGGGTCATTCTTGTACCCACTGCCATGCCGTCGATTTGAAGGTAGTAACCATTGTTAAATTCAAAGCTGTTCATTCGAGTACAAGTCTCGTTAGGATTTCAATTGCTTTTTTATTGGGATATGCGATAAGGTTGTAGGTTCCATGCGATACAACAAGTGCCCTTACACCATCGTCATGTGGGATATTTGTGTAGAGTGAATTAACATCCAATGTAACGAGGAGTGCCCCTTCTGGAATTTTCACGTCCGATATTTCTCGAAGGAAATGGTTTTGTTTGTGTCACGCAAAAAGGACCCATGTAAGGGTGGTGAATTTTAGATTAAAAAGTCAATATATTGAAAGTGGTTTCCGTTAACCTTCCCGTGCCTGATATAATGCATCTTCCAGAGTTTCCCTCCTTATGGATCTTCGGCAGCATGTAAAAACGACCAGGCGCCAAATGTATCGTAGTAAGTGCTTTTTGAAGCTTTGAATCAATGACGCCTTCACGAATGAGATCCTCTGGGGTTGTTACAATGATGTTTTGTGCTAAGTGGTAGGGCCGGAGTCGAGGTGTTTGTAGAATTGTTTGTCATTTGTCATTTGTCATTTAGTTGTCGCCTGCCTTTCTTGATGTAGTTCGACCTATTCAAAACAACAATCGCGCCTTCTTTGTCTGCTGGTTTAATTACCCGATCTTCGTGGTTGCCCATCGCGAGTAGTGCCTCTCTTTCTTTCCTTGATATGTTATTCATACCTGATTCGTGCGCCTTGTACGCATGCATGACATCTTTCTGAACCGCGTTCATATGGAGATCCAGATGTCGATCTCTGTTGGCGTCTGGGGTCCATTGCCATCAGGTTACCCCATAAAATAGTGGGTTGTCTTGTGGGTCTTTATCAAAGAAATATTCCTCCAATCGTAAATTTTGTGCCAAGTCATCTAAGTCTTTTAGAAGCGTGAATTAATTGTACTTTCCATTGCCAGGACAGAATTTAAGTCCGCGTGATAGTACACTCAGTTCTTCGTTTTTAAGTTCTTTATCTAAAAGGTTAATGACGGTTGGTTTTTTGGAATGTGGTGGCAAATCTTTCTGAAGGTGAGGTGGCCTGGCCTTTTTCATGTAAGCAACAGTGGGTATAGCTTGTGGTGAGCCATTGTCCCCCATATATTTATTTTTTAGAATTTTTTTTATTTCTTTTATTTTTTGTGCTCAAATATGGTGAGCTCTTTAGCCTCCCACTCCAAAAGAGGAACATTATTCCTTATATCCCGCTCCTCCTCTGTCAGTGCGTTCTGAGTCTTTCTGCAGTGTTCAATGCTGACCTTAGTTATCTCCTGCGTGGCGTGATCGAGAATTTTGTTCCAATGTTTCATTTATCCTTTGTCAAAATTCTGCATCGATGGTGCTAGCGACAGGCGCAACTCCCTCGGAGCCGTACCCGCCAGTACATATTCAAAACTTCACACGTGAAGTTGATTATTGATGACGCCCTCAAAAAGCGGAAAATCTGGATCGCCATACTCTTCTACACCACCAAAAAGATGTCGACCACCATCGTTACAAAAATTTGCTATCAACTTTTACGAGCAACCCATGTAACATAAACAAGGTCCTAAGTAAACACTTTAACATATTAGAACAGAGCTTGCTACTATCCAAAATTTTCACATCTCCTCCTTGCGTGGTATACAGGCGGCCGAAAAGCATAAGAGATCATTTGATAAATTGAGAAATAGGCGTGAAACCTCAAACAGGGTGTGGCCCTTGCAGAAAAAGCAGATGCAAAGTATGCAAACACATGCAGGCAACGACAGTGGCGGAAAGCACCCTCTCGTATTTTAAGCACAGGATTAGAGGTGCACTGGAATGTCACTCAGATAACGTCATATACCTTCTGAAATGTGGGTTGCGTAACATGCAATACGTGGGCCAGACAGACACATCGTTTAGAATCAGATCAAACAACCATCGGGCACATGTACGTTCTCTGCCAGGCCTTCCACTTTTGAAACACAGTACATTAAATGACCACAGCTTTGATGACATCAGAGTTACACTATAGGAAAGCAAATTCTAAACAATTGGAGAGCAGGAGAAACAGGAATCTTACTTGATCTACAAACTCAATTGATAACGAACGAAATAAATGAGCACCCATGCACTCTGTCAGCGTTACGATCACTACAAGACGCAAGCGCCCCTCTTTAATCAGTACTCTGCACCTAGCCTCCCATTACAACAATAATATTACCCGCTAACAAATGTTTTAGCGTATACATCTGACAAAAGAGAAATGGTTTGCCACTTCAAGCACAGCTGTAATGCAGAGATAAGTGGTCTTGGATGTCGTACAGGTTTCATCTTTTTGTTTCTTTTTCTCCTTTTTCTTTCTTTTTCTTTTTTTCGTACCTTTTGTTTTTTTTCTTTTTCTTCACTTACAGGATCATATATATATATATATATATATAATGAATATTGATAGAGGTGCCACAATCACCGGCTTTTTCATATCTTTCAACGGCACCAACATGCACTTGAAGCGCTTAGGCTCTCCCACCGATTTGTCGTAAAGTTCAAAAGAGAGGAAGTTGCCAGCGGATTGCACCGGAGGGTGAAATAGAGAAACTGTGGTCAAAATATCCACTTCGGGGAAGGGTGGGTGCTCGGGAGGTACTGTTGACAAAGATGGCATAGCTCGTTTACGTTCGCCTTTGTTGAGTACCTGTTCCTTTCCAATCCCGCCATGCCCCTCTTGCTGCTTTCTAACCTTTATTCCTCCTTTTCCCTCTTTTCTTCTTCTTTCTTCTTTTTTCTTCTTTTTGTTGTTAATATTTCCCTTCTGCCCCTTTCCCTCCTTTCTCGTGAAGCTATAAGAAGGCACGAAAAGGTGTAAATTGTATTATGCCTGGAAAAATACGGAGATCCAATCGAAACGTCCACTGAATAATTAGTTTGTTATTTGAAAGGGCATCTACCTTTATACCTATATATATATATATATATATATATATCGTAACAGGGAGTATTCTATAAGTGAACGCCGGTTTGGCTAACACTGCACACAGTATGCAAGGCTGCAGGACAATAGGGCAGCTCAGACACAGCCGCACAACAACATTATCATCTTCATTCTTTCTGCGTCATTTCTGCGTCACGTGCCTGAGGTGCCTTTCTATACCCGTGACCTTACCCCGGTGGCAAAGCACCATCCCGATGCCTGCTGTTATTAGACGGACGGGTCACTGTGATAGGGCTTCAGGCGAGACACATGCATAAAATCACTTCTGGATCTAACATTGGGGCTTGTAGTAGGAGAAATTTCATAGGTGACAGGTGTGACTTGGCGCGGAACTCGGTAAGGTCCTACGTATCGCGATAAACGTTTCTCGCACAGACCGACACGACGGGATGGCAGCCACAGTAGCACGAGAGCACCCGGAGAAAAATCGACATCCCTATGTCGGCTGTCGTAGAGCGACTTTTGTACTCTCTGGGACGATGACAGCCTGTCGCCGGTCACTGTACGTGCGATCAGAGCACGGAAGATGGCAGCTTATGCGTACAAAGTGGTGGACGGAAAGTCATCTGCAGGCAGGGTATTGAAAGGTAGTAAGGGATCACAGAAAAAGTGAAGACTAATGGTGATTTGATTTGATATGTGGAGTTTAACGTCCCAAAAGAAGACTAATGGTGAGTAGCCGGCAATTTCAATACGAGACGAGTTCTAGGCGAAGGTTACGAACGAAAGGGAAGTGTCCCAATCGGTGTGGCCGTCAGAAACATACATAGCAAGCATGTCCGACAGTGTGCGGTTGAGGCGTTCAGCCAGTCCATTAGCCTGAGGATGGTAAGAAGTCGTAAAGTTGTGCCACGTAGCACAGGATCTAAGGAGGTCGTCAACCACACGAGACAGGAAGCAGCGGCCACGGTCCGTGAGTAGGCAAGAATTAGTGTCATGCTGAAGAATGGTGTCATA
Source organism: Rhipicephalus annulatus (assembly GCA_013436015.1). Taxonomy (NCBI): domain Eukaryota; kingdom Metazoa; phylum Arthropoda; class Arachnida; order Ixodida; family Ixodidae; genus Rhipicephalus; species Rhipicephalus annulatus. Next base: position 533,023 of record WOVY01002853.1, on the reverse strand, counting down.
CAGTAGAAAATCGGCAACATCTGTTGCGCAGCTGGTCGGTAGCGCTCGAATAATTGCATACTGAGTAGCATAATTCGTAGCTACTGCTAGTTTTTTGTTTCCCGTTGTCGACGTTGGGAAGGGACCGAACAAATCCAAACCCACACGATGAAACGGCTCGGCTGGGACTTCAACAGGTTGAAGGTAATCGGCAGCGAGAGACGCAGGCTTCTTCCGACACTGGCACAGGTCACACGCTGCAAAGTAGTGGCAGACAGAACGATAAAGGCCCTTCCAGAATACCCGTTGGCGGACGCGATCGTAGGTTCTGGAGAAACCTCAATGTCCGGCAGTTGGATTGTTGCGAAGATGTCATTGCGCAGATGACGTGGGACGACGAGCAAAAGTTCCGTGCCATCGGGCTGTAAGTTGCGGTGGTACAAAACGTTGTCTTGAAGAAAAAAACAGGCTCAGTGAAGAGCCTTTATGGCCGGATTGAAGACGGTCAGTCATCAATAGCAGCGGTGGGTCTTGGCGTTGTTCGTCGGCTATTTGCAGAAAATCTGCTATGGCTAGGATGTTGGCAACAGCTTTCCACTTAGAGGAGCCAGGTGGATCAACAGGGTGTCTAGATAAGCAGTCGGCATCACTGTGAAGCTTGCCAGACTTGTACACTACACAGAACGTGTACTCATGCAATCGCAAGGCCTATCGCCTGAGTTTTCCTGTAGGATCCTTAAGAGTTGACAGCCAGCAGAGCACATGGTGGTCTGTGATGACTGCGAAGGTGCGTCTATATAGGTATGGACAAAATTTTGCGATAGCTCAAATGAGAGCCAGGCATCCTCGCTCAGTAATTTATTAGTTTCTTTCCGACTGAGAAAGTAGGCAGCTATCTTACGCTATGACACGGTTTGTGCCGTTCTGCATATGTGCCAGTATTGCCCTATGCTATGGCCACTTGCGTCGGTGCGTAGCTCCGATCGAGCGGCTGGGTCAAAATGAGTCAATACAGGTGGTGATGTGAGCACCGAAATCAAGGACTCAAAGGAATGTTCTTCGTCTTCACGCCACAAAAAATCTACGTTCTTTCTGAGAAGATCCGTGAGGGGCCGAGGAATTTTAGCGGAGTTTCTGACAAAACGGCGGAAATATGAACAGAGTCCAAAAAGCTGCGGACTTCTTGCGTGGTACGTGGGACCAGAAACTCCCGCACCGCGCGGACTTTATCAGGGTCGGGTCGCACACAAGCACCGCCAACAAGGTGGCCAAAAAGTTTATCTGACGGTGCCCAAAGATGCACATAGACGCGTTAAGCTGGAGGCCAGCACAGCGAAAAACGTGAAGGATGGCCACTAGACGTGAAAGATGGTTTTCGAAGGTTGGCGAGAAAACGATGACATCGTCTAGATAGCACAGGCACGTCGAGCATTTAAAACTGCGAAGGAGAGAGTCAATCATGCGTTCAAAAGTAGCTGGCGCGTTGCCCAACCAAAAAGGCATGACTTTAAATTGGCAAAGCCCGTCAGGTGTTATGAATGCCGTCTTCACACGGCCGCGGTCATCGACTGAAATTTTCCAATATCCAGATTGTAGGTCCAGGAAAGAAAAATACTTTGCACCATGAAGGCAGTCAAGCGCTTCATCCATTCGAGGTAGAGAATAGACATCCTTCTTGGTTATTCGATTGAGATGGCGATAGTTGACGTAGAACCACAAGGTGTTGTCCTTTTTTAACAAGCACAACAGGTGATGACTAAGGACTGTTTGAAGGCTCTATGACGTCTTTGTTAAGCATTTTATTTTCCTTCTTCTGGATTATTTGGTGCTCTGATCGAGACACAATTTAAAAACGCTTATGAAGAGGACTGACGTCGCCAGTGTAGATAGGGTGGGCTACAACGCTCGTGCGGCCCGAAGAGCGTTCGTCGATATCAAAATTGTTGAGGTAAGAACACAGAAGACCACGGAGCACTTCAACTTGGGACGGCGACAGGTCTTTTGATATCATTTTGTCTAGGAAAGCTCTATACTGTGAGGCTGTGACAGCTTCGGCTACGGTCTTGATGTCAGGAGTTAGAGATGAAATTGTACACTTCTCCAGAGTGGAGAGTTCTGCTAAGGCAATACCTTGAGGAATGACCTGGGTCGACATGGAGAAGTTGAGGACAGAGAAAAGCGTCTTGTTGTCGCTAATCCTCACTGTAGTATGAGGAAGTATGATGTTACGAGAAAGGGTCTGGTCAATGAGTGGAGCTGCCAATTAGTCGCCATCAGGAACAGGTGGGAACGGCGACATAGAAAGGTATACAGCGGCCTGAGGCGGTAATCGTAGACACTTCACGGACCGTAGCTGTGTGCAAGCTGCTGGAGGGACATCAGAGTACAAAGGCAACTCTAGTTGCAACTCTAGTTGTAAAGTGCCCGTTGAACAATCGATGAGGGCTGAATGCGCGGTCAAATGTCAATGCCGAGAATTACGTCGTGTGGTCAAGCGTGTAGAACAGTGAAGAGGACTGAAGTGTGAAGGACGGCAATAGTGACGCGGGCAGTGCACATACCAAGAACTGATGTTCGGCTGCCGTCGGCTACTCGCACAGTTGAAGACATGGCAGGGGCAAGAACTTTTTTCAGGCAGGATCCAAGACGTGAACTCATAACGGATATGTTGGCAGCGGTGCCTAGTAGAGCTGTAACAGTCAGGCAATCGATAATAACACCAAGTAAATTTCGTCTGGAATTGGTGGTCGGTAGAGGTTTTTCGGTCCGAGTTGTCAATGCAGCGCCACCTCCAGGAGCTAGGTCTGATAGTTTTCCGAGAACTGCCCAGAATACGCCGGTGACGGGGAGCGACGACATTGATAGGAGCGGGACTGGCGACCCTAAGGCGACGGCGAGCGGCTGGACCGATTTCGCTGGCCAACGACATCGGCGTAGGATGGTTTGGAGTGTAGCGTAGAACGGCTAGGTGGCAGGTCCTAAAGGTGGTCATCGGCAAAATGAGGTGGCGAATACTGCCCACGACCCTGTCAGTGGTCGTGTAGAAAACGTTGCTGGAAAGGCCATCTGTTGCGGCAGTGGCGGGAAATGTGGCCAACGCGATAGCAAGAGAAGAATATCGGTCGATCATCTTGTGTGCGCCACTCAGATGGATTTCGGTAGCGCGATGAGAACCGTGGGACCACCGCGGCAGCAGCAACAAGTGGGGCGGCGCGGTAGTGAGCATTAGGATTTATGGGCTGTGGTGTGTGGCTGAAGTTTTGGGGAACTAAGACTCCCATGCTGACAAACTCTTGTCGCACAACAGCCTGATTAAGAGATTTGGGGCCGAGTTGTCACGCACGGGGGCTTGATAAGCGGAACGAGCCTTGGCTTCCGGTTCTTGGCGGACATTTCTTAAGATGTTTGAAGGATTTACGAATGGACGTGGCGCAACAGGATCCTCGTAAGAAGAATTCGCAGCGGTGTTCGGGAGTTGAGAAAAACATTGAGTGATTCTCCTGCTTGTGGCCTGTTCGAGCCACTGACATTCACGGACAAATGAGTGAATGATGGTAAAGTTCTTGCATATCAGAATGTTGAAGACATCGTCAGAATGTTGAAGGCTATCCCATTCAACACATTGCTGACCTTGTCTAGTTCGGTCTTTGCCAGCCTTCCGGCACAAAGCAAGCACGTCTTGCAAATAGGTGACGTACGACTCGGTGGAAGATGGAACTCGTGACCCGAGTTCCTGCCTGGCTGCCATTTGTCGAGCAACTGACCGGCCGAACAAAAGATGAAGCTTCTGCTTGCACACGTTCTAACTCGTCAGGTCTTCCTCGTGCGTCTCGTACCAGGCGCGTGCAGTACCTCGCAGGTAAAAAAAGATGCTGGCCAGCATAACCGTCTCATCGAACCTGTATTGCTTGCTGACGCGCTCGTTTAAAACGAACCACTCGTCAACGTCAGTTGTGTCGGTGAAGCAAAATGTACCTTGGTCTAGAAGATGGGAAGGGATCACAGGCGACGGAGCAGGCGTAGACTGAACAGACGGCGCACTGCCTTCAGCTGGCATCGTGGCTAAAGGGAGCTGACGTCCACAACAGAGATTCAGAGGCGGAATTTTGCACAGCACCTCCACCGAAAATATGTAACGGGGAGTATTTATTAAGTGAACGCTGGGTGGGCTAACACCGCACACAGTATGCAAGGATGCAGGACAAGAGGGCAGTTCAGACACGGTCCCACAGCTACATCGTCGTCTTCATTCCTTCTGCGTCATTTCTGCACCCGTGCCTCTGTGGTACCTTTTGATACCCGTGCCAATATATATATATATATATATATATATATATATATATATATATATATATATATATATAGTTAAGTAGATCCTCCACGAGCGGTCACAACGTGGTTTATTTCAACGTTTCGGCCTAGAGTCTGGCCTTCATCAGAATTGAAGGTACAGTTTGTTGGTGCTATGGTTTTATACAATCTCAAATCAGAAGGAAAGAGGAAAAAAAGACTGAAAAAAGAGAAAAAAAGAAACAAGAAAGAAAAAAAGAAAAGAAAGAAGGGAAAAAAGCATATAGGGTGAACTCACCTTGGGCGCCCCCCTTCCACTCTTCCTTCCACTTCCCTCTTCATCTCTCTCCTCTTTCTCCCTTTCACCTTTCTGATGTCTGAGGTCTGTATATCCTTCCTTTCACTAATGCATTGTTCCCGACCAGACGTTGCCTCCTGGCTCTGGCGGTTTGGTGTGGGGCAAAACGCTTGTTTAAGAAGTTTAAGCCTTTAACTACTCAGCGTTCCGTCGACATTTCGTCGTATAAAGAGGGGTGCTGCGGCAGAGGCTGGTAAGCGGGCGCAATGCGAATTCCTTGCCCGCTTCTGCATTACGCGTGAAGTGGGGCCCTCCCGACTGTGCACAGGGCTGCTGTTGGGCATGTCATGCTTGGCACATTTGATTGGGTAGTAAAAAAAGAATAAAAACTGACGACAGCTGTACTTAGGAAGAGTAGTTACACTTGAATTTGTTTTGAGTTGTCTAGTACCTTTCGCAGCTGCAGTGCCGTGTACTCAGTTACTATTTTTATTTTTGCCGTTATTGTTTTCTATTGCTTTAATTGCTGCAAGTGTACCAGGATTCTCATTTATTCCTCTATTGAGGATGTTATATCGGTGGATAAGGTATGGCTCTCGTTGTTCACGTTCTCGGTTTGATTTAAATCCCGTCTCTAAGAGCGTTACTGATAGTTTGTCCAATGCATGGTCGAGAAGATTAGGATGTTTTGATAGGGGTAGATTTGGTACTGATTCACATGGGCTTTGTCATTATTTAAGTGAATCCTAAATGGCGTTTCTGTTTGTCCGATGTACTGCATACTACACACGTTGTATTAGAGTAGATATACCACATTAGAGGAATTGCATGTTAGGTTTCCTCGTATGTTAATCAAAAGCTTGGATTGTGTGCTCGTTGCTTTGTGTGTTTCTCGCATCGCCTTACATACAAGACATCGTGACTTTAACAAGGTTGGCATGAATAATTGGGGAGTGAAGTATCGAGTTGAGAGTGGACATGTGTGTCTTTGAGGTTGCGTGGTCGTTGGTACACGACGCCTGGAGCGGATGGGAATTCGCGTTTCACACGTTCACTTTGTTCCAGAATGTTGTAATGTCGTTTAAAGATTTTGTTTACGTTGGATAAATTTGTGCTGTAAGTTAAGCAAAGGTTTTTTTGTTGTGGGTCTTTTTGCGGTGGTCTTTTCATAAGTAAGTCATCACACTTCAGTTTTCTCACTTTTTGAACAGCGTCATCAATTACAGTTGGGGGGTATTTTGGTTTCTCGAGCGTAAGTTTTAGCCTCTGTGAGCTCGTGTCAAAATCAGCGTCTCTTTGAGCAGATTCGCCTAAACCGGTAAGCCTGGCTGTATGGAATACTGTTTTTACAGTGGCGTGGGTGATCGCTTTGGTAATGGAGATATTGTTGTCGATCCGCTGGTTTGCGATATAGGGTTGTTGAGAGCTTGTCCTCTTCTATCGTTATGGTGACATTAAGAAAATTTACTGTTACTTGCGAGTATGTGTGTGCGAAGTGTATGTTCGAATGTACAGCATTGTAAGTGTCGATAAAGCTGAGACGTTCGTCCTCGATCTGGGTCCAAATAAAAAAGATGTCGTCTATGTATCTTCTGTATAGCAGTGGTTTCGAGGAACCTTGTGCAAGGAATTCTGATTCTAGCTTTCCCATAAATATGTAGGCATAGTTGGGTGCCGTTTTGGGTCCCATAGCGGTCCCCCTGATTTCTCGAAAATACTCTTGGTTAAACTCGAATGAATTTCATTCATTCGGGGATTAGAGGTCACGCGTATATGTGCATTGCAGGACTAATGATGCACTTGTAATGTGACCACCTCCCCCTTAGTTTTTTTTTTTGTGCACACTCCCGTTTCCAAGCAACCTTTCCTAGATATGGCCCTTCACAGAAAGCCTTAAGATGCATTAGTCATTTGTGGGCACTGGGGAAAATTTATATCGGTTATTTTTTATATCAAAGTAGCTTCAAGGGCTTCTAGGAGCTGCGAGTGTAAGGCAGTCAAAATGCTGAATCCCATACAACTAAGTTATGGCTGTCTCCACAGCTGTATGTTTCATAATGCAACATGAAACATTTTCAAGTGAGGCTAGTTGCAACACAACAAAAAACAGCTGCAACGCAACTGAGCCAAAGAGACCAAAATGCAGAGACTGAATCCCGTCTTACGAATAAATAGCACTGCCGCGCTCTGAACTCATGCAGAACGTCATTCAGTCACGCCCTGGCAATACTCATGGTGCCAGTTTTCGAATCCTACGGCAGTGCGTCCGCTATCTTTTCGATTTTATTTCGTTGGTGAAGGAAAATTAGTTAGAAGCCCTTAAGGAAAAGTTGCGTCAACGCACGCTGGGGAAATTGAAGTTAAACGCCTGAGCAGAAACTTTTCTTTTCCAAAATGGACATAGCCCTTATTTTCCGAATGACTGTTTTATTGCTGCACGGCGACCGTACTTGCGGACACAGCGGAGCTTAAACGGGGACAAGCAACCGAGCTGCCTTTCTAGGATGCGTGTACGGCATGTTACTCTGAGTAGCAGAAGCTCTGCACGTCTCTGTGCGCAATCACCTTCAAAAATAACAGTTCTACGTCATCTACCTACATGGTCTAATCTCGTCACAAAGAAGCCCGTCCTAACAGTTCGGTTCTGTCATACTAGTTACCCCACCAGCAGTGGCGGACTCTCTATTCGACTGCAGAGAATCACCGGCGCTCTTCGATTTACCATGTCAGACTCACCGCGGATAGTCCGCGGGTAGTCCGAGGCTTCCCCAATGTCATATGAAAATTTGAATGCCGCACAGCTTCTCAGCAAGTTGGAGACGGTAAATCTAAGAGCACCACTGTCGTGTAGAGGCCCGACGTAGTGAAAACATCTAGCCGCAAAGCTGACAAAGCTATAAAAACACGGGCTGTTCACGTAACACAGAAAAAGGGTTAGTCCTGCATTGCTCTCGTGCAGCCCGCTCACCGCGGAGATACATGCATCCTAGACTGTACCCATAAAGCTTGTGCACGCCATACCCTGTTTTGCGTTTAAATGATCGCTGCAAAATCGTAATTCATGCCACATACCTTGCTTCTCTCACTGTCTGTGACTCCGCGCAGCTGGCACAGCGGCACAGTGTACTGCCATTTCGCCAGCGAAAAATTTGACGGAGACAGTCGAAGCATTGAATCGCGTACGTTCGCATGTGGGTCGCCCGCGCGTAGTGGCCAAGCCTCACCAGCATCAAAATGGCGGATATGGTACCTGCTGCATTCACTAGATGGCGCTGCTAATTTCGCGTATTGCATGTTGCAGAGATTGATGGACATCTGCCGTAATGAGGGAGATAGGTTAGATTTTAGATTCAGTAAGGAAAAATCTGCAGTCATGATTTTTAACGATAACGAAGGTAGTGAGCTTAGAACACAGGAGTCAAGCTAGAGATAACAGATAAATACAAATATCTGGCCGTATGAATAAGCAATGGGACCGAGTGCCTAAGGGAACACAAAATATACGTGACGACTAAAGGTAACAAAAATGCAGCAGTGCTGAAAAATAGGGCGCTGTGGAATTACAATAGGTATGATGTTGTGAGAGGAATATGAAAAGGCGTCACGGTTCCTGGTCTGACGTTCGGCAATGCGGTCTTGTGCATGAGGTGAGAAGTTCAAGCAAGATTAGGAATTAAGCAACGTAGCATAGATAGGCTTGCTTTAGGAGCTCACGGGAATACATCAAATCAGGGAGTACAAGGTGATATGGGATGGACATCATCTCAGGGCAGGGAAGCTAGCAGCACGATAAAGTTTGAGAAGCGATTGAGAGAAATGGGGGAGGAGCATTGGGCTAGGAAGGTTTTCAGCTACTTGTACATGAAGAATGTCGATACAAAATGGAGGAAGCGAACCAGGAAATTGGCTAGTAAATACTTAGAAAACAACAGGTGGCCAAACCAAAATGAACTATCGGTTAAGACGAAAGTGAAGGAAACGGAGACTGACAAGTGGAGAATTGGCATGATTAAGAAGTCCGCACTAGAGATCTATCAAACTTTTAAGCAGGAAATTGCCAAAGAAAGGGTCTGTGATAATACTCGGGGTAGTTCTCTACTGTTTGAGGTCTGGACGGGAGTATTGCGAACCAAGACATATCGGGCCAAATACGAAGAGGTAGACATTGTATGCAGTGCGTGTGGAGACGAAGAAGAAACTGCTCAACACTTGATATTGTTCTGTAAAGGGCTTCACCCTATAGTTCCGGATGATGGTGCACAGTTTTTCAAAGCACTGGGGTTTAGGGATAAGGAGGGCAAAATAGAATTTAAGCTTGTAGACTTAACTAGAAGGACGTTATCTGATTGGTGGCTAATGTCAAGGCACGAGTGAAAATTAAACCCTTCACTGCAAAGTGCCCGTCCAACTTTCGTCTTTAACGAAAAAAAAGATAAATATAGTGGTTAGTTCACTAAGTATTACGGCTAGGTGGCGTTAGCCGCCGCCCAATAAAAAGGGTACAGCGAGAAACATCCATCCATCCATCCATCCATTCATTGCCTATTGTTCCAAGCATGACATGCCCAACAGCAGCCCTGTGCAAAGTCGGGAGGCCCCCCCTGTACGCGTAATCCAGAGGCGGGCAAGGTATTCGCATTGCACCCGCTTACCAGCCTCTTCCGCAATACGCGGCACCCCTCTTTCTACGACGCTAAGTAGTTAAAGGCTTAAACTTTCTTAAAAAAAAGCTCTTTTTACCCCACACCAAACTGCCAGAGCCCGGAGGCGCCGTGTGGTCGGGAAGAATGCGTTAGTGAAAGGAAGCATACACAGACCGCAGACATCAGAAAGGTGAAAGGGATAAAGGGGAGAGAGATGGAGGGGGAAGTGGAAGGGGGCGCCCAGTGGGAGTCCACCCTACATTCTTTTTGTCTTTCTTTCTTTTCTTCCTGCCTTTTTTCGCTCTTTCCTTCTGATTTGAGATTGTATAAAACCAGAGCACCAAGAAACTGTACCTTCAATTCTGATGAAGGCCAGACTCTAGGCCGAAACGTCGAAATAAACCACGTTGTGAGCGCTCACGGAGGATCTACTTGACTATATGCAACGCTACGGCCACTCAACCACCATGCCTGCCTATATATATATATATATATATATATATATATATATATATATATATATGTATATATATGGAGGCGGAAACGTTGTAGGCCCGTGTGCTCAGATATGGGTGCACGTTAAAGAACCCCAGGTGGTCTAAATTTCCGGAGCCCTCCACTACGGCGTCTCTCATAATCATATAGTGGTTTTGGGACGTTAAACCTCACATATCATTCATTATATATATATATATATATATATATAGAGAGAGAGAGAGAGAGAGAGAGGGTGTTAAATGGGATATAATAGGGCTCAGTGAGGTTAGGAGGACAGATGAGGCCTATACGGTGCTACAGAATGGGCACGTCCTTTGCTGCAGGGGCTTGGCAGACAGAAGAGAACTGGGAGTGGGGTTCCTAATTGACAGAAACATAGCTGGCAACATAGAGGAATACTATAGCCTTAATGAAAGGGTGGTAGGTATCGTGATTAAACTGAATAAAAGATACAAGATGAAGGTAGTACAGGCTTACGCGCCTACATCCAGCCATGATGACGCTTCAGTTGAAAGCTTCTATGAAGACGTGGGATCGGCAATGAGTTAGGTAAAAACACAGTATACTATAGTGATGGGCGACTTAAATGCAAAGGTAGGGAAGAACCAGGCTGGAGGCCAGGCAGTAGGAGATTATGGCATCGGCACTAGAAACGCCACAGGAGAGCTACTAGTAGAATTCGCAGAACGCAATAATTTACGGATTTTGAATACCTTCTACCGAAAACGAGAAAACCGCAAGTGGACATAAAAGAGCCCTATTGGCGAAACTAAGAACAAAATAGACTTTATAATGAGTGCACACCCTGGAATCGTGCAGGATGTGGAAGTGATTGGCAAGGTACGATGCAGTGACCAGAGAATGGTACGGTCTCGAATTCGCCTAGACTTGAAGAAGGAACGACAGAAACTGATACGCATGAAGCCAATCAATGAGCTATAACTGAGAGGGAAAGTACAGGAATTCAGAGTGTCGCTGCAGAACAGGTACTCGGCTCTTAGTGAGGAAACTAACCTTAGCGTAGATACAATGAATGATAATCTGACGAGTATCATTACGGAGTGTGCAGTGGAAGTTGGAGGCAGGGTAGTTAGACATGACACTGGCAAGCTTTCCCAGGAAACGAAGAACCTAATTAGGAAGCGTCAAATCATGAAAGTGTCAAGTACAACAGACAAAATAGAACTGGCAGAGCTTTCTAAGTTGATTAATAGACGTAAGGTATGCGATGTAAGGAGGTATAACATGGAGAGAATTGAACACGCTCTGAAAAACGGAGGAAGTGTCAAAGCATTGAAGAGGAAACTTGGGATAGGCAAAAGTAGGATGTATGCATTAAGGGACAAAGAAGGCAAAATAACTACCAATATGGATAGGATTGTTAAAATAGCAGAGGAGTTTTACAAAGATCTGTACAGTAGCCGAGACAACCACGACCTTAATACTATAAGAACTAGCAGTATCCCAGATTACACCCCACCAGTAATGATAGAAGAAGTCAGAAAAGCTTTGGAGAGCATGCAAAAGGGGCAAAGCTGCTGGTGAGGATCAGGTAACATCAGATCTGCTGAAAGATGGAGGACAGATTGTGTTAGAAAAACTAGCCACGCTGTTTACGAGGTGTCTCGTGACGGGAAGAGTGCCAGAGTCTTGGAAGAACGCTAACATCATCTTAATACATAAGAAAGGAGATGACAAGGACTTGAAGAATTACAGGCCGATCAGCTTGCTCTCTGTAGTATACAAGCTATTTACAAAGGTAATTGCTAACAGAGTAAAGAAAACAGTAGAATTCAATCAACCAAAGGAACAAGCAGGATTTCGAACAGGCTACTCAACAATTGACCACAATCATACTATCAATCAGGTAATAGAGAAATGCTCAGAGTATAACCAACCACTATACATAGCCTTCATAGATTATGAGATGATTCAGTAGAAATATCAAAGTATATATAAACATTCTGGAAGAAATCTACAGGGGATCAACTGCTATCATAGTGCTTCATAAAGAAAGCAACAGAATACCAATCAAGAAGGGTGTAAGGCAGGGGGACACAATTTTCCCAATGCTATTTACTGCGTGCTTACAGGAGGTTTTCAGAAGCCTAGAATGGGAACAGTTAGGGACAAGAGTCAATGGAGAATACCTTAGTAACCTGCGCTTCGCCGATGACATTGCATTGCTGAGTAACTCGGGGGACGAATTGCAACTCATGATTACGGAGTTAGACAAGGAGAGCAGAAAGGTGGGACTTAAAATTAATCTGCAGAAAACGAAAGTTGTGTACAACAACCTCGGCAAGGAGCAGCGCTTCGAGATAGGTAATGGTGCACTTGAAGTTGTAAAAGACTATGTCTACTTAGGGCAGGTAATAACCGCAGAGCCGAACCACGAGATTGAAGTAACTAGAAGAATAAGAATGGGGTGGAGCACATTCGGCAAGCACTCTCAAATTATGACAGGGAGATTGCCACTATCCCTCAAGAGGAAGGTATATAACAGCTGTATCTTGCCGGTACTTAGCTACGGAGCAGAAACCTGGAGACTTACAAAGAGGGTTCAGCTTAAATTGAGGACGACGCAGCGAGCAATGGAAAGAAAAATGGTAGGTGTAACCTTAAGAGACAAGAAGAGAGCAGAGTGGATTAGGGAATAAACGGGGGTTAAGGATATCATCGCTGAAATCAAGAAGAAATGGACATGGGCAGGGCATGTAGCGCGTAGACAGGATAACCGCTGGTCATTAAGGGTGACTGACTGGATTCCCAGAGAAGGAAAGCGGGTTAGGGGGACACAGAAGGTTAGGTTGGCAGATGAGATTAAGAAGTTGGCGGGTATAAATTGGCAGCAGCAAGCACAGGACCGGGTTAACTGGCGGAACATGGGAGAGGCCTTTGTCCTACAGTGGACGTAGTCAGGCTGATGATGATGAATATATATATATATATATATATATATATGGGATATGGCACAACGGGAGCGTTGTCAACAAGGATAAACATATTTATTTCCCAACAGTTTCGGGAGGGGTCCTCCCTTCATCAGGGGTTGAGTTATACTGACATGAACTTCCAAACTTCGTTGCTGCCACGTCCCCCTCACCTTCAAAGATGCTTGGGAGAGCGAGAGGAAACTCAAAAAAAGGAAAAAAACAAAAAGGGGGAGAAAAAAGACGAAGAATAAAAAGAGAGAAAAGAAAGAAAGTAAAAGAGAGGAAGAACCACTGTCAACACTAAGAACGAAACCAGCTGTCCGCGTACGTCCACATACGGTTCATATCACGTGCTGTTCAGTTCTCGACGTGTGTCGGGCCACCCAAGATTGTCGCCGCAGTGCCGGGAGGGTCCGTGACGGCGTGCGTAAAGAAAGGGTTTCCCCGTAATGGGTCGGTCGGCGTGCGGCGTGCGTAAAGGAAGGGTTTCCCGTCAATGGGTCGGTCGGCTATTTACTTTTAATCTTCGTCCGTTTCCCTTCAATGGTCATCAAGTGGTAGGCGAACGTAACCACTATGTATGTGCATGTGGAAAAAAGAAAAAAAGGGAAGAAAAAAAGGGAAAAAAAGAAAACCAAAAATAAGAAAGGACAGTGTACACGTACGAGTCAGTCAGAAAAAAGCATGGTCTCCAGCTATCAATCTTTGTCACCAATTTCCTCCTGGCTTACTTCTCGGAGGCAGTTGAGTTTTCCGGGGTCCTCGTTGATGCCGGCTACTAATGTTAGAAATTTAAAAATAAAATATGCCTCACGCTGTTCGCGCTCGCGTCTGTTTGAGAAACCGGACTGCAAAAGAGTTACGCTGATATTTTCAAAACTTTGGTTTGGCAGGTGCAGATGTCTAGATAAAGGTAGCTTCGGCAGTGAAGTGGTGTGGTACCGGTGATTATATAACCGCAGCCGAAACGGCGTGTCTGTTAGGCCTATATATTCTTGTCCGCAGATGTTGCAATGTAGCATGTATATTACGTTACTGGAGTCACAATTAAGGCTTTCAGTTATGCAGAATTTGAAATACGAGAAGTTCGCTTTGGATTCACGTGTTGTGACCATCTGTGGACATACCTTGCATCGTGCTTTTCCGCAGGGATGGCACCTTGATTGAAATTTGGGGGGTCTTTGTTTTTGCTCTGACAAGAATGTCCTTCAGATTTTCATCCCGGCGGCTTCAGATTTTCATCCCACGTGAGTTGGCTTCGCGAAAATAGAAGTTAGTCGTTTGCTTTGCCTGATTATGTTGAAATGGCGGGAAAGTATGTTGTTGATTTGTGGCGCTGATGAGGAGTAAGTTAGTACAAGAGTCGTTTGGGAAGTCGTTTTAGATACTCTGTTTGGTCCCTTAATATTATCATTTCTGTTCACGTTGCGAGCACGTAGTATGACATCGTCAATAATGTCTTCCGGATAATTTTGTTTCAATAAGGAAGGCTTTAGGCATTCCGCGTGCCTGTCAAATTCCCGCATATCGGTGCATATTCTTCGGTACCGGTAGGCCTGAGAATTTTGATATGTTGTTTCGAAATGGCCTATTTTTTCATACGCTCTGATGATATCTTTTTTAACTGCTGATATATACATATCGAAGTGTCTGTCCCTCTGCTCACCCGGACACCATGAATTGTCACCACCAATCACTCTCTTCTCGTCCGTACAGTACTTGCGATCATAAAAGTATTCACGGAGGCGGAGATTACGCGCAAAGTTATCGAGGCCTTGGTACAGTTCAAATTCATTGAATCTACCGGACGATGGACAAAAGGTTAAGCCTCTCGACAAAATTTGAAGCTGAGCGGGTGTGAGTGTTGTGTATGACAGATTGAGAAAATTTTTCTCATAAGTTTTCCGCTACTCTTGGCTATCACGTGGCACGGGAGTGTCAGCATCATATTCGAGAGTAAGGATGTTTTGATTAGGATTGCACTGTAGTTTGGAGTTCCCATTTTTCTCCTCAAAGTTAGGTTGTGGTATGGGTGGTCTCTGGCGTTCTTGTACGGCCTCATTCCTATTTTCCTGTTGCAGAGCAGTGGAGCTACTGCATATATAGTGGAGCTACTGCATACTGACTCGATATATATCAGCAGATAAAAAATATATCATCAGAGCGTATGAAAAGCATAGGCCATTTCGAAACAACATATCAAAGTCAGAACGAAGGGCACTTGATGAACTATGAAAAAACACTAGAATTACTATCAAACCGGCTGATAAAGGGGGATGCATAGTAATTCTAAACACGTCGGACTGCTTAAAGGAAGGGGAACGACAGCTATCAGACACAAAACTCTACAAAGAACTTCCAACGGACCCGACTCCCGAATTTGAAAGGGAGATAAAAGTAACCGTAAACAATCTCCGCCGGGACGAGGAAATTACTGGCAAAATGTTAAAAGCAATGTTACCGGCCCATTCTGTTCCCGGTCGATTCTAAAATCTCCCCAAAATACACAAGGCAGGTAATCCGGGACGTCCGATAGCATCCAGTAACAGCATATCAACAGAAAATATATCAGAATTCATCAATTCCTTAATAAAAAACATCCCCCAAATTTTGCCGTTTACCTAAAGGACACAAACCACTTCATCTGCGAAACTTCAAGTCTCTACATCCCAGGCGGCAGTTTTCTGGTGACAATGGACGTCTGCTCACTGTACACCAACATACCCTACCATGACGGAATAGCGGCTATGGTATCTGAATATGTAAAATCCGACTCATCAACTAGTGTAAGTGGCGAGATACTGTTTACACTTCTTGAACTTGTACTAAATTATAACCATTTTGAGTTCAATGGCAAGCATTTCCTTCAGGTCAGTGGCACTGCAATGGGCACGAAAATGGCCCCAAACTTTGCGAGCACCTTTATGGCTTCAATTGAAATACCATTCATTGAGGGACGCACCTTGAAACCTTTCTACTACAGAAGATACTTAGACGATACTTTTATGATATGGTACCATGATGACGGAAGTCTTTTCCGCTTCATAGAGGATTTTAACAAGTACCACCCGTCAATACAATTCACGCACAAAATTTCCAAAACTAGCATTAACTTTTTGGACGTCACTGTCACGGTCGAAAATGGCCGCTTGTCAACAGACCTTTACAAAAAGCCTACAGACCGTCAAATGTACCTACATTTCTACAGCAGCCACCCAAGGCATTGCAAAACGGGTATTTCATATTCTCAGGCCTACCGGTACCGCAGAATATGCACCGATATGCGGGAATTTGACAGACACGCGGTACACCTAAAGCCTTCCTTATTGAAGCAAAATTATCCGGAAGACACTATTGACGATGCCATACCACGTGCTCGCAACGTGAACAGGAATGATATAATTAAGGGACCAAACAGAGTATCTTAAACGACTTCCCAAACGAACCTTGTACTAACTTACTCCTCATCAGCGCCACGAATCAACAACATACTTTCCCGCCATTTCAACATAATCAGGCAAAGCAAACGACTAACTTCTATTTTCGCAAAGCCACCTCACGTAGTGTACCGCCGGGATGAAAATCTGAAGGACACTCTTGTCAGAGCAAAAACAAACACCCACAAATTTCAATCAAGGTGCCATCCCTGCGGAAAAGCTCGATGCAAAGTCTGCCCACAGATGGTCACAACACGTGAATCCAAAGCGAACTTCTCGGATTTCAAATTCTGCATAACATAAAGCCTTAATCGTGACTCCAGTAACGTAATATACATGCTACATTGCAACATCTGCAGACAAGATTATATCGGCCAAACAGACACGCCATTTCGGCTGCGGTTCAATAATCACCGGTACCACGCCCCTTCACTGCCGAAGCTACCTTTATCTAGACATCTGCGCCTGCGAAACCACAGTTTTGAAAATATCAGCGTAACTCTTTTGCAGTCCGGTTTCTCAAACAGACGCGAGCACGAACAGCGTGAGGCATATTTTATTTTCAAATTTCAAACATTAGTAGCCGGCATCAACAAGGACGCCGAAAAACTCAACTGCCTCCGAGAAGTAAGCCAGGAGGAAATTGGTGACAAAGATTGATAGCTCGAGACCATGCTTTTTTCTGACTGACTCGTACGTGTACACTGTCCTTTCTTGTTTTTTTGTTTTCAATTTTTTCCTTTTTTTCTTCCTTTTTTTCTTTTTTCCACATGCACATACAAAGTGTTTACGTTCGCCTACCACTTGATGACCATTGAAGAGAAACGGACGAAGATTAAAGGTAAATAGCCGACCGACCCATCAACGGGAAACCCTTCCTTTACGCACGCCGCACGCCGACCGACCGATTACGGGGAAACCCTTTCTTTACGCACGCCGTCACGGCCCCTCCCAGCACCGCGGCGACAACCTTGGGCGGCCCGACACACGTCGAGAACTGAACAGCACGTGATACGAACCGTATGTAGACGTACACGGACAGTTGGTTTCGTTCTCAGTGTTGACCGTGGTTCTTCCTCTTTTTTACTTCCTTTCTTTTCTCTCTTTTTTTCGTATTTTTTCTCCTCTTTTTTGTTTTTTTTCCTTTTTTGAGTTCTCTCTCGCTCTCCCAAACATCTTTCAAGTTGAGAGGGACGCGGCAGCAACGACGTTTGGAAGTTCATGTCAGTATAACTCAACCCCTGATGAAGGGAGGACCCCTCCGAAAACTGTTGGGAAATAAATATATTTATCCTTGTTGACAACGCTCCCGTTGTGCCATATCCCATACCTTCACGAATACTAACTGGCCCATTGAATTATTACTCCCAATATATATATATATATATATATATATATATATATATATATATATATATATATATATATATATTCCTGATGAAGGCCAGACTCTAGGCCGAAACGTCGAAATAAACCACGTTGTGACCGCTCACGGAGGATCTACTAGACTATATATATATATATATATATATATATATAAGGCGTTGTTAAGGAGTTTATTGGCAGGCAACGAGCGAGAATATATAATGGCGACAGTCACGGCTAAGCACGGGCTCTCTGCGCGAGCGGCGTCCATGTTGGGTAGCCCCACTAGGAGTTACTCAAGAGTCCGACCCATTCAGAGTTCGGAGGCTTCGCTACAATTACCCCGGGGTCGAAGAGGGAGCCGCCTGGCGACCTAACAGCTTGGTACTATGAGCGGGTCATAATAAGCCTTTAGGCGCTCCACGTTGACGATGTCTCGCCCACGGCAGCCCATGTCCGAAGATTGTTCAACGGGTTCGATCAAATAGTTGACGGCTGAGGTGCGCTGGATGACATGGTAGGGGCCTTGGTATTTAAGAAGTAGTTTGAAAGAGCAGCCAGCTACAGAGGTCGGGATCGAGAACCATGCAAGCGCCCCAGGAAGAAGCGTGGGCTCAGAAGTGGTGGAGCCATCATGAATACTCTTCTGCCGTTCTTGTACTTGCGTCGTAAAGGTCTTGGCAAGCTCGCGACACTCTTCAGCAAGCCTGGCTGTCTCGGAAATTGGTGTACACTCAGATGAATCCGGCGTGTACGGGATTGTCGTGTCCATGGTGTGCGACGGGTGTTTTCCGTACAGCAAGTAGAAAGATGAAAAACCGGTCGGGCTCTGAGGGGCGGTGTTGTAGGTGTAGGTGACGAAGGGCAGTATAATATCCCAGTTAGTGTGGTGGGCAGCGACGTACATAGAAAGCATGTCGCCGAGAGTGCGGTTAAAGCGTTCGGTGAGGCCATTCGTTTGTGGGTGGTAAGCAGTAGTTTTGCGGTGAACAGAATGGCATTCCATCAGAATGGCTTCGACGACTTCCGACAAGAAGACACGGCCTCGATCGCTGAGAAGCTCTTGGGGTGGTCCGTGGCGCAGTATAAATCGATGCAGCAGGAACGACGCAACATCGCGCGCAGTAGCCGCAGGGAGAGCGGCAGTTTCGGCGTATAACGTTGAATGGTCAACGGCAACGATTTCCCAGCGGTTACCAGCTGACGTCAGAGGAAGTGGTCTACACAAATCGATACCTACGCGTCCAAAGGGACGGTCAAGGCAAGGTAACGTTTGCAGACTGGCGTGCGACATGTGTGCTGACGGTTTACGGCGTTGGCAAGTGAGGCAAGAACGACCGAACTGCTACTGCACGTAGCGGTACATCCCGCGCCAGAAGTAGCGTTGTCGAATGCAGTGGTAAGTTTTGAATACCCCAGAGTGCGCACATTGCGAATCAGAAGGGAAAGATTCACATATCTCCAACCGCAGACTGCGGGGTATGACGAGTAACCACTGCCGGCCATCGGAGTCGTAATTGCGCCGGTGTAGGAGGCCGTCACGGATGGCGAAATGGTGAGCTCGACGACGCAAGGCACGTGTGGATGGTGTTGCGGACAGATCAGAGAGCAAGTCGATCAGCGCGGCGATCCAGTTATCCTTTCGCTGTTCGGTAGCGAGAGTGTCAATATCGATGGCAGATACAGCAATTGAGGTTACTGAGCAGGGCACGCCGTCTTGAGGTAGAGGGGAGCGTGAGAGGGCATCAGCGTCAGCTTGCTGGCGTCCGTTGCGGTACAGCACACGGATGTCGTAGTCTTGTAAGCGAAGAGCCCAACGTGCGAGACAGCCTGAGGGAACCTTCAATGATGAAAGCCAGCATAGTGCATGATGGTCGGTGACGACATCGAATGGGCGACCATACAAATAAGGTCAAAACTTTGTAAGGGCACAGACACTCGCCAGGCACTCTTTCTCCGTGACGGTGTCATTTGTCTCGGCTTTCGTGAGCGTACGGCTTGCATACGCTACGACATATTCAGGAAATCCGGGTTTTCGCTGCGCCAGGACAGCGCCTAGGCCTACACCGCTGGCGTCCGTGTGCACCTCCGTAGGGGCTGTAGGGTCGTAGTGGCGTAGAATGGGAGGCGACGTCAACAAATGGCCGAGCTTCGCGAACGCGTCGTCGCACTCGGATGACCACGAATGAAGGGGCCCGTTACTTCGAAGGAGCTTCGTCAGCGGTGATATGATCGTGGCAAAGTTTCGTATGAAGCGTCGGAAGTATGAGCACAGGCCCACGAAACTACGCAGTTCTTCGACAGACGCAGGTTTGGGGAATTCGGCCATGGCCTGAAGCTTGGCAGGATCAGGAAGAATGCCGTCTTTGGACACGACGTACCCCAGTATGGTGAGTTGCCGTGTTGCAAAGCGGCACTTTTTCAGATTTAGTTGCAAGCCAGCATTGCTCAGACGTGCGAAAACTTTCAGACGCTAGAGATGCATGGAAAAATCCGGAACAAAGACAATGACGTCATCGAGGTAACACAAGCACGTGTACCATTTCAAGTTGCGCAGAACGGTGTCCATCATGCGCTCAAAGGTCGCAGGTGCATTACATAGACCAAACGGCACGACGTTGAACTCGTAGAAGCCGTCTGGCGTGACGAAGGCGGTCTTTGATCGAGCGTCGTGAGCCATGGGTACTTGCCAGTACCTCGAGCGCAGATCGAGAGAAGAAAAAAATCGGCTCCATGAAGGCTGTCAATCGCGTCATCCATGCATGGCAGTGGATAAACATCCTTGCGAATAATCTTATTGAGCCGTCTGTAGCCCACACATAACCGCACAGAACCGTCTTTCTTCGCAACAAGAACAATAGGAGACGCCCATGGACTGTCCAAGGGCCAAATAACGTCGCGTCGGAGCATATCGTCAACCTGATCATTAATTACTCGACGTTCAGCAGGCGACACGCGATATGGACGTTTCCGTAAAGATGGATGGGCGCCAGTGACGATGCGATGCGTAACAATGGACGTGCGACCGAGAGAACTTCCCCGACATCGAAAGAAGAACGATATTCTTGCAACAGGTCCAGAAGTTGGGAACGCTGTACGGCCGTAAGGTTGTCAGCGATGGAGCGGCCAAATACATCCGCAGAAGACAAATCAGAACTGGAAACAGCATTGATGGTAGGCGACCTGGGACAGCACGTGTCACCGGTTACGTCCAGGACTTGTGCGTCGTCGACTGGTTGCACTCTGCCGAGACATTCCCCTCAAAGGAGGGTAACAATGTACGGGGACGGGTTAGTTACAAAAATAGCAGCGTTGCCCTAATTGACCTGCACGGTCGCGAAAGGTACTAGCAACCCTTTCCTGCTGCAAGCGCGGTCAGATGGCGAAACGAGTGCAGTGGTGTCGGAGAGACCGGCGCAGTAGACAGACACAGCCGTCGTCCAGTTTGGAGGCACTGTTGTATCGTCTTTCGTTAGAACCTTGCTCAGTGTCGAGGGACTATTTTCTGGCGTCAAATGCGAGAAGGGTGAGAGCTCAATTTCGGCGGCGGCACAATGGATGACGGCGTCATGGCGGGAGAAAAAGTTCCATCCCAGGATGACGTCATGAGAGCATGCCGGAATGATGATGAACTGGGCGACATACAGAACGTCCTGGATGACAACGCGAGCTGTGCACCCTACTATAGGATGTATACGATGCAAACTTGCCGTACGGAGGGACAACCCAGAAAGTGGCGTCGTCACTTTTCGAAGTAAGCGGCAGAGTTTTTTGTCCATAACGGATACGGCAGCTCCAGTGTCAATAAGAGCCGATGCACAAACACCGTCCACAAGCACGTCGATGACATTCGAGGGACTGCTCTCAGGGCTTTCACATTGCGATAGCGTCACAGTCCTTGCCTCGGGGACTGCGACGACTAGTTTTTCCGCTCATGAGCAGCCGCACTTGGCCGCATGGGGGATAGGGAACGACGTCGTGGAGACGGCGATCTTCGAGATGGACCTGGGCGTGACCGAGGTGGCATAGATGGCGGTTTTTCGCGATACGGACGGCTGAGTTGGCCACCAAGAGGTGAAGAAATTGGTGCCGGCTCTACGCGACTGCAATAACGGGCCACGTGACCGGCGTAACCGCAGGCAAAGCAGATGGGCCGGTTGTCTGGTGGGCGCCGTCTGTTCACCGGGGTAGGTCTCACCCATGTCGCAAGGGCCGATGGACGAAACGATGGCTGCATGGTGGACTGAAGCTGAGGCTGAGGGGTTGCGCCATCATACGTAGCGGGCATACGCACTGCAAAGGACGGAGGTCGAGTGGCAGCTTCGGCGTAAGTCAGAGGGGCGGGTGCTGGAACGACTTGGGGCGGCCTGGCGACCACTTTCGCGTAACTCATGGGCGCAGGAGACGGATGCTGTGGGGGGTGGTACGCAGGCATTACCGCCGCTATTTTCCTGTTCAATTGCTCGACGGATGGGAGGGAGAAGGGTAGTAGGCGATTGTTGAACAGTCGGTTGGTGGGCAAAGGGCAGGAGCGAGAACTGACGCGCGATTTCCTCACGGATGAAGGACTTTAGGTCTGCCATCAACGCCACTTGGTCACAACTGGCCTCCAAGCCAGCAAGCGTTGCAGCTCGTGGTGGGAAGCGTTGGGTCATCGAACGCTGCCGGCGGAGCTCCTCGTAGCTCTGGCACAGCGTGATGACCTCAGCCACTGCGCCGGGGTTTTTGGCGAGCAGCATCATGAAGGCGTCATCGTCAATGCCTTTCTTGATGTTTCGGATCTTGTCAGACATGATGCGATTAGATTTGTTGCATAGGTCCAGGACGTCTTCAATATAGCTGGTGAATGACTCACCAGCCTCCTGAGCACGTTCACGTAAGCGCTGCTCGGCTTGCAGCTTGCAAACAGCAGGGCGGCCAAAGACGTTGATGATTGCGGTGTTATAATCGGACCAGGTGGTAAAATCGGACGCGTGGTTGTTGTACCACAAACTGGCTACACTCGTAAGGTAGAATACCAAGTTGGTCAGCTTGCCGTCCTCGTCCCAGTTATTCGGGACACTCTCGCGCTCGTAAATAGTGAGCCAGTCCTCCACATCAGTGCCATCAGCGCCAGTGAAGATGGGTGGATCGCGGATTCTGGGGACACCGGGACAAGGGGGTGGCGTTGGAGGAGGCGTTTGCTGAGAAGCGTCGTGGTACATAGTAGATTGCAGGGTAGCACGGGCTCTCAGCGCGAGCGGCGTCCTTGTTGGGTAGCCCCACTTGGAGGTACTCAAGAGTTTGACCCATTTCAGAGTTTGGAGGCTTCGCTACAATATATATTGCCACATGGTTTGCTTGGGTGAGATCGAAGAGTGAAAGAAGACAAAGACGATCTCTCTGAGCCGCTGCTTGAGTAGTCGACTAAACGAGCCCATTTTTATCAAGTTTGTCGAGAGTAACGTGACAAGACTGGTGGAAGTGCTGGGTACAACGTCTCACAATCCACCCGATGCCCAAGACCCCGTCCAGCAGCCGGAACACAAGCCCTGCACCCGTGGACACTCCTGTTCATAGAGTAAGCCGCCGCCAATGAGGCCTACCGCCTGAGACACCAACCACTGACGCAGCGACTATGACTTCGATACAAGATCCCATGCAAGCTCCGACACCTTCCACGCCGATCTACTGCACCGTCCAGAACCCGCTGATGCCTAGCCCCTTTCACGGAGAGCAGCATGAAGATGTTGACGACTGGCTGAGTGAGTTCGAACGTGTCGCAGCGATCAAATACTGGGATGATGCCGCGAAGCTCCGGAACGTGTACACTTGCCTAAAAGACGGTGCCAAGACGTGGTTTTTGAATAGGGATGATGTTCTGACATCTTGGCGCGAGTTCCAGCGTCGCCTCTTGGAGACCTACAGGAGTCCCGACCGCCGCGAACGGGCGGAGCGTGCACTACAATCACGCATCCAGATGCCCAACGAGACCGTCTCGATGTACGTCGAGGACATGACACGGCTTTTCAAGCGAGCGGATCCTGCTATGGCAGAAGAAAAAAAGTTGCGCCACCTCATGCGTGGTGTGAAGGAACAACTTTTTGCTGGTTTGGTGCGCAGTCCCCACAAAAGTGTGTTTAAGTTCCTCACTGAAGCGGCAACAATGGAGCGAGTACTGCACCAACGGTCTGCCCAGTTTGACCGTCAAGTGAATGCTGCCTCAACTCCCGAAATTTTTGCCACCCCTGGGAGCAAGAGCCCCGAATGGATTCGCGAGATCATTCGATCTGTCGTCCGGGAAGAGATGGAAAAGATGTACGGGACAAGGCAAATCGATGTTGGTTCTATCACCAGTGTCATCCGCGACGAGGTCCAGCAGGTGCTGCACGCCCATCATTTTCCGCCCACGTCGGTTGATCCGCAAACGACTCCTGTGTCTACTGACAGTCGCCGTCGTACGTACGCGGAAGCCTTGCGATCTGCCACTCCTCTTTCGGGTCAAGGAGTTCCGATCCAGCCAGTGCCGCAAGTCCCGATCCTGACAATGCCATACGTCCCGATTACTTATCCGCTAGCCGGACAGTTCACCAGAAAAGTCTTCAGTCTCCAAGCTCCTCTATGTGAATAAAGTTCCTCACATGATCTAACATGGCTCTGTCATATTGTCACTATTGCCACATGGCTTGCTTGGGTGAGATCGAAGAGTGAAAGAAGACAAAGACGATCTCTGTGAGCCGCTGCTTGAGTAGTCGACTGCTCAAGCAGCGGCTCAGAGAGATCGTCTTTGTCTTCTTTCACTCTTCGATCTCACCCAAGCAAACCATGTGGCAATAGTCCCCCCCTTTGAAAGCATCGACTCGATGCTCGTAAATAAAAAAATGAAGGTATACACACGCAGATATAGATAACCAAAAGAGGGAGAGTGCCACTACTCGCAGCGCAAATGAGGAAGTTTCGCCAACGCTTGTGCCAAGCGCAAAAAGAAAAGGCATAAAAACACAGGAGAACACAAACAGCAGCAGCAACGCAATGTCACGGCATGTCGTAGCACGTGAAACCACAAGGGCTACTGTGTGAAGTAGGGCTTCAGCCGAACGGCATGCACGGTTTCGGGCCGAAGCTGTCGACGAGAAGACGCTGCGCCGTCCGGAAATACCTCGTAGGTAAGATCTGTGATTCGTCTAAGAACCTTGTACGGTCCAAAATAACGACTTAGGAGCTTTTCGGATAAGCCTGGTCGCCGGACAGGGATCCACACCCACACTCGGTCCCCAGGGTGGTAGGAGACATTTCGATGGCGGAGGTTGTAACGTCGTGCGTCTGCATCTTGTTGGTGACTGGTGTTTATGCGAGCTAGCTGACGAGCTTCTTCGGCGTATTGAGTGTTTTGCTCAGCATCTTCAGCAAGTTCATTGCTTTGGTCGCACGGAAGCATAGCATCGAGCATGGTTCGCACGTTGCGTCCGTAAACAAGTCGGAAAGGCGGAAATCGCGTTGTTTCTTGCGTTGCCGTATTATAAGCAAACGTGATGTATGGAAGAATCTCGTCCCAGGTTTTATGTTGTACGTCCACGTACATTGACAGCATGTCCGCTATGGTCTTGTTAAGCCTCTCTGTCAGTCCATTGGATTGCGGATGATAAGCCGTTGTTTTTCGATGACTTGTGCAGCTCAGTTTAAAAATGTCCTCCATCATTCGTGCTGTAAACGACGTCCCTCTGTCCGTAATCACGCATGACGGTGCACCATGCCGTAGGACGATTTGGTGCACGAAGAACCGCGCGACTTCAGAGGCCGTGCCACGGGGTAACGCTTTTGTTTCAGCATAACGCGTAAGATAATCTGTCGCAACTATAATCCATTTGTTCCCAGATGACGACATAGGGAAGGGCCCGAGAAGGTCCATTCCCACGAGGTCAAATGGTGTCCGTGGTGGTGCGATCGGCTGGAGCAGACCCGCGGGTCTCACAGGCGGAGTCTTGCGGCGCTGGCACTCACGGCAGCCTTTCACATATCGATGTACACTAGTTGATAGTCGTGGCCAGTAATACTGTTGGCGTACTCGGGCGAGAGTTCGCGAATAGCCCAAATGTCCTGATGTGGGCTCGTCGTGGTACGCAAGGAGGATTTCATCACGCATGTCGGTAGGAACAACGAGTAGGAAGGCTTTGTCGCTACCACGGGCGTTTTTCTTGTAAAGAATGCCTCTTCTCAGACAAAAAGAGGGCAGTTCGCGAGCAATGTGTTGAGAGACCTGAGAGTTGCGGCCTTCCAGGGAATCAATTACTGGGCGTAATTCATCGTCTGCCCGCTGCTTTGACATAAATTCGGAGTCACTAACTGCTGCGAGAAAGGCATCTTCATCTTCGGAGCCTCTGAGAGCGTTCCCCACAAATGCTCGAGAAAGCGCTTCGGCGTCTTTGTGTTTGCGCCCTGACCTGTACACAATCGTATTATCAAACTCCTGCAAACGCAAACTCCACCGTGCGAGACGACCGGATGGATCTCTGAGATTTGCCAGCCAGCAGAGCGAGTGGTGGTCAGTCACCACTTTGAAGGGACGACCGTAGAGGTAAGGCCGAAATTTGGTCGTCGCCCACACGACTGCGAGGCATTCTTTTTCGGACGTAGAATAGTTGGTCTCAGCTCGAGAAAGAGTACGACTGGCGTAAGCTATCACATGCTCAACGCCGCCGTGTCGTTGTAAAAGGACAGCGCCAAGTCCGACGTTGCTGGCATCTGTATGAATTTCTGTAGCAGCGTCCTCATCAAAATGGGCAACAACAGGGGCTGTTTGCATTCTCTGTCGTAACTCTGTGAACGCTGTATCTTGTTCTGCGCCCCAAGTAA
Source organism: Rhipicephalus annulatus (assembly GCA_013436015.1). Taxonomy (NCBI): domain Eukaryota; kingdom Metazoa; phylum Arthropoda; class Arachnida; order Ixodida; family Ixodidae; genus Rhipicephalus; species Rhipicephalus annulatus. The sequence continues at coordinate 506,745 of WOVY01002853.1, read as the reverse complement.
AGGGTACGTCATCTCGGGTGAGTCGCGTAAGAGGTTCAGCTATCTTAGAGAAGTTGGCGATAAATCGGCGATAATACGCGCACAAGCCGAGGAAACGGCGTACTGCTCTTTTATCTGGTGGAACAGGAAAGGCGGCGACAGCAGCAGTTTTGTCTGGATCAGGTCGCACTCCATCCGCACTAATGACATGTCCCAGAAATTTCAGCTCTTCATAGCCGAAATGGCATTTTTGGGGTTTCAGTGTGAGTTCAGCTGTGCGAATGGCTTCCAGAACCTTTCTCAGACGCTTCAGATGTTCTTCAAAGCTCTCGGAAAAGATGACCACATCATCGAGGTAGACAAGGCAGCTTTGCCACTTCAAGCCAGCGAGAACTGTGTCCATCATTCTCTGAAAAGTGGCTGGTGCAGAACATAGGCCGAAGGGAAGAACTCGGAATTCGTAAAGTCCGCCTGGAGTCACAAACGCGGTTTTTTCTCGGTCTCGTTCATCCACTTCAATTTGCCAATAGCCACTCTTTAGATCGATGGACGAAAAATACTTCGCACGTCGTAATCTGTCGAGGGAGTCGTCGACCCGTGGAAGCGGGTAGACGTCCTTTTTTGTGACGCTATTAAGCTTCCTGTAGTCAATACAGAATCGCAGCGTTCCGTCTTTTTTCTTCACTAGAACGACTGGCGAGGACCAAGCGCTGCTGGATGGTTGAATAATACCGTCATCGAGCATCTCTTTTACTTGTGTCTGAATAGCCTCGCGTTTTTGGCAGAAACGCGATAAGGCTGCTGCCGGATGGGGCGGACGTCATCGTCGGTAATAATTCGATGCTTCGTGAGGTGTGTTTGACGGACTTTAGAAGAAGAGACGAAGCAAGATCTAAACTCCCTTAAAAGGTCGTGAAGTGCAGCCTTTCTCTCGTCTGACAGCATCAAAATAATGTCGATGTGGTCTAGAAATTCCTCATCCTCATGCGTTTCCTCGGACGCGAAGCACTCCGTGACGTCGGCAACAGGTTCTCCATAAGCTAGGGTGGTTCCGCGGAAAAGATGCCGGTGCTCGTAATTGAAGTTCGTAGCTAGTATCGTTGACTGTCTGTCACGGACGCGCACAACACTTCGGGCGGCACATACACCTTGGAGCAGCAGAAGTGATAAGTTGCTTTCAGCCACTACGTCGCCGTCTTGGAAGTCTTCACAAGTGACATCGATGGGAACAGTTGCTCGAGGGGGCAGCGTCACACTGTCGTCAGCAACACGCAGCGCAAGTCTACGGCAGTTATCAGCATCTCGATCTGTTGCGCCTTGAGTCGAGAAGGTAACAATGCGCTCACGGAGATTTATGATGGCACCGTATTCCCGAAGGAAGTCCATGCCGATAATCAGCTGACGCGAACAGTCGCGAAGAACGAGGCAGCTGAGCACAAACGTTGAGCACGAATTTTCACTCTTGCGGTACTGCGACCCAGTGGTGTTACAACGTGTCCTCCAGCTGTTCGAATTCGCGTTCCATTCCACGGCGTGATCACTTTCCTGAGATCTTTTGCTAGCTTCCCGCTGATGATCGAATAGTCTGCACCAGTGTCTACCAATGCACTGACCTGAAGACTGTCAATCAGCACAGGTATGTCGAGTGACACGCGGTCACTAGGTTCAGATGCGGATGTCGGCGTTTCTTCGGCACAGCGATTATTCTCTGACGAAATGCTTTCGGCGTTGCGTGCAAGCGTCGATGGGAGGTCTTCCGCACTTTGAGTCCCAGCGACCTTGCCCCCGAAGGCCGCTACCTTCAGTTTTCCCGACGAGGGCTCAGGGAGCGTTCCCGTGCCGTCACCCCAAAACGTGGCCCAGTGGCTGCGGGTCTCCTCGGAGATGGTGACCGCGATTGCCGTCGTGTAAAGGGTGCACGCTGTTGCGCGAGATACTCTTCGATATCCCTTGGCCTTTGACCAATTTGGGGACGAGGGGAATTGACGGGAAATCCGCGCAGTCCAAGTTGCCGGTAAGGGCATTCGCGGTAAAATGTGACCAGCCTCACCGCAATGATAGCAGAGGGGTCGTCTGTCTGGCGTACGCCAGAGATCAGACTTGCGCGTCGGTGCACGGCGACTATCGATGTCCAAATCAGCGTGCGCTGACTGAATCGCGACTGACGGTATCATTGTCTAGATCGGGACGTATGGCATTGTCTGGATCGGGACTTGCGGCACTGGCTGGATCGGAACTCCTTGACCCGAAAGAGGAGTGGCAGATCGCAAGGCTTCCGCGTACGTACGACGGCGACTGTCAGTAGACACAGGAGTCGTTTGCGGATCAACCGACGTGATCGAAGAGTGAAAGAAGACAAAGACGATCTCTCTGAGCCACTGCTTCAGTAGTCGACTAAACGAGCCCATTTTTATCAAGTTTGTCGAGAGTAACGTGACAATATATATATATATATATATATATATATATATATATATATATATGCGCAGAAGAATAACTTCGGTTGCCGCAAGGTTATAAGTATACATGTAGATGCGCTTTCACATAACTTGTTCATTCAGCCGATGTTTTTACGGGATAACTTGGTATTTTTCGAGGCATAATAATGTTTACACATTTCCGCGTCTTCTTATAGCTTCTCGAGAACAGAGGAAAGGAGACAAAAAAAACAAGAAAAAAGAAGAAAAGGGAGGAAGAAACTGTAGAGACAAGCAAGAGAGACATGGCGGGATCGGTAAGAGAACGGAACTTAACAGGGTAAGGCGAACGTAAACGAGCAATGTCATCTTTGTGAAAAATACCTCCCAAGCACCCACCCATCCCACACGTGGGCATTCTAACCACTGTTTCTGTTTTCATATTCCGGTGAAATCTGCTGGCGGCTTGCCCTCCTTTAAAGCTTACGACAAATCAAATTGGTGGGGAGAGCTTAAGTGCTTCAAGTGCATGTTGCTGGTGTCAGAAGGTATCAAAGATCAGTAATTGTGGCGCCGCCATCAATATTCATTATATGCATTCGCTCCTGCCCCTGAAAAAAAGAAGAAAAAAAGAAAAAAAGAAGAAACGAAGAGGAAAATGAAAACCGAAAAAAGGGGGAACTGTATGACATCTGGGACCACTTATCTTTGCGTTTCGGCTGTGCTTGAAGCGGCAAACCATTTCTCTATTGTCAGACGTAAACGCTAAAACCTTTGTTAGGGGTAAAAGCTTTGTTAGGGGAGGCTAGAGGCAGAGTACTGATTAGAGAGGGGCGTTTGCGTCTTTTAGTGATCATTACGCTGACAGAGGGCCTGGGTGTTCATTCATTCCGTATTTTATCGCGTTGAATTTGTAGATAAAGTAAGATTTCCGTTGTTCCCGTTCTCTGATTGTTTGAAAATTGCTTGCCATTAGTGTAAACCTGATGTCGTCAAAGCTGTGGTCTTTTAATTTGCTGTGTTTAGAAAGTGGAAGAACTGGCAGAGAACGTACTTGTGCCCGATTGTTGTTGAATCCAATTCTAAAAGAAGTGCCTGTCTGGCTCACGCAATGCTTTTTATATACCCCACATTCGAGAAGGTATATGACGTTATCCGTGTCAAAGTCCAGTGCAACTCTTATCCTGTGCTTAAAATCCGAGTGGGTGATTTGCGCCAGCGTCGTTTTCCTCACGTGTTTGCATAATTTGCATCTGCTTTTTCCGGAAGGGTGATACCCTGTTTGAGGTTTCATGTCTATCTTCATATTTATCAAATGATCCCTTATACTTTTCGGCCACCTGTATACCACACAAGGAGGAGAAGTGAAAATTTTGGATAGTCGCACGCTCTGTTCTAGTATGTTGAAGTGTTTTCTTGGGACCTTGTTTGAGTTCGGTGGGTTGCTCGTGAAAGTTAATAGCAAATTTCTGTTACGGTGCTGCTCAGCATCTTTTTGGTGGTACTGAAGAGTCTGGCATTCCAGATTTTCCGCTTTTTGTTTGCGGTATCAATGATAGCTGGCGGGTATTCTTGATAAAGGAGTACGTCGCGAATATCTGTGCTGTTTCGGTGGAAAACCTCGGTGCGGGAGCAGATTCATCGGAATTTGTGTGCTTAGGAGTAGGGAATCCTGGTCTTGCAGTGTCGCGGTTGGCAGCTTTTGAAGTGCAGGTATTGTTGCTTGTCGTTAGGTTTTCTGTATACGCTAGTTACCCACGTACCATCATTCATTCGAATAAGTACATCAAGGAAGGTTAATTCAGGGTTACAGTAGGAGTGTGTAAAATAAACGCTGGGGTGCACTTGGTTAAATGTCTATATAAATTTGAGCAGCTGGTTTTTCGAATGTGTCCAAATGATGAATATATCGTCTAGGTTTCGTTTATAAATTAAATGTTTGATATAACAAGATGAAAGAAATTTAGACTCTATACTGTGCACGAATATTTTTGCATAGTTTGGGGCCATTCTTGTACCCATTGACGTGCCCTTGGTTTGAAGGTAGTACTCAATGTTAAATTCAAAGCAGTTCAATTCGAGTACAAGGCTCGTTAAGACTTCAATTGCTTTTTTAGTTGGATATGCAATAGGGTTGTGGGTGCCATACGCATCAACTGGTGCCCTTACACCATCTTCATGTGGTATATCTGTATAGAGTGAATTAACATCCAATGGTACGAGGAATGCACCTTCTGGAATTTTCACGTCCTATATTTCCCGAAGGAAATGGTTTGTGTCACGCAAGAAAGACTCATGTGTGGGTGGTATGTCTTTAAACAAAGAGTCGATATTACTAGAAATGGTCTATGGTAACGTTCCCGTGCCTGAATTAATGGGTCTGCCAGGGTTCCCCTCCTTATGAGTCTTCGGCAGCATGTAAAAACGACCAGGCGCCGAATGCACCGTAGTAAGTGCCTTTTTGAGCTTTGAATGAAAGGCGCCTTCTCCTGTGAGATCCTTACTAAATGACAAACAATTCTACAAACAGCTCTACTCGGACCCTATAACGAACACAAGAAAAGATCGGCGTAAAAACCCTAGAAGATCTAGATGTATTATGCCTTGAAAAAGACGGGGCGCCCGTTGAAACGTCCACGTAAATAACAAGTATATTTAAATAACATATATTTATATATGTTGTAACACAATATATTAAATAACAATATATATATATATATATATATATATATATATATATATATATATATATATATATATATGTTTACTCCACGTTTCGGCCGTGGCACGGCCTTCATCAGTAATCCCGACGAAGGCTGTGCCACGCACGGCCGAAACGTAGAGTAAACAGTTATCAAATTTTCGTAAGTGTGCTCCTTTATTCCTAATTGTATTTGCAGCGGACCCACAGAATTTCTTTTTTGAATCATATATATATATATATATATATATATATATATATATATATATATATAGTCGCAGTGAGACGCGAACAAAAGTTGACAGCAGCTTACGGCAGCGAAAAGAGCGTATTCAGGATCAGCTGTACAGCAAGATGCCTGCTTCGTTGTCGTCCCGAAAAACCACCTGACTCACTAGCTGGTATCTACAAAACATTCCTATCATCGTTCTTTTTCATATAAACACGTGTCACTTGCCCCTCCTTATAAGAACATCGCCTCGATGCTGATTCAGACGCACAGTATATTTTTTAACGTGCAGTCAGTCACTCACTTGCGGCTTCATACGCACTACATGAACAAGTTCAGGCTGGTGCTGGTGACGCCTCGGGCATTGGGGATTTTCGGAGACAACCTCGTAGGTGACGTCACTTAGCTGGCGCGATACTCGGTATGGCCCGAAATATCGCCTTAGCAGCTTCTCGGACAGTCCACGTTTTCGTACGGGTGTCCAAACCCACACTCTGTCTCCGATTTTGTACGTTACAGTACTATGGCGAGCATTGTAGTGGCCTGCGTCGTAGTCTTGTCGCTGGTGGATTCGTAAGAGGGCGAGCTGTCTACCTTCTTCCGCGCGTTCAGTGAACATGTCAGCGCCTGTGTCGGTAGCTTCCCATTCATGTGGCAACATCGCATCCTGCATAGTCCATACCTCCCATCCGTGAACCAATCTGAATGCAGTCATGCGAGTCGTCTCTTGTTTAACCGTATTGTATGCAAACGTGATATAGGGTAAATTTCGTCCCCATTCTTATGTTGGACATCCACGTACATCGACAGCATGTCTTCAATCGTCTTGTTGAGGCGCTCCGTTAGTCCATTCGTTTGCGGGTGGTACGCAGTGGCCTTACGGTGAGTCGTTCCAATAAGCATCAGGACGTGGTCTAAAAGAGCTGCCGTAAATGCTGTTCCGCGGTCTGTGATCACGATAACCGGGGCACCATGGCGTAGCACAATATTTTCTATGAAAAATCTCGCCACTTCCACTGCGGTGCTCTTTTGGATAGCTTTTGTTTCGGCATACGTGGTTTTGTACTCCTTTGCGACTATAACCCAGCGATTCCCTGCAGTAGAAGTAGGAAGGTGTCCAAAAATATCCATTCCTATCTGCTCAAACGGTGTACGTGGAACCTGAACTGGTTGCAGCTGACCGGCGGATCTCTTTGGAGGTGACTTGCGTCGCTGGCAATCGATGCAAGTGTGAACGTGGTGCTTGACGGCAGTTGTGAGTCGTGGCCAGTAGTATCCCTGCTGTACTCTTGCCAATGTGCGAGTGTAGCCTAAATGGCCAGACGTCGGCTCATTGTGACATGCATGGAGCACTTCAGTTCGAAGGGGTGCAGGAATAACGAGCAAATAGGGAGCTCCGATGGATGAAAAGTTTCTTTTGTAGAGGACGCCATTGCGTAAGCAAAACGACGATAATGTCCTTGCAAAGACTCTAGATGCCCTCGAAAAACGTCCGTCCACGTAATTAATAAATCAAGCAATTCAGGGTCACTTCGTTGTTGTTGGGCAATCGTGGACGCGTCGAGAACACCAAGGAAGGCCATATCGTCGTCGTCAGAAAGAGAAGCTGACTGTACTTGTGATCGAGACAGGCAGTCGGCGTCCGTATGGCGCTTCCCAGACTTGTGTATGACCGTCATATCAAACTCTTGTAACTTCAGACTCCACCGTGCTATTCGGCCGGTTGGATCTCTTAAATTAGTCAACCAACAGAGGAAATGATGGTCACTTATAACTTTGAAAGGGCGGCCATACAAATACGGGCAAAAATTTATAACTGCCCAGACCACAGCGAGGCATTCTTTCTCAGTTGTTGAATCATTGGCCTCAGCGCGTGTTAGCGTCCTGCTTGCGTAGGCGATCACTCGTTCCGTGTCTTCTTGCCACTGCACAAGCACAGCTCCGAGGCATACATTGCTTGCGCCAGTGTGAAGCATTGTTGGCGCTTGTTCGTCGAAGTGCGCAAGCACTGGAGGTGTTTGAAGACGTTTGCGGAGGTCATTAAACGCTGCTTGCTGTTCGTGATTCCACTCAAAAGTGGCGTCGTCTCTAGTGAGGCGAGTTAACGGCGACGCAATCCGTGCGAAGTCCGCGATGAACCGGCGATAGTAGGCGCATAGGCCCAGAAAGCGCCTGACAGCTTTCTTATCGGACGGTACTGGGAACACTGTCACGGCCGCAAGTTTTTCGGGATCAGGCCGAACGCCGGTACAGCTGACGACATGACCAAGAAACAGCAGTTCTTCAAAACAAAAGTGGCATTTCTCTGGTTTCAATGTGAGGCCTGCCGAGCGTACGGCTGGTAAAACAACTTCTAGCCTCTTGAGATGCTCGTCAAAAGTTGGGGAAAACACTATGACGTCGTCTAGATAAACTAAACAGGTCTTTCATTTTAACCCTGAAAGTACAGTGTCCATGAGCCTTTGAAAAGTAGGGGGTGCTGAGCACAGACCGAAGGGTAGAACTCTAAATTCATATAAACCATCCGGTGTTACAAAAGCGGTTTTTCCCCGATCTCTTGGGTCTATTTTGATCTGCCAATATCCACTTCTGAGGTCCATTGAAGGAAAGTAGCGAGCGTTTCGAAGCCTATCGAGGGAGTCATCAATACGTGGAAGCGGATACACACCTTTTTTAGTCACTTGATTCAGCTTCCTGTAATCCACGCAAAAACGCAGGGTACCATCCTTTTTCTTAACTAATACTACAGGCGATGCCCCCGGGCTCTGTGATGGCTGAATCACATCATCTTCAACCATTTTAGCGACGTGTTGCTGTATCACTTCCCGTTCCTTTGGAGCCACACGAAAAGGATTCTGGCGTATAGGCCTTGCTGCGTCGTGGGTAATTATTCGATGCTTTGTTAGCGGTGTTCGACCGACTCGTGATGTCGATGAAAAGCAGTCCTGGAATTCAGCTAGCAGCTCAAGAAGTCTCGTTCGTTCGTCCCTTGACAACGTAGTACCAACGCCAAGATTAGGTACTGATTCTTCTAGAGGTGCTTCGTCTAGGGCCGATAAACTGCCTTGGATTTCTGCATTAGTGTCAAAGTAAGCGACGGCTGTACCCTTCGGGAGATGTTGGCGCTCAGTGCTGAAGTTAGTGAGCAGCAAGTTTGTGCGTCCAGCCGTGACAGTGACAAGACCTCGAGCAACTGAAATACCATGGCTAAATATCAGTGAGCTTATTTGGTCAGCAATGCCGTCGCCGTAAAACGGCTCATCCTCTGCCACTGAAACAAGCGTACACGATCGTGGCGGGACGACCACATCGTCATCCGTCAGACGCAAAGGCCCTGAACAAGATGTATGTCTCGGTTCTAAACAATCGACTAAAGTAGGGCTGTTGTTGCGAAATATAAGGACACTGTCAGGGATGTTGATGACGGCACCATGTTCTCTCAAGAAATTCATTCCGATAATCAGGTCTTTACAGCATGAAGCGAAAACGACGAACGTTGCCACGAAAGTAGAGCCACCGATGTCGAGCCTTGCTGTGCACATTCCGACAGGCATCAGTAATTGGCCGCCTGCCGTCCTTAAGTAAGGTTCCGTCCACGCTGTCTTTACTTTCTTGAGGCGTATGGCAAGGTCATCACTGATAATAGAGAAGTCAGCCCCGGTGTCGACTAAAGCTTTGACTTGCTGTCCATCCACAAGAACGGTAAGGCCTGGGGTCACAGTTTCGTCGGTATTACGTCTTGTCGGCTTTACAGCGTCCTGAGGTGGGAGTAATGGGGCTTTTTTTCTTTGTCTTGACAGCCTGCAACCTTATCCATTGAGGTCGCCGCCTTCAGTTTCCCCGGTGTGGGCTAGGTGACCTCGCTCCTCTGGTGTCGGCAAAAGTGCAGCGCTGCAACGAAGGTGACTGGGCAGGAGAAGGAGAGCGTTGCTATGTCAGAAGACCGGCTCGTAATCATAGTCTCATCATCATTGTTGCGGCGGCCGTCGAATGGGTGTCGAGGTACCGGAGGTCCTTCAGAACCGACATCGCTATGGCGGGATACGTACTCGTTGGCATGTCGAATGTCAAACCGTGGCCTGAGAGGGCGAGACGGATCGGCGCGGTGCCAGCAATAGCGGGCTATGTGGCCTACACCTCCGCATTTGAAACAGAGTGGACGCATGTCGGCAGTGCGCCAGGTGTCTGTTCGGCGAAGCTGTGGTTGCCGAGATGACTCCTCACGCGACGAAGGCCATGGCAAGCAAGAAGACGACTGGTCGTATGGGGGCTGGATGGGTGGGCGCCACGATGTTTCCCCCTGTGGTGGTGACCAAGTAACAGTTGCAGGTGGCAGGTAGTATGAAGGCGGAGCGGGTGGGGAGCTTCGAAGGGCGGCGGCGTACGTCATGGGACGTTGTTCGGGGGCAGGATCAGCTGTCGAGAATGCTTGGCGGATTTCGTCACGGACGACTTGAGCGACAGATGCCATGGGTGTATCCACTACCGGAGTCCGCAGCCTTTGCAATTCTCCATGAACAATCTCTCTAATGATGTCACGTAAGGAGCTATGACTGTCAAACGCCACAGTGGTGGCCTGAATTTGGGGGCTGCTGCACAAGCGGTCATATTGTCGGCAGCGTTGGTGAAGGGCCCGCTCGATAGCCGACGCTTCTTTGATGAAGTTCTCTACAGTGCTTGGCGGGTTGCGCAGAAGTCCGGCGAACAGCTGCTCTTTCACGCCACGCATGAGGTAGCGCAACTTTCTATCTTCAGTCATCTGCGGGTCAGCCCTCCGAAATAAACGTGTCATGTCTTCGGCGAACATGGCGATCGTTTCATTGGGTTTTTGGACCCTTAGCTCTAGTAGCTGGTGGGCGTGGTCACGTCTGTCGACATTGGCAAAAGTTTCAACCATCATCTGGTGAAAGTCGGTCCAAGTGGACAGGTTACCTTCTCTGTTTCTCCTACCAAGTACGAGCGCTGTCATCGAGATAGAAGTAGGCCCGGCCGAGCTTTTCCAGAGCAGACCAGTGGTTGATCTTCGCAACATGGTCATAGTGGTCTAATCAAGCTTCTACAGCTTCGTGTGCGCCAACACCAAAGCTTTTAGGCTCCAGCGATTGAAAAAACGTTACCTGGGATGGAGCGGGAGGACTGGTGCCGAGACGTACAGGCTGGGGGCTGCTGTTAGCCATTTCTAGATGTCTGGTAGAGGTTTTCTGCGAGGGGTTGCAGCCTGGAGGAATACCCTGTAGCCGACGACTGAATCGATTGACAGGGGTTCTAGTAGGCACGTCCGGGCTGGATGAACGGCTCCCACTAGGAGTGTGAAGCATTGGGCAGCGTCGCGGCCCAGCTCCTCCACCAGTGTCGCAGTGCAACGCAAATAAAAGATGACAGCACCTTACGGCAGCGAAAAGAGCGTATTCAGGATCAGCTGTACAGCAAGACGCCTACATTCCTATCATCGTTCTTTTTCATATAAACACGTGTCAATATATATATATATATATATATATATATATATATATATATGTGTGTGTGTGTGTGTGTGTGTGAGTGTGTGTGTGTGCTGAGAAATTCGGAAGTCTTGCCCCCCCCCTTCCCACTTGCGAAAGAGTAGGTACGCCACGGGCGGCCGGCAGAGATGCTTGTGACAACTTGCCTGAATGGCGTGCAGAGCAGGGTGAACTATTAGGGTACTGAATGTTTAGCAAGCCGGAAATTGAAGCCAATGGAACACCGCTGGCGGTCTGTTATCGCTCTCAATACAAGTGATTGCAATGCTTGCCGCGCACAAGTGGTCGTAGAACCGCAAGTTGGAGCTTTGGGAATGCAGGGTATGTATGTGCGAATGAACATAATCACGTACATTTAGGATCATGGATTGTTTGAGCATCTCAGCGGTTATAATTGCGACAAGTTTAGGACACATGCTTCGTCCTAACTTCATCAAGAACACAGTGAGCTACGCAAACTGCAGCCCTAGCTATGGCTGATCTACGTCGCGGTGGAGTGTGCTGTAAAATTTTTCTTTCTCCTTCCTGTCATCTTGCATCCCTTCCACATGCAAGTGCTATGGGGTGACGCAATCAGCATGCGTCTCCATAGTGATTCTCCATACCTTGGTTCAACGGGCTTGTGGCACCAACACCTAAAACAGGGTTTCCTCCCGCTGGGTCATAGCGTATCTCCTAGTTTTTTATGAAATATTTTTCCTCCTCATTGGCAATAGTCAGTAATGCAAAACTGTGCAGAACTATATTATTAGCTCTTCCATTCGGGAATAGTGAATGAGTCACAGATTTGCCGCAAAGGCGAAGCCATAAACGCGAGAGCAACAAGTTCGAAAATCTTGCACAGAAGTATAGCAGATGGAAACGTGCGCCTAGGTGTAGTGCACACAAATGGCGTAGGATACGTGCTCACAAGTACAGATGAACGCGAATAAGCATCTCAGTGGTATCTTCGCTGTGTCTTAAAAGCGCACCCATTTCGCAAAGGGAGGCTGTGCAACGATTGCAGTGATCTTTGTGCACCCCGTTATTTCAACAGAATCATCTCATTGCAAGCGCCAAAGCCAGCCTATACGTATGATGCTCCACACCGGGAGATAAGGGCGCACGAGAAATTGTCTACTCCCCTCCTGTCCACGGCTCAAAGTACGCAAAAAAGATTAGAGCTGCCGCGCTCTCATTGCACCATCTTGCTTATTATGCTGGAAACATGATAGGTTACCTCCAGAGATGCCCATGAACAGCTGTAAAGGGTACATATAAATAGCTTGCCGTTTGAGCGTTGAAGGAGGTACCACTCGCTGGCTCATAAAATAGACCCTGGCAAATCTCAGGGGCCGGACGGGCTTTGTGCTTTCGTTTTATAAGGAGTTCAAAAATGAATTATCCCAAGTACTTGCAGATGTCTTCAATCAAGCTTATAAACCTAATGGCCTCCCTAGGTCCTTTAGTGAAGCACATACAGTTTTGATACCTAAGACAGAACACTCGGAGAAGTTGAAATTAGCTTCTTCGTATAGACCTATATCACTCACTAATTGTGATTACAAAATTTTAATGAAAGTACTAGCACGGCGACTTCAAGGGGTAATCGAAGAATTGGTAGGGCCTCAGCAAACATGCGGGATTATGGGACGCTCTATTGCGACAAATATACACAAGATGCGCTGCGTGCTCGAGTGTAGCGATGCCAATCAAGTAGGGGTAGCCATTCTACAGATTGATCTCGAGAAAGCTTTTGATTGTGTTTCCCCCAACCTTCTGCTTGCCATTCTTGACCATGTCAACGTTGGTTTTGTAATCAGAGATGGAGTATCTATGGCATACCGGTACAGCACAACCCGACTGGTAATCAATAAGACGCTAGCAAATACAATTACCATAAAGCGTTCTGTCCGTCAAGGCTTTCCGCTGAGTCCCCTACTTTTCAGTTTGTATATAGAATCGTTGTGCTTAGCAACAACTCAAAACAGTTGCATTCGTGGTTTTAAACTACAAGAATCCGAAGTTAAAATTTTGGCATATGCCGACGATGTGGCTGTTTGTTGTATCGATCAAGATAGTGTTACCACTACCATCAGGGTGCTTAAAAGGTTCGGCAAGGCAACTGGCAGTCTAATAAACAGGGGAAAGTGTCTGTGTTTCTGGCATGGAGAGTGATCGTCAAAACCATACTATTTTGCTAATGTTAAATTGGTGACCACACCTGTCAAGTACTTAGGGGTGCCACTGGAATTTGATAAAGATAATGAGAACTACTGGCAAGAACAAGCGAAAGAAATCCGGACGAAAGCTAATAGATGCAAAGGTAATCATCTGTCAGTGCTTGCTATGGCGACAGTCTGTAATCTTTTCTTTGCCTCAAAACTTTGGTATGTGATGCAAGTATTGCATTGTTCAAGGGCAAACATACAGAAGTTCCATCGCATCTTCGCAGTGTTCGTGTGGGCTTCGAAGTAGAAGAGATGCAGTCGAACTAATCTGTTTCGAAAAGTGAAACACGGAGGGCTTGGTTTAACACATCTTTTCATACGCCAAGTCATAAATAGGTTCTTTTTTTTCGCTACACAAGGGACCCTTTCTTACATACAGTGTTCCACATGAGACTGATGCGGGCATTACCTGGATATGTGTTTAGCACGAATAACATGACCGGTGCTGTGCGCGGGTATCTTAAAAAGGTTATTATAGGTGTACGGTTTTTATCTGTTAGATTTTCCAATAAATATTTGTTTTCAGTGACTCGAAAGAAGTTGTACAAAGATGTATGCGATGTTGTTTTACCTGAACCGCTGTACCGTGCCATGTACGCTGGAGGTGAAGGGAAAGATGTGCTTAAACGAGTGAAGAGAATGTAAGTGGCTCCTGGCGCGAAGTCTTTCTTTTTCAAGCTGCACACAGGTACATTATCAGTCAGGACATTTCAAGCAGACCGTGATTTTTACTTACCTTGGGGGACAAATTGCCTTATCTATAAAAAACCGGAAACTATTGACCATGTTTTCTTACATTGTTGGGAGGGAGTATATTTTTGAGATGTATTTCAAAGGACGTTACAGAAAGAATTACCTTTAAATTCATATGGTATCAGATTTCTGCCAATAGTAGACGAAGAGGTAATGCCTTTTGATTTGATTATGCTATGTGGACTTCACTGTTTATGGCGGACCCGTATGGCGGGTTTCTATCGCGATCAGGATGCACGGCCTGCGCGAATGTATTTCCGTGAATGTATGGCGAAGTATGTTGAACTGCAGAAAACTCAGGAGATTTTACCTGAGTGGTTGTCGAGGGTGGAGCCCATGGCAGCACTTAGGGAATTTTAAATTTCTGTCGGACTGTTACTGCTTGTTTTTGTTCTGCTTGTGGTTTGATGTATGCGCCTATAAACAGGCAATAAAGCAAAAAAAACACTCGCTGGTTCAGTAGTTTACGCCTTGAATTCACGACGCGGAGGTCCCACGTTCAATTCCGTGCGCCAGAGCATTTTTTTTATTTTTTTATTTCTTGCGTTTTCATATATATAAATTCGTATACATATACGGTGCATGATACCGACGCCAGTGGCGAAACCCAGCTGAGTGTATCCATATGATTGCTATCGCAATAAAAAAAGTTGAACACAAGCTCTCACGAGCGAGAAGAATAAACTGGGCTCTGAAATCTGTCATGGTTAGCAGGAAAAATACAGGCACTTCACTGTCATTTTCCAGGAGGAGTGAAAGGACCATACTATCCTCTTGTCAAAACAAAGTGAAGTGCCTCTTTCTATAAGAACTCTAACGAAACCTGTGGCAGTAAAAAGCTCTTTCAATATTACTGTTGCAGCTTTAGTTGTTAGAGTGTACTGCCGAGTACAGCAGCTGCTGGTGCTGAACGAAAATGCTAGAGGAATAGGGCAAGCAAAGAAAGCTGCGCAAGCCCCACTGCTGAGTGAATCAGGTGTGAATGTCAAAAATGATTTGTGTGCTACAAGAATTGGGCAAGCATAGTTGCTTGCCGGTATTGGCCGCGCACTTCTACGCCAGCGCGCACCAAAGACATCGTACACTTCCCTCGCCTCGCATCGACCGCACATTGACCCAAATTTTGCTTGCCGGAGATCTCAATAAAGGCCTTCCCATGGGAAGCGCTTACGCGCGAGATAATTTCTTTCTTCTGCATCATAATTCATTCCATTGAATTAATGACATCACGACACACTTGCAGAGACCTCGTCTTTGAGAACCAAGCATTTATGCCAGAAATTGAGGACATGTACACTACTTTCACCGCCGCGGTCTTCCTTCAGTACAATAAATGAGTGGCAGACGTGCTTTCCTCTCAAAGAAAATAGTAGAAAATGAATCACAGCATATCTACGCAGTGCATGATGATGAACGGGGCGAAGCGTCCATCTGTTCGTTCATTTTTGCTTGCGTCCGTCTGGGCGACTGTCCGTGCGTCTATCAGTTCACTCGTTCATTGGTCCGTGCATCCATCTGTGCGTTCATCCATGCATCCTCCCCAGCGTTTTTGCGTGCATTCGCCCTGCGTTCGTTCATCGGTCCGTCCATCCGTCCATCCATCCGTGCGTTCGTCCGTGTATCTGTCTGTTTGTCCGTTCATTCATCTAGTGAACACTCCAAGAACCACCATCTCGCATTTTTTATCATTTTGTCACGTTACACCATAACTGCAACCCTAATGCCTTCGTTTCGCAGTAGCGCGTCACGTAATCAGTAGCGACTACAATCTAGTGGTTGCCGTCACGAGACTGCGAAAAAGATCCGAGTGGATCCATGCCAATTCGTTGGAACAATTGTGTCGGAGAAGCGACGGGCTTCAGAACGCCTGCTGGGCACTGATGTGGTGCTTTACGGCGCTGGCCCTCGTGACAAGTTCTTACCTAATGCTTCACGTCCCGGCGGAGCTTAGGCCAGTAGTAGTGTTGGCGAATCTGGGCCAAGGTATGTGTAAATCCCAAGTGACCGGAGGAAGGCTCATCGTGACAGGCGGACAAGACATCGACTCGTAACGCTGGCGGGACGACGAGCTGGTACTCGTTTGCGTAAGGGTCAAATTTTCTTGTATAGACGATATTTTGGTGAACGCAGAACGATGATTGCGAGCGTGTGAATGTTGGTGTTGGATGTGGACTGCGGCCTTCAAGATATTCGATATGTTGTCGAAGCTCCTAATTGTTCTTCTGCTGTTCAGCCAAGTCAGATACACTAACGGCACAGAGAAAATAGTCGTCGAGATCGCAATAACCTGACGCTGTCTTTAGAGCAGCTCGGGAAAGGCAGTCCGCGTGAGTATGCCTCTGGCCAGACTTGTCCACTACTGTTAAATCGAACTCGTGAAGGTGTCGGAACCTGGCCAGACGAGAGGAAGGGTCTTTGAGGTTCGCCAACCAGCAAAGAGCATGATGATCGGTAACAACTTTAAACAGGCGAACATACAGATACGGTCTGAATTCAGCTATTGCCCAGAGAGCAGCTAGACACTCCATTTCAGTGGTTGTGTATTTCGCCTCCGCAGATAAAAAACTGGCTGGCATAAGCAATAGGACGTTCGACGCCGCCTTGCCACTGGACGAAGACTGCACTATAGCCGATGTTCCTGGCGTCTGTGTGTAGTTCAGTGTCGGCAACTTCATCGTACTGTCCAAGTAAGGGCTCAGTCTGCAGACGCGACGCTGCTGGGGCTTGGAGAAAGTGCGTTTTTGCTCAGGGCCCCACATGTAGGAAACATCTTTTGTCAGAGGAATGAGGGGTTCGGCAATGTTTGCGTAATTTTGCACAAAACGTCTGTAGTACGCTCAGAAGTCTAAAAAACGGCTCACATCACGTTTCTTGGCAGGTGACAGGAAGTCCGCGACAGCCAATGTTTTGTCTTGGTCCAGCTAAATACTACAGTGGCTAACAAGGTGGCCGATGAACGTTTGTTTGTTATAACCAAGATGACAATTTTCTTGTTTCAGTGATAGGCCTGTCGTGTGAATTGCAACAAAGACGTATCTAAGTCGCAGCAAGTGCGGCTCAAACGTTTGTGATCAAACAAAGACGTCGTCTAAGTAAACAGGGTGTGCTTCCCACTTGAGACAAGGCAGCACTGTGTCCTTCATCCTGTGATATTTCGCTAAAGCAGAGCACAGACTAAAGGGCTGCACCTCAAATTCATACAGACCATGAGGCGTTGCGAATGCTTTTTTGTAGCGTTCAGAAACTTCGATCTGCCAGTAGCCACTGCGTAAATTCATGTAGGAGAAGTATCGGGCGCGTCGAAGGCGGTCTAGTGAGTCGCCAATGCGCGGAAGAGGATTAACGTCTTTCTAGGTCACTTTGGTGAGTTCGCGGTAATCGACGCAAAACCAAAGAGTGCCGTCCTTCTTCTTTACTAGTACGACGGGGTGCGAGCTTGAACTGTTCTTGGGTTAGGTGACGCCATTTTTGAGCATATGCTTCAGTTGAGAACATATTCTCTCTTGTTCCTTTTGTGATATTCGCCGACGTGCTGACGTATGAGTCGTTCATCGTGGTGTGTGACAATATGGCGTTTTACGGTCGGTGTTTGTTCTATTTTGGATGTAACCACGAAGCAGTCGTTAAACATGCAGAGAATACCGCGGATTTGCTCTTTTTGCGCACATGACAGCTTCGGATAGACATTGACTGTATCGGCTGCTGCATTGTCACTTTCAATGGCTGCAGAAATCGGGGCAATCGTCGTACGCACTTCATCGTCAATGGGTTCGAAATAGGTTGTAGTTGTTTGTTTGGCAAAATGTTGGTATGGTCCACAAAAATTGGTGACCAATCATTCAGTCATTATATGTTTAAATTGGATTATGCTATGGGCAACGCAGATTTGCTGAGACAAGAGCACCGAAACGTTGGATACAGCTATTCCAGTACAGTCATGATCTATGTCATCTGTGCAGTAACGAACCTGCTTGTTTGTGGCGGAAGTGTGACGGTATCGTCGACAATGCGAAGCGCAGTCCTCTGTGAATCGGTACCTTACGGCTTCGAAACATAGTCGTCAGCAAACGTTACGAGGTAGTCTCGAAGATCTATTACAGCACCCTGATCGAGAAGCAAATCCATGCTAAGGATAACTTTCCGGGAGCATTCGGGAAGCACAACGAAAGAAGCAATGAACGTCGACTAACAGATTTGCAGCTTTGCGGTGCATCTCCCGACTGATGTCAGACGATGACCTCCAGCTGTCCGAAGATTTGGTCTATGCCCCCAAGAAGTGGTAACCTTCGTGAGTTCAGCCACGAGTTCAGCGCTAATAACTTTGATTTCCGTGCCAGTATCGACCTGAGAAGTTACCGAATGGTTGTTGACAAGAACGGCAATGTTAGCAGAAACGGGTTGGTCGGCGCTGTGAGGGGTCGGCTAAATGGAATCGTTGAAGTTTGGCGAATGGGTCGTAGGAGGCTGTTTTGACGACTGCTTAACAGTGATCCCACCCCCGGAGGCCGCTGATCCTAGTTTCCCCGGCGTGGACTTGGGGACCTAACCGATTGTCCCGTATAAACATAGACGAAAGTGGAGAATTGATTCGAGGACGTGGAGCGTCGAGGAGACGGGGAGCGTGAGTGGCGTCGCTCAAGATTCGAAGACGGTAGGCTTGCCAAGTACTCTCCAATAGCACGCGGAGTTCACTATCCCAGGGCCATCGAGCGTCTGGCCAAAATCTAGGCGGATCCATCTGTCTGTTCGAGCACTCGCGGATACAAGTGACGTGGCTCACCACAGTGGCCGATTGTCAGAAGCGCGCCACACGCTAGATTTTCGCACATTAGGTCCCGGATTCTCATAGTGTGGCGGGCCCGAGAAGTACTGCTGCATCTGAAGGCTAATTCATGGGTTTTCGTAGTGTGGTGGGCCTGAGAAGTATTGTGGCGTCTGCAGGCTGCTCGGTCGGGGAAAACAGATGGCTGCCGGTGCAGGAGTGCGTACAGCGTCTGCATACGTTAGCAGACCACTACCGTTGAAACTGTTCAAGAGGCCGTTCAAACCCAGAGCGCGAAGTTCATTGACCTAGAAAACTACACCCGCAGATCGTATTTGATAGTTTTTGGTATTGCTGAATCGCAGAATGAAACTGAATCCTATATGCGACGTAAGGTTATTGATGAATTGTTTGGGAATAAGTTAGGTTTGAATTGCTCTTCTGTCGCTCGTATTCACAGGCTTGGACGCAATAAAGATAACAGGCCGATATTTCTATATTTCCAAGACTACAGGGAAAAACAGGCTATCTGGAAAAACGTTTCAAAACTTAAGGGCTCCAAGATTAGTATTGAAAACGACTACTGTGCGGAAACGCGTCGGAAACGTGAATTGCTTTGGCAGTCAGCTAAGGCAGATAAAGATGTCAGTAAAGATGTATTTCTTGTTGAAGATAGACTCCGTATTGGTACCGACCTTTTCAGTTAGAACGACTCTTCAAATTCCCGTCAATGGCTGTCAAAGGTTAAAAAGCACCCCGCTAAGTCGTGGCAATTCCCAACGTTCCAGCTTCGCTTGATATCTTTTGATGCTAGGAGCCTAACTAACAAAATCGATAAGCTTGAAAATCTTCTTCTTTTATATGACCCACATATTTGCGTCATTACTGAGACCTGGCTACATGGTCTGATAAGTGACAACGAGATTGTACCGCCTGGATATCAAGTTTTTAGGCGGGATAGAGGCTCTCATGGTGGGGGCGTGGCGGTTATTGTAAAAGATTCCGTTGACGCCTGTCTCGCCGATCAAATTGCTGATCATGAAAGCATATTTTTGAAAATATCGCTTGACCATGTTACCTTCTTTCTTTGTGCTCTTTACCGAACACCCAATGCAGATGATATGTTTTTGATGAAATTATATGATCGACTTCTAGGTTTATGTGGGAAACACGCCTTGCTAACAGGTGATTTTAACTTGTCATCTATTGTTTGGGATAATTTAAGCTATGGCTGCTCTCCTTCGGTTGACTCAATTCTTGACATCATGTTTTTGCTCAACCTCAAGCAAGCTGTGGATGTCTGTACTCGAGGCGGGTCTATTTTGGATTTACTCTTTCTAAGTGAAATATTTTCTGATGGCTATGTTGCAATCGAACCGGGCATTTCTGATCATAAACTGATTTCTTTTACTTGGAATAAGGCTTTACTTCATGGTAAAAATACTCAACCTGCCACACTTATAAAGGAATTTACTAGGGCGAATGATGTAGCTATAATTGACCACCTTGAAACGCATATCAGATCCTTGTTACACAATGTTGAGACCTCTTGGCAATCGTTTGTTAGAACCATACGTCATTGTGTTCAAAATTTTGTACCGTGTCGAAAAACTTACAAGCATCGTGCAAACCCTTGGATTAGCCGAGAAATAATCCACATGAAGCGTAAAATTAAAAGGCTTCGCAAGAAGCATGTGCCAATGGCACCCCAGATTAACCGACTGAAAGACAAACTACAAACAAGCTTGGCACAAGCAAGAAACACTTTTTATAGAAATACGCTGAACGAATTTCTTCAGAATAGCCCTCAAAAATTTTGGAGGTATTTAAGCGAGTCCAAGACAGGGAGTAGTAAAATGAAGGTTAATGGTGTAATAATAACGGACGCTCCTACTATTGCTGAACATTTTAATGCAAACTTCCAGAGCGTTTTTTCTCAGACCGATGATTATGAACTTGAGAATTTATTCGTTGACTCAGACAATGACCTATTAGTTACGCAAGAAGGCGTTTTGCACATGCTATTACAACTTGATCCCGAAAAACCTCCGGGGCCTGACGGCTTTCCTAATGCTTTTTAACCGCTACGCTAAATACTTATCAGAATTCCTAACTGGAGTTTTTAATCTTTCAATTGCTACGGGGGAAATACCGGCTGATTGGGGTATAGCACATGTAAAACCAATTCATAAAAAAGGTGACCCCTTATATTTTGAGAATTACCGCCCTATTTCTATTACGAGCAGTTGTTGAAGCTTCTTGAGCACGTTATTGCTAATTACGTCTATGAATTTCTCAGTGAACACAATGTACTATCAAAGCATCAGCATGGCTTCAGAAGGGGGTTATCTACTGTTACCCAGTTAGTTACAATTGTCCATGAATTTTCACGTGTGCTTGATGTTTTCGGGCAAACTGATGTACTGTTTTTATATCTTTGTAAAGCCTTTGATAAAGTGCCACACGGGAAATTGTTACACAAATTACAGCGTATTGGACTACCTACAAAAATTGTTCTGTGGATTCAGGCTTAACTTCAAGATAGACGTCAGTATGTAGTGATTGGTAATTCTTCATCGACTGTTCTTCGTGTGTCCTCTGGAGTCCCACAGGGAAGTGTGCTAGGGCCACTTTTGTTTTTAATTTATGTTAATGATTTAGCTTCTCTTATTCCTGAAAATGTGTCTGTACGTTTGTTCGCGGATGATTGCGTCATTTTTAAGCAAATTTTCTCACCGTGTGATCATGTGGCTTTGCAAGATGCACTTATCGCTATCGATAACTGGTGTCAGAACGGGGGCATGCAGTTAAACACTAACAAAACTGTGCTTCTGCGCATCACCAGGAAACTAAGCCCTAGTCAATTCCACTATACTCTAAGAGGCACTAACATAAATACTGTAGACAAATATAAGTACTTGGGCATCACACTCTCAAGCAAATTAACTTGGTCGACCCACATAACTGACATTACCACTACTGCATTACGTAAGCTATGGTTTCTAAAAAGAAAACTAGCATCTGCACCCTCGCGTACTAAAATTCTAGCCTATAATGCCTGTGTTCCTTCTAATCTTGAGTATGCTTCCATTATCTGGGATCCGCATACCAAGAAAGATATTATGAATCTGCAACGTATTAACAGGAAGGCTGTAAGGTTTATTTTTGGCAAATATCGTAGGTTTGATTCCCCGACCTTCTTAATGCAATTAAACGACATTTCTACTTTAGAAGCTCAAAGAAAGTTCAGTCGTCTTTCCTTTCTTTACAATTGTTTGTGTGGTATTGTAAAAATTGATCTCCCTGACTGTGTTAAACCTTTATCAGTACGACGTACTCGTCATGGTCATGAACATTCTCTAACCCCAATTTTGCCCGATCAAATGCTTTTAAATATAGTTTTTTTCCTAGAACTGTCGATGACTGGAATTGTTTGCCGTGTGACATCTTTCATTCTAATAAATTTCTTGGTGACCTTGAGCGTCACCTTCTTTCTTAACCTTTTGTTTCTTTTGTATTGTTGTCTGTTGTTTTCTACAATTACGCTTTGATGTATCCACTCCTGCTTGGGCCAGCACATTGGCCTGCAGTATTGTGAAATAAATAAATAAAGAAGACCTTCGGCTGGTGGCGCCACTATTGGTAGTACCAGCTGCCATACCTCTTCACGCATAACGCCTGTCAGAGTAGCCACTTGAGGCTGTGAAGGCACTGCCCAAAGCTTTTACAGCTCGTCGCGTACAATGCCACCGACTAGTTCAGCAAGGTCTCTCACGCTCGTGACGTTGGGTGTTTCCAAGGGTGGTGATCGACATACAGGGTTGTCCGACCGCTGATACTTTGAAGACCGCTGTTTTAAAATTCGCTCCAACGTTGTCGCTTCACGGAGGAATTCCGCCACGGCAGCTCGTAAGTTTCGCGCAAGTCCAGCAAACAGCTGCTCCTTGATGCCCCATATCAGAAAGCGTACCTTTTTGTCTTCCGTCATTGCACAATCAGCTCGACGAAACAGACGAGACATTTCCTCAACGAACATGGCCACGACTTCTTTCGGTGTTCGATTGCGAAAATTGACGAGGCGTTCTGCTCTTGTTCTTTCCAGTCAGCGCTACCCTACGTGTTCCGCAGCTGAGTGCAAAAAACTTGCCAGGCTGTCAGCGCAGCCTCGTGGTTCTCAAACCCAATACGTGCTGAATCCTCCAGGTAGAAATAGACATACCGGAGTTTCCGGGGCTCATCCCACTCGTTCATGACGGCGACTCAATTGTATTGGTCTAGCCAGTCTGCAACATCTTTGTAGAGCTCTCCATGGAAGGACTTTGGGGTTTGAGGAGCTGGTGGCCATGAAGTTGGCGGAGTCGTGGTCTATTCAGCCTGGCTTGCAGCTGCCGCACTTGCCATGGTTCTGGAGTGTTCCGGAAGAGGCCTGAATTGGAGTTGTAGGTCTAGTTGCCACCGGCTGTTCCGAAGGTTGGCTGTTTTTATCAAGGCGTCAAGGTTGGGGCCGAGACCTTCCTTCCTCGTCGTAACAGTGCATACACTGTTACTCAGCACATCCCCCAACGTCAGGTTACACCGTGACTGCAACTGTACATAAAAGCACGCAAGGACGTCAGGGTAGATCGATCAATGGCAATACGACTCCATCATCTTTCTCGAAAGCCCACCTTCGTCCTCTTTTGAACAGCTGCACATACAAGCCTGCCAGCATCTATGGAAACAATACTTGCAGAAGTCGTTTTAGTGGCAATATATTCAGCATATAGTAGTACCACCATCCAACGGACATTTTACGGACTAAAGGATAGGTGGCACACGTGCACTTTCTTACGGCCTGCGCTTCGTGTTTACTCCTCACTTTTCACCGCTTCTAGTTCGTGGCTATATAATAGTTCACTTTATTCATGGCACTGCAGCCAATCATTTGCTAAAACTTGCTAAAACCAAGGAGGTTATGCCGAGCAAGTGTAACGTGGCAACCGTTTCTGCTAAGGTAGTGCTCAAAGGGCGTCGTTCTGATACTATTTTTAGTAAGCATCAAAATCAAAAAGAAATATATTTAAGAATAATTCAACAATACTCGTCTCTCTAAGTTATTTTATCGCACATATTTATCTTTTTATTCGCGATTATCGTGCGCTGGTTTCCTTGTCAATTGAAAAAGCTGCGTGCGTGCCGCTCCTTTAGTTTGGCCGCGGAGATGGCTAAATACTACTACAACTACATAGATAACGCACGCCGAACCCACGGCATAGGCACTTTGCTCCCAATAAAGAGTGGTATGCGACTTTACAAACAAGCATCATCCTCTCAAACTGTTTGAACATATTTCAAAATGAAAAAACCCAAAGGGCTGTGCTGAACACCATCGGTAATTTTTCATAGCGTTACGATGCCGTTTTAACCTCATATAATAGAACATACGTTTCAGGTGCAGGCACAGCTTGCCACTGCGTTCAGTCGTCTTGTATGGTGAGTATATACGCAAAACACCAACATAAGTGATGCACACAGGAAGGTCAGCAGAAGGCTTCAACTAAGATGGCCTCAGTGCCACTGGGGAAAATTCGTGCGCGCGGCTTATTTGGTTGGATAGCTCTGTTCTTTTGTGCATGCCACAATATGAGACATAATATTAGCCATACCTAAGCCTCGTCCATCTGTAGGCGACCACGTACGACAGAGCAGTGGCATCTTTCGCATCCACGGAGAGCAGCACCTGCAACCACAGGCACCACAAGTGCCACTGAGTGAGTTTTTGAACAGAGCTTGTTTTTCTAACAGGGTTGTGAAGATGACCAAGCGGGGAAAAGATGTAAATGGAAAAGACGTCAGACTCTGGAGTTTTGCGGACATGCAGCGCCACCTGTCGACCCACTTTTGAGTAGTGCATAGCCTGACTCCCTTGCACAGTTTCCTGCGCAACCAGGTGCAGCTACAGCGTACAAACCAACGATTAAGCTAAAAATTAGGTGTAATTGTCCAGTGAACTCTTGAATAAAGAGCGGCGAATTTGTCTCCGCTAGTCGGATGCGTAACCGAATCGCCATGAAGTGCCTTCTGGTTCACTCGTTAGAACGACGGCGAAAACAAGAGCAGACGCAACAGCTCCGCACTCTATAAAAAAGACCCTAGTCGACGCTACCGTTGCGGTGTGAATTGGCACGAATGTTAAGGACTTCTGTTATACTGATTCCCGTAGCTCTCGTGAAGCATATTGGCGAGAGCGCTGGATGCGGGCCGTCGTGAACACACTGGGTAAGCGAATGGTTTGCGTTCTCCCCAGCCGGTTGCAAGATAAAGTGCAAAAATCTAGATGATATGATAAGGCGTCCGATCGTTACCATAAAAAAGCGTGTTAACTTTGACTATGAAGCTTACAGAGCCTCCGACTACGGTGCGCGCCCAGCAACAGTAGAGATGTGATGAGTGCGATAAACATCGCACACGTCGCGACCACCGATAACGTCAAGCGGTCGCCCCACACAGCATTACGCATGTAGCGCTTTGAAGGGTACATCACACAGGTGAATCACAAACTGATCGCTACAACAATCAGGTTTTTCTGAACGTTAATCTCCGTGATTGCCGGAGTTATATCGGAGGCCTCGGTGGCGCATTCATTGTTCGTTGAGAAAATGGATATGCATGTATCCCAATTTGCAGTGTATAGAAATGGAAGAACATTGTCAGCAGAACAATCTAGTAACAGTTCAACGCACAAGAAGCGAGATATCGATAGAGAATGCAACTGCAAAGACGACAATAGTCAGGACCAATGGGGCCGGCTAAAACGAGCTTCGTACGACTGATCGCAAAAGAGATTTCTAGTGTATATATTTCATCACTTAGCGTAATTGTGTGATCCCAACTTCAATGCATTTGGGCGTCAAAGAACGCATCTCGGAGTGCTTGCCTCAAAATGGATGTCATGCGATGCTCGCTTGCACTTAAATTGCAGCACACCGAATTAACGGAAACATCTTTTACATTGCAACTACAATTCGCTTTGATGCTCTTGTTACTTTTCTGAAGCGAGCTTCGATCGACAGAAGAGGCTTGCCAGCTCCTTGATTTTCAAAAAAAAAACTGCGCCCTAAGACCAACAAAACAAGAGGTCTCATGCACGTTCGCTTGCCGACGGCACTCCTTGCACTACCGATTTATGGCCGCCGTGTCGATGGGGGCGCTGGTGGCGGCATTTTTCGCAGCGCCGCCTGAGGGCTGAGTCTGACATCTATTGAGTAGCTTGAAGGGAACCTGGCCATCTCATACAATAGAAAATTTTACAGCAGTCAAACGGAATCAAATGGCGTAACTTTGGTGTCAACAAACTAAAACAGTACAAAGCAGTAAACGACTATGGTCCGAGTTTACAAACATGGTTATTTTGGAAGTGTTTGAAAAGTAGTAAAAAACAAGTGTATTAAACACAAGGAAAAATGAAAACAGATGAACTGATGACAGCACAAGTAATCACATCAGTATGACACATAGCTTTTTTTACTGACAGAGTACATACATGACGACCGTTTTTTTAGTATAACTGATTTAGAGCATCACAACTTCGGTTTCACCGAGTTTATCGTGACAGTACGACACCTTCACCACACAACCACCCGTGTCACCGTACCTCCCTATGTCCTCGTCTTTTTGTGCGGTCAAGAATTACATTAATCGGTAAACAAAGCTGTAGAATTTGGTCACCGTATTTAGTTCTATGCCAGTTGAAAGTTTATGTGTCTAATAGGCAAAACTTACAAAAAGAATTTTTTTAATGATGTGATATATATGAAGATGTTGGCGCACAATTATGGTGCTGGCTGCTCCTTAGCCGTTCAGTTAAACCTGAACCCGTATCCCAAAGTAAAACGTACAAAGCAGTGCATGGAAATTATAACACTGGGGCACAGATATGCAAATACACACTTATACGCACATGTCACAACAAAATGATAAGGAAATGTTCGAAAGTCAACGAATGAAGTCTCTGGTAATGTTCCTCGTTATTATTCGGTCCAACCAGCACAAAATAGCAGAGCACACGTCTGGTCCTTATGTAGATGTATTCGCTCGTGTGTACATAATATTGGACACGTCCTTCACTTCAGTACACACAAATGATGGGTGTCACATGATACTGCACATAATAGGTACATGTTTTATACAAATGAATGTTCGTTATTTCTTAGCACTTGTCAGCAATTCCGCTGTCTTGTAGAAACGTGTTAATGCTTTCAAAGACTGCAACGGTAAAACTCCCGTGAGCCACGGGCCCAGAAATTTCTTCATGCTTAACGGTCTGCGGTTTATTGCGTCTTCATCTATGATTACACATTCACATTCGGGAGTTTCAGCCCTGCCAATGCTGTGCAAAAAATGTTGTGTGCCCGAGGTGCCTAGCCTCAATCGGTGAATCATAGTTTACATACTTCTATTTATTGTCAGCGTAATCTTGAATTTAATAAATAGATCGATGTGACATCAATCACGGCTTTTTGTGCTTTGGTCAAACCCAGAGACTTTGCTCAATCTGAAAGTTTTAGTCTTTATATTACTACGCAAATTATTTTTCGAAATTGGTAAAGAAACTGTAACGTCTTTACGATGTGCTTGTCGCGCTGCTTCATCGGCAGCAGTGTTTTTAGGAATGTTGCAATGGCCAGGTATCCACTGGAATTCGATGTCATGTTGCACGTTGTTTGTTTTGGTGAGCTCTTTAACCGTTTCGTATCATACTATCACTAATTACTGTCGTGTTTGTACTGAAGAGTGATCTTAATGTGGCATGTGAGTCACTGCAGAGTACCCATTTTCTCGCGTCTGCTGCCGAGTTTACAAACTCTCTAGCATACAAAATAGCGAAAAGCTCAGCGGCAGTAGAAGACGTCATGCCATGTAATAATAATGATTCCGGAATATTGAGCTTTGGTATAATAAATGTCGATGTTTAAGACGTTGTAATACTTGAACCATCTGTGTAAATGCGTATGTGGCCTGGATACCGCATATGTATCTGATAAAGCGCTAATTGTTCAGCAGCTTGTATGAACATGCCTCTCTCTCTCTCTCTGATAATTCCATCCACTGAGAGTTCAATGCTTGGTAATTGCAAGCAGCCATGGAAGATAGTTGATTTGAGAGCTCCAAAATTCTTTTTCTTGGTAATATATTTACATTGCTCTGTATTTTTATGAGCATTGCCTTTATCCCCTTGCAAAACATCCAGTGCCCATAATGGTCCTTGTGTTGCGTCTGTAAGCGAAAAAAATGGCGGCAAGTTTCGATTGTTCTCAAGACTGGAAATCGTAGTTGTCAGAGCCTCTACTATGAAAAGACTGCTGGAAGTCACTTGTGGCACACCTAGGCAGACGCGCAGTCCCCTAGGTAATAATCTTTGAAGTTGCTCCTCTAAAGTGCGCAAAAGGCCATGTAAGACTGTAGCCGAATATGCAATTTTTCGTCGTATTAAAGCATTGTGAAAAGCGAGCCTGGATGATACAGATTCACGCCATGATGTCCCAGCAATTCTGCGGAGTATACTCATTAGACTGTTCATTTTGTTTTCGAGTTTCTTTATGTGAGGTGCCCATGATAGCTGTCTATCAAGTATTGCTTCGAGAAACCGATTCTATGTCACAATCATTAGTTGTTCTCCTTCTAAATTGAGATTGAAATGTTTAACTTATTACGGGTAAAGGGTAATACAGCTGTCTTTGCGTGCGACAGAAGCATTCCTCCTTGTTTTAAAAAGTTGGTAATAATATTTATGGCGACATGCAATGAAATCTGAATTACCGGTATGTCCGTGCCAGATGCCCAAATGCACGCATCATATGCATATAAGGAGTATTTCAACCTAGAAAGCAGTCTTTCAGCTGAATCAGCCAAAACACAATGGAAAAAAAAGGGCTGATACACTTCCTTGTGGCACTCCCTGTCTGACGTCGTGTTCAACACTCTTTCCTTCGCTCGTCTGATTAGATATTTTGCGTCCTGATAAAAATTTAGGTACCCACCGCAAAGACCTGCCGGACAGTCTAAGTTCCAACATACTCAGCAGAACATGAGTGTGACTGACAGTGTCAAATGCCCTTTTGATGTTTAAAAACACTGCGACCGTCAAACTGCCACAGGCGCGTTCATGCTGCACATACGTTAATAGGTCCAGTATTGCATGTATTGTGCATCTCTGTTTCCTAAAACCTGTTAAGTAGTAGCAGAATACACCGGTTCTGTTGCACCACCACTGAAGTCGCGCATCAGTCATTTTTCCATTACCTTACCTAGACAGCTTGTCAGACTAATTGGGCGGGGGAATTCAAGCCTCAAGGACGTCTTAGCCGGTTTTAAGACCAGAATGATGCGAGCAAACTTCCAAGACTTGGGTACAATTTCTTGCATCCACAGAACATTGCAAATATCTAAGAGAATAGTTGTGCCTGTTTGCCCAAGGTTCTTCTGCATAGTGCCGCATTCAACCTGCAGACAAAAACTGGCGCAGCAAGAAAGAAAGACGAAGTTCTTGCCCGGTCCTCGTTACGAGCGCCTTGCATTTAAATAAAGTGAGCTGTTTTATAGAGGACTTCTCCTGTGTCTGCGTCGTGACACTGGTGGAGGTGCTGGGTACATGGCCAGGCACCTTCCAACAGCTCGGGATCTAGTCCACAAAGACTTACGCTTGTCGAAACACCCTTTCACCACGCCAGCCACCGCCTGTTAGGCTTAAGCCGAAAGTTCGGTCCATAGACGGAAAACAAGACCACGCCCGGAAGCAGTACGCTCTTAAAAAAATGGAGTGACGTTCTCTGCACTTAGGGAGGAATGGCGATGTCCCCAATGTTAGTCTTTAAATAGAGAAACATTGCTCCTTTTTTCACGGAGAAACATGCTCCTCCCTTATAAAATCAAGATGGCTGACCCCAGGTTAGCTAAGCGAGTAGGCTTAGCAAATGCATCGATTCTCCACTGATAAGGAGTACACGGCAAAGACAGTTACAAAAAATGGTCACGCTGTGCTTGATATCGAACGAAATGATAATAAAACAAGCAGACGAACCAGCAAAGACGAAAACATTGCTAAAGAGAACGATGGAGCAAGTAGGCTTCATTCGGCCAGCGAGGCGACGGTCACTTTGAAAGACACGATTATTGCAGAGTCCTCACCAGAAGAGTGCATGCTAGGCTTGCTGTATGTGTTTCTCGCAGGTTCACCGAGTGTAGCGGCATTATCCACGCGTTTACGGGGCCGCAGGTCACGAGATGTGGCTCCCAACAGTAGAATAGATCGCAGCGAAATCATTCCGACTCACTAGTGCAGTTTTGATAGATAGATGTTGAACTTTATTGAAAAGCTGGAGGTGGGAGAGCGTCACAGCCGTGAAGTAGGTGGTAGCTTGCGCCATCTGGAGAGACTGAATGATACCGAAAAATGGCATCACATTCACGGAGTGAATGATGGAGATTGAGGCGTAGCATCCGTCCGTTCATTATTTTTTTGCTTCCGTTCGTCCATGCGTGCGTCTCTGTTAGACAAGTTACACAGTACACAGTACTGACAGGTTGCACAGTAGGACTACTACTACTACTACAAGGGACGAACGGGTGCCGCTTTAAGGAGCTTCGCCCCTAAAAAGTTTGCCTGCGGCGACGTACATTTTCATACCCACCATTCCATCTCACTTGCGGATAGTGGGCGACTCAGCTCCTTCGTTGATTACTCACTGACACCGGATGCCTACCATATCTACGCTTGCACACAAGGACACATAGTACGCATATAGAGTGAACTCAATCAACAAGATTACAATCAACCATTATTCACAGTGGCACACATTTAGACGTGCTTACTTTTTTAGGGGCAAAGCTCCTTATAGCGGCACGCGTTCGTCCCTCATAGCTGTTGGAGCATGTAACAAGCATAACATTTTGACCTCCAAGGTGGTGCCGGTGGGAGATTTCTTCTGAGAATTGTTGAACAATAATAAATTTGCAGCGTGCGCGTTAACTAAATCCCGAATTCTCCTGTCTCTCATTCCCCCTTAGCAGCCATTGGCAAGTACATTGAGCACTATCTGACAAGAAAGGGTTGCTACGTTATACTCGCTGGGCAATACCTCCTTGTTTAGAAAGGTTTAGCGAGCGTTGGGTCGCAACGCCATGAATACAGTGAACTCGAGGTGGTAAAAGGTGGGAAGTCGACCCGAAGCGCAAGCCGTAAGAAAGTGTGCGTCTGCCACCTCTCATTTAGTCCTTCGAATGTACGCTGGATGGCGGTGCTATACGGGGATTATATGACGAAAAGATGCGAGATGGTGGTACTTGGAGTAATGAACGAACGGACACACAGACAGATGTGTGGATGGACGCATGAACGGACGCAGGGGCGGAATATGAACAGACGCAAGATCAGATGCACGCACGGACGGACGGATGGACGCACGGACGGACGGATGGACGCTTGGACGGACGGAAGCAAGAACGAATAGAGGGGCGAATGCTTTGGCCCACTCTCCATAATTCACTACGTGGATATGCTGCCAATTTTTTTGTCTTTATTGTCTTGCATATCAAGACTGCTCGCATTTTACACATGTAC
Source organism: Rhipicephalus annulatus (assembly GCA_013436015.1). Taxonomy (NCBI): domain Eukaryota; kingdom Metazoa; phylum Arthropoda; class Arachnida; order Ixodida; family Ixodidae; genus Rhipicephalus; species Rhipicephalus annulatus. The sequence continues at coordinate 475,595 of WOVY01002853.1, read as the reverse complement.
ATATTGGTCAAAATACAAGTGCGTCACAAAATACACCCACATAATTTATTGAGGTACCGTCAGACGAGTTTGCTCACACCGTAGTACGAAAGCGCCAAGCTTATATAGCAAGGAGTTTTGACTGACCATAGTGGCATAAGTTATAAGTAAGACTTCGCCAACTTTTTCTACGTTTTGTCGCCATACCACAACATGCCCACACGTAAATATGTTGTATCTGATGCTTAGACAAACGGAAGTTTATTGACGGTTGCACAATGATGAATGAAATAATTACTAGAGCTTATCAGGTTTTTGCGAAAACGATTATCCCAAGCCATTCATAGAATGCCAACGGCATTTCGAACACTGCGCCATCTCTCGATTACTGCCGCAGTTTTTTTTTCTGGAAGCCTCCGAGAATGGAATTGCTTGCTGCACGCAAGCCATTTCGGAGGTCAAGTGTTCTTTTTTATTCTTCAACTTTTTACTCGGAGAGGGCGCAGCATGCAGGCCAGACTTTGTCTCCGTCGTGGCAGGTGTTCTGTGGTCGCGTCGACATCATTTACTTGTTTCGTGTTAACGTTTGCTTCTATTCTTTTTACGTGCTTACCCAAGGTGTGACGTTAGCCATGGATACAGTACACCACTAGCCCTTCAAGGACAATGTTTATGATGTGGTAGCGAGCGTCCTAGCAGTGTATACGTACGTTACAACGCGTGTCTTGCGAGAGAAATAAGCGATAACCTCACATCCGACGGTGTTTCAAAATCGCTCGAAACGTTTCTCCTAGGTTCTGAACCCACTGGCCCTCTCCTGGTCATTTTCCCCAATCTAATTGAGGTAGAACCACGGACATGGCGAGAGGAAGATCTCCCAGTCCACGCCAGAGAAACTAAAAGCAGAGACCTTGGGGGGGGGGGAGGTTGCGAATTGCAAAAGAGTTTAAAATCCCTTATTACCACCGCACGAAGCGTGGCACATTTTGAATGAATCGACCGCAGAACAGATTGTCACCGCCGACATTGCACTTTCAATTAACGGTGACGACGTGACGGCACTGGTCGACACTGGTGCGGACTTTTGAATACTGAGTGCGAATGTGGCAGACAAACTCAAAAAGCTGAAAACGGAATGGACGGGAGCGCATATTAGAGGAGCTGGAGGCCAGCTGCTGATGCCTACCGGAAAATGCACCCCACGAATCAATATTAGAGATCCATCATTCGTTGCAACCTTCATTATTCTTTTTGAGTGTTGTAAGCAGGCCATCTTCTGTCTTGCGGGAGTACGGTGCCATTATAAATATACCGTACGGTGTACTGACCTTTTCAGCGGACCATAGCGCAGCACTGCAGCGCGAGCCCATGCGCGTCATTGACGACGTGACCATGCCACCGTTATCATGCCGCCTCGTCTCTGTTACGTGTAACACACAAAATGCTGGAAAAGGTGTCCCTGAACAAGTATTGACGTTCTTACTCTCTCGAGGAATTGCTACTGCCAGAAGTCTCGTCAGTGTAGTGTCTGGGCAAGCAGAGGTCCTGTTGACGAACTTCAACAACAAGCATCGACACGTTACACAGGGTACCGTAGTTGCATACTTTGAAGAAATTGTCGAATTCCGCGAGTACTTCGCAGTGCAACAGGCAGAGACGCCAGCCGCTTCAACACCGCCACCTATCGACGGGCGCACAGATTTAACGCCAGCGCAGAGGCAGAGTTTTCTAGATGTTCTCGGCCAGTTTGAAGATTTTTTTATGAGCCTCGAGGGTAAGTCAACCGCCATTGAAAAAGCACCGAATCATAACGGAAGAGACGGCAAGACCCATTCGACAAAACTCATACCGCCAGGCACCAAAAGAATGCGAAGCAATCCAAGAACAAGTCCAGACAATGCTCGATGATGACATCATTCAGCCGTCAAAAAACACTTGGGCATTACTGGTAGTGCTAGTTAAAAAGAAAAACAGCAGCTTACGCTTCTGTGTGAACTACCGCAAGTTGAACCACGTGACATAAAAAGACGTATACCCATTTGCACGTATTGACGATTCGCTTGACAGGCTGAGGCATACAGGCTTCTTCTCGTCGATGGACCTGAAAAGCGGATATTGGCGAATCGAGGTCGATGAGGGAGACATAGAGAAGACTGCTTTTGTGACGCCTGACGGACTTTACGAGTTTGAAGTCTTGCCCTTCAGATTGTGCTTACCTCCAGCAACGTTTCAGAGACTGTTGAAGACCGTCCTATCAGGCCTTAAGTGGCAGACGTGTCTGGTATCCTTATACGACCTCATTGTGTTCTCAGCAACATTTGAGGAACGTCTCAGACGGCTGCTATTATTACTTTGAGCAATACAGTCCACTGGCCTAAGGCTGCAACCTGAGAAATATCATTTCGGTTTCAAGGAACTCCGATTCTTAGGACATGTGGCAAGCCATGAAGGTGTTTGTCCAGACTCCGACAAGATTGATGCCGTCAGAAAATTTCCGGTACCAACGAATAAGTAGGCCGTGAGAATTTTCTTGGCCTGTGCCTACTACCGCAAATTTGTAGCGAATTTCTCGCACATAGCATCGTTCTTAACACGCATAACGAGAGACAATGTTTCATTTTTATGGGGCTAAGATGACCAAGCAGCATTTCGCGATCTGCGACAGCACCTGCAGACACCACTTGTGCTTGCTCCCCTTGACGAAGACGCTCCTACTATAATCCACACCGATGCCAGCGACGTAGGTTTAGGCGCTGTACTCGTCCAGTGGTAAGACTCAGTCGAGCGAGTGATCGCATATACCAGAAGGACGCTTTCCCGTGCCGAGTCCGATTTTTCTACAATGAAAAAGGAATGTCTTGCTGTAGTATGGGCAGTTATGAAGTTTCGCTCATAGTTATACGGCCGCCCCTTCGATGTAGTCAACAACCACCACCCCCTTTGCTGGCTGACCAACTTGAAGAACCCACCTGGTCGCCTAGCGCGCTAGAGCATACGCCTACAATAATTCGATATGACGGTCGTCTATAAGTCAAAAGGGCAGCACTCCAATGCCCATTGCTTATCCAGGTCACCTATTAAGCAAGACGATGTCTCAGAAAAGAATAACTTGGCGTTTTTAGGAGTGGTCGACATGGTCACCATTTCGGCCAAGCCGAAAGACGACAGCGAGTTGCTTCCTCCTAGTAATTTTCTTAACGGCCAGTCTACAAGCGTTCCCAAGATATTTGCAAGAAGCCTGCCATCATTCTGCTTGTGCAGTGGTGTCCTGTATGAGAACTTTGCCTCCAGCGGAAGTGTCCACCTACTTGTCCCGACATCCATTCGCGATGAGATCCCGAGTGCTTGTCACAATGAGCCAACCTCCGGTATCCTCGGATACACGTGCACATTGGCCATAATCCAACAGAAGTACTACTGAACGAAGGTTTCAGGTACTGTAAAGTTTTACGTTCGCATGTGCTGTGATCGTCAACGAGGAAAATTACCATATTTAAATCCAGCCGGATCGTTGCAACTAGTTCAAGTGACCACCATGCCTTTTGCACAAATTGGAATGGACCTCCTTGGACTATTACCGACTTCGCATACTGGAAAAAAGTAGGTAATTGTCGCTACCGACCATCTTACTCGCTACAAAGAAACAAAGGCTTTATCAAGCGGAACCGCAGTAAAAGCGGCCCGATTTTTCAGCGAATATATCGTTCTAATGCATGGTGCTCTTTGGATTATAATAATGAACAGAGAACCGCTTTCACAGCCATGCTCCTTAAGTCAGTGCTTGAGCTCAGTGGAACAGCCCATTGAAAAACTACCTCTTATCACCCACAAACCAACGGCTTACAAGAACACCTCAACAAGACAATGCCGATATACTGAGTATGTACATCGACGTGAATCCTAAAAATTGAGACGACATTCTACCATACGTGACGTTTGTTTAAGACAGGGTGCATCAGGAAACTACCCGAAGCACGACATTTATTGTTCTTCACGGACGTGAAGTGACGACAGTGCTTGATGCCATGTTGCTGCACGACTGCGACAACACAGACACGGATGCTGAAGCTTTTACCCAAGTACCTAAAGAAGTGCGGCAGTTAGCACGCGTGCGAATTGCCCGGCAGCAGAGTTACGACGCTGTGATGTGATTGTGCATGTTTAAAAAGTGCGCCACTTCCTCAGCCAGAAGACGATAAAGATAACGCTTGGTTGCGGTACGTGTGGGCGTTAAAATTTTGGTCCAATGAGGTCCCTCCACGGAGATTTAGGAGAGCCACTGGAGAGGAACAGCGAAGCTATTAGCAGACGTGGCCGAGTCGGGACCGTATGAAGAAAGTGGCAAGGGCGCGGGAGGGGCGGCCAGCAGAGCTCCTGCATCAAGGACCCAGTGGGCTCCAACCAGGACACAGAGCTTCTTCTCGTCGCTTGACGTGGGCCAGGCTGGTTCCGGTCTTCTGGCGTTGGCCAAGAAACGTATTCGGCTTCGTGTCCGAGCTGCGGCTGCCGAACGCTGAAAGGTCACTGTCTTCGACCAGCCCGACGCTTCCTGCCGTGCCAGTCAACCACGTGAGCGTCTCAAGCTAATCACTAGTCTTTGCCCTGCTGCACGAGTGCGTCTTCAACATTAATCGGTCGCATCAGTTACAAGCCCCGCATCACCGCTGTCATCGTTTGCGTGAGTGCGTCCATGCCTTGGTAGCACTGCCTTCTCTGCAAGCACCACGTCCCGCTATGTTGTGACAAGGCTTATTTTCCACTGCACGCTTACTCCATGCACTGTTCACGTCTTTAACTGTTTGTTCTTCTTGCTAACCTCTTTCTAGTTATGCATGATGTGATCTTTGTGTGCTATTTGTTTTTTAGGGGTTTCGAAATATATTGAGTGTTGGGGATCTAGGTGGACGCAAAAGGTCTCGTCGGCTTATTTCCTGATGATGGTTGTGTCATCGGCTTTCTGTTTACACAAACCTACACGAGAGATTGCCCACTAAACGGCCTCGTGACAGACGCACAACGTTATAACCTGCGACTTCGATACGTCACTTATCAATCAGGCGAGAAAGTATGGGTTCGGAGACCTATCCGCAGACGCGGCATTTCTGAAAAGTTTGCTGAAGAAGTACTTTGGCCCCTACAATGTTGTACGGCACCTAAGTGACGTGAACTATGAGGTCATCCCTAACAGTTCCTCGCAAGCTCTCCCACGAAAATCAGAAGTCGTACACTTTGTGCGGATGAAGCCATATTGCAGTGAGCCAGTTGCATAATACATCAACTACATACACCGCGTGTTTTGTATCAGGGCATCGGGACGATGCTTTTCCTGGAGGGAGGCAAATGCTGCATTCAACCTGCAGAGAAGAGCTCGAACAGCAAGAAAGAAAGGCGAAGTTCTTGCCCGGTCCTCTTTACTAGCACCTTGCATCTAACTAAAGTGAGCTCTTATATATCTGACTTCTGCTGTGTCTGCGTTGTGAGAATATTGTACGTAATGCCACCCGATCCAGAGGCTGAATTTTGATGACATGTTGCTATAGCACATTCCAGCTCACTTAACGTAAATACAGGGTCTAGTTGAAAATGCTGGGTCCAAAAGCAAGCGTTAAAGTTCTGGCTGGCTAACGCGACAGAATTATCAATCAGGCACGCTGTGATGCGGCGGGCTTGCTGATAAGTTGGCTTAATTCACCTACTCCTACAACTTCCGGTTTGTCAAGGCTACAGCAAGAGCACGAAATGGGAAGCTCTGTGATACGAGGCCACTAAATGCTCAAGTTATAAGCCGTATTCTTGGAACAGATGTTTGGGGAGCGAGCATGCCACAAAATTACTCCAACATCGTTTACCTAAGTTTTCTAGCCATCTGCGCATTACACTGTGCATTTTCTGTGCATTTTTGTATTCTTCTAAACTTCCGCTCCGTAGATATGCCCTTTTTGAACGTCGTCTGATGGCTTTTAGATGTTCATACTCTCCGTCTAATGCAGCATAGTCTCTTGAACCTTTTTTCACATTTATTCGCATTATCTTGCAGAAATTCAGTAGACCTGTCGACTGTCGTAAGTTCATGACTTTGGTTTGTATGCAGTACGAAAAGCTTTCCAGTTCGCCAGTTTGCTGTAGTGCCTGATGTCGTCATTCCGCAAGTAAGGGTGATTTATAGGAATGGGAAAACGGTCACTCCCACGTGTTTCTACATCCATTTTCCTGCCCACACCATTCACTAGATCTTGGAACACATGATGACATCGATGCAACTCGAGTAATTATGCCCTCGTAGAAAAGTTCGGGAGCCGTCATTTAAAACTGTTGAATTACAATTGTCTGGGGCACACTGAACAACGTTATTACGTGCATGACATCGATCACTCCCCCAGATTATGTTGTGCGCATGAAGTACACATATAAATGTATATGAATTAGAAATATTGACAATATTTGTTAGCTCTTCCACCGAAATGCGGCTGGAAGGTTGTAGGCAAAAATTCATCACTGTTATGCACTGCTCACCAAATGTGCGAGCGACGAGCAAGCGACAAGCAAGCAATTGAGCAAGCGACAAGTTTCGGGAAGTCCGAATTATTTGAGTGAACCTGGTGAAAAGGTAGGTTCTTTCTGACGTGCAGATGCACCTTGCTAGGACCACTTCGACGAGATGACATATATCACGCAGTTAGAGAGGCGGAAATTATCATTATTTCTTCCTCTTGGATGCAGAGTATTGGAAAGTTATATTGCAGGAGGACTTTACAGAAGTCAGCCTACATCCTTCGAAGACTGTTGGCGTTTTACTGCTATATGGAGACACTTTTACAGCGCTTATTTATATGTTACTTGTCACAGGTTTGACCCGGATTCTTGACACAATAATGCTTGTAGAGGCAGCAGGGTTTTTACGTCTTGCGGGATGTTTGCTTCCGGTAGAGCAGACAGGACCGCCTTAACTGCTGCGAAAAGCATTGGTTGAAACAATTGCATGACTGATGCAAAGGCACGGTCCCCATCAAATTGTTCAGTCTGTGAGGCTTGTTGAGAATGACGTGACGTTCCGATGATGTAGCTGGGGCAAACTCTGGTGCTGTCGGCTCTGCTACTTTCCGGCTGAGATCGCTTGGGCATTCGCAGATTTGACCCGTAGGTTGGGATACTTTTTGTACTTCTCGTGAGGAATCTCTCGGGTGTGGCCTTGGCGGTTCTCTTGACGTATTTGTCGGCTATTGTTGTTGCGGTGTTCGCTGAGGTAGATTGCTTACAGGTTGAACAATCTCAAGGTTTAGAAGGGGTTCATTAGGGCATGGTTTTTTTCCATGGATAATTTCATGCCCACGCAATTTGCAGCAGCCTAATAATGAGGCAGCGTAATTACCTGCACAGTTTGCACACTTAGGCTGAAGAACTGATTTGCACTCCTTATGGTGGTGTTCTGAGAAAATCCTACACCGGCGTGTGTTACGACAGTATTTCGTCGTGTGTCCGAATCGCTGGGTGTTATAGCACCGAACTGCTAGACCAAGATATTCTTTTACTCGGGGACTGGGGAGTCCTAAATAGATTCTTCCTGGAATCGGGCGGTCGTTTTGGAAAAAGAGAATCACTGAGTTAAGTGGACGTGACATTACTGCCCCCCGTCTTCCTGGCGGTAATATTTCACTTGCCGACACGCCGATATAAGCCTTGCATTACTCAAGTACTCCAGGAGTTGTTCGCGGAAATACTGCAGAGGCACATGCTTCACTTTCCCAACGTTCCAACTGTATGACTCTGGGATGAAAGACGTAACTTCCAGGCCGCCTACATTCGAAAACATCAGAAGACGCTTGGCTGAAGCTAAGGAAGCAACGCTGACACTGAAGCTTCTATCTCTGGTCGTTCTAAATGTCTGCACTTTTTCTTTGGCAAGGAAAACTACTTCGGCTGGCATTCGATTGGAGTTCACTTTCCAGAAACTTGCACCTTCAGCTGTTGGACGAAAGACGACTGGGATGCCTCTGCTCGTTTCTTCTTATACGCAACCAACGTAAATGCTTCATCTTCACCCATGTCTTCTTCATCACTTAGGTAATAGGTTGACATTTTATCGCCGAAAAATTCTCTTACAATTAAAGCTTCTTGCTCTCAGCTTCATCGTCTTCCATTGCTGCTGGGCTCACTGGAGACATTTCGTGGTTGTGAATGAGCAAACGTGCCGGCTTTATATTGTTTTGGCCCGCCTGTGAGCCCCCAGGCTTTTCATTGTGTCCTGCGGTATAACTCATGTGGGTTGACGCACTTGGACAAGCACACTACTTGTGGCGATGGTTATCAACCACCGTAGTGGTCGCATACTAGCCACGTCTTTGTTACAGTCCCCTCTTACCTGTAGGGCAACGAGCCCTCGAAGTCTTCACCCAATGTTTTGCTGACACACCAAGGAGAAATGACTGTCAGCGTCATAGTCCAAAAAAAGAGCGAAAATTGAACACTGCACAGGTACAGTGACCATACAGAGCCACTTCTTCTTCTTCTTCTCTATATATGAAAATATTTATGTTTCTCTAATAGTGCCAGTTGGGTTAAAGCGTTATCAATCCTAATTATTCCCAGTCCATGCATGCGACAAAGTTTATATGTGTAGAAAAATTTGATTTCCATTATTATTAAGTTTTCTAAACAAATTGCAGTGTGAAGAAAGATATGGTACCCTGGACACAAGGCGTGTTGCTCTTTTTTTGCGAAACCACCAGTTTATGAACATTTGTGGCTGTAATCGTCCCCCACTCAAGAATTCTGTATTTAACTAAAGAAGTCATAGCTTTGCCACAAAGGTGAAGCAATGAAGGCGATAGCTAGAAATTGGAAGGTCGCGCGCAGAATGGCAAGCAGATCAAAAGGTGTCTCGCATTTCTCACGCTCAAATGACGCACGAAAGTACGTACAGGTGCAGATGAACGCGAATAAGCGTCTCAGTTGTTACTTCGCTGTATTTGAAAAGCACACCCTTTTCGCTAAGGGAGGCTGTGCGACGATTGCAGTGACCTTTGTGCGCCCCATAACTACAACATAACCGTTCTCACAAAACCCGAAATCTATTCAAGACGTACGATTCTCCCCACTGCAAGATAAGGGCGTGCCAGCGAATGTGCACCTTCTTATTCTGTGCGCGGGCGAAAGTATGCGTGAGAGATGAGAGCCGCCGTGCGCTGACTGTGCCATGTTGCTGTTAGTGCTGATAACACGATAGTTTTCCTACGGGATGTCCGCCAACAGCGGTAAGTGATAGATATTAATAGTTTGCTGGTTGAAAGGAGCTACTCATCGGTATCTCGATGGCTAACGCCTCGGATCAACGCCTCCTAGAAAAACTATGCCTGGAACGTCGCTCTTTTTCCAATTGAGAGTTTCCTGCCAGCACAAAATCTCGGAGCTCATGCCTCCTCCCGCGTGTTGTGACCGTTCACCGCGTAGAACCGCTTGCCTCCGTACCACTCAGTCACGTGACATTACCTCACCGCTCTGCCACGTGACATCACAGCTGCTCAGAGGCAACTGCGAGAGCATTGCTGCGTTCGCAAAGGGTGGCCGCCAAAGGCGTTCGCCTCCGTATCGGAGGGGGGGGGGGGTAAAATGCGAAAGTAGGGTGGTGCGTTCGCGGCTCACGTTCCAGGCATAATTTTTCTGGGAGGCATTGCTCGGATTCACTATGCTGCGGTCCTACGTTCGATTCCGCGTGCCAGTGTTCTGGGATTTTTCCCCCTTTCTTTTATTTTCATATATATAGATACGTATATATATACGAGACATGACATAACAAATGCTTTTATTGCCATCACAATAAAACATTTTGATATGAAAACAAGACTTCGCGTGAATACGGTATCTACAGAGGACACGAGATTTTTAATTCTGGAGGGTTGTCGACGTAGCGATGCCGTTTATCGTAGAGCTAATTTTGTGAGACCCGAGCAGCACAGAGCTCCGTGTGCGCACTTATACGAGCAACAAGAGCTCGGGAAGTAACGTCCTAGCATAGCTACATGCTTCGTACGGTGATATCAGATAAAAGAAGCGTTTCAAATGAAAGAATGGGTGACAGCCGTACAGAAAAAAAATTGGTGAGTAGCTGGCACTGTCCTGTCTAGACGAATTGTAAGAAGTAACGTGCGGTAGAGTGGCCTCTCAATTACGGCAGTCAGCACAGACGTACAATGCTAACATATTCATTGAAGTTTGGTGTAGGCGCTTGGTAAGACAGGTGATATGTAGATGGTAGGCTGTAGTTAGTTGATTTTTGGTGAAGCAGGTGTAAAAGAGCTCGTCAATGTTTCTTGCGAGAAAGCAGCGGCCATGATCTTGAGCAGCTGGCGCGAAATCCCCTGCTCAAGAATGACGTCAATAAGCAGAAGGTCTGTGACATTTTTAGCGCAGCTAGTCGGCAACGCACGCGTTCTGCCACGCCTGGTTGCATAGTCAGTTGTGACAGTAACTCATTTGTTGCCTGATACAGACATAGAAAAAAGTTCGAGGAAGTCGAGGGTGACGCGAAAGAATGGCTTCGGTGTAATGTCTCACCAACTTGCTGAAGTTTTCTCGCTTCACATTTTGCAATGTGACTGTATATATTTCCTGACCATTCTGAAGACACAGTTTTCATGACTACTGATACCTATACTGAATCAAACTCCTTCTCGTAATCTGTGAAGGTTATGTATAGTGGTTGGGTGCACTCTGAGAATTTCTCTAGCGCCGGTTTGATAGCTGTGATGTCGTAGATTGTTGTGTAGCCTGTTCAAAATCTTCCTTGTTCCTTTGTCTGACTGAATTCTGTTACCTTAATTTTGTTAGCAATTACCTTTGTAAATATCTTCTTATTGGCGCTAGTATGCCCTTGGAATCAGTTAAATAAAAAGAAAAAGTTCTGTTTTGTATAAAGGCCAAGAGTGCTCGATGCAGTAGACCGTGCGTCTAGCGCGTCAAGCAAGGTGATTGACCGGGGTGGTTGTGATGGCTGCGTACGTGGCAAGTTCGAGCCTGGTGAAGGCACAGACAGGTTCCCAACAGGTGATCGAGCGTTGCCGCTGTGGCTGGGGCATTGCATAATGGGCATGTCATTGGGCGAGGCTTTGCACCGAATCTCCATGTAGCCTGGATTGCAGGAGTCAAGGCGGTGCCTATATGAATTCTCCTGAGCGCGACCTCCTCTAGGTGAGTTAAGCCACCGGGAAGGTCGCATCCACGCGGAGGAATGAGTGCACACGTGGAACGCCGGAGGGTTTCTTTGTGCACAAGCCAGCTGTCCTTCGGGGAAAACAAAGTAGTGGCAGCGATTGTTGAACAGCCGCTGAATGGCAAGTGGCATCTGCTTCCAATTGAGCTGGCGCAGACGGGCAGGTTCACCATACGTGGACAGGTCACGCACATGAGTGAATTTCAAATACCTTGCACACAACGATGAGCAAGCTGATCGGGCTGTAGCTCTTCAAGTCCTTGTCGTCCCCAATTATTATGAATTAAGATGATCTCAGTCTTCTCCCCAGATTTTATTATGCTCCCTATTAGGAGACACTTCTTAAACAGGGTGGCTAGTTTCTTCAACACACTCTGTCCTCCGTCTTTCAGCAGATCGGATGTTACCTGATTCTGAATAGCAGCTTTTTCTCTTTGCATCACCTCTAAGGCTTTCCTCACTTATTCTCTCTTTACTTTCGGGATGCCATTTGGGTCGCTGCTAGTTCTTACATTAAGGCCGTGGTTGTCATGGCTACTGAACACATCTCTTTGAAACTTGAACGAATACGCCAAAACAGAAGTACACACAAACCCAAGCAGCATAGGAATCGGCTACATCTTGGTGCGGAAGACTGACAGCCTGGAAAGGGTGATCAGTTATGCTAGCCGGTCGCTACTCAAGGCCGAAGCCAACTATTCCACACAAGAAAAGAAGTATCTTGCCTTCAAATGAGCAGCGTCAACGTTTTGCCCCTACCTCTACGGCAGGCCTTTCCAAGTTGAGAGCGACCACTACGCCTTGTGTTGGCAAGCTTACTTGAAAGTGCCATCAGACTGCCTCACACAGTGAAGCCTCAGACTTCAAGCATTCGACGTGACGGTCGTTCACAAGTCTGCAAGAAAGCACTGAGACGCCGACTGCTTGTCTCGTGCCGCGTCGACATACCACCGGCCTATGAGCCAGATTAGAACGGCACCTTTGGAAGCCCCATCTAGTGGCTAAGGCACTCGGCTGCTGACCCGCAGGTCGCGGGTTCGATTCTCGGCTGCGGCGGCTGCATTTTCGATGGAGGCGGAAATGTCGTAGGCCCGTGTACTCAAATTTGGGTGCACGTTAAAGAACCCCAGGTGGTCAAAAGTTCCGGAGTCCACCACTACGGCGTCTCTCATAATCAAATGGTGGTTTTGGGACGTTAAACTTCACAAATCAATCAATGGAACCTTTGGAATGATGACTGCTGACGACATCATCGCGTGACAGCGAGCTGACCAGGAACTCAGTAGCCTTGTGGAACACCTTGAGGGTAACAGCGCAACTGTTTCGATTGTTTTCAACGGAGCACTGGAGTCATTCTTGCAAAACAGAGTTCTCTTAAAAAAGAACTTTTTGCCCCTTCAAGCCTACCACCGTCTCGTGGCTCCTTCACCAGTGCGACCAGAAGAGCTTGAGGCCCTACTCGACGGCCCGAGAACTGAACACCTCAATGTTTCCTGTACGCTCACAAGAATGCAGGAAAAGTACTGCTGGCCACGACATTTCGCCACCACCATTGGTTACGTCAGGATCCGCCGAGACTGTCAGCGACGAAAGACACCGCCGACTAGGCCAGCTGGACTTCTCCAGCCTATTGAGCCACTTCGCTAGCCGTTCCAGAAAATTGGCATAAACTTACTGGGGAAGTTACCGACGTCCAATTTTGTGAACAAGTGGATGGCCTACTGACTACCTCATGCGCTGCACCGAAAGAAAGGCCCTGCCCAAAGGCAGTACCTTCGAAGTAGCAAAGTTCTTCGTCGAGAACATCGTCACGCGTCACGGAGCTTCATAGGTCCTCATTACTGATTGAGCTACGGCCTTTACGGTGGGCCTAATTCAGGAGATCCTGAGGAACAGCACCGGAAGCCACCACCGAACCACCACCTACTACATACAGACCAATGACCTCGCCAAGCGTCTTAATAAGACCATTGCCGATATGCTGGCCATGTACGTCTACGTCGAACACGAGATATGGAATACTGCCGTAGGTGACCTTTGCGCATAACACTGGGGTGCAAAAAACGACGGAAATGACACTGCTCAAGTTGGTGTATCGAAGGGGCCCGATGCCATGAAGCTCTATGCCATGTTATCCAATGTCAGCTACGAATACAACATTGACGTGACTGTCTACACCCAGTGCACTGAAGAAGCTCGACAGCTCGCCCTCCTCCACATCAAAAACCAGAGATTACCGACAGACGATGTTACTATTTTCGAGGAAGCTTCGTGGTATACCAGCCCGATGAACTTGTTTCGGCAAGCATGCCGAAACACCGATGTTGGTTCAGTGAAAAACTTCTGCGGCGGTACGTCGGACCATTGAGGGTAAGTCAACGTCTCGGCTTCTCCCCTACGACGTCGTCCCCGATCGCATTACGAACTCTTACAGGCGCCGATCGTGATCTGAAGTCATTCATATCACACGCCTCAAGCCGTTTCATGCGCTTTATCGAGCTAAAATAGTGTATTTTGTGGTTGCTGTTATCGCTCTATTATAATTTAATGCTTGCATTTTCTTGCTATATTATTGTATTCTCATCTTCCGGTGAAGCATTGGCATGATGCCTTTTAGAGAGGGGGAGCGCCACGTTCCTTCCTCAAGTTTTGTTAACGCTCCGTTATAATGAGGCGATAACAGAAATTTTGGGACTGTAGTAAATTATTTCTTTAAGATCACGCCCACTTCACGAACATTACCCATTATTCTGGAACCTACGTGGCCGCTAGCGATAACGGTAGAAAGTTTCATGACACGCGTATAAATGTACTGCGTTTCACCGCTTCTCAATTGATCCGCGGCCGACGCTCTGTTCGTTGCTATCAGTGCCTGTGTATTGCTGCAATCTGACCTTCAGTTTCCTGGCCACAAATTCAGCGAAATAAACAGGTTCATCTTACCTTCAATTCTGCTCTCTATATTCACGTCACGACGCTGAGACAAATTATAGTTGAAATCAAGAAGAAAAATGAACATTGGCCGGGCACTTAGCGCGTGGGCAGGATAACCAGTGGTCAATAATTGTAACTGACTTGATACCCAGCGAAGGCAAGCAGCTAACGGGGAGATAGAAAGTTAGATGGACAGATGAGAACAGGAATTTTGTGGGTATAAACTGGCAGCAGCGCGCACAGGACTGAGTTGACTGACGGAACATGGAAAAGACCTTTGTCCTTCAGTGGGCACAGTCAGCTTCGTGACGATGAATGACGCCTGACCTAAAGGGCGGTCTTAGAAGTTGAATATATCTTTATATGTAGCCAGAACATGGTGGAGTTGTGGAGCCTGAAGCAACAGGTCAGGGGCAATTGTTTGCACATCTACGTTGCTGGGTGCGCTTGCTGGGTTCGTTGCAACAGTTGACAAACCATCTTATGCGTCTATTGTCAGGATGCATCGAGTGCTGAGAAATTTACCTACGATATGCCTTGTGGGAGAACTTGGGTACACTTGCTAAAGTTGAGGAGCGTTAACCGGACGCAGCTGTCGACGACAGGCACAAGTGTATGAGCCACAGGTATATTAGGAGCCAAGAGGTAGTCAACGAATAAGGACATGATTTAGTCGCCGTCAGGAAGTAAAGGTGACGTTGTCAAGGCCACACACGTCATGACTTGCGGTGAAAGTCGAGCCAAATCAACGGAGCATAAGCGGTGTGCCTTCAAAGCTGGTGTATCAAGAAGCCAAGGTAGTTCAAGTGGAAGAATTTCGGTTGATTGATTGATTGATTGATTTGTGGGGTTTAACGTCCCAAAACCACTATATGAATATGATAGACGCCATTGTCGAGGAATCCGGAAATTTCGACTATACCTGGGGTTCTTCAACGTGCACCCGAATATGAGCACACTGGCCTACAGCATTTTCGCCTCCATCGAAAATGCAGCCACCGCAGCCGGGATTCAATCGCGTGACCTGCGGTTTAGTAGCCTTAGCCACTAGACCACCACGGTGGAGCGAAGAACATTGGTTGCATATTCAACTTCTGTTAAAGCATCAGGCGATGCCATTTTAAGAAAGGGGCAATGCCACGCTCAAACTGGCAATATTCCTGCATAATATACATTTTAACGTCAACATGAACATCAAAACTGGCACAGTTTTTCAGGATTGTGCTAAAGCCTGCGACAATGTACCTCACAAGCGACCTAAAGTTTTCACTTTTGCCCTACAACCTACTGTCGTCAAATGGATAACGAAATTTTCAGCAATCCTTTACAGTCTCTCACTGTAAATAACAACCTGTCAATCCCTGTTCATGTAACATCAGACGTCCTTCAAGGTTCCGTTCTTGCACCACTTTTATTCCTCGTGTATATCAATGACCTACCACTGCATGTTACTAGCAATATTACAATGTTTGCAGGCGATTGTGGTATATATCGCAGTGTACGAACGGTACCAGATCAAAAAGCTCTACAGGAAGACCTCTATAGCGTATTAAAATGAAGCGTGGAAGCTTGGGCGAATTTGTAGGACATAACTGAATGCAGGAACAGTGCTACCTACAGGTAGTTACTTCGTAACTACGGAAGCGAAAAAACAAGGACAGAAAAGAGCGCTGACTTTCAACAAAGATTTAATATCGGAGTGGTGTACATATATAGGCGAAAAATAAGAAAAATGGGCATGCGTAGAAGGGTGCAGGAACAACTACTGCGATACAATGTCAGCAAAACTCTTGTCTCTTGTTGAACGGGCTGAGAAAACAAATGCATATGTAACTTAAAAAAGATCGAGATACGCCATCTCCTTTTGCAACAACGCGACCGATGGGCAACTTACACATTTACCGTCAAACTTGTTTATTTGATAAACTTCAATTATCTCACGCGTGGCCTGCGAGTTGTACTTGCTTAATACCTCGCAACGCTCAAAAACGAGCACGCAGCCGCAGTCTCTGCAGTGGATTTCGAGGTGTCCTTGAACTAGGTTGTGTACATTGTTATTGTGCTCTTTTAAACGGTCATTAAGGCACCCTCCGGTGGCCCTATGTATGCCATTCCGCACGAAAGCGGAATGAGATATACGACACCATTAACACAAGGTACAAAGCGCGTTCTGTGTTTCACAGTGCATCTTCCTTTAATAGCAGCTGGATTATTCACCAGCTTACAAAGCTTTGTAAGTTTTTCTGGGGCGGAAAATATAACAGTGACACCAGCGCGTTTACCGATGTTTTTCAGCCGATGCGACACGTTATGCAGATATGGAACTGCAACATATTTCATGGGAACAGACGCGCTTTGGGGCTGAGATCGCCCTCCTTCATTTTTAATTTGCTTCAAAAGTTTTTCTGCAACAGCAGAAATCAGGGCGCTTGAGTAACAGGCGCCTAAGAGGCGCTCTACCTGTGCTTTCAAACTGCACTGCATCGATTGTGGGCATGACCTCTTGAGAGCGTTTACCAGGCAACCTTTAATGATACCCCTTTTCAACAATTATGAATGAGCTGAGTGGAAAGGTAAAAGGTGTTTACCACTTCTCGGTGAAAACAGCCAGCACAAATGAGTACTTTTAAGACAGAGTGTTAGGTCTAAGAACCTAATCAAATTTCCAGACGGTAACTCATGCGTGAGTTCAAGAGGAAACAAGTGCTTCTTAAACAAATCTAGAAGACTAAGGACAACAACTTCAAAAACAGTATCCAAACAATCATTAAATACAATGAAATCATCAACAAACCTATAGACCTTCACAACGAGAGACAAGTCGAGATCTTTTTGAATGTGGCGATCCTTGTGCGCGAGAAAGATGTCACTCAGGACTGGTGCCAAACAGGAACCTACGCAAACGCCGCTTTTTTGAATAAAATGTTGCTCCCAAGATGCAAACGTTGACTTTAAATAAATTGAAAGCAATTCCAGAAAACCTTGAACTGGCATACCTTCGCATTCTGGAAGTTTATCGACCCAAACGAATCAATGCATTCTTCTAAGCACTGGAGCAGTTCGTTATGTGGAAGTGAATAATATAGATCTTTCACGTCTATTGAGAAAGCCTTCATTCCTTTGTCATTAGACCTTAAAAACTTAATAACCGCCTCAGAGTCTTTTACAAGGAAAGGATCGTCAATCGTTAAAAGGTTCCGCATAACGTATCTGCATAACGTGTCGCATCGGCTGAAAAAAAATCGGTAAACGCGCTGGTGTCACTGTTATATTTTCCGCCCCAGAAAAGCTTACAAAGCTTTGTAAGCTGGTGAATAATCCAGCTGCTATTAAAGGAAGATGCACTGTGAAACACAGAACGCGCTTTGGACCTTGTGTTATTGGTGTCGTATATCTCATTCCGCTTTCGTGCGGAATGGTATACATAGGGCAAACCGGAAGGTGCCTTAATGACCGTTTAAGAGAGCACAATAACAATGTACACAACGTAGTTCAAGGACACCTCGGAATCCACTGCAGAGACTGCGGCTGCGTGCCAGTTCTTGAGCGTTGCGAGGTATTAGGCAAACACAACTCGCAGGCCACGCGTGAGATAATTGAAGCTTATCAAATAAACAAGTTTGACGGTAAATGTGTAAGTTGCCCATCGCTTGCGTTGTTGCAAAAAGAGATTGCGTATCTCGATCTTTTTTAAGTTACATATGCATTTGTTTTCTCAGCCCATTCAACAAGAGACAAGAGTTTTGCTGACATTGTATCGCAGTAGTTGTTCCTGCACCCTTCTACGCATGCCCATTTTTCTCATTTTTCGGCTATATATGTACACCACTCCGATATTAAATCTTTGTTGAAAGTCAGCGCTCTTTTCTGTCCTTGTTTTTTCGCTTCCGTAGTTACGAAGTAACTACTTGTAGGTTGCGCTGTTCCTGCATTCAGGAATTAAAATCGTGTGATACCTGGTTATTGTCTCTTGTTAATTAATGCAAAAATCGTAAAAGTGTCATTTTCTTGCAGCCTGAAGCCTCTCGTCTTTCTTTAAAAAATAGTTGCCATACAACTGGACCTAGCATCATCACCTGGGTGTCACTGTGTGCATTGACCTATTCTGGCGCATTCATGTCACCAAGATCATATCGACCTGTAACAAAACATTAGGTTTCTTATAATGTGACTTCCACTACACTTTACAGCCCGTAAAACTGATCGCTCATTAAATGCTCGCACGGCCAAAAATCGGATACACGTCATTTCTCTGGCACTTACACCTGGCATACCTCACCGAATCGGGCGGCCAGATTACTAATTCTGCGTATTGTTATGAAAACAGTGTCACGTGACCAATTATAGAAAGCAGTCTTTCACCTCTCGCTCAACGGTGCCGTCTCGCCAGCCTATCACTCTACCACAATTTCTCCTTCAGCCCTCCTAATCAACCACCTTACATCTCACCCGCAGCGCGTACATCTAGCCGCCTAGGTCACTCACACCAGGTCTCGCGTTCCCGTGCACGAACCACGCCTTTTTCATCCTTATTCTTTTTCAGAACTCGCTCAGAATGGAACGGCCTTCTCGAGGAAATTGTTACTACCACCTGCCGATCTCTTCATTTGGGGCACCTCACGAAATATATTGAAACTAGCAGTGCGTAATAAAGAATGCAGTCGTGTACTAACAAAACTTGAGAACAACAAACATATTGCATTGGCTATACTTTCGTAAAGGGCACTTTTGTGTATTTTTAACCAGCCCTTATGTAACAGCCCCTTGGTGGTCTTTGGGCTATCCAACTGAACTGAACTGAACTAGAACACCATGGTTGCATAAAAAATTCAATCCAAGAACGACATCTTTCGGGCATTGCTCAAGAACAGGAAACAAAACTGGTATCTGGTAATCAGTAATGGGGACAGTGCTGTTCACATTCGTAAGACGGCAGGATTTCTTTCGTTGGTGACATGAACAATAAAATTAACAGCCGGGCTAGCACTTTCTTCAGGTGGCGGCTAAGTCAGGCACTCACCAGTGAAATATGTTTTCCAGTATGAAGAAGCACAGAAACAGTGTGACGTCACTCAAATTTAGCCTTGTCAGCAGAAAGGGCTTCAGATGGCAGTACTAGATGCAGCCTGGCCTCCAAGAGCTGCATTCCTCAGTTTCCCTGTTGGAAGTATAGTGGCGAGGTAGACCGTCGTCGCTGAGAAGAGGGCGACGTATCGGCGGCGAACGGGACTCGTGACTTCGGGGTGAGAGTGAGCGGCTGTGCAGCGTAGCAGAGGCATCGCGGGTGTACAATTCGAAAGGTGTAAAATCGTGGTAGTTATCGGCGCATGACTCAGGAGGCCGGACACGGCGGTAGTTGTCGGCGCGGTCAGCAGAGGCATACTGTGTTTCAGGCGAAGACCGACGGTCGTTACGATACCGTGTGGCGTGCTCTAGCGGCGACAATCGGAAACACATTGGCTGATAATGTGCAATTCGTCATTAGGCCGCGTTACGAGAGTGTCGATACAGTCATTCCTGGCAGTGGAGACCGGGGCTGAGGCGGCGACCATGAGGGGTAATCATTTGCCCGAGACCAAGCAGCGGTGCAGACATTAAAACAAATATTGCTCAGTTCGTCCCGCACAATTGCCGACACCAGGGAAACCGAGAGCCTGTGAAAATCGTTGTGGCCATTGTTGAAAACATCAGATGTTGCTGCTTCTTCCCGACAGATGATTCGTGTACCATGCTGAGAAGATCAACTCCAAATCAATCAGCGCTTACAAACTTTAAACTTATGGTGTTCTAAACGGGGTATGAAAATTAGCATCAAGAAATTCACTTATACACACATCACAAAAAAGGGAAGTGCTTTTGTTTGCGTATAGCATAAGTGATAATATGCTGGTGAAAGTATGTAGTTTCAAATACTTGGGTATAGCAATAACAGATAATTTGAACTGGCTTACTCATATGGAAAACATTTTTCAGCCAGCATATTGTCACGGGGTTGTGACGTGGCCGAAGACAGAAGACTTTGCGTTAAAATTTAGCTGTTTATTTGGGCGAACCTGTGCCCGGTAAACGGAAAGTCCGATTACCGTAGCAGTCTTGGACTAATAGCGGCGAACGGAGAGTCGGCCGTCGATCAACTACTGATAAGCGGCGGAGCGCGTTGGCATTTGTACTCTTGCCGTCGAATGTTCTAGCGTTATCGCTGGCGGTGGCGTAGGTTCCAGAATAATCTGTACAGTTCGCAGAGTAGGCGTGATCTTACCGAAAGGATCTACAACAGTCCGGAAGCTTCTCAAAAACTACAGGTGCGGTTTGCGCTGAGAAATGTGTAGTGTTTTGGGACGATAACAAAACTTGGGAGTGGAACGTGGCATTGCCCCCCTCTGAAAAAGACATCGTCCCGATGCTTTAACTAAAGATGAAGGTACAACAATAATGCAAGAAATTACAACGAATAAGTTACGATACAATAATAATACAAAAACACTGTTTCAGTTTGTTAACGCGCATAAAACGTCTTGAGGCGCGCGACATGGACGGCTTCAGGTCGCGATCGGTGACGTTGAAAGTTCGTGATGCCGTCTGGGACAACCTCGTAATCAAGTGGGCCGAGACGTCGAAACACCCTGTACGGCCCCGCCGCGGTGGTCTAGTGGCTAAGGTACTCGGCTGCTGACCCGCAGGGCGCGGGTTCGAATCCCGGCTGCGGCGGCTGCATTTCCGATGGAGGCGGAAATGTTGTAGGCCCGTGTGCTCAGATTTGGGTGCACGTTAAAGAACCCCAGGTGGTCTAAATTTCCGGAGCCCTCCACTACGGCGTCTCTCATAATCATAGAGTGGTTTTGGGACGTTAAACCCCACATATCAATACACCACCCTGTACGGTCCGAAGTACCGTCGCAGAGGCTTTTCACTTAGTCCACGTCGGCGTATTGGCGTCCACACCCAAACACGTTCACCGGGCTGGTATTCCACGATGATGATGATGATGATGATGTTTGAAGTTTTGTGGCGCAAGGGCCATTTCACGGCCAAAGACCACCATTTCATCTTAATAAAAACATGGACAATGATTGTGATGAGCGGCTGTATAACGGCCTTAAAACTCCTCGCGGTAAGGCGGATAAAAACATACAAGTAATAAAATCATGACCATGCCGTGAAAGGTGTGTGTGGTGTGAATAGATGACAAAAGCTGGTGATAATAAAAAACGATGGTGGACATGTATGGCATTAGCACAAGTGCCTCACTCGTTCATACCCTTGCGTCCAAGGGCCGTGAGGCAAATACTTTCTTGTGTAGCCACCGCAGCAAAAACCTCTCAGCAGAGGTCGTGCTACAGAATACCCGGGTATATGACATGAAAACTATGAATTTCTTTTAAAAACGCTAACAATTATTTATGACTAAAAAGCGGTTCCCTACAGACGAACATTTCAGGGTGTAAAGGTATATGTTGTCGGTTGGGTAATGGAAAGTGTTGTTTTTTAGAGTTTCTAACTCTTTGCACTGGATTAACATTTGTAGCACCGTTAATGCTTCACCACATCTGTCACACAATGGTGGATCGCCACCGGACTAAAGATATGTGTGTGTCGTGTATGTGTGTCCTATACTGAGCCTCGTTAGTATTACCTCTGTATGACGTGACTTTGATAGTGGCAGCCAATGACCAAGGTGTGGCTTAATAATGTGTAGTTTGTTTTGTGTGTGTCTATCCTACTTGCTCTGCCAGTAGTCCCTGAGGTTTTCTTTAAGAGACGGCTTAAGATCAAGGGCCGGGATCGATATGGGTGTAGGGGCAGTGCTTTTGTGGACGGATGCAGCGAGCTGATTCGCCCTCATGTTGCCTTGGATCTAACGGTGCCCTGGCACCCAGCACACTACAACATGTTGTTTGAGTGTGTAGAGTGTGCATAAAATGGAGTAATGGGAGACAAGGACTGGGTTTTTTTGTTTTTAAGCGTGTGCAAAGCCGTTACCACACTGAGGGAGTCCGTATAAATTACTGTTTTTGTATTTGTAATTGCTTAGTGTGTTTAGCCGCCACATATATTGCATAAGCTTCCGCTGTGAAGACACTTGTGCCTGGATGTAGAGGGCCAGCATACGAAAAGGATGAGCCGACAGCAGTGTAGGACACAGAGGAGTTAGACTTGGAGGCATCTGTAAAGAACTCAGGACGTGTGTACTTGTGTTGAAGTTCCAGGAAGAATGTTTGGATATGGGCAATAGGCGCATGTTTTCTAACTAATAGAAAAGACACATTGCAGTCTATAGTCTGCCACTGCCACGGTGGCGGATATGCTACAAGAGCCATTAAACTGTGTTCAAGTCACACTCCAGTTTCCTCAGCTAGACCCTTCAGGCGAACTTAGGAGGGCTGCCTCATCGAAGGCCTGTTTCGAAACAGAATGGAGCTCGACAAATCATTAATTGTAGAGTGTGAGGGGTGCTTCTTGTCTGCTTTAACCTTAAGCAAATAAACAAAGGACATGTAAGTTCTCTGCAGATGAAGCGACCAATCACTTTACTCAACGTAAAGGCTTTTTACGGGGCTGGTGCAAAACGCACCCGTAGAAAGGTGGATGCCCAAATGGTGCACGGGGTCCAGCATCTTCAAAGCACTTTGAGTCGCGGACTGATAGACAACTGCCCCATAATCTAAGCGGGTGTGAATGAGGCTTCTATACAGATTCATGAGACATTGCCTGTCACTACCCCACGTAGTAAGTAACAACACCTTTAAAACCTTCATGGCTTTTAAACATTTTGTTTTTAAATACTAGATGTGCGGTACGAAGTCAACTTGTTGTCCAAGATTAAGCCTAAGAATTTATGCTCCGCATTAACAAACAGACGTTGAGCGTTCAGTTCAATGTCGGGTTCTGAGTGCATGCCTCTCTTTCGGGAGAACAAGACACACGCGCTTTTTTGTGGGTTCAGTCGGAATCCGTTTTTTGCCCATTTGGAGACCTTGTTTAAACCTAACTGAACCTGCCGCTCACACATTGCCAAGTTGCATGACTTGAAGCCAAGCTGAACGTCGCCGACATATCTAAAATAGAACATATTGCGGGGGATGGACAGGTGCAAGAAATAATTTTGATAATAATAAGTGTACAACTAAGTATACCACTTTGCGGCACGCCTGTTTCCTGGACAAATGTTTGGGAGAGAACACTGCCCACACGGACCCGGAATGTCCGATTGGACAAGTAACTCTCGAGTATAAAAACATTCTACCGCGCACGCCAAGGTGGGACAGGTCTCTTAGAATTCCAAAGTGCCATGTTGTATCATAAGCCTTTTCGATATTGAAAAACACAGAGAGAAAATATTGTTTATGGACGAAAGCGTCTCTGATCTGTGCCTCGATACAAACAAGGTGGTCTGTGGTGGATCTACTCTATCGAATCGCGCACTGAAATGGGTCTAGCAAATTGTTTGCTTCAAGGAAATGTACAAATCGGCAGTTTATCATTTTTTCGAAGACTTTGCAGAAGCAGCATTAAGTGCAATTGGCCTAAAACTCGAAGCTAAAGAAGGGTCCTTGCCCTCTTTCAAAATGGGAATAATGATAGCCTCTTTTCATGCAGGAGGTAGGGATAGTGCCAGAAAACCAGGTAGCATTACAAACAAAGTAATGTTTTTCGCGTTTCGATTGGTAGGTTTTTTTAACATTTCATACATCACATGGTCAGAACCCGGGGCAGAAGTACTGCAGGAGTTTAGAGATGTTCGGAGCTCAGCTAGACTGAAAGCTTGGTTATATGCCTCCTTTCTAGTGCAGTTGTGTTCGAGTTTCTGCTTTTCTATTCTTGTTCTGTATTTTTGCAAAGTGTTAGTATAGTGGGACGAGCTGGACACCCGTTTGAAGTGTGCACCGAGGAAGTTTGCCTGATCTTCTAAGGTATCACCCTGAGTGTTTACGAGTGCAAGTGTGTGTACTTGTTTTCCTGCTATCCTACCAACCATGTTCCAGAGATTAGCCTCCTGTGTGTATGAATTGATCCCTGACAAAAACTTCTGCCAGCTTTCTTTTCTGGCCTGCCGAAGCGTTCTCCTGCCTTGAAACTTTGTTTTCTTGAAGGTATCGAGATTTTCGGCTGTCGGTAAGTTCCGAATCAACCTCCATGCTCTGGTTTGCTGTTTGCGCGCGTTTCGGCATTCATAGTTTCACCACGGGACACGCCGTCTTCCAGGGTATCCATTTGTTTGTGGGATGCATTTTGTTGCAGAATCAATCGAAAACGCTGTGAAATAGTTGACAGCAACATCAATGCTTAAAGTACATATCTCACTCCAATCTAGACGAGCGACGGTATAAAACTGTTCCCAGTCGGCTCTGTTTATGAGCCATTCGGGAACACGTGGTGGACACTCAGTTGATGTAGTTGTGCTCAAAACTACGGGGAAGTGGTCGCTTCCGTACAGATTACTTACGACTTTCCACTGGAGTAGAGGCACAAGAGATGGAGATACTATGCTTAGGTCTATGGAGAAACAGGTGTTATGAGCGAGATTATATTAGTTTAGATCTTTTCGATTTAGAAGACACGCGCTTGACGAAAGAAAGAACTGTTCAATCAGTCGACCTCGCGCGTCGACGAGAGTCACCCCATAGCTTGCTATGCACATTAAAGTCTACAAGGAGAACATAACACTCCGGAAGTTCATCAATTAAAGAGTGTAAATCACGTTTTTGCAGCTGATAGCTAGGAAGAATGTAAATAGTGCAGGGTGTGATCAGTTTATCGAAAAGAACTGCTCGAACAGCCACTGCCTCAAGGAATGTTTGGAGTTGTGTGTGCATGCAATCCCTTGATTTACTATAATGGCAACACCTCCGGATGATGTCATGACATCATCACGGTTCCTTCGGAAAATAACGTACTTACGAAGAACATTTGTGTGTTTTGAATTAAGGTGTGTTTCTTGTACACACAGCACTTTTGGTGAGTGTTCGTGTAAAAGTTCTTGGATACCGTCAAGGTTTCTGAGAAGGTCGATGACGATCCATTGCATAATTTGAGGGTTTATGGTGAATGTAAAATAGTGCTGTGTGTACGAAAAGCGAGTGGCTGTTTAGACGGGGAGTTTGAGTTCACGTAACAGGGCCGTCACCAGGCCCTGTTATCTGCTTTTTTCTTTTCTTGGCACGCTCCAAGGAGCCACGCCGCTCTTTCGGCACCAAGGGTACCGATGTATTCATTGCCTCCTCGGAGGCACTGGATGCCCGCACGTGCGGGCTGTTAGTTCGAATTTTGGGCCTCGCCTGGTGAGGTGAGGCCTTGAGACCTGAGGACTCTGGAGTCTCTGGCCTCTGTTTGGGAGTAGGTGGTGTAGCCTGGACTATAGCCACCTGGGGGGCAGGTGGCACAGCCGCCGGCTCGGTATGCGCGGGCCGAAGGAGTGGCGAGGGCTGGTGCGACGCTGCCTCCCGACGCGCCGCATCAGCATAAGATGTGTTGTAGAAAGGAGATACCCTCTTCTGGGCTTCCTAGAATGATATATTTTCTTTGACTTTAAGAGTGATTATTTGTTTTTCTTTCTTCCAGTTAGGACACGAACGCGAATACGCGGCGTGTTTTCCGTCACAATTCACGCAGTGAGGCGTAGTAACACAGTTATCAGATGGGTGGCCGTGGCTACCACATCTTGCACAAGTTTCCTGACCCCGGCAGTTCTGCGAGCCATGACAAAATCGTTGACATTTATAACACCGTCTTGGATTCGGAATTTAGGGACGGACAGAGAGTTTGATGTAGCCTGTGTCCATAGATGAAGGAAATGTGCTAGATGCGAAGGTGAGTATAAATGTTTGGAGGTATTTCTTTGTTGTTGCGTCTGATGACGATTCGTTTCACATCCGGGACATTTTACTCTTTCCACCCTTCCAGAAGTTCCTGTTCAGACATTTTAAGAAGGTCTGCTTCTGAAACAACTCCACGTGAGGTGTTCATTGATCTATGAGGTGAAACAGATACTGAGATATTACCAAATGCTACGAGACTACCAAGTTTTTTATAGTGATGTTTTTCAGGCAGCTCAAGGAGAAGGTCTCCGCTAGCCATCTTTGTAACCTTGTATCGTTGGCCAAAGACCTCAGTCAGAGATTTGGCAACAATAAATGTAGATATGGCTCTGGCTCGTTTTGTTGGATTTTCGCTGTGCACAACATGGAATCTTGGAAAGCATTGTCTGGGTTGGCTGCAAACTGATATTTTATCGGTGCGTTCCCTCTTAAGCGGAAGACAATCTAGGAGACGGGGAAATGCAGGTGTTCCCATAGTAGTGTACTTTTATCGGCAGCAATGACGACCACCCACCATGGAGTCCAACCAGGGGACGCTGAAGCACTTAAAAGCATAAGGCTGCAGACGGCAGCCGTACATTGCCACTATAACCAAATATACCTACTCAAGGTTCAGTAACTACACAAGGTTAACCCTTGCCACCAAGAAAATTGGAAGTAAACAGAAGAGAAAAGTAGACAGGACAGACTAAAAGTGAGAGATAAAGGCAAAGTTGTAGGGGAGAGAGATAGGAAAAGGTGAATGCCGATTTCCCCCGGGTGGGTAAGCCCAGGGGTGCCGTCTACGTGAAGCCGGGGCCAAAGGCGTGGGTTGCCTCTGCAGGGGGGCCTTAAAGGTCCAATCACCCAGCTTCGGCTCAACCCCCAGGATCCCCTTTTTCCCGGACAAGGCTCAGCCACGTACGGCTAGGCGTGGGAGGGATCCAAAACTCCCCCGTTAGCTCGAGTCCGTGGTGTCGCTACATACCAAACGCCTGCTTGCGCAGGCGCTCCTGCGGGGCTGGTATTCCACGAAGCGTCGTCGAAGATTGTAACGGCAGTTGTCTGTCGTCTGTTGATTCTCGATACGGAGACGCGCGAGTTGTCGGGCTCCTTCGCGGCGTTGAAGGTACTCACTCACATCAAGGTTTTCTTCGTCGGTGACGTTGAGTACCATGGCATCGAGTGTCGTTTCCGGGCTCCTTCCGTAGACCAATTTGTATGGAGATATCTGCGTCGTCTCCTGAACCACCGTGTTGTATGCGAAGGTCACGTACAGAAGATCGTCATCCCACGTCTTGTGTTCGACATCGACGTACATTGCCAGCATATCGGCGATCATCTTGTTAAGCCGTTCGGTGAGGCCGTTGGTCTGTGAGGGGTACGCTGTCGTACAACGGTGGTTTGTCTGGCTGTATGCCAAGATCGCTTGAGTTAAGTCGGCAGTGTATGCCGTTCCTCTGCCGGTGATAAGGACCTCCGGGGCGCCGTGATGTAGGACGATATTTTCGACGAAGAACTTAGCTACCTCGGATGCGCTGCCTTTAGCAAGGGCTTTTGTCTCGACGTAGCGGGTGAGGTAGTCGGTAACTACCACGGTCCAAATGTTTCCAAAAGCCGCCGTCCGGAACGGCTCAGTAGGTGTATACCAATCTGCTGGAAAGGTCGGCAAGGTGATTTAATTGGCTGCAAAAGCCCCGCTGGCCTTGTCGTCGGTGCCTTGCATCGCTGACAGTCCCGGCATGTCCTCAACAACGATTGACGTCGGTGGTAAGACGTGGCCAGTAGTACCTTT
Organism: Rhipicephalus annulatus; assembly: GCA_013436015.1. Classification (NCBI taxonomy): domain Eukaryota; kingdom Metazoa; phylum Arthropoda; class Arachnida; order Ixodida; family Ixodidae; genus Rhipicephalus; species Rhipicephalus annulatus. The sequence continues at coordinate 447,886 of WOVY01002853.1, read as the reverse complement.
CTTGTATCCTCGCGAGCGTGCGAGAATTACCGAGGTGCCCTGCCACCGGATCGTCGTACAGGGCCTGCAGGAGTTCTGGTCACAGAGCTGAAGGCACCACAAGGAGGTACTTAGCTCGAAACGGTGAAAAGTTTTCTTTTGTAGAAGACTGTTTCGCAAGAAGAACGACGCAAGTGCGCGCCTGAATACATTCGGGACTTCGGCGGTCCTGCCTTCGAGGTATTCTATTAGGGCTTTAGGTTTCGGGTGCGCCCGCTGTAGTTCAGCGAAGTCGTCGGTAGTTATCGTTCCCAAGAATTACTCGTCATCCGGGTCGTCGGGTTGTGGTTGGTGACAGGCGCACGAGAGAGACAGTCGGCGTCGGAGTGTTTCTTGCTGGATTTGTAAACGACAGTAATGTCATGTTCTTGAAATCTGAGGCTCCATCATGCGAGGCGACCTGAAGGGTCCTTCAAGGTAGCTAGCCAACACAAGGCATGGTGGCCGCTCACAACTTTTAAGGGCCTGCCGTAGAGGTAGGGGCGAAAGTACGACGTAGCCCAGATGATGGTGAGGCACTCCTTTTCTGTTGTGGAATAATTGGCTTCTGCTTTGGAAAGCGATCGGCTGGCGCAACTAATAACCCGTTCAAGTCCGTCAACCCTCTGCACAAGAATGGCGCCAAGACCTACGCTGCTTGCGTCAGTGTGTATTTCTGTCTCGGCAAATTCGTCGAAATGGGCAAGAAACGGAGGCGTCTGGAGGCGACGTTTAGGCTCCTGGAAAGCGTGTTACTGCGGTGTTTCCCGCTTGAACTCCACGTCGGCCTTTGTAAGGTTAGGGAGAGGACTGGCAATGCGGGCGAAGTTTCTCACGAACCGCCTATAATAGGCGCACAGGCCCAGAAATCGGCGCACCGCCTTCTTGTCAGTGGGCGGTGAAAAGTCAGCGATGGCAGCTGCTTTCCGTGGATCGGGACGAACTCCAGACTTGCTAATAACGTGCCCCAGAAACAAGAGCTCCTCGTACGCAAATCTGCACTTTTCTGGCCTCAGTGTGAGTCTGGACGTCTTGATGGCTTGAAGTACAGCTTCAAGGTGCCGAACATGCTCGTCGAAACTCGAGCAAAACACGACGACGTCGTCCAAGTACACAAGACAAGTCTGCCACTTCAATCCTTCCAGTACTGTATCCATAGCGCGTTGAAAAGTTGCAGGCGCTGAGCAAAGGCCGAAGGGCATCACCTTCAATTCGAAGAGGTCGCCCGGTAGTCTTCTCTCGGTCTTCTCTCGGTCCGTCTTCTCTCGGTCTCTTTCGTCGACTTGGATTTGCCAATAACCAGTCTTGAGGTCCATTGACGAAAAGTACTTGGCGTTATAGAGCCGATCAAGTGCGTCGTTTATACGTGGAAGAGGATACATGTCTTTTCTTGTGATTTTGTTCAGGCGGCGACAATAGACGCAGAAACATAGGATCCCATTCTTTTTCTTCACTAACACCACGGGGGATGCCCACGGACTTTTGTACGGCTCGATAATGTCTTCCCGCAGCATTTCATCAACTTGTCTCTTCATGGCCTAACGTTCTCACGTCGAAACCCTGTACGGACTCTGATGGAGTGGTCTGGCGTTTTCTTTGGTTATGATGCGAAGTTTCGTGATTGGGGTCTGCCGAACTTTAATGACGACGAAAAGCAATCTTCGTATTGCAGGAGCAGGGCCTTCAGCTGTTCTTGCTTACGGTTCGGAAGTCTGGGATTGACATCGAAAGATATGGGAGGGGCTCGGTTCCTCTTAGCAGGTTCCGCAGAATCGGCGAGGGCGAAAACACTGGTGGCTTCGACAATTTCTTCGATGTATGCGACCGTTGTTCCTTTGTTCACATGTTTGTACTCATTGCTGAAGTTCATGACCATAACCGTTGCTTTGTCTCCCCGCAGCTCCGCAATTCCTCTTGCGGCGCAAATATTTCGGGTGACCAACAGATGCTGACTGCCTTCAACGACGCATTCCAAGTCAGGTGATTTAGGAGCGCCGACTTAAATAATGACGCTTGAGCGAGGCGGAATGGGGACTTGTTCTTCCCGTACATTCAAGGCATGGTTTCCTGACGGCGGGCGCGGCGGTAGTGCTTCTTCTGTGGATACTGCTATCGACTTTGTTTTTAAGTTGAAGACAGCAACATGGAGGCATAAGACGTCGCTGCCAAGGATGACATCTCTCGAGCAACGCTGTAGGACTACAAATTCTGTATGATAAATACGGCCTTTAAAGATGACTCTCGCTCTGCAGATTCCTGCAGGCGTTACGAGATGACCTCCGACTGTGCGGATTTCAGGGCCTTCCCAAGCTATCCTCACTTTTTTCAACTTCGTGGCGAACGACCCACTGATGACGGAGTAGTCGGCTCCAGTATCGACGAGAGCGTTCACACTGTGGCCGTCGATCAGAACGTCGAGGTTGCTAGTTCGCCGTCTCGCATTACAGTTAGGGCGTGGCGTCGGGTCACGGCTGCGTCGGCTTGTACCGCTGCTTCCATGTTGCGTCGTCAGGTCACCTTCGATAAGTGAGGTTTCGCCGTCAGGGCTTTGCTTGGTTGGCGTTGTATTCGGAAAGCTCCGTCGCGGTGTCGTCGTCGACGGAGGATCTTCGGTAGTTCGTCGCACAGCAACCGCACCTCCATCAGTTGCTGCCCTTAGTTTGCCGGATCCGGGCTAAGAGACCGGTCCCGCATAGGGCCAGAGTGCTGCCGGTGATGCGGTGACGTTCGGCGGCTGGGCGACGGCGAATGGGAAGGGCTTCGTGGTGTCCACCGAGTTCCTGTCAGGTAGTCGGCGATGTCACGTGGCCGTTCTCCTGGCTGTGGACGCGGTGCATTGACGGCGAAGCCACGTCGTCCCATCTGACGGTACTGGCAACGGCGGTATGTGTGTCTGGCCTCGCCACAGTGGTAGCAGAGCGGGCGGTGGTCAGGGGTGCGCCAGACGTGCGTCTTCCTCGGCGCACTGCGCTGGGCCGCTGGCGAACGGTAGGGCGTCGGTTGGAGTGGTGGCGGCGGTGGCGTCTGGCGACGGAAGTGTTATGGGGCAGCGTTTTGGCGTGCGCGTGGAGGAGGGGCGTGGTGGCGGGCTGCAGCAGCATAGTTCATGGCTTGCAGCTGAGGCTCTTGAGGCGGAGGAATGCCCAGCTATTGCAGGATCTCCTTGCGTACGACGTGCGCGATGGATTCCACGTGAGGCTGCGCTGAAGGAAGTAATTTTCGCAGCTCTTCTTGTACGATCACTCGGATTGTCTCACGCAAGTCAGTGGTTCCAAGTGCTTGAATGCCGGCGTAGCTTGTAGACGAGAAGGTACGGTAAATTGCCGCGTGCGCATCTCGAGCGTCTTCTCTATCGTAGATGTTTCTGAAATAAATTCGGTGACCGTCCTAGGCGGGTTTTTGATCAGCCCGGTGAAAAGTTTCGGCTTTACTCCTCGCATGAGTAGACGGACCTTCTCCTCAGACATGTCGGAGTCAGCGTGGCGGAAAAGTTTAATCATATCGTCTGTGAATAGCGCCACGTTTTCGTTTGACATCTGCGTGCGGGTTTCGAGAAGGGCTGCAGCCTTCTCCTTGCGCACCACACTAACGAAAGTGGTGAGAAACCTGGCACGGAAGACGTCCCAAGTTGTAAGGCTTCGTTCTTGATTCTCGCACAGGTCCGAGCAGCATCTTCTAAGGCAAAATACACACGCCGGAGCTTGCCATCGTCTGTCCTGTCATTGAAGGCGGCGACGCGGTCGAACCTTTCGATCCAACTTTCCGGGTCTTGCAGAGGCGAACCGCGGAAGGTTGGGGGCTCTTTGGGTTGCCGGAGCAGGAGTGGTGCAGGCTGCACGGGGGCGGTCCAGGTTGCAGTAGCTGATGTCGGGATCCGGGTCTACCTGGTTGCTTCAGGAAGGGGCCCGTACTGTGGTTGTAGTACCCTCTGCCTGCGGCTTGTTCGCTGTTCAGGGTTAGCGTCCGTGTCTTCTTTGCCACTTGGGCTGGGGTCGCGGCTTAAAGGGGGCGTCCGGAACATCAAACAAGCAGCACTTCCACCAGATGTCACGGGGTCGTCACGTGGCCGAAGCAGGAGACTTTGCGTTGGAATTTAACTGTTTATTCGGGCGAACCTGTGCCCGGTAAACGGAAAGTCCGATTACAGTAGCAGTCTTGGACTGATAGCGGCTTACGGACCATCGGCCGTCAATCAACTACTGACAAGCGGTGAAGCGCGTCGGCATTTATATTCTTGCCGTCGGATGTTCTAGCGTTAGCGCTGGCGGTGGCGTAGGTTCCAGAATAATCTGAACAGTTCGCAGAGTAGGCGTGATCTTATCGAAATGATCTACTACAGTCCGGGAGCTTCTCGAAAACTGCAGGCGCGGTTTGCGCTGAGAATTGTGTAGTGTTTTGGGACGATAACTAAACTTGGGAAATAGAACGTGGCAATATCAAAAGTTGTGCTTTATACGAAGGAACTCAGGCCGAACTACGAAATATATCAAGCTGCTTTTCCACAAAGCGTATGTGCGTCCAAAGTTGGAATACGCTAGAGCTGTGTGAAGTTCACATAAAAAGGTTTAAAAAGCAAAACTAGAACGCATTCAGAGAATGTGAGCTCGTTTTATCTGCTAAAAATATTGAAGAATGAACCCTGCAACTAAATTGTTGAAATTATAAATTAGAAATGCTAGAAGGCGGAAACAGATATTGGAATTGCGTTTCCGGATTTCACATGCAGTGTGAAAATAAACAAGCGTACTATTTGGCGCTCTCTTATAAAATGTTTTCAAGAACAATACGCAGTACATTCATACAATCAACACACGTTTGAACAGATTTATTCCAATGTTTGTTTTTTCCTGATGCTACAAAAATATAAAATAAATTACCGAATGATGTGATGAAAAAAGTACTTTGAGTGAACTTGAGGTTGCTCTTGACGCGTATTTTGTTGAAAATTTGTATAATATTAGTGTTTCTGTATGTGTTTCCTAACAAAAGTTTTATACGTCATAAATACTATAGTCTCTCATAATCATATGGCGGTTTTGGGACGTTAGACCCGACATATCAATCAATCATAAATACTATGTTGCAAATCTTATGGGTGAAAAGCATGCAGCTGTGTGTCTCATTAAATTGTTCTACATTGTCACATAAGAAAACGGTAGACAGGAATTCGAAGTGGAGGGCTGTTTACTCAGCCACAGCTGCCATTCACCTGTTCGCTCTCGTCTTCTGCCACCAAAACAGCATGGCTTTACCCTCTCCCCAAAGGAAAAAAAGAAGCATCGCATGACTGCCGTGGCTCCGAAAAACAACAACGTACTCAAAAATGCCTGTGTCCATTGAAAAGAAAAAGGACGAGATGAAAAATAAAGAAGCTAAGAAGAAATGCACAATTATCTTGAAGGCTATTACCAAATCACAAAGTTCTTGACTTGCAGTCAACGCAGATAGTAAGGCTTCATCCTGGAGACGTGAACCACATCTGAGGAGTGTGGTCTACGAGAATGGTGTGACGTGTCTGCTCGGACACCATCGTAGTTCACTTCGCCAAGGCGATGAAGAACTCGGTAGGATCCGAGGTACCGACATAACAGTTTTTCTGAACGTCCATGTTGACGTATAAGAGTTCCAACCCAGACTAGGTCACTGGGTTTGTATATTGCTGCTCTGTGGTGGGTGTTGTACCGGCGAGCATCTTGATTTTGCCCCGATAAAATGAGAAAGCGCGCCAGCAGCCGGGCGTCTTCGGCACGCTGAACAAATACATCAACGTCCGGGATAATCGTGTCCAGCAGAGTTGGTTGCAGCATGGTGTCAAGCACTGTGGTGACGTCGCGGCCGTAAATCAGACAATTAGGAGCAAAGCTGGTGGTTTCTTGCAGGGCCATATTGTAGGCAAGTGTTATATACAGGAGAATTTCATTGCAATTCTTCTGATCCTTGGCGACATACAACGAAAGCATATCTGCAATTGTTTTGTTAAGGCGTTCGGTTAACCCGTTAGTCTGCTGGTGGTACGCAGTTGCTGTTCCGTGCGTCGTGCCGCTCAGCAACAGGATCTCTCAGAGCAACTGTGTCATAAAAGCTGTACCATTGAGAGCGGGAGCACCGTAGTGGAGAACGATGTTTTGATAAAAAAAGTCAACCACCTCGCAAGCAGTTGCTCACTAGGTGGCTTGTGTTTCGCAGTATCTGGTCAAGTAGTCGGTGCCAACCACAATCCACCGGTTACCAGCTGTAAACTTCCGAAATCAGCCGAGTAAATCCATCCCTAGCTTTTCAAAAGGTGCGTGAGGGGTCGCAAAGGCTGAAACAGACCTGCTGGTTTCGTCAGTGGATTTTTGCGGCATTGACAGGCTTTGCATGTCTTGACGCACTACCGCACGGTTTTCGTAAGTTTCTGCCAGTAGTATTGAAGCGGAATAAGCCTTAGGACAGAAAAAGAAGTATGAGAACCGGGGCAGGGAAGAAGAAAAAGATGAATTTAAAAATAAAGCTGATTAAGATGGACGCCAGTTCCATACTGAAGCTATAATGCTGTTTCGTTCTTTTAAGTAGTAACACTACATTATTTCGGAGCCACCGGTCATCGAAGCCAACTAGTGGGTGACGTTCTTCGTTGACGAGAGCTCCGCGGACAAGATCCTCTTTTCGAAGTACCAAGTTCAAGATGAAGCAGCGGTGGACCTACCTTGTGAGCTCTGCTTGGAAGAACTCGGGAACCTGCTTGTGGGAAAGGCAGCTATGGAAATTAATGAACTACGACGAAAAAGTGCTGAAAAAGTGAACTTGCGTATGGCGACCTTTTACAACCTAGTTCTGAAACCAGCGCGTCGAAGAGACTCAAGATCACGGTCTTCGATGGAAGAGGTGAGCCCTGTTTTGAAAGCTCTTCAGCTGCAACATGAACAGATTGTGCAACAGAACTAAATAGTGGCATCCCTTATAAGCTCTTTCAATGCGGAGAAACCGGTGCTTAAATTTGTTGAGTCTGATGCCTTCAACAGTATTTCTTCAAGTCTAGGAAGTTGGCTTCATTTCTACGAATATGTCGCTGAAAAAAACAGGTCGCTGAAAATATGTCGCTGGAAAAACTCCCTAACATGGGTGTTTATTTGAGAGGTGTTGCGCTCAAGTGGTATGAAATATTCATTCATGAAGACCGTGGCGACTCTTGGAGTCAAATTGAGAAGAGAATTTTAACCACATTCGGAAGCAATCTAGTACATAGATGGAGTACAGTACTTAAATTCAAGTCCAAGCGAAGCTCCCTTGTCAAGTACTTCTTCGACAAACGCTGTCTTTTAACGCTAGCTGAGCCTTTGCTTCCAAGTAGCCGTAGTAGCTAATAATGCATGCTTTGCACACTGAAGTCCTGAAGCAGGTGCAAATATGGTCACCAAAAGCTCTAGATGACCTCCTGGAGTGTCTTCAGAACATACCATCGACTTCGGAAACAAGCATAACCACTAATTCAAGCTGCTGTTTCAGTCGGAGTAAAGCAGACCGCTCAAGCCGCGATCAGCGAGAACCGAGCCAGCTCGCAAGTAGCACAGACAACTTGACCTGGCGCGCTCCAAGAGGTCAAGTGAATAATATCGACGCTGAAACTCAGGAGGATTCAACAAAAAAAAGTAATAATTGAGGGTGATCATTCCCACTCGATGACTCCAAATGGGACTAGTTATTTAACTTCCTCCAGCCTACTTTACACTCCCGTCAAAATAGGAAAGAAGCCGATGATGGCTCTCATATATAGCAGCGAATCTGTGTTTATTATAAATGCGAAGATGGTGGATGCAAGTCGCGTGCATAGGGGAAGGGTCCTACGGATACAAGGCTATGATGGAAAAGTAGCGTTGCATGTAAGTGAGCCTTTTTTAAATTGAGTTTCAGGGTCAGAAAATTGAGAGCGAAGTGTTGGCGGTAGTGGGAGTGACGTACGACTTTTCGCTATAAAGACCAGATATAAAGAAACTAGAGACCAACGTATACTGGGATGATGTGGTTCTAGTCGATGCCGTAGCAAGGAACGAGACATATCAAGGTTTACAAAATAACCTACGAGTTGTAAAGTGCGCGGCGGATATCGCAACGACCTACCCTGAACTTGTATGCAGATAAAGCTATCCTCAGACGATGAAGTCATACAAGGTTTCTTTTTAGCTCACTGACAAGACCGTCATCCGAAAATAACCTTACAATATGTCAAGAGAGCGAAAGATTTGGCTCAAGAAAGAGTTGCAAGAGAGGCTAGGTGCCGACATTATACGACCATCGGTATCACCCTTCGCTTCTCCCATAAAAATCGCACCGAAAGAAGACGGAACCTTCAGATTATGCGCCGACTACAGGGTTTTCAATCACACGATTGAAAACCCTGTATGCTGAAGACACAATTAACATGTCACACAATCAAACATGCCGAAGATTGACACAATTATAGATGACACTGGTGGTTCCCAACATTTTTCCCGCATTGATTTGTGTGAAGGCTTCTGGCAGTTCCCCCTAACCAAAAAACCAAAATGTACACAGATTTTATCACGCCATTCGATCTCTACGAGTAAACTGGCTTGCCCCGCCACGGTGGTCTAGTGGCTAAGGTATTCGGCTGCGGACCCGCATGTAGCGGGCTCTAATCCCGGCTGTGGCGGCTCCCATTCCGATGGAGGCTGTAATGCTGTAGGCCCGTGTGCTCAGGTTTGAGCGCACGTTAAAGAACCCCAGGTGGTTTGAATTGTCGGAGCCCTCCACTATGGCGTCGCTCATGATCACATGGTTACGATAGTGAGAGTCAACCATGACTTGGGGCACAGAATTTCTTCTGACCCTGTCCTACGCCTACCAGACTTCACATTACCTTTTGAATTGAACACTGACGCCTCACATTATGGGACTGTTGCAGTGTTGTAATAAAATTGCATTCAAGCATCCAGCCGAGAAAAGCGACACGTAGTAGGTTACTACAGGTACACGTTCATGCAATCTGAATTTAACTACACTGCTACGGAAAAGGAATCCCTGACTGTTCTGAAGGCCATTGAGTACTTCCGCACGGACCTGGGAGGTACGAAGTTCACTTTGTTCAACAGTCACCAGGCCATCACTCATCTCTTGAATATAACCCAAACTAAAGGACGTAATGCTAGATGGGTGAAATACTTGCAGAAATTAGACTTTACCACCTCAAACTGAAAAGGACCACTTTTAATTGGTTCAGATGCTCTATGAAGGTTGACAGTATGAAGCAACACAGAACAATATAAAGAAATCAATGAAGTGAAGCTGTTGGAAGGCTCCTAACAACTCGTTTTGCCTGAAGGTCGGTTTCAAGTCGCCCCAACACTTGTTTCAAGAGTCCTTTATTTGTACCACGATAGCCCAGAATCTGAAGGACATGACGAATTTTGGCGCACCTACAACAAATTGGTCAAAAGATTTTCATGGCCTCACATGAAGAAAGACGTCAGTCAGTACCTTCGTTCCTGCCAAGTGTGCCAAGCACACAAAGTCAAGTATAAACAGCCTACAGATGCTATGATACTAACCTCGTCACTCGAAGGTGCCTTTTGAAGCAGTTCACCTAGATTTCACCTAGATTTCACCGAACTGAATGAGAAACGGGAAGGAGTCAAGAGAGCGCAAGCTTTTCTTCTGGCCATACATGAACGCACAAGGATGGTCGCGGCACGAGCCGAAAAAGAAGATGCAAATAGCGTCATAACCCTCCTCAAAAGAGACATGAGCAGGAAAGGAAGATGCGAATAGCGTCATAACCTCCTCGAAAGAGACATGTTTAAGACTACGCGGTCAATCGTATGCGATAACGGCCCTGCGTCCGAGAACGAAAAGCTAGCAATATGCGCTCGGGATCACAATATATCGATCAAGTTCTGTGCTCCATACCATCCCGCAGCGAATGGGCTGATAGAACGTGCCATACGAGACGTTAAACAGTACATCAAGATGTACGATAGTTTTCCTGGTGAATGGAAATGTTCTTTGGAAGCCGCCGTGGAACATCATAATCAGTCTCTACAAGTGGCTTGGGGTGCAGTGCACAGTACGCTTCTTAAAGAGAAACTGCTATTCTGTAGTCATACCGTGAGTTAGAACTCTTGGAAAACATGAAGTTTGTCGAGGAGAGGCAAAAAAACACAGGAGGAGAAATACCGAAAACGAATAAATCAGAATTTCGACAAGAGGCATCGAGAAGACATGCCAGACATTCAAGTCATCGACCCCGTACTAGTGAAGACAGGAATAAGAGATGACGGTGCGAAACTTTACGGTCCTTACCCTGTGACCAAGACAGCCATCCAGAACGGAATTTTGATGTCTGTCTGCTACACTGGTGAACGTAGATAAGTTCAATGCGTCTGAATTAGAAATGTCTTCAAATATTACCCCAGGAGAGTAATTAAAAGAAACCGGGAAAGCGGTATGAGCCTTGAGACAGAAGAAGCACACGAGAGCCGGGGCAGGGAAGAAGAGAAGGATGAATTTAAAGATAAAGCAGATTAAGGTGGACGCCAGTTCCATACTGAAGCTATAATGCTGTTCCATTCTTTTAAGTAGACACACTACAAGTACTTGTCCTTGATCCGCGCCAGAGTACGCGCGAAGCCAAGATGCCCTGACGATGAATCGTCGTGACAAGCACGCAAAATATCATCGCGGAGAGCAGCAGGAATGACGAGGAGGTAAACAGTTTTCGTTGGATGAAATTTGCGCTTGTAGAAGATGTCTTGGCGCAGACAGAAAGATGACGAATCGCGCGCTAACTGACGTGGGGGTTGTGGGCGACGTTCCTCAAGGTATTCATTCAGTGGTTGTAGTTCTATGTCTTCGCGTTGCTGCTCAGCCGTGCTTAAAAATGCGAGACTAGCAAGACAGCTGAATTCTACATTCGTGTCTTCTGCAGCGACCTTTACGGGTGCGCGGGAAAGACAGTCAGCATCAGGGTGCTTCTGGCCAGACTTGTAAACTATCGTTGTATCGATTTCCTGTCCCGAAGGCTCCATCTTACGAGATGGCCGGAAGAATTTTTCAGATTCGCTAGGCAGCAGAGAGAGTGGTGGTCACTGACGATTTGGAAGTGGCGTCCGTACAAGTAGGGCCTGAATTTTGTTATGGTCCATGCAACCGCCCGACATTCTTTTTCAGTCGTCGAGTAGTTCTTCTCTGCAGGTGACAATGATGCGGCTAGCGTAGGCGATGACGTGCTCCACGCCATTTCGATGTTGCACAAGAATAGCTCTGAGGCCAAGGTTGCTCACGTCAGTGCGGACTTCTGCTTCGGTGTCGAAGTCACCAAGGATCGGTGGCGTTTGTAGGCGTTGTTCAAGGTCGCGGAAAGCGTCGGATTGTTTGGGGCCTCAGACGAACGCGATGTCGGCCTTGACGAGTTGTTGTAGAGGGTCGGTGATTTTCGAAAAGTTTGGCGCGAAGCGGCGGTAATATGCACAAAGTCCCAGAAAGAGGCGTGCATCATGCTTTGTTACCGGTATCGGAAACAAAGCAAATGCCATAACCTTCTCAGTATGAAGGCGAACACCACTGCTGCTGACAATGTGGCCAAGGAATTCTCATATCCAAAATAATACTTTTCCGGTTTCAGAGAGAGGCCGGCATTGCGAATAGCCAGAAGAACCACCTTAAGCCGCTGAATGTTCTATTCAAAAGTCGTAGAAAAAAACGACGACGTCATTTAAATACACTACAAAAGAGTGCCACTTCAAGTCACATAAAACTGTGTCTATCATTCGTTGGAATGTGGCTGAAGCGGAGCACAGTCCAAAAGAGAGAACTTTAAATTAATAGAGACCGTCAGGTGTAATAAACGCTGTTTTTTCTCGGTCCAGTTCATCTACTTCAATCTGCGAATATCCGCTACGGAGATCCATGGAAGCGAAGTAACGGGGGTGTCGCAGGCGATCCAAGGAGTAATCAATACGAGAAAGAGGATATACGTCTTTTTTGTTATCTTGTTCAGTTTGCGGTAATCGACGCAGAATCGTAATAAACCATCTTTCTTTTTAAACAGAACGACTGGCGACGCCGAATGACTAGTCGATGCTTCAATTACGTCGTCGCCGAGCATTTGTTTCACATGATGACGGATAGCATTCTGCTCCTTCTGTGACACGTGGTAAGCATGCTGGTACACGGGTTCAACTTTGGGCTCAGTGATAATTCTGTGCCTCATTAGAGGAGTCTGTCGGACTTTCGAAGTAGTGGCAAAACAGTCACTAAAGGTTGAGAGGAGACTGAGAAGCTTTGCCCTCTTAGGTTGTTCTAACTAGCGATTGACGTTAAGGTGACTAGTCACGTCACTATCGCAGCTGTTCTCAGTGGAGATCGTCGTAATCAAAGGGAAGGCGTCCAAAGCATCCAATGCCTTCAAGTAAGCTATGGTTGTGCGTTTCGCAAAATGCCTGTGTTCGCCACTGAAGTTTGTAACTAAACACATAGTCTGGCCATTTCGGAGTTGAAAGAGACTTCGAGCAATGGCGACTTCCCGATCAAGCAATAACGTCAGGTTACTTTCGTCGATGCCCGTAATTGACTGCTTATTCCACTCGTGTCTACTCAACAAGCACGAAGATACTACTGCGAGGTGGCAGCGTGACGCAATCATCGACTACGCGTAAAGCCGCGCCACGATGTTTGTTCTAGATGTCGGAATCTGGAGAAACACAGTTAACAAAACTGAAGAACAAATCACGCAGAATAATTATCGCTACATACTCTTGCAGAAAATTCATGCCCGAAATGACCAGCTGAGAACAATTGGGCAGTACAAGGATTGACGCTTCAAAAGTCGACGCACAAATCTCAAGCATGGTGGTGCCCCTTCCTATAGGGGATACCGAGGTGTCCTCTAGCGGTGATTAGTTGAGGGCCGTCCCACGTTGTCAGCACTTTGTGTATATGGGTGGCCAATGAATCACTCATCACCGAGTAATCAGCTCCCGTGTCGACAAGTGCAGTCACTAGATAACAGTCGACGGAAACGGTAATGACAGCGCACGTTCTGTTGGCGGTTTCAGAAACAGGCTTTAACGGCACGCCGTAAAGCAGCGGTGGAGGGCATTTTTTGGTTCGCGTAACAGCGGCTTCACTTCTGGAGGTCGCTGTTTTCCGTTTCCCCTGCGTGGGCTTGCGCCACTGACACCACGGGACCCAAGGGCGGGTCAGGCACAGTGCGTTGATGCGGACGTACGGGGAGATGGTGACCGTGACTGTCGTTGCGCCGGGACAGGACCGTGATGATTACCTTCTAAGTAATCCGCAATTCCTTGTGGGCACTCACCATAGCTTGGACAACGTGCATCTGGGTGAAATCCACGTAGGCCTATTTGTCGGTAGTAAGAGTTGCGGTACATGTGTCCAACATCGCGACAATGGTAGCACAATGGCGTGCACCCGACAACGGTCCGGTGCACGCCAGACGGTGGACTTCTACGGGCCAGAACGAAAATCGGCCTGAGAAAGCAGGCCGTGGGCGGGACTTGAAAAGCGTCTGGGGGTCCCAGCTTGTGGATGAGCAAAATGGGCCGTCGACGGCGTAGAGACTCGTAGGGCATCCGCGTAGGAAAGCATGGAAGGTACGACTTTCGATGGTGGTGAGCAGTGAATGAACTGTGTGATTTCGTTACGAACGACGTCGGTAAGAGAGCGCTACTGGGAGGGGACGCTTCAAGGAATTTCCGAAGTTCTTCGCGCACAACTTGCCGTATGAGTTCTCTGAGGACCTCCCTTTTATCACCTCTTGGTACAAGCGAGCACGCAGCGGACATGGCCATCTGACGCTCATACTGCGGCAACCGCATGCACTTTATAAATATGGCCTCACGTATCAACTCCGACACAGTCGTAGGAGGGTTGGGCACAAGGCCCACAAAAATTTGTTCCTTTATGCCTCGCATTAGGAGGCGCACTTTCATGTCTTCTGGCATGTGGGGGTCAGCCCATCGAAACAATCGTGACATCTTTTCGACAAACATGGCGATGCTCTTGTTCGGCATTTGAAACCACGAAGAATGTGCCTGCTTCACTCTCTCGCTCTCTGCTTTCGTGGTTACTGAACACCTCGCGAAGCTGCCGATGGAATTCCTGCCAACTTGTGAATGAAGTTCCTGGCTCTCATACCACACTCTTGCCGCGTCTGAGAGAAAGATATAGACATTCTTCAACTTACGGTGATTGTCCCAGTCGTTGATGGCAGCGAACCAGTCGAAATGGTCAAGCCAGTTTTCGACATCCTCACCGGCATCGCCATGGAATCGGTTGGGTGTGCGAGGCGTGTTGATGACACAGGGTACGCTAGCGAATGGGTCATTCCCGGTTCGGGTAGCGGATGTGGCAAACATTCTCCTCACGGAACTTGCAGAGGGGCCGTACTGTGGTGGTAGTCCTTGAAAGCGGCGGCGCTTCGATGAATATCAGCAGACCCTGGTGCATTGGTGGTGGTTGCTTCTGGTTCAGGACCAGCAGGCATAAGACGTTGCAGTACAGTACCCAGCACCTCCACCAGTCTGTCGTGAGAGGAAACGATATACAGGAACTGGAAGTGGAGGACTGTTTACTCCGCCACAGCTGCCACTCAATTCTTCGCTCTCGTCTTCTGCCACCAACACAGCGTGGCAATATGTTACGGAATTTTTTTACAAATGTTCTTCAACTATTTATGCAATCTTGAGCAATTCAATACCTCACCCTCTCTGTGTTATTCCGCAGTTAACAGTATGACTAAATAAATAGAGATCTTTAGCAAGCTACGGAACACGTTACGAAAAGGCGGCAATACGGAACCGGCTTACGAGTGTGCATGCGCGACCTTTGTACGCGCATACGCAAAGTGACCGTGTCGTATTTCGGTAACGTGTTTCCGTAGGTTGCTAAAAACCTCTGATATGAGACGCCGGTGATGACAGAACATGGAGGGTCAGTACATATCGGTATGAGTGCACCACAGCGGTGTTTAGCAGTGGAGTGAATGACTCTGAAATACACCGGATTTTGACCTCTTCAAAACGCCGAGATTTCTCGATAGTTCATCGACGGTTGCACAATTCCAGCACATTACAAATGAAAGCGTCATACGCTATTGTCTTCCGCACGTAATCATCCTCTGTGGCTCCTGACATTTTGCTGGCAACATTGCAACAAAGAGCCAGCACGTGCTAAACATACGAGATGTACAATTCAGTCAATGTCTGAATACGTACGGATTGCTGTTTCTTTGATGCTGCTTTTCCAACTATGGGCTTTCAAATCAGTCAGGTAGTTTTTGCTGAAAAGTGCCCCAGCTTCCGAACTCCTCCTCATCATTCTCGTACCATACCTTCGCCGTACTTTCAGGTAGAAGAGTACATTGACCAGCATGATAAACGGGTAAGGCTGATTGACCGCACTGGTACATTCGCAGTCAACAGCTCGACGTCAGCGTCATCTGTACCAGAAAACGTCCCAACGTTTTTCGGATTTGTCAGCACGTATGGTGGCGGTGTTGTGGCCGAGATAGGCCTTAAAGTGGTCGGTACAGACGTTGGCGTGGTCGATGGGAGAAGAGGTTGCGGCACCTGACTTGTTTTTTAATATGAAAACTCCTAATCGGTGACCACTGTGGAGTTTCATTTTGCAGCGTTTCTTCCACCCCACACTTCCGCCATTTTGTCAAGGTGAAATGTAGACACAAGGAAGACAAGCTAATATATCACAATATTTACATGCAATTTTGCCTGTGAGTAGCCGCCAGAATTTCGCGCGGCACATCAGCTCTCTCCTCTTCTTCGTCTGCCACGGCAGGCTCATGCGCCATGCCTCGTAACAGTATCATTCGACATAGTGAGATAGATGAAATGGTGCCGCACAGTGCCTAGTGCTCTAAATAACTACTGACTGACTTGCCAATCTCATGATATAGTGTCAGAGAAATATATGTTAAGCAAATAAAAGATGGTACTTTTTCTATTTGTGTCTTGTTTCGATTTATTAGTGGGCGGTTTAAAATGTTTGATACGTGGATAAAACATCACTGCCATCGATTTTGCTACGGTAACATCAACGTAGTTACATTTCGCCCACCCTAACCTTGCGGAAAAGCATTACGAAGGGCGCTCACCAGAAAAGGGTGAAAACATGCAGTGAAAAAAAGCTACGAGCATCAATGGGGAATAACAAAGAATGTCATAAAGCAGAATTAGTTACAGACCCTATAGAATTTATTGAAATAAGAAATAAGGAAGAGACAGGAAGCGTACTGTACCCTGCGGTGGTGTTTTAAGCGGCAGGGCTCATGGGTGCA
Source organism: Rhipicephalus annulatus (assembly GCA_013436015.1). Taxonomy (NCBI): domain Eukaryota; kingdom Metazoa; phylum Arthropoda; class Arachnida; order Ixodida; family Ixodidae; genus Rhipicephalus; species Rhipicephalus annulatus. The sequence goes on along the minus strand of WOVY01002853.1, from coordinate 431,556 downwards.
GTGTAAGAAATTCGGACAATGCACAACTTTCAGAAGGTCGGAGAACTGTACAACCGAATCAAGATACACACCAGAGAAAAGAAGCGACAGCTAGCTGTATCGCGGAGCTTGCGAGGAAAATTCGCCAATCGTGCACATGCTGGTTCAGAACGCCATCGACACGTGAAAAAGGGGATCAGGACAGTGTCAGCAGATAGGCTCTGGTGGCCGTGTATGCCAAGTGACATCAAGTTCTTTGTGAGGGTTTGGGGAAGGCGTTAGAGGCGCAGGGAAAATTTTCAACAGAGTGATGATGCAGGCGACGCGGTAGTGACACTTTATAATAGTGAATTTTTTTTCAGTGAGGCACTGACATGTGACCATTTCTGAAAGACACATAAAGGGATATGTGCGTTGGTGTAAGCGGTTGCGCTGTGAAACAATGAGTTGAAAAGTGCCGACACGTCAAGTGCTGTGCCGTGAAGTGGAGAGTGATGCAGCTAAGTGTGGTGCGATGCAGTAAAGCACCTGGTGGCAGTGGTGCCGAAAGTTAGTGGGGCGAAAACTCTGAAATAGGGTGAGCCATTGTCAGGATAGGTAAGGTGATCTAAAGGAGAGGAAAAAATAAGGCGTTTGAAAACAAGTATATAATATTGAAGAGGCAAGAAAAGAGAAAAAAAAGGTCATGAACAGAGCGCGCGGCGACGCCATATAGGAAGGGCTCGGCAAGTGCAGATCACGGGAGGGTGGAGGCAGCATTCCAGGAGCCGGCAGCAGCTGATGTTCTGCCTTTTTCTTGCCCAAATGTTTCACGCAAGCGTCTGCCTCGGTGAGCTGCTCTCAAAACTACATCTGCTGGGGCTGCTCAGCCTGCACGTCTACGCTCAGCACAGACTCGGCATGTCGTCATCACGCTAAAAATTGTGTCCCGACTGACCGGAGGGCACGCTGGAGCCGCAAGTGCGAAAGAGCTAAACGAGCATGGTAACAGACGTTGCACCCGAGACTCAGGTTTTTAAAGACGATAGTCTTTTGTGGAATATTCCTATGCATATATTTTGCTCTTTCTGTCTATCTGTCGGTGTGCGTGTCTGTCTGTCTGTCTGTCTGTCTGTTTGTCGGTCTGTCTGTTTGTCTGTCTGTTTGTCTGTCTGTGTGTATATGTGTGTGTGTCTGTCTGCTTCCGTCACCCGATTCAGTAAAATGGCAAAGTTTTGACCCATTCCTAATGGGCCATTCATCTTGATCTGGTTTTTGCGTTCATACGTTCTGACATTGTCAATAAAAAAATGATAAAACGCATATTTTGCCAACGTCAGTATACAGTAATTAGATAGTCCGTTACATTATTTCTAAAATGCATAGATGTGTAATCGTAAAGACAGGAGGGCTTATACGTGGCGCTGGCTACGCAAGGTTATCATAAAAAAAACTGGTGTTTCTTACGCTTCACCAAACTACATGGTACAGCCACCTACCGTGACCTTGAGTTCTAGCAAAACTTCGTTTTCTTTTTCAAGTTACTGCTATATTGCATCTATATCTCACGCAGCGCCTATTCAATAATTTTCTCGTATAGAACGCCAAACGGACAATTTATTCTCCAGACGGAAGATTATCATCGTTAGACGAGCTTTGCCAGCAAAGCACCTAGATATGCCACCAATTTTCTTTTATATCTGGCTGTGTTTGTCTTCATGCGCATGAACTCTATTAGAAGGAGTAGTGAAACTTAGTGGATATGATCGGCCTCTCGGATTTATTTCACCTTACCCTATGAGCAAACCGGACACGAGAATATGCGTGACAGCCATTCATGTGTCAGGTAAGCGTCTAGCATTAACTGCGAAGCATTTCTTTCAGTACTGCAGGGGCTTTGAGCGCCTATGTTTATACCTATCTATCTAGCCGCCTATGTCTGGATGCTCTCGTGTTCACCCTCTGAACTTGTGTAACCTAAACTACTATGGGAGGGTAGGATGATTGGATGAATACGACTCGCTGGTTATAACGTGAATAATGACACAATTCCATAGCGTACGTTGTCAAACACTTTCTGCTTGACAGTTGCACTTAACCACGGGCGGGTATGTACCACTGGTTTGTGGTTATGTGCCCCAGGTGATTAACACTGTCACAATTCCATAGCGTACGTTGTCAAACACTTCCTGCTTGACAGTTGCACTTAACCACGAGCGTGTATGTACCACTGGTTTGTGGCTATGTGCCCCAGGTGATTGACACTTCTTATCTACCCAGGAATAGCGAGAACCCTTAAGGGAAATTTCAACGCGTGAGCGTTAAGAAAACGCTCTCATTTGCCTGCATTCTCCCGACAATTGTAGAAAAAAATGTGAAGGTTCCGCAAAGATCGAACTCCAGCATTCCGCGTGACAATCGAGTATTCTAGCTGTAACGCTGTAACATAGGGTTAACGACAATCATAGGCAAGCGCCGTGCATTGAAGCTTAATTATATCGCAGTGTTCAAGGTCACCATGTTCATCAAGGGCCGCCATTCCACATCTCAGCTCACCACTTCTAGTATTGTTACTATCCATGTTGCTGTTGGCATCGTTAAGCAACAGTAAACATGCGACTGTTTAACATTAGTCTGTGAGCATAATATGTGTACATGTCTTAGGCGTCATTTCATAACATCTCACCTAATAAAAAAAGTCAAACACAGTCCCCTTCCGTCCGCATGCTTCGCATAACATTGATTCCTAAGGAATGTAGAATCTGCCAAATTTTTTTTATAACCCAAAGAAACGCGATGTGTAAGTGTGTTCACTTGATGATGAAATTCCAGTTTTGTGACGTTATGAAAGAAAGTGTTGTTATTAAGCAGTAGTTGGAAGAAAGCGCTTGTGTTTTTACCTCTGTATATTGGTTCTCGTCTGCAGGTGCTCAAGTGTTCTGCTAATACTAACAGTTGTTTCATGTGTCTTTACCTTATAGAGAACGTCTGTACCACATCCTAATTGGTGTTTGCTGCCAATGTATTGAGTGTCGTCTTCTATCTGCCCCACTGACAAAGATAAGATGACACTCAAGAATATACTGAAAAGCAGCAAGCGATTGCATGTATATGATAGCATAGCAAAGAGTGGGAAAGGGTGAAACATCAATAAAACCAGGACCAAATTGGTGCCCGCAAGCTCTTCTGTGTTGCAGCTTCAAAGCGCAACTTGGTGCAATCTGCGCTAATAATGTATGAATTTCTGCTCTCCAGCACTATGGAGGTAGTAAGCAACTTACCTTGAGCTTGCTTCGCGAGATCTTGCTGATGAGGTCCTCGTGCTTTGGAAGCTTCGTCACCAGGCGTCCCTGAGCCGACACTGCCAGCGCACCGACCAATACGTGTGTGCACAGTGTGTCGTCGAGCACATCAGGATTCAGCTCTGATGACCAATCTGTGGCGCCGCCTCTCCGCGGAAGCAGATAGTAGCAGACCCGTTTCATCTCGTAGTACCGGTGCCTGCGGTCTGCGTAACAGAGGCCGGAAAGAATTAACAAACGCAGCATGGGTTTTCATCCCTCATGTTGATATGTCGCTCAAGATTATCAATATGAAGTGCACTCGAGGAGCGACCTAGGGGATTCGCTGTTTGTATTTCGCATGAAATGAATACACCACTTCCTTTATATCATGCGAGAAAGATATCATTTTGTTACCGTAGAGAATACATATGCCTTTGTGCGGTCTACTTACCTATCTCTCCTTCTTTCGAAAGCTTCTTTCAGGTTTCGAATTTTGATTTTTACCGTTCACCGTGCCTTCAGCGTGCTCCAGATGGCGGAGCCCTGCTGGGTGAATTTTCCTGCCAGCTGGCCTCACACAGGTCGTTGCCTGCTGTGTGAGCAGACGGCCCCCTGGAGTTGTCGCCCTGTCTCCACCCCAGAACCACCCAGCCGATACAGATTCTTTGGTCGGTCTATTGTTCTAAAGGTGAACCCGTGCTGCTGCACTGAGGCAGGCTGCTCCCAGCAAGTGCCCTAGTAGCTAAAGCGAATGCTGATTTGACGGGTAATTCAATTCAGGGTAACGCATTCGCACTAAAGCTGCACCTTCCTAGCTAGGGTGGTGAGCCGGCAATTCCGCCTGCCCTACGCTGTGTACTCCACCACGACAGAATAGGTTGGTCGCCAACTGGACGTTGGTGTCCTGGCTGCGGACCTTCCTTAGCAACCAACAGTTGTGCTCTTTTGGTGCTACTTCAAAGATGCCTTTCTATACTGTTGCCCTGCCACTCGAAGCTAGCGTTCACGGGCCCCATGTACGACCGGCGCGCTCTGCTAACAGGAATCTTGCTGAGGTTCTAACTCTCTGCATTAGCGGCCGCGAGAGTTTTTATCTTATTTCACTGAATGACGCCACACGTCATCGATAACGAACACGCGGTCACCCTCACCGCAAACATGGCCATCCCCCTAGTGTGCCGCTGACATGAGCAGTAAGTCTGTCTGATTTGACCGGGCGATGCTAAACTGATAACCATCCAACCTGGACGCCAGAGTGACCAACTGCAAATTCCCAAGCCACTCTTGGAGGGTGGTATCCCCATGCTGGAGAACAGAACGCTTTTCTCCTGCGCTCTATTTTCTTGTGATAGGCGGCTTGCCAGTGCGCTAAAGACGCTCTCCCCGCAAAATTAGCGGCGACCCCGAGGCCCTTGAACACCTTCGCTGTGAATGCGCAGCACTACCGTAGGTATGCGGAAATGTCACCACTGCCTACAAAGCAACTGGGCGTACGTGCTACGAACACAAACGTACCGCCTTTTGTCACTATACCCTAGGAGGTATTTGAGGTGACTATGATAACCACGTGCCGTTGAACACCCAGAAGATGCTGGGCTCACTTGACTAACTATCTCGCATATATTTACAAGGCAACCTCGCTATTTCTCTTTTAACAGCGAAGCCATTCTTGGTCGAGGTTTTCATGCCGGGGTATCAAGGTAGTGGGATTCAGCGACAGAAAGTGGGTAAATCACACAACGAATATGTGCCACTCCACCCAGTATTCCCTACCCAAGCAACTTACCACTACGCTCACCTCTCGCATTACTGTCACAGCTCACGACTACACCGACGACTGCTCTCGCCACTCTTCCCACTCCGTGCGACAATGCTAGCACTTGATTCCCCCTTTATCGCACTTCATTCCGCTTCCCTCAACCCCACTGCGTGCCACTAGCTTCGCTGTTTGATTAGTGCCAGTCAAGCGGAGCTAACTGAATTTGTCGTCTGCTATCCTGTTTGTTTCTCAAGTCCTCTGCCCCTGCGGCTGCGACGTGAAAAGGAGTGTAAAAGCAATCAAGATGACGAAAATGGGTTCACGACTCGTTCGGGCGTGTAGGTTAGTTGCTTCCACGAGGTGCTGAGGTGCTACTTGGCTTTGACGTTCATCACTTCTGAAGGAAATCTTTTTCGTGCAGAGATCTCACGTATGAATTGTTCACCATGGCACCCACTCATTGTACGATCTTTGTAGCGAAGGGGGACAGAGCGATAGAGCAATTATGGCCATACAGAAGCTGCACGTATGGCCTCTTGGTCTTGGTCTGGCGGGCAAGGTCGTTCACTGTGTTAACGACTACTTGGCCTTTGTTGACTGGTAGTGTTGAAAAAAAATAGTAAACATAGTGACGGTGTTCAAGAAAAAGAGAGCAAGTCCTGGTAGCTGCATTCACGAGAGATACCCTCCTACGGTATACGCTTCAGTACTTCAAACTTCAGTTGAGTGACTTGTTGGGCGAGTTGGTTCATTCTTACGATAGACTTAGCACAAGATTCAAGACGAGAGAAGTATTGCATTTGTCCTTCTATCGTCTTCGTATTTGCGCTAATGCAGAACTGCGATTCGGCCTAGTTTAAACATATTCATCTTGAAATAGTTGCCCTAATACACATTCAGCACTGCATTGCGACGAGTGCCTAAGTTCGCCTTAACTTTGAAACACGCTTCGAATATAGACAGCAGAATTGAAGTTTAAGAGAAATAATGGAAGCCTATCACATTGACAGGCTGAAAAGAAAATGTGTAAGGCACCCTTCGGTTGCCTTCCTTGAGAAGGAAACTTCGCTCTTGTCAGCTGTTCAGTGAGTTGTGCTCACTTATCATTATAAGTTGTTAGGTTAGGTTAGGGAAATTTGGTTTTTTATGGCGCAAAAGCAGCTAAGGCTATGCTGCGCCAGACAGAAGACCTTCAGGAATGGACGCTAAAAAGATGAGATTTTAAAGCTTATTTAACAGGTTACATTCTTTCAGAAAGTTTAGCAAGTCAGGCAGAGGTACTAGAGGGTAATCTCCTAGGAACAAAGCAGGGTGTAAAGGTACGTGTTGTTTGTATAGCTTGCTGAAATGTTTTTGTCTCTGTGTTTCAATGGTAGGACATGTGGTTAGGATGTGCATAAGTGTTAACGCTTCTTGGCATTTTTCACACGTTGGTTGTTCTTCCTTTGCGAGTAAGAAGTTGTGTGTCAAGTGTGTGTGTCCAATGCGAAGTCGGCATAATACAACTTCAATAAACCGTTGCTGGTGACGGCAGGTCTTCCATTCCCCGAGTGTGGGTTTCACCAGGTGGAGCTTATTGTTCATGCAGGTGTCCCATTGCTTTTGCCATTTTGCTAGTAGGGCCAGGCGAATTGTTCTCTGGATATCTTTAAGTGGAATTTTTACTTTTGTTACAGTTTTATGGGCTGTCTGGGAAGCATACTTATCTGCTTTTTCGTTTCCAGGTATCCCAACATGACTTGGGACCCAGCAGAAACGGATGCAGGTTGCCTGGCTGTTTAAGTATACCATGTTTAGAATGTCGCCTACTATAGGCTCGCATTCGGATTTTATATGTAGTGCTTTTAGTGTGCTTAGTGAGTCGGTGTATATGATTGCTTTCTTGTATTTTTCAGCGATGATTTTTCGAACTGCTTCACTGAAGGCATAAGCTTCAGCTGAAAAAATAGAAAAACTACGAGGTACCTTCACAGAAATTGCGCTTTTCGTCGTCACAATCCGAATACCCACGTGGTCCTCCGTTTTTGAGCCATCTGTGTAAAATTCTTCGTAATCTTTATATTCGTGTTGAAGTGTATAAAATTCTTGGATTATTTGTTCTGGTGGGGTGCTTTTTTTGTTAAAACGGCTCAGTGAAAATTCGCATAGCTGCGACAGGTCGAACCATGGTGGCAGTCTTGGTGGTTTAATAGCGACATCTAGTGATCCATCAGAGATGGTATAAAAGCGGCAGTATTCCTCGAAACGTAGGATAAGTGGTTTGATTAGGTTCGGTTTGTTGAGGTAGTGTGAGCGTGAGTCACATTTTGTGGCGATTTCGTAGCAGATGTGTTCAGGTGATGACCTTATTCTTAAAACATATGACAAGGTTAGTAACGCTCTTCGATCACATAGAGGGGGCTCATTGCATTCTACGTATAGACTTTGCACAGGTGATGTTCTGTAAGCACCACTTGACAGACGGAGACCGAGGTTGTGTATAGGGTCAACACGGCGGATGTATGAGTTTCGCGCCGAGTTGTAGACTACGCATCCGTAGTCTAAAATGCTGCGTACAAGAGATCGGTCAATACGTATAAGGCAGAGTCGATCGGAACCCCAGTGTTTATGGGAGAGTACTTTGAGCACATTGAGCGCTCTGTTTGCGTTAGTTTTCAGTGGATTTATGTGTGGCAGAGAGTTTAGTTTTCGGTCGAATGCGATTCTCGAAATTTGTGTTCTTGTTTTACCGGCATGTTGATGTTGTATAGTTTGAGCGCGGGTTCAGAGAACAATCCTCTTTTTTGCGTAAAAAGAACAGCTGTGGTTTTTTGGGCTGAAAAGCGGAAACCATTTTGGTCGGCCCATTTCGTAAGCCGATTTATTGTAATTTAGAGTTGCCTTTCGCAGGATGATAGGCTGGAGGCTCGGCATGCGATTTGCAGATGATCAACATAGACGAAGTGCATGACTGTACGGGGTATAGTCCTGTTGATGGAGTTCATTTTCACTATGAACAGGGTGGTGCTCAAAACGCAGCCCTGTGGTACACCATTTTCTTGGACAAATATTCGTGACAGAACCGTACCCAAACGTACTTGAAAAGTTCTATTCGATAAAAAATCGTGTAAGCAGTTCAGCATTCTTCCGCGAATCCCTAAGTTAGCGAGATCTCTGAGAATTCCGTATCTCCAAGTTGTGTCATATGCTTTCTCTAAGTCAAAGAAGACCGAGAGACAGAACTGTTTGTGTAGAAATGCTTGTCGTATTTCTTGTTCCAGCCTAACAATGTGATCAGTGGTGGAACAGCCCTTTTTGTATCCGCACTGGTGTGCGTCTATTAGGTGCTCCGATTCCAGAATGAAGGTAAGTCTGATATTTATGATGCTTTCGTAAGTTTTTGCAAGGCAACTTGTTAATGCAATGGGTCTATAGCTACTTGGGGTTGTTGGGGGTTTACCAGGTTTTAGGAATGGTATGACTATGGCTTTTTTCTAATCCTCAGGCATTATGCCAGAGTCCCATATTTTGTTGAAGAATTGGAGGAGTGCCTTCGCGGATGCATGGGATAGGTGTGCCAACATTGCGTAGTGTATCTGGTCAGACCTTGTTGCCGTTTTTTTACCGGCAGAAAGTACCCTGTTCAATTCGTGCAGCGTAAGTGGAAGTTTATAACTTTCATTTGAGGTACTGCTAGTAGGCAATCTTTGTCTTTCTGCATTTTCTTTATATTTCAGGAATGTATTGGTGTAATTTGCTGAGCATGATACATTATAAAAGTGTTCTCCTAATAGGTTGGCCTGGTCTTCTAGTGTTGATTGTGTGTCTGGACTTGTGAGCAGTGGTGTTGTGTAGGAGGAGTACTCTCCTTTGAACTTCCTCACCTGGTCCCAGATGTGTTTAGATGTGACTGAACTGTTAATTGATGATATGTATTTTTGCCATGAATCCTTTTTTGCCTGTCTTCGAATAAATCGGGCTCTGGCTTTTGCCTGTTTGAAGTTGATGAGGTTGGCGTAGGTGGGGTATCTTTGTAGAATTCCCCAGGCCTTATTTTGTAGTTTTTTGGCATCAGTTCACTCGTTTGTCCACCAAGGGTTGAATTTCTTGCGTACGATGCCGGATGATTGTGGTATCGCTTTTTCTGCTGCTAAGATTAAAACTTTGATGAACTCTTCGTTTAGTTCCTCAACCGAAAGCTCCGATGAGAAAACTTCATCGAACTTAGCGTTTTCTGTGAAAACTGGCCAGTTTGCGAGCGGTAGTTTCCACCGGCGTGGCCTGCTTGTTAGAGTTGGGTAAGATGGTATGAGTTTTATGATGCCGGGTTGATGATCACTACCATAAGACGTGTTGACGACGTCCCATTTAAAATCATTAAAAATACACGATGAACACACTGGCGAGATCTAAGCAACTAAAAGTGCGCGAGGTTGGTGAAAAGTAGGTAAAAGCACCGGAATTAAGAAGGCAGATGTCAATTGATAAAACGAAATCTTCCACGGCTTGCCCTCTTGCGTCAGTTTTGTCGCTACCCCAAAGGGTTGAATGAGCATTGAAATCCCCAACTAAGATAAATGGTTTTGGCAACTGTTCCACTAGATTTTGTAAGTTTTTAGTGGTGAAAAGGGTGTGAGGTGGAATATACAGTGAGCAGATGGTGATGGTTTTGTATGATAGGATGGTGACGGCTACGGCCTCGAAAGATGTGTTTATTTGGACATCTCGTGTAGGAGTGCTGCCCTGCACCACTATGGCTACTCCTCCTGAAAGACAGTTGCAATGTTCGCGGTCCTTTCGGGCAACTTTGAAGCCTTTTAGGAAGTGGCTGTGTTTTGTACCAAGATTTGTCTCTTGGAGGCAAAAGGCTACTGGTGAGAATTTGTTAATGATGTCCTTTGTGTCACCTAAGTTATGAATTAAGCCTCTACAGTTCCAATGTACGATAAAAGCCATGGCAGAATAAAGTTAAGTAAATATGCTTCTGGGGATTGATCGGTATAAAAGATGATAGGTGACAATATTAAGAAATAGGAATAGAAAGAAATACGATAACCATTACGGTTATCGCTTACTTATTGTGGTTACTGGGACTTTGTCCTTGTCCTGTTTGGTACGCTCGAGAGAGCGCTTGTCCTTCGGTGTCGATGACACCGGAGTTTTGTGGTCGATCTCCATTGCCTTGTCTGAGGCGCTGGAAGATGGAGTGAGGCGCTGAAAAACGGATCTCAGGCCTTGGCACTCTATTGAGTTTAGGGCCCAGGGAGACCGGAGTCTGCGGGCCCTTCGATGTGCATGGAGCAGCTGGCGCTGCTTCTTTTACGGGGGCGGTTTGAGTCACAATAGAACCACTGGGTGTGGTAGCGGTCGACTCCTGAGGCCTTTGTGACGCTGCCCCCGACTGCGTCACATCGGCGTAACTTCTGTGGAAAAGGTATGATAGCCGTGTCCGCGCTTCGCTGAATGATATTTTTTTTGACGGTCAGAGCGATCACTTCTTTTTCTTTTTTCCAACATGGGCATGACCGGGAATACGCTAGGTGTTCCCCGTCACAGTTAACACAGTGGGGTGAGGATGAGCAGTTTTCTGATTTGTGTTCGTTTGCGCTGCAATTTGCACATGTTTCTTTGCCTCTGCAAGAGTGCGAGGCGTGTCCGAATCTCTGACATTTGAAACAGCGTCTGGGGTTTGGAATGTAGGGTCTGACATTTATTTTTAAGTACCCAGCCTTAAGAGAGGTGGGCATTTCACATGTTCCAAAGGTTAGTATTACGTGTTTGGTGGGCACTTCCTGATTATTGCGACGCATTACAATTCTTTGGACTTTGATGACGTCTTGGTCATGGAAAACTTCGAGGAGCTCTTCGTCACTAAGGCCCAAGAAGTCTTCCTCAGAGATTACTTCCCTGCTGGTGTTTAGAGAGCGATGGACCGAAACGGTGACAGCTGTTTTTCTAATGCTGGTTAGTTGGGATAGCTTAGGCACTTGGTCTTTTTCGGTTAGCTCCAAAAGGAGGTCACCGCTTGACATTTTGGATGCTTTGTATGTGGGTCTTATTTTTTCTTTTAGGCACTTGGCGACCAAAAATGGGGAATAATTTTCTTAGAAGTGTGCTGTCACTGTGGATAAAGTGGTACTTTGCAAAGGTAACTTTAGTTTCTTTCGAGACGTGATAACTTGCTTCGGTGCGGCCTCTCTTGCGAGACCGATCAAGGTCGGCTGGATGCTTGTAAAGCGATACAAGTATGAATGTGTTCGGTAACAGCGGCGACCACCCACCATGGAGCCCAACAAGGGGGCGCGGTTGGACTTGATGAAACAAGCCCTCCCGACGCCAGCCGTACGCTGTCACAATAACCCAATGTAAATATCCAAGGTGGGATACCTACACAAGGTTAACCCTTGCCGCCATGAGTATCGGAAGTAAACGGAAGAGAGTAGAAGACAGGACAGATAAATAGTAAAAAATAAAGACGAAGATGTAGGGAGAGAGAGGTAGGAAAAGGCGACTGCCCATTTCCCCTGGGTGGGTCAGCCCAGGGGTGCCGTCTACGTGAAGCCGGGGCCAAAGGGGTGTGTTGCCTCTGCCGGGGGGCCTTAACGGTCCAATCACCCAGCGTCGGCTCAACCCCCAGGATCCCCTTTTCCCCGGACACGGCAAAGCCACGCACGGCTAGGCGTGGGAGGGAGTGGAAACTCCCCCGTTAGCTCGGGTCCGTGGTGTCGCTACACACCAAACACCTACTTGCGCAGGCGCCCCTGCGGGGATTATAAGTTGTGCTATGTGCGCAGTTCAAATGCTTTGGCCGGATTGCGTTGATCTGAGGGTTTTTTAAAAGAACGTTTTCAAAAATAAACCAGATATTTAGATTACGTCCGTTTGTTTGTCGCTTCTGTGTCCCTGTGTGCCCACGCGCAAATGTTCTAAGATGTATGTGTGCTAAGTCTAACGAAAGGCTGAGCCTTCATTTAGATATTCTTGCCCTGAGGAGATATTCTGATAGTACCAATAAAGTTCGCAAAAACGTTGACTCATTTTTCAGTCTGATTCCTCAAGACTTCTGAAAAACAGCATAGAGAATTAGTGAATGCAGTGTCCCATATCAGTCTCAGTCCCATCTGATGATCCAAAGCATTTGCGAACAAGCTGCAAAATTTCGTCATAGAGGTTACCTTGATGCTGTAATAATAGCTACCAACGAACGTGGTCTGAATATGTTATAGCAAGTGGCAAGTTGGCACCTGAGCAGAAAAAGTGAAGAAGACAAACGCTTTCAACGGTCCCGTACATTTCCACAGTGCTCAACCACTTTAGTCAGCAGAAAGCCATAACGCCAGCTTGGTTTTAAATGTTAAGCATATTTTCGCGTACTACAGGCACTTCTATCTATCTATCTATCTATCTATCTATCTATCTATCTATCTATCTATCTATCTATCTATCTATCTATCTATCTATCTATATATCTGAGCAAATGACACCCTTTTAACTAAGGGTAAAGCAAAACTACTATGAAACAACAATATGAGTTGATGAATACGACTGTCTCATCTTGACATTAATATTGTGACAAACCTGTGGCACCGCCAGCAAAGCCTTTCCACCAGACACGTGTGACAATTATTTACATACCAAGGGCCAATATATGGACAAGTATGTGGGTAATGTGCCCCAGGTGATATACAGTTTATACAGCCCGAATGCTCGTTTCAGTGTTTAGTGCGGCACTTTCATTTAGAAGCGGTATGCGGTGTTTTGAGCACAGCCTCAGCACTCTTCTTGCAGACGACCTTCGTGAATGTAGCGAGTAACCAGGTGTGAAATATGGCCCATGTTGCCTGTGTTCGCTCTTAGTTCTCAAACCATGTACGAGTGGCATCTCCTAATGCAAAGTTCACATGTTGGAGCTTATCTTCGTTGGTCCAGGCATTGAAAACGTCAACTCGACCGTATGACTTGAGCCAGCTTTCGGGGTCTTCAATTGACCACCCGAGGAAGGTTGATGGCTTCTTGGTCTGCCGGAGAAGGATTCGGGCAGGCTGCGTAGGTGCGATCATCTTTGCTGCTGTCGATGTGGAGATCTGAGGTATTTTTCAGGAATGGGCCGTACTCTGGCTGCAGTCCCCTCTGCCTGCAGCCTATTCACTACTTGTGATTGGCGTCAATGTCTTCTTTGCCACTCGGGATTGGTTTGTGGCGTCACGGGCGCTTCTGGAACATGAAAGGAACAGCCCCTAGACTTCTAAAAACCTCCAGTTTCAGCCTTTCCAAGGGAGATGAAAACAATTTACCCCGTCGCAGCTTAAGAAAAACATAATCCCTCAATCCTGTCCTTATGAACACGAAAAAAACGCCCTAGAGGCATCGTAGTAAGCGCAATATTTAAAGCAAGGAGAACCAACGTTTTCGCAAAAAAAACTGCTCTTTTCTACACAATTGAAAGATAAGACTGAAAGGTAAGACTGTTGTGCGTAGCACTTAATAGCACTAAATTTAGTGTTTAGCTATCGTGGCACAAAAAATATTCAGCGTGCACATTCGACATTATCGACCTGCCGTGTAACTTTTACTCTGGATTCTCTTATTGGTGATGAAGCGGAAAGCCTGCGACGCTGCTGCTCGGAATCTGAGGCGTACTTGCGCAGGCTGTTTTCTTTCGATGGTTGGCGAGGTACTCGCCATTGCGTTTTCTTTCAATCATTTTTTTATTCACTCTTGCAAGTCACTGTACACTATTCAAAATGAAGTGACTTTTTTAGAGAAAAATGGTGATGTCCCCAATGATCATCCTTAAATGCAGAAACGATGCTCCCTTTTGCCATGGAGAAACTGTATCTCCCCTTCAGAATCAAAATGGCTGGCCCCGGGTTACCGAAGGGGGTAGGCCCAGCTAATGCGTTGACCCTCGACTGATAAGGAGTACACGGCACTAACAATTGCAGGAAACGGTCTGCTGAGCTTGATTTTGAATGAAATTATTATAAAAACAAGCAGACGAACCTGTGGTGTTGAAAACATCGCGAAACAGAACAACGGAGATAGTAGGTTTCGTTCGGCCAGCGAGACGACGTTCACTTTGAAAGATACAGATACTACGGAGTTCTCTCAGGCTGAGTGCATCCAAGGCTTGCTGTATTTATTTGTCGCAAATTCACATAGTGTAGCGATGTTATCAACGCATTTATGGGGTCGCAAGCCACAAGATGTGCCTTCAAACCGTAGACTCGGTCTTAGCGAAATCATTCCGGCTCGGCAGTGCAGCTTCGATAGATAGATGTTCAACGTTATATATTCAGCTGGAGGTGTGATAGCGTCACATTCGTGAAGTACGCGGTAGCTGGCACCATCTGGAGAGACTGAATTATGCCAAAAGAAGTATTGCCTGTGGTGACGTACGTTGACGCTACCCCACAGTTACCAAGCGGATAGTTGGTGAATGAGCCCATTCACTGATTACTCACTGACACTGGACGCTTAATATATATATATATATATATATATATATATATATATATATATATATATATATATATATATATTGTCACGGGGTCAAGACGTGGCCAAAGACAGGATACTTCGTGTTGGGATTTAACTGTTTATTTGGGCGAACCTGTGCCCGGTAAACGGAAAGTCCAATTACATCAGCAGTCTCGCACAGATAGCAGTCTCGGACTGATAGCGGCGAACGGAGCGTCGGCCTTCGATCAACAACTGACAAGCGGCGAAGCGCGTCGGCATTTATACTCTTGCCGTCGAATGTTCTAGCGTTATCGCTGGCGCTGGCGTAGGTTCCAGAACAATCTGTACCGTTCGCAAAGTGGGCGTGATCTTATCGAAATGATCTACTACAGTACAGAACCTTCTCGAAAACTGCAGGCGCGATTTGCGCTGAGAATCGTGTGGTGTTTTGGGACGATAACAAAAACTTGGAAAATGGAACGTGGCATTGTCCCCCTCTGAAAAAAAGGCATCGTTCCGATGCTTTAACTAAAGATTAATGTAGAATAATAATGCAAGAAAGTACAATGAACAAATTACGATACAACAATAATACAAAAAATACACTTTCTGTTTGTTAACGCGCATGAAACGGCTTGAGGCGCGCGACATGGACGACTTCAGGTCGCGATCGGCGTCGTTGAGAGTTCGTGATGCCGTCGGGGACAACCTCGTAATCAAGTGGCCGAGACGTCGAACCACCCTGTACGGTCCGAAGTACCGTCGCAGAAGCTTTTCACTTAGTCCAAGTCGGCGTATCGACGTCCACACCCAAACACGTTCACCGGGCTGGTATTCCACGAAGCGTCGTCGAAGGTTGTAATGGTGGCTGTCGGTCGTCTGTTGATTCTTGATACGGAGACACGCAAGTTGTCAGGCTTCTTCGGCGCATTGAAGGTACTCGCTCACATCGAGGTTTTCTTTGTCGGTGACGTGGGGTAACATGGCATCGAGCGTCGTTGCCGGGCTCCTTCCGTAGACCAATTTGTATGGAGATATCTGCGTCGTCTTCTGCACCGCCGTGTTGTATGCGAAGGCCACATACGGAAGAATGGCGTCCAACGTCTTTTGTTCGACATTGGCGTACATTGACAGCATGTCGGCGATCGTCTTGTTAAGCCGCTGAGTGAGGCCGTTGGTCTGTGGGTGGTACGCTGTCGTCCGACGGTGGTTTGTTCGGCTGTATGCCAAGATCGCTTGAGTTAAGTCGGCAGTGAACGCCGTTCCTCTGTCGGTGATAAAGACCTCCGGGGCGCCGTGACGTAGGACGATATTTTTGACGAAGAACTTAGCTACCTCGGATGCAATGCCTTTTGGCAGGGCTTTTGTCTCGGCGTAGCGGGTGAGGTAGTCGGTAGCTACCACGATCCACTTGTTTCCGAAAGCTGACGTCGGGAACGGCCCCAGTAGGTCCTTACCAATCTGCTGGAAAGGTCGGCAAGGTGGATCAATTGGCTGCAGAAGTCCCGCTGGCCTTGTCGGCGGTGTCTTGCGTCGCTGACAGTCCCGGCATGTCCTCACATAACGAGTGACGTCGGTGGTAAGACGTGGCCAGTAGTACCTTTCTTGTATCCTCGCGAGCGTGCGAGAAACACCGAGGTGCCCTGCCGTCGGATCGTTGTGCAGGGCCTGCAGGAGTTCTGGTCGCAGAGCTGAAGGCACCACAAGAAAGTACTTAGCTCGAAGCGGTGAAAAGTTTTTCTTTTGTAGAAGAGCGTTTCGTAGAAAGAACGACGCAAGTGCGCGCTTGAATACCTTCAGGACTTCGGCGGTCCTGCCTTCGAGGTATTCTATTAGGGCCTTAAGTTCCGGGTTGGCCCTCTGTCGTTCAGCGAAGTCGTCGGTAGTTATCGTTCCTAAGAAGTAGTCGTCATCCGGGTCGTCGGGTAGCGGTTGGTCGACAGGCGCACGAGAGAGACAGTCGGCTTCGGAGTGTTTTTTGCCGGACTTCTAAATGACAGTAATGTCATATTCTTGAAGTCTCAGGCTCCATCGTGCGAGGCGACCTGAAGGGTCCTTCAAGGTGGCTAGCCAACACAATGCGTGGTGGTCGCTCACAACTTTGAAGGGCCTGCCGTAGAGGTAGGGGCGAAATTTTGACGTAGCCCAGATGTTGGCGAGGCTACTCCTTTTCTGTTGTGGAATAATTTGCTTCTGCTTTGGATAGCGATCGGCTGGCGTAACTAATAACCCTTTCAAGTCCGTCAGCCCTCTGCACAAGAACGGCGCCAAGACCTACGCTGCTTGCGTCAGTATGTATTTCTGTCTCGGCGAATTTGTCGAAATGGGCAAGTAACGGAGGCGTCTGGAGGCGATGTTTTAGCTCCTGGAAAGCGTGTTCCTGCGGCGTTTCCCACTTAAACTCCACGTCGGCCTTGGTAAGGTTAGTGAGAGGATCGGCGATGCGGGCGTAGTTTTTCACGAACCGCCTATAATAGGCACACAGGCCCAGAAATCGGCGCACGGCTTTCTTGTCAGTGGGTGGCGAGAAGTCGGCGATGGCGGCTGTTTTCCGTGGATCGGGATGAACTCCAGACTTGCTGATAAGTGCCCCAGAAACAAGAGCTTCTCATACGCAAATCTGCACTTTTCTGGCTTCAGTGTGAGTCCGGAAGTCTTGATGGCTTGAAGTACAGCTTCAAGGCGCCGAAGATGCTCGTCGAAACTCGAGGAAAACACGACGACGTCGTCCAAGTACACAAGGCAAGTCTGCCACTTCAATCCTGCTAGTACTGTATCCATAACGCGTTGAAAAGTTGCAGGCGCTGAGCAAACGCCGAAGGGCATCACCTTAAACTCGAAGAGGCCATCGGGTGTTATAAACGCCGTCTTCTCTCGGTCTCTTTCGTCGACTTCGATTTGCCAATAGCCAGTCTTGAGGTCCATTGACGAAACGTACTTGGCGTTATGGAGCCGATTAAGTGCGTCGTTTATTTGTGGGAGAGGATACACGTCCTTTCTTGTGATTTTGTTCAGGCGGCGATAATCGACGCAGAAACGTAGGGGTCCCATCTTTTTCCTTCACTAACACCACGGGGGATGCCCATGGACTCTTGGACGGCTGGATAATGTCATCCCGCAGCATTTCGTCTACTTGTCTCTTCATGGCCTCGCGTTCTCGCGTCGAAACCCTGTACGGACTCTGACGGAGTGGTAGGGCATTTTCTTCGGTTATGATGTGATGTTTCGTGATTGGGGTCTGCCGAATTTTTGATGACGACGAAAAGCAATCTTTGTATTGCAGGAGCAGGGCCTTGAGCTGTTCTTGCTTATCGTTCGGAAGTCTGGGATTGAAGTCGAAAGCTATGGGAGGGGCTTGGTTCTTCTGAGCAGGTTCCGAAGAATCAGCGAGGGCGAAAGCACTGGTGGCTTCGACAATTTCTTCGATGTATGCGACCGTTTTTCCTTTGTTCACATGTTTGTACTCATTGCTGAAATTCGTGAGCATAACCGTTGCTTTGCCTCCCCGCAGCTCTGCAATTCCTCTTGCGACGCAAATATTTCGGGTGACCAACAGATGCTGACTGCCTTCAACGACGCCTTCCAAGTCAGGTGATTTAGGAGCGCCGGCTGAAATAATGACGCTTGAGCGAGGCGGAATGGTGACTTGTTATTCCAGCACATTCAAGGCATGGTGTCTTGACGGCGTGCGCGGCGGTAGTGCTTCTTCTGTGGATAACGTTATCGACTTTGTTTTTAGGTTGATGACAGCACCATGGAGGCATAAGAAGTCCATGCCAAGGATGACATCTCTCGAGCAACGCTGCAGGACTACGAACTGTGTAGGATAAATACGGCCATTAATGGTGACTCTCGCTGTGCAGATTTCCTGCAGGCTTTATGAAATGACCTCCGGCTGTGCGGATTTCAGGGCCTTTCCAAGCTGTCCTAACTTTCTTTAACTTCGCGGCGAACGACCCACTGATGACAGAATAGTCGGCTCCAGTATCGACGAGAGCGGTCACACTGTGGCCGTCGATAAGAACGTCGAGGTCGCTAGTTCGCCGTCTCGCATTACAATTAGGGCGTGGCGTCGGATCACGGCTGCGTCGGCTTGTTCCGCTGCTTCCACGTTGCGTCGTCAGGCCACCTTCGGTAAGTGAGCTTTCGCCATAAGGGCTTTGCCTGTTTGGCGTTGTGTTCAGAAATCTCCGCCGCGGCGTCGTCGTCGTCGGAGGATCTTCGGTAGTTCGTCGCACAACAACCGCACCTCCACCGGTTGCTGCCCTTAGTTTCTCGGATACGGGCTAGGAGACCGGCCCCGCGTTGGGCCAAAGTACTGCCTGTGGTGCAGTGACGTGCGGCGGCTGGGCGACGGGGAACGCGAAGGGCTTCGTGGTGTCCACCGAGTTCCTGTCAGGTAGTCGGCGATGTCACGTGGTCGTTTTCCTGGCTGTGGACGCGGTGCATTGACGGCGAAGCCACGCAGTCCCATCTGTCGGTACTGGCAACGGCGGTATGTGTGTCCGGCCTCGCCACAGTGGTAGCAAAGCGGGCCATGGTGAGGAGTGCGCCAGACGTCAGTCTTTTATTTAATTATTTCATACATACTGCGGACCACACTTCGGTCCAGGCAGGAGGGCATGGCGTAATACAAAGAGAAATACAATACATGCAAAACAAAAACAAAAAAAAACAGTGCACAGTTACTCAGTATCGCAAGTACTAGATTCGATTGTCTGGTTCTAGTCTGAAATGGTGCGTGGAAAAAAATGAAAATTTGAACGTGTCCGTTCTCGCGAAGTACGGAGTTAGTGCATTTGGTTGGTGATGTCTTGTCGGTCTTGTGGTAAAGGAGAAAGAAAAGGGGTTGGATCAAGGGAAAGTTTGCGATTATATAAAAGAGACAGAAAATCAAGGCGGGACTTCTTTCTACGATCCTGAAGGGAAGGAATATTACTAGCTAGCATTACGTCTGTGGGCGAGTCCGTTCGCAAAAACCTAGAATAAACAAACCGAATTGCCTTCCGCTGAATCCTTTCAAGTTTTTTAACATTTTGTTTAGTATGGGGGTCCCACACGATACTCGCATACTCCAACTTCGGCCTAACGAAAGTGAAATAACTAAGAAGCTTTACGTTTGGAGGGGAATTTCTGAGCTTATATCTTAGGAAGCATAATTTCCGAAAGGCAGACGAGCAAATATTATCTATGTGCATGTTCCATGATAAGTTGTTTGTTAGCGTAACGCCGGGGTACTCATAACTGTCAACCTGTGTGAGAGAAGACGATCCTAATTTATACACGTGTTCACTACGGTTTTTCTTTCTTGTTACACAGAGATATACACTTTTTTTCAAATTTAATTCCATTCCCCATTCTACACATCACTCCCGCACGTTTTCAATATTTTTCACGAGTTCGTTCTGATCATTAGTACATGTGACTTCTCGAAACAAAACACAGTCGTCAGCGAACAACCGAATTTGAACAGTAGGGTCACCAACAGTTACTAAATCGTTAATATACAACAAAAAAGCAATGGTCCCAAAACACTACCTTGTGGAACCCCAGAGGTGACAGGAAGACACCGAGATTCTTCTTCGTTAATTTTTACAAGCTGTTGGCGGTTGGATAGGTAGGCTGCAATCCAGGAAACAAAAATATCCGGAATGTGAATGTTTTTAAGTTTTGCTATTAGTTTGTCGTGTGGTACCTTGTCTTCCTCGGTGCACTGCGCTGGGCCGCTGGCGAACGGTACGACGTCGGTGGGGGTGGTGGCCGCGGTGGCGTCTGTCGACGGAAGTGCGATGGGGCGGCGGTTTGGCGTGGACGGGGAGGAGCGTTGTGGCGCAGTGCAGCGGCGTAGCTCATAGCTGTCGGCTCAGGGCAGCGGTGCGTGGGGGATTTGAAGCGATTGCCGAACTTCTTCTCGCACAATGTCGGCGATTGAATCCACTTGAGGCTGTGCCGAAGGCAACATCTTGCGCAGCTCTTCCCGCACGATCGCTCGGATCGTTTCACGCAGGTCTCCGGAGTTACTGGCTTGAGCAGCAGCGCAGTCTGCAGTCAGGCGATGATTATACTGTCTGGTTCGCATGTCCAGGGTCTTTTCGATAGTGGTCGCTTCGGCTACAAATTCTTGGACGGTTTTCGGTGGGTTTCTCATCAGTCCCGCGAAGAGCTCCTGTTTGACCCCTCGCATAAGGAAACGAACTTTGTTCTCCTCAGGCATGTCTGGGTCAGCGTGACGAAATAGTCGGGTCATTTCTTCTGTGAAATTGGCGAACTTTTCATTTGGTAGCTGAATCCGGGTCTCTAATAAAGCAGCGGCCCTCTCTTTGCGAGTGACGCTCGCGAACGTTTGAAGGAATGCGCCGCAGAAAACATCCCACGTTCGGAGCGTGGACTCTCGATTTTCGAGCCAGGTCCTTGCGTTGTCTTCCAAATAGAAGAACACACGACGCAGCTTTTCGTCATGGTCCCAGTGGTTGAGGGCGGCCACACGATCGTATGTTTCTAGCCAGGACTCCGGGTCTTCGAACGATGACCCATGGAAAATTGGTGGTTCCCTGGGTTGATGCATGACCATCGTGGGCTGGGACGCTGCGGTTGTCATTGTCGCTGCAGTCGCGGTCATGGCTTTGGTCTTCCGCGCATTGTCTTGTAGAAGCCCGTACTCCGGTGGTAGCCCTTGCTGTCGGCGGCTTGTTCGCTGCTCCTGTTTGGCTTCGGTGTCTTCTCCGCGACGTGGGTTGGATTCACGGCTTGACGGGGGCGTCCGGTACATGAACGAAGCAGCACCTCCACCAGATGTCACGGGGTCGTGACGTGGCCGAAGACAGGAGACTTCGTGTTGGGATTTAACTGTTTATTTGGGCGAACCTGTGCCCGGTAAACGGAAAGTCCCATTACAGCAGCAGTCTCGCACAGATAGCAGTCTCGGACTGATAGCGGCGAACGGAGCGTCGGCCTTCGATCAACAACTGACAAGCGGCGAAGCGCGTCGGCATTCATACTCTTGCCGTCGAATGTTCTAGCGTTATCGCTGGCGCTGGCGTAGGTTCCAGAACAATCGGTACCGTTCGCACAGCGGGCATGATCTTATCGAAATGATCTACTACAGTCCAGAACCTTCTCGAAAACTGCAGGCGCGATTTGCGCTGAGAATCGTGTGGTGTTTTGGGACGATAACAAAAACTTAGGAAACGGAACGTGGCATTATGTATATATATATATATATATATATATATATATATATATATATATATATCCTGATGAAGGCCAGAATCTAAGCCGAAACGTCGAAATAAACCACGTTGTGACCACTCACGGAGGATCTACTGGAATATATATATATATATATATATATATATATATATATATATACGTTGCAGCAATGCATTTAACCACACATGCACATAAAGATAAATAGTACACATACTTGCATAGAAAGTGAACTCAACGAAGTACAGTACAATCAAAGATTCGGCACAACCACACGCACTTGGACGTGTTTACTCACACCCTTCTCCAAAAACGCGCAAGCTTATACAGCAATGAATTTTTATTGACTATAGTGGCACAAGTGACAAGTACACTTTGGTCAACTTTTTTACGTTTCGTCGCCGTACCACCACATGCACACACATAAATATATTGTATATGATTCCTAGGCAATCGGATGTTTATGAACGGTTGGACAATGATGAACAAAATACTTCCTAAAGCTTATAAGGTTTCCGCAAAAAAATTACCCTAAAGCCATGCATGCACTGCCAACGACATTCCGATGGCTGCGCCATCTCTTGATCACTGCCACAGATATTTTTTTCTCTTGAAGCCTCCGAAGAGGCGAACGCTTGCCGCGCGCTTGCCATTTCGAAGGTGACGTCTTTTTTGTTGTTGTTGTTCTTGCACTTGTTACTCGGAGAGGGCGCAGCATGCAGGCCAGACCTAAAACCCCTTGATCTCGGGAAATTACCGCCAGAGTGTACTAGAAGTATTGAGTGGCGTGACCGCGCCTCGCCACTTGATACCTTCCGTGTTGCCCGTAGTGGCGGCGCTGCAGTCGAATAGTACTGAGAGAGCCGCGCGCCTGGCGCAAGAACGGCTGTGCGCTTCGGCGTCTCCGGTGCGCTTTTTTGAGGCAGATTTCTTCGTACCTTCCCATCATTCATCTCTAGTACATGATGTCATTATCCCTTAAGTATGACATGCCAATCTACTGAATTTTAGCTCCATAAACGTACTTCTTCAAGATCAAAAATTAGAGGGCGTGTTTTATTTTGATTTCTTAACTCTTTCTTCGTTGAGCAGGCGTCTGCAATATTACGAATAACTGAGTCAGTTTATGAGAAGTTAGCTGCGTTCAGAAAGCTGTAAGAAGAAAAAAATACCGTGTCAAACGCACGCAGAACCAGGAGGCCGTAAAGAGAGACGGGAGAGGAAAGGAATGTGAACCCCCTGTATCACAAAATGTTTTCGTAAATAAACTTTTCAGGCATAATAAAATATTTATACGTATTCACAGTGACCACCAATTGCCAAAGTTAGGCGTTCTGCTGCACCCCCCCCCCAAAGAATCCTGGGTAGCCCTGCGCCAAACGTTTATAGTTGCCGAAGCTGAATATAGCGTGCCTCTGTATTATAGTGCACTGTAAATTTCCCCTTTTTGACAGTATGAGGTCTGAAAACGAGATCAATCAAGTCTAACGTAGTCGGACAAAGAATGCACGGTGCACTAAAATAGCGGCTGTTCTAAGGCCGCTATTGTATGTGTTCGTGTGCGTGTGTGTGGGTGTGTGTTTGTGTATGTGTGTCTTTACTGTGTACATATACAAGTTATATTTCTCAAAGCAAAACGTCCTAACGCCTGCCTACAGTTTTGACACTTAATAAAAGAACTACCCCAATATACTTAAACATCGTCATAAATTTGCTCGCTTGCATCGGCGTTACGCCACTAGAGTATTAGGAAAGCAGCACAATATAAACTTTCGATACAAAATGAGAACTGGATATAGTGAATGCATAGGATAACCTTTTTCGCGTAGAGTTCTTGACTAAGAGGTACAGACGTTCTTTCAGCTCGGCTGCCTGGCTCATCCTCCTGGAGCTTGCATAAATGAAGCCAAGTGAGCGCAAAAGCATGCGGGTAAAACAAGAAAGCCTTTGCGAAAGCATTATTATTTTCGGCAAAACTGGCGTGATAAAAATAAGTTGTAACCAATAAAAATGTTTGGGCAACACTACTTATAATCGGGTTCCTTATGCAACAATCAAGCGCTTGTGGACTTATATAAAGAACAGTACTCTGAATATAGAAACTGCCGAACAAACGAGCGCATGAATTATTCGTGGTTTTCATACTTCTCTCTTTGTAGTTCGCCAGTAGCCACTTATGATGTAGCGCAGCCTAAAGCAATGCTTGAGTGAAAAGCTAGACGGATCCGTGCAAAGTTGAATTGTACTACACGTTTTTTTTTTGTCGTCAGGCTGTTGAAACACAGAATGTCTTGACAAAATTCCTGCGTGTCTGCATATTTACTCGTGCACCATTGCACTTAGCAAGTGTGCATACACTGATGAAGGCTCTGAAACGCCTTTAACGCGCCAAAAAGGAGCAAATACACGCTTTCGCGGGATATTCGCGCGCGCTCCCAAGGCAGAGCCTCCTGAGATCTTCAGTACCATGCGACTTTAGCGCCGCCGCTACTGTCACCCGCCGGAGAATCAGCCGAGATACGGCGCGGCCGCCTCGCTCATTCCACGGCCCCCTTCTAGTACACTGTAGTAACGCCATTCACTGTACTCGCTGCGGCATGCTAGACCTGCGTGCTATTCGTGCGTGCTATTCCTGCGGTTTTTCGAGTGCGGATCAAGTGCGAGTCATCCAAGGAATCGGGAGAATGTGTGGGTGCTTGAAGGACTCTGATGTGAGGGCTGAAGCCTCTGGTCGCTTTCCTCGGGACAGTGCGAAAGAAACTAAAGGTAAGGAAAACACGTTATCATGTAGACTAATTATGTCACTCGTTGCAAGTGTGTGTTGCCGCACTCGAACAAGGCGTCTTGAAAAGGCAGCCTTACGCACCTTTGCGAGTGCGCTTACCGATTCGCTTTGACAACGCGGACACCTGTGCCATGGCGCATCAGTGCGGGCTTATTGGAGCTAATTCGTGACAACTGCGGCAACATGCATGTGAGTGGTGATGGATGTTTTCATATGTGCATTGTAGCGAGGAGGATGCACATGGCGTTTGCTACGTTCTTGATTAAACGAAGCCTGCAGTGCCATTTGATGCGAATCAGCATTTTATCCTTGTTCGTGGGTGATACAATTTGAAACTTGGCTCGACTCACCTAGCCAACCTCCTTATAAGCATGTATGATAAGCGTACGTTCATGGTGGATTGTTATTACGCCCGTAAACAGGGGCTTGTCCTTGTTAAACAATATAATGTGTGTGCCTAGTGTAGAGAAAAAGGTGTTCGCGCATGTCTGAATGTGTGCCTGCAGGATGCCTTTGCTTTTAATTATTAATGTACCAGCCAGAACCTACTACATACGTCTGATTTTGAAGAAAACTTGCATGCAAAATGCGAGAATTTGTAATCAGCAGAGCTGCTTCTTATAAAATGTACTGTCAGCATGTTCAAGATATGTTTCGCTGCTGTTCGGTAGTGGTGCGAATATCATGTTGTTGTGTAGGCTTTGATGCAAGCATTTATAGTTTCGATGCATTATTATTACTCATCTAACTCATCAGGTGTTTGGCTGTTTCAGCGCAAACAAGGCAAAGATAGAAGGAAGACGGCTAATCACAGGACCAGTGCCGACTTTTGTTTCCAGTAGAATACCTATGTTGGTATATTTATTGTGACAGCCTTTCTGTTGTGCTTTTCTGGCCAGTTTTGGCTGCGACATAGTTGTCAGCAATACGAGGAGGGAACACTAAACTTTGCTTTTAAAGATCAAAGTGACTAAATGCCGGTAACGCACCGCACAAAGTACGAACAAGACACATCAGTATGATCAATGTGGGACGAGTACGGTCTGTCATCTGAAAAATGTATTGTGCAAAATGTTCCCTAAGTAAGAAACCTCTCATTGTTTGCAAACTTTGTGCTTTTACTTCGAGCAGCGCGCCCACCATTCCCTCCCTCGGTGCAGGGGCTGATTAATAAGAAAGTTTCGCCGGTGGGATCTTTCTGCATAGCAGGGCTGCGTGTATCTGCATTTCTCAGACAGAAACTTCGACGAATTTCGAAGATTTCGAAGCATTTCGAAGACAGAAACATCGACGAGAAACTTCGACGAAAAGGATTGATTCTTTTAGGTTTAAGATGCAGTAATTTGTTCGTCGTAGGTGGCAGCCTATAAAAAAAAGTTCCTCCTCGAAAGCGAACGTTCTGTATGTTGACGGTGACAGATGTTTTGAGAAAGTTTGCCATGGATTTAAACGCACGCAATTTTCGTTGCGACATGTGCACTGCAGTTTTAAAGGTGGCACAGCATGGGCTGAAGCAATGTCTTAAGCTGCTATGCGATAGGTTACGGACAAGATTCTCAATGACATCACAAAATTCTGATCAAAAGTGATTAAAAAAGGAACAGAAAACAAGAAAACAGTTTTCGTCATGTGTTAGGCTGATGTTAACAAATACCCATAAAAATCAAAATAAAGTTTTCGGTGACGTTCTTCATAGCCTGCTAAATTGTATGCGACTTAAACTCTGTAGCTTAATTATGTACATAAACTTTTGCGCAGTTACATTGCTGCATTTGACACTTACAACCTACTTGCATACTTACATTGCTCCCTTCAGACCTAACACACAAACTTATGGTGTGCAATGCCACTTCATGAATATCGAGCGGTAAAGGTACTAAGTGTATGTGAAAGAATAATCTCTGCTCATTACATGAAGACATATGAGGCCTCCGATAAAACGAGTTATACATTTATTGGGCTTCCTTACTCGTCCGAGCCGTATGTGCAGCTTCAGCAATGGTGTCTTTTAGCGCAGTGATTATGCATTTTTTCTGCACGCATCGCAAATGCGAAGATATACCCGCTCGCAAATGATCGCATCACATGCATATTTCTTTTGACTAAAATGTCACATCAAGTTTTGTCGAGAGCCCATCGCTGCCACAACGACAGCTAGTGTTTTCGCAATTAAGACGCAGTGTTATTCACACTGCATACACCACGCGCACTCCACGCCACAATCGACTGTGCACATTTTTAAAAACAATGCCACTGTTCCTCGCTCAGGCCACCACGTGCGTTCACTTCAAGATAAATAGCCAGCGTGAGAAGTATTTCATTATGAAGTTGACAGCACAACCATATGTTTGCTGACACATACTACAGCTAGTTGTAACATAAAGTTCAAGCTCCGAAAAAGAAAAAAAAATCAGTCCGGTGCTGAGCCACCAGCAGGAGTGTTTTGCCAACCACACTTTGAACGTGCGCCAGTGAGGTCACGCTGTTACGTACCCCGATAGAAGCCTATTGCTGCACACTTCATGAGAAAGAGGGCCTGGTTAGAAAAAAGCAGGTCTTGTTGATTTTCTAACTTCTTCATTAATTTCTAACTGAACTTTCATTTGCATTAGTTGCACGGCCGATATTATTCAGGCAAAGTTTTGTTCAATGAGCTATACAGTGGAAGTCTGTGCATCTCCCACATTGTTTTTACTGATGTCTCGAGTTTTTACTCTGCACTGTTCACTACAGCTCATCCATAGAAACTAGCCTAGCTTGTCACTGTTTTGTGCAAATTGCAGTTGGCAAGTGCTATAGGATTCGTAGTAATAAATGCTCATAGAGAACATTATCTTTTGATATTCAGTAATTTGCATTCATGTCAGTATATATTACAAGTTATCATGACTAAACATGAATCCCTGTTCTTTCTCATAATGCTCGCGACTGTATATATCGAAATGTATGGTGCATATAAAAACATAGGTTTTAGCAAAAAACCTTCATGCTGTTTTGTTAAACTGCTGATAAAAGGCCATTGCATGCTTATTTGCCACTCATTGAAATGTGTTTGAAATAAATTCCAATTCCTCACCACAATGCCAGTTTATATTGGAAACAGTATTAACCATGAATTGATAAAATTTTAAGAACTGGAAGAAAAAACAGGTGCTGGCCTGGAGGCTTAATTGATATAGGCATCAGTTCTGCTACTTAGAACAATATCATGCAAGCTTCCTATATAGTGCTTATGCGTCTTGCATGTTTACCTGTAAATCGAAATGTTGGATAAAACTAAACTTGTCTTACAAACTGATTGCAGTACTATGGAGGCTGAAGGCCTGCTGAGCCAAAATGGATGGTGGAAATCCGTGAACATGTGTTCATCCATCCTTCATCATCTGCTTGGTGTTTATATCGCATCTTTGCAGATGCGTTGGGTGAGTAAAGCTGGCAGGTTGCAACACAGGAAAAACAATAATATGGCAGCACCTCTTGTGCGTGCTTTACATCCCAAGTATATCAAATATTTATCTTTCACTGTGTCGCCTTTGATTTTGAAAGTGACACTTCTTTTTGCTTCATATTTGGGTCTTGATGCTTTGACAGCAAGTGTTTCTGAACAAATAACTGATCTCAATGACAAAACACCCTTCATACTTTTCCTTAGCATAAGCTCGCAGATAGCTATATCTGATTCGACAGTTTTTTTGTGGCTGTAATGGTAATTAACAAGTAGCACATGCAAGTTCTGATTGCAGTGGTCGGTGACGTCTGTTACATGCAGCATCAGCAGTGGTACCTTGCAGACCAGTAACCATGCAATTTTTGTGCACACAGCGCAAACACTGACACGTACCCACTCGCAGATGATCGCGTGAAGTGAATATTTACTTTTACTAAAATGCCTAATCAACTTTTCTCGACAACCGGTCGCTGCCACGAGTGCTAACGTCTTCGCAAACAAGACGCATTGGTATTCACACTGCACACAGTACGCGCAATATTCTCAGTTGGTGAACCAATACTCTCAATGTTTTTCAATGCACACTGCTTGCCACAATGTGTAGATATAGATATAGGCTTCCCAGAACAACAAAGATGTGATGCGCAATAATTTCAAGGCGATCTACAAGTTTCCACACCAAGCATGTGTAATTCATGGACTTTCTCATGAACAAGCGACGCTGTTGTACCGCATAAGAGCCAGCTCCGCATACACCTTGGCCTGGTCATTCAAGACTGGGAGATACGGTTCCCCGTTCTGTGCCTTCTGCAGTGACATGGCGGATATTGAACATTTCATTTCGCTTTGCCCACAGTTTGATGTGCAAAGAGCAGTGATGATTCGTACCTTGCAAAAAGGCTGTCATAAGCACCAGACAGCTATTGACGTCATTTTTCCCGAATGACCCGCGGCAACTAGAAGGAACGTACAATAAATTTTCTTGTTGGTCTTCTTGTGAGAAACTGGGCTGTCTGACACGTGGTGACAATTTCCGAATTCAGAAGATGCTCATGCGGAAAAATCGCCAGCCATTCAGGCCAGACTAACCCCGCCTGCTGCAACACCACCGCCACCACCACCACCACGTAAACTTGTGGCTGACAAGCCCACTGGACATTCGGCCAGGAATTGGGTACCTTAACGATAAATGCGGATGTATATAGTTAAATACTGCCGAAACAAAAATTAACAAAAACATTGATTTTTTGTAAGTTAATATTGAGAAAAATTTGTGATTAATTAGTTTCTACAGAGTTAGCAATAAATGACTGATATCAAAGAAACCTTTCTATAGCTTACATGGGCTAATTGAAAACCTTGTGCTATCGAGGTTATTAGGTGAATCTCTTAGACTGTACAAGAAAACCTTGCATGGCCGCGCGCACTTTTCTGTTGCTGTTCCCTAGGGTATGATTTCCTTGGGATAGTAAGTTTGACGTTGTCAAAGCTAAGCCAAAGATTCTTAATGGTATTTATAGTGATACCTTTCTTAATGTTGAAACCTTTCTACAAGAAATCAAAAAGTGCTCCACAGTTTCCTCTTCTCCATAAAAAGAACAAGCCTGTTCTAAACAAATAAAAAATAATAGAGAAATACGACAGCGTAGTCGAGCGATTAAAACTTCTAGGCATCGCTTATGACATGAGAAACCTTTCCAGGGTGTCATTACATGGTTGAAATCAAGAGAAGCTTTTAAAGATGGTCTAAAAAATTCTCCCGTAATCATTTGTCGTCATAATCTAGAAGCTAGTATTAAGGCTGTCTTAGGGGTAATATTGATAGCTTGTCCGTTTAACGCCGCTTTTGCTAGTGCATCAGCTGTTTCGTTTAAAGTTATGCCTTTGCGCCCCGGCACCCATACTAATCGCACCTGGGTTATTTGATTCGGTACTACGGAGTTGAATTCGCCTAACGCTTTCGAATTACCGGATGCCGTGAGTGCACTGCAAGCCGACAAGGAGTCTATTCTTATTACGGCGTAATTCATTGATGTCGGCGGTTTCGAAGGGCCAATACTACGGCTAAAAATTCTGCAATAAAGATAAGTGCGAAATCTGAAATTCGGAAGGAAAAGGATGAACATTCAACACTGCAAATTTTTGAAGGCGATGCCACAGCTCCTAGTACAGGCCACCACGTGTGTTCACTTCTTCAAGATAAACAGCCAGCGAAGCGAATATTTTATCACGCAGTTTACCATACGGCTAGACGTTTGCTGTACATACTACAACTAATGTCGCCATTGTAACTGGTAGTTTAAGCTTTGAAAAAGCAAAAAGAAAAACTTGCCCCAAACTCCGCACGACTGTACTGCACTGAGCCAC
Organism: Rhipicephalus annulatus; assembly: GCA_013436015.1. Classification (NCBI taxonomy): domain Eukaryota; kingdom Metazoa; phylum Arthropoda; class Arachnida; order Ixodida; family Ixodidae; genus Rhipicephalus; species Rhipicephalus annulatus. The sequence continues at coordinate 401,308 of WOVY01002853.1, read as the reverse complement.
CAGTGAGAGTGCTTTGCCAGCCACACCTTTCACGTGTGCCAGTGACATCATGCTGTGACGTACTCCAGTAGGGGGCTATTGCTGCACACCTTATGTAAATGAGGGTCCAGTTAAAAAAGCAGGCATCGTTGATTTCGTAACTTGTTGATTTCTAACTGGACCTTTATTTGCACGAGTTGTCTTACTGATGTTATTCAGGCGATCTTTTGAGCAATGAACCATACAATTGGCAGTCTGCACTTTTCCCATATTGTTCTTACTGGTGTCTCTAGTTGCTACTTTGCACTGATCATTACAGCTCATCCCCAGAAACTAGCCTAGCTTCCCGCTGTTTTTAACAAGATGTAGCTGGCAAGTGCAATAGTGTTCATAACCCTAAATGTTGAACCAAAAATTCGCTTTTATTATTTAGTTATTTGCATTCATATCAGTACAACAAAAGTAATCATTGATTAAACATGAATTCATGTTATTTCCCATTATGCTCCACTCTTTAAATATGAAAATGAATGGTGTTTACAAAAAACATGATTTGCAAAACTTCAAGCTGTTTTCTTAAACAGCTGACAAAAGGCTATTTCATACTTACATGCCACGAATTGGAATGTGTTCAAAATACATTCCGATTCCTCACAACAGTGCCAGTAACACTTTACATTGGGGGCAATATTAACCGTGGATTGATTATTTTTTAGCAACGAAGAGAAAGATGTGGCGGACCACGAGGCTTAATTGATATTGACGTCTGATTTGCTACCCAGCAAAATATCATGCAAGCTTTCTATAGAGTGGTTATGCGTCTTGCCTGTATGTCTGGAGGCCAAGAACGTTGGGTAGAACTATATTTTTCATAAAATTGGTTGCAGTACTGTGGAGGCTGCAGGGCTGCGTAGCCAATATGAATAGTGGACTCCCTGGACATGTGCTAATCATTGCTGCATCAGCTGCTAGGTGTTTTCAAGGCATCTTTGCAGATGCGTTGGTTGAGTAAAGCAAGAAGGTGGCAACACAGGGAAAACAATATTATGGCAGCCCATCTTATGCGTGCCTTGCATCCCAAGTATATCAATTATTTATCTTCCACTTTGTAGCCTGTAAATTTTTCAAGTGAGTCGTCTTTTTGCTTTACACCTGGGTCTTGATGCTTTGACAGCAATGTATTTGTGTTTGACAGCAAGTGTTATTGAGCAAATAACTGATCTCGATAATGACAAAACGCCGTTTATGCTTTGACCTCACCATAAGCTGGCACATATCTATAGCTGATTCAAGTGATTATTTGTGGCTGCAATGGTAATGAGCAAGTAGCAAGTTCAAGTTCAGATTGTAGTGGTCGGTTACATCTGTTTAGGCTGTGCATATTGCTTTGCAACCACAGTTACTGTGGCATCTACGATAAAGCCATGGGACGTGCATTCTAAATGAGATTACCATATCACATATCACTGCATCTTATTATATGTCCAACAAATGCACATATCTCTAGCTTGCCACTAGAAAGGGATCCTAAACCAACACAAGGTTAAAATTTAGTTGTGTTACAGCTGTGTATAAGTCTAAGATGAATGCATTGCCGTGATAATTTTATATGCTGTCACAATTGTAACGTTACACAAAGTGGATGATAGAAAAGGGGTCCTCGCTTATTTCGCTTTTTTTCGCTATGCTTCATTTATTGGCTTGCCTCTTCCTGCCACGTGCTCCTCCTCGTTGTACAAGAAGCTAGGCAGTGGGCACACAAACACGTATATTTAAAAAATGTCGACGTAAGGTGGGAACTGAGAACTGAGGGGCTGAGCACTTCCAAAATGCTCAATGGAAAAAATGATTGTTTTTAGCATCTTCTTGCGCACCCGTTGCTAGTTGTGCTGCTGCAGTTGTCATTGTTGATCAGGATGCGATTCTGAACTCGTTGCACACATTTGCTTGAAATGTTGAAAAGTAATTGGTAGAAGTTTGCCGCCATTTAACGCATTACATATAGAACTGGACTTTAATATGTAAGCAAAATCTTTTCACTATAAATCAATCATAATGATATGTGCAATTCAGAAAATGTTCACAGAAAAGCTCAGAAAAAGGCTAAGCAGTTGCCCCTTGAATGTGAAGGAGATACCCCGCTTCTAAAAGGTCAATAGACAGTCTGGTAGTCTTGACATTACATGGACTATAAACTAGTCTAGTATGGTGCTTTTTATGCATGTTAAAATGAGAGGGATTTTAAGTAAGTGTTGGCAATTTGTCTTGTATTGCTGAAATTACTTAACATAGGTATAATGCATGAATCGCTTTATGCCTTTTTGGTTTTGTGCAAATCTTGCGCTTACCCATTCGGTATAACTTGTTTTCAATAAATTCATAAATGTTCGAATTTTTTACTATACAGCAGGTTTTTTATTATGCCACCGTAGATTTGAACGCACTCGGTGACGTGCTTAATTATAGCATCACTATCACCACCCTAGCTACACCTGCTACAGAGCATAGTGTGACAAAATAATAATACTCTCTATTACTGGCTGCGTGCACTTTCATGCCTTGAAATGTGTTAGAAAGCTTGGTAAGAATGCGTCACTTTTTTTCACTCTAACTAAATGTTTTAGGTATACTCAAAGCAGCTTCCGCTTCATATTAAAAGAAAAGCGGCACACAAAAACACGGAGACAAAGAAGAGAACCACACACAGCGCCACACACACGTGATGCTTGCATAAGCCAGACCTCGGTTACATTGCACAAAAAAGAGTTCACTTTTATTGATGAGCGTATCACTTAATCTCGTTGTACCTCACTTGTCATGCGCGGCTATTACTTTTTAAATTCTTGTGCAGCGCTGTGTGTGGTTCTCTTCTTTGTCTCCGTCTTTTGTGCGCCGCTTTTCTTTTAATATGAATATACACCAACTCGCCCAACTTTCTACTCTGTTACAGCTTCCGCTTTTTTAGGGTCCTCACAATATTTGGTATTAGGAAGAGGTATTACCGCCATATTCTTCCTTTGTCGGCCGACTCACCACTGTAATCATAAAAATTACCAGATGAGACTACCCAGGAAAATATAATGATATTACAAAAAGTAGTTTTAATGAAATTGTCAAAAACATAAGCGTATTAGTAACTTGTCGCCATGTTATCTTTTCGTTTACTTTCTTTCACAATCTCATTAAAGTACTTTTGATGACATCCCCTGAATTTTCTGTCGTATTATTGTCTGTTAGTGCTCATTATAATGTGTTCAGCAAAGAAGAGCCCTTACATTTACAGTTCTTCCCTTAACTCTATAATCTGAAACAGTGAATTCTATACGTCTTAACGGTATTTGACTAGTTTTTATTCAGTTATGCGTGAGTTAGAGTACGTGTATTTAGTTGGGAGGGCACATCATTGCCACCTCTTGTGACTTGCAGATTTTCTGAAAAGTAACAGACGCATATGCTGCCAAGAAAGTATAGGGGATAATATTGGAAGTAACTGTATTGTATTTGTCAAGAAAGAAAATGGAAGATAACTTGCCAAGGCAATGGACTGAACCTATGACCTACGAAGAAAGCATGCGGTGCTCTACTAACTGTGCTACCACAGCAGCTATCGCCCCTTCCGCTTTTAATGGTATATATGTGCACCAAAACTTCATATAGTCAGTCAGCCCCAATTGTCGCCATCATTACTACTGTGAGACACTTTTTTTCTTTTTTTATTGGCATCACGTAGCACGTGTTCTTATTACAAGCTGGCACCCTGACTGATGCCCCTACGTTTAATGTACGTATATACCCCATAAAGTGAACGGGGAGATAACCGTCATGGTAGTGCAGTTGGCAGAGCATCAGAAGCAATATTTAAAGGACACATTTTTGGTTTTCGCGCACGACAAATTACCTTTTGTTCCACATTTCTTTCTTCCTAATTACATTACAATTACTTCCAATACTATCACCTGTACTTTTTTGGCAGCATTGTCAGTTCTCATTAATATTGTTTCTAACACAGAAAAATGATTCATTAAACGTACACTTCTTTCCTTCATTTGTCGTGAGGAACTTCTTATGGCAAGCTTGGTGCCGTGAGTTTGTATACGAGGGATCATTCTTCAGCTGTTAACTTGTAAAAATATCACGTGCGGCGTGACGCCAGTAGGAAAAAAAAGGTGTCCCACACTCGCCATAACAGCGACAGGCAGCGATGGCTCACTGTCCCACGAATAAATGCGCATATATACCGTACAGAGAGGAAGGGTGCAAGCCACAATGGTAGCTCAGTTGGTAGAGCATCGGACGCGTTATTCGAAGGTCGCAGGTTCGGCCCTGTTCATGGCAGGTCAGCTTATCTTTTTTCTTCAAAATTACAGTATAAATACTTCCAAACATATTTCCTATGCTTTACTTAACAGCATTGACTCTCAGTACTGAATAATATTGTGTCTAAGAAAAAAAAAACAAGCCCTCCACCGTACACTTGTATTCTTGCAGATTTTCTGGGGTTTGCTACGAAGGTACCTTATAATCTGAAAAGGCTAACAAAACGTGCCAGTGTCGGAGTTGGCTCTTGTAGTGAATACTAGTAAGATATGTTTTGAAGAAGAATCAATCATTCTGCCACTTGTCTAAGGCATAGCTACAGGACGTGGTGCTGGATGCACTTTGTTGTATTTGAGTCGTGCTATCTTGAATTCTACTTTTATAGAGAACATAGGCTAGACGTGATGGTATCACAGATTTTAATGCCACAAAGAACATGTAGCGATCAACGTTATAAATATGAACATTTCTAATGATAAGGTGAAAACTGCACCCTCCAAAAAGATAGACAGGGAGCACAGGGTGCCGGCGTCATTCCTTCTGCCCGTCCTTGTCAAGTACGCACTGTTTTCGCCTGGTTATGATCAACTAATTAGATCGAGACGTGTTGTTCTAGTCTGTAGAGGTGCCGAACGGGAAATTAGGTTTGGCTTGAGCTCTGCGTGGGTCCTTCAGCATATATCGGGCCCGGTTCAACAGTTCATGATGACCAGATTGTGCGAAACAGGGCACTCGTTTAAAATATTCAATTCAATTCAATTCAATTCAATTTTATTTTCATCCCAAGGATGAGGGCAGGCTCGGGAAAAAAGTGACGTTTTGTCACTTGAGGAGAACACGAGCCTCCCTAATACATGGCAAGCAACGTGGACATGGGTAAAGAAACATAAACCATGAACATATAGGCAACGAACATAGGCCATGAGATGTTTGGCGCAGTACAAGTCGGAAGATGCACGTACAGTAATGCTATGTACAGAGACTAATATGCGTAAGTAGTTTCTTTCGGCGAAAATTCTGAAGTAAAATGCAAAATATGACGGAATACAAAATACTATATATATGACAACAATGCTATGCATAGAAATCGCGTGTACACACATACACATAAATATACACACATATATGCAGATGCATATACAGACACATATATATACACATACATACACACACATACATATATAGAAAGTTCCATAAATGCCTGGACCACCATTTTCTCGATTTTCACGATAAAAGCACTTCCCTAATGTCACGTGCACTGCATTTCTCAAGGATTATTTTTGCCTCCAGTAATTTATTTAATAACAAAGGAACACTAAAGCATAACATTTGTCGCCCAAAATTTGTTCTACAGTATGGAAGGTTCCAATGTTGTTGGTGACAAGTAGGGTACGGATTAGCATGCGTTTCCAGTTCAAAAATATCTAAGAAGGCACGATTGTTATGAAAAAAAGATTGCTTATAACTTATTGCTAGGGAATACTCGTAAAGTTTGTGAATTGGGACAATATTATAGCGCTGAAACAGTTCATCAGTGTGTGCATATTAGTCGACAGTTGCTATAAACCTGATCGCTTTTTTTTGTAGTCAGTATATTTTATTATGTTGGTTGCTGTCGTACTTGCACATACCAAAAGACAATTATTTACATGCGACAAGAACAAGCTGTTATAAAGTGTTAGTTTACCAGAAATTGGAAGAAAATAACGCATTCCTGCAAGTATGCCCACACATTTTGATAGGTTGGTAATTAGATTATTATACTGAGGATCCCACGACATTGTGCAATTAAAAAGTACTCCTAATGTTTTAATGGTTTCTACAATTTCAACAGCCGCGCTACCTATACGTAATCTATTGTCTAAGGAAATCAGTCTCCGCGAATGAAAAACTACAGCTTTTGTTTTTGTTGCAATAATAAGTAATGAATTTTGTTCACTCCATGCGTTTAAGCTTTCTAACGTAGTGTTTATAAGTGTGGTCATGGCAGTCATGTCGTTACCTGTAAAGAAAATGCTGGTGTCATCCACGTATATTATGTATTTAGGTTTGTCACTGACCTTGACAATGTCATGTATAGGTTAAAAAGCAGCGGTCTTAGAATGCTACCTTGCGGAACCCCTGTGGTTATTGCCTGAAGAGAAGAAAATGAATCCTTAATTTTTACACATTGTGAGCGGTACTTGAAGTAAGATTTCAAGAGGGAAAGTGGAATGCCGCGAACACCATATATTTCTAATATTTCAAATAAAGTATGATGACAGAGACGGTCGAAAGCCTTAGAAAAATCTATGAAAACACCAATGCACAGTTCTTTACTCTCAAACGATTTAAGCATTATTTCTTCCTTAGCTAGTAAAGCAGTCTCCATCGAACTGCCCTTCATAAAACCGTGTTGAGATTAGGATATTATGTTAAACTTCATACAAAAATTCATGAGTCTTTTAAAAATAATTTTCTCCAAGCCTTTTGAAAATATGGGTAATATAGAAATTGGCCGATAGTTTGTAAGATCATTCTTGTCTCCTTTTTTATATAACACGCTGACAACGGACGTTCGCATTTGTTTTGGGAAACAGCCTGTTGATAGGGACCAATTATAAATGTGAGAGAGCAGAGGAGCTATGATATCGATTGCATGTTTGATCGGGGAAATCTGAATACCATCTATGTCACGAGCGCTGCTCTGTTTTAGCGTGGAAAAAATTGAAACTACTTCTTCATCATCGGTTGGTCGAAGAAAGATTTTCTTTGTTTGTATTGTCATTGCGTCAGTTATAGCGGTCTGCGCTGTTTGCGTCGGCTGTGCAACGTTTGTGAGAAAATGATTAAATCTTTCTGCGAGTTCTAAATCTGTAACCGCTCGGCCATCTATATTTATTTCAGTAACCCCAGGAGAGATCGGTGTCCTGTGAAGCAAAGCGTTAAGTTTCCTCCACAGTTCTGCACTGCCTTTGCAGTTGTCTGCATAGAATTGTTGATTTAAGTAATTTCTTTTTTCGTTCTTGATAAAGGCGTTCACCTAATTGCGGTATTCTTTAAATGTGGTTAAGTCTGACGCATCCTTAGTTTTTAAAAACCTTCTGAATAACTTTGATTTCTTTTCGATCATTCTTAAACACTCGCGATTGATCCATGGTTTGCGACTTCTACGGCATTTTTGTAGAACTTTTTCTTTAAAGTGTCTAAAATAGACTTTTTAGATATAATCAGGAATGTTTCATAGGCTAAATCTGCAGTTTCTGAGCGGTATACCGCACTCCAGTCTGTTTGGAAAAGGCTTGTGCTGAATGCTGTTAAAGTGTGAGGTGTAATATTTTGAACTGTTCTAGCGGCAGTGTTTGGAACTTCTTGATTGCACTCTCCATAACAAAGTAGAGTGCAAAGTGGTCGCTGATGTCACAACATATTACACCATTCTCTACGTTATCTTTGTTTACGTTAGTGATAAATAGATCGATTAACGTTTCTGAGGTAGGTGTGATACGTGTGGGAGTTTCCGTTACCATATCGTAGCCACTCGACTCGACCGTAGACACAAATGTAATTGCGACAGCAGACGACTTCAGTATGTTGATATTAAGGTCACCACCAAGAATAAGTTTTAAATTGTCGTCATTTACATAATTTAATAGTTCTTCAAGGCTACTAATAAATGTATTCACAGATGAATCGGGTGGTCTGTACATGACAGCATATACGTAATTACGTGTAATTAAAGTTAAGCACTCAATGTCAGCACTGACATAAGGAAATTGTGGTATTGTTTGAGCGTCTATACAGTTTTTCACTAGAACTATGAGGCCACCGCCTTTTTTCTTTGTTCGGTTAACAAAAAAAGTATTATAACCATCTTGCTTGTAAATCTCGTCGTCTGAAGTATACCAAGTTTCCGTATTCACTATTACGTCGAAAGAAAAAGAAAACGTATCTAGAAAAATAGATAGATCATCTTCCTTGTTCCGTGCTGAACGAATGTTTAGATGAAAGCAGCACAGACTATCGCTATACCGATTTCCTACAAGATTATTGACGTCACAAGGAGATACCGCCATGGCGAAACAGAAGCTGCACCGCATTTCCGGATAGCGTTTTTAGGCAATCTTTTCAATGTCGGTTGCGTCGCGAATGTACAATACATGTGAGCCTTCATTTTTTCGCGCGAGAATAGGCCCATCATTCGTCCACACGAACCTCCAGTTTGCTGCTTTCTATTTAGCTATTGCCGCTCCAAGAAGCTGTTTTAGGGCTGGGCATAAGTGTTCATTGAGGAACACAGGTGTGTTAGAGGCGTGACCGAGGTCCTGTGTCGAGATGCGCGTATTCTTTGCTTTCTGTAGCACCAAATCACGTTTTCAACGGCTGCAGAATTGTACTATTATGTTCGGTATTGAACTGGCATTCTTTGCTGGTACACGGTGACATTTTTCAACATCATCTTTGGTTACAGGCACATTGAGCAGTCCGCCGATCCTGTGAAGGGTATTTCCAAGATCTTCCTCAGCAAGTTTGGGTATTCCCTTAATCTCAAGGTTGCATTTGCGGGAGTATTGCTCAGATGCAGTTATCCTCTGCTTTTGTTCAGAAATTTGTTTCTTGAAAGCTTCGCACTCGGTTCTCAACTGCCCATTAGCGCTTCTGAGTGACTTGGTATCCCCCACAAGATCCGCATTCTCTTTCTTCATTTTCTCACCTTCGTCGTTCAAAAAACTCACACTGTTTTTCAGGTCTCGTATTTCCTTTCTTATCTGTCTTTCAATTGACGATTTGAATTCAATCATCTCTTTTCTTATTTCTTCTCGCAACTTAGTCAAATCATTCATGACTACAACAATACTTCACGCAAGAAATGTATCACCACCTTGGCAGCAGAAAGGCAACAAAAAAAGAATAATCTTTGTTTAGTATGTAAAAAAATGAATGCCAACCTGAAATAATCGAACAACACAGGCATATGAGGAACAAGCTTTCGCTGCCCCCGCTGTTGCCAAGTGAAATGCAGGCCTCCGCTGTCACTGGTTTTAAAGACGGTTCCCCTGGTGTTGCTCCACGGTGGTAGCTTTTTTGCTTCGTCAGGGCTTGCCTCCCGAAACGTGTGACGCAGTCAGCGATGCGTGGCAGCATAGCATGTGACGTTGTGCCGACGATGATCAGCCGTTGAGTTGTCAACTAAAACAATCGAACACAGGCGAGGAACAAGCTTTCGCTACCCCCGCTGCTGCCAAGTGAAGTGCAGGCCTCCGCTGTCACTGGTTTTAAAGACGGTTCCCCTGGTGTTGCTCCACGGCGGTAGCTTTTTTGCTTCGTCAGGGCTTGCCTCCCAAAACGTGTGACGCAGTCAGCGATGCGTGGCAGCACAGCATGTGACGTTTTGCCGACGATGATCAGCCGTTGAGTTGTCAACTGAAATAATCGAACACAGGCGTATGAAGAACAAGCTTTCGCTGCCCCCGCTGCTGCCAAGTGACGCATGACTTAAAGCATAAGTCATGTGTCTATTAACACGACTAAAAGCATAAAGCAGTTAAATGGACCAAATATCAATCTTTATTGTGGTTGTTTTTTTTTTGTGAGATAGAAAGCTTACTGGTCAGAGTGTCTAATGATGTAGAGATTGAAGAGAATTTTCAGGGCTTGCTTCTTTTTTTACATCACTTTCAAGGGTACATTGAATGGTAACGCACAAAGTGCTAGAAACATTTGACGAAATTTTAGATCTCTGACTTCTATGAAGTGTCACACAATGCGGGCTGCAAACAGTGGGAGGTCAGTATGACAGCTTTATATGTTCATGCACTGCAGTTTGTTGCGAGAGCATGCATTTCACGTGCTTGTGAAGTGCAGGTATTTCTCACAGTTTGCCACGATGGCAGCGCTACTTTTTTAGGGTTGACACCTCCGCGTAAGCAGCGCAGAATAATGTTGGCACGGGTAGTATGGATATATATTATAACTTTGACCAGTAATCTTTTTGCATGTTGAAGCATCAGTATATTTGCAGCAAACAGACAGGCTGCATGACACACTGATTTTTGGGCCATTTAAATGCAATTGGAAAAAGAAATGCTGCTTAAGTGGCAGAAAGAATGCAGTACTATTCACAGATGTTTATTTCCACCTTCAAACACATTCTGGTCACTTGTCAGTCTCTTTAATGTAGAAAACTTCATCAAACTTTTTAGCTTAGCGGCTTGGTACGGACGCTAAATTTTGTGCATTGCTCATGAGTAGAACAGACTTGTGGGCTGCAACAGACAACACCTTGTGGGCTTTTTCTATTCGTACCTTACCCTTGAGTACTGCTTGAAATTGATCGGGCAACCTTTGCATATTCTTTTAATTATAGTTGCACGATCAGTGTGAGCTAATGCGATGCCATGAAAGCTGCTCACAGCATCAAGCTAATGTTGTTTTTGTGTGCAACTGCAGTTGTGGTTGTGCTGAATGAGCTTCTTTTATGTACAGTGCATGACAAACTTGCTCCTTTAGAGCCAAGTGCATCTTCGGATCGATTGTAAATTTTCGAATATGCGAGGCCGTAAGTTTTAGAATGAATTCTTCAGTGTGACACGAGAAAGTGTGTCCTGCAAAAATTTGTATATCATTATGTACAACTCTAAAGGCCTCATCTACAACTTTGTACAGGTTGATTTTAAGCAGAAAACTAGGAGTGGCAGCAGCCCTCAAAAAAGTCCAAGGACCCCCCCCCCCCCCCCCGAGACCTCTTTGACACGAACAGGAAAGTCAGTGTGTGGCATTGGAAACCGTTGCAAGGAGTGCCTTACCAGTACACTGTGCTGCTCTGTCATCACGGAAGACTAAGGTGACCACTCCTGAGGAACTTCATGCTGTGTATTATGAGTGCATCAGTAGCTTTGTTTTTGTACAGCCGCCAGTCAAGAAATCATATTGCAGATTCAGCCGGGATGGCTAGAGGGAGATGGGCAGGCATATGTGGACATTTGTCTAGCCAAGTAGGGGTAACTTTTGCACTGGTCTTGTTAGGGTTACTGCCGCAAATGACAGAAGCTTCGTCTACTTTGTAAATATACATATGTGTCAGGAAAGATTAGCTGCATTAAGTCTTTTTATAACTGATAGATGCCAAGATTCTTCATGGCACAGGAGTTTTGTACCTCACTTGTGGAGAAACCCTCGACAGAAAAAAAGATGCTACAAATTTTCTTCTGGAATGCCCCAAGGCCCTAGATGTAGGTTTTTCGGCTTGTCATGATAAGCCCATCGATTGGGTGAATACGACCATTTTGAACATATACAGCGAAAAGTTGAAGTGGCCGGCCGTTTTGTGGTCATCATATTTCTCGCAATATTTGTAGGCATGTTATGCATTACGTTGTCAATGTAGCTCGTGTGCATAGAAGACAGTTACGAAGGTTCAGGGGTTTGCAAGCACCTTCTTGTAGTATAAAAAGCCAGGAAGCAAGATATAAATATTTTTTATGAGCACATTTGCTTATTTTGATGCGTGATACGTCACTAAACATTCGTGCGTGTTCATCAATGTAAGCTCATCTTAGTGTTATCCAAAATGTAGATGAGAGCCGACAAATGGAAACACCTAGTGGGATAATTAGGGTGAGCAGTGGAAGTGCCTCAGACAGGCTGGCCGCGGTTACGACGACCTATTTTTGTCAAAATCACCTTGTCATATTTGGCGTGTTAGTTTTAAGGGGGTTAGTAGTGACGTCATGTTTTGGTGTGAACGTGTGTGCCTGTTGGTAATGTTCATCTGAAAAAAAAAAACCAGAAAGCAGAATAGTGCAAGCCTCGCTTCCCTTTATGGTAGATTGCGATGACATAATGTGTTCTGTCGGAGGATGGGGGTAAGAAAAGAAAAAAACGTGGAAGAAAAGAAAAAAGAAGAAGGAAAGCGAGGGATGCAAAGTAAGAGCAGTGTGGTACACCACTCCTTTTCTTTGTTCGTGTCTGTAGTGGCTGCCGCCTTTTAGCACACCGCTTCTAATTTGCATCTCGCCTTTTCTTCCTTTTCCTTCCTTTTTTCACCTTTTTGACATTTGCATTGCCTCATCCAGTGCATGAATCAATGACACTTGGCTTCGCTATAGCAAAGAGTCCTATGTGGTGTTGGATTGAACAGTCCATTGAACTTAATTCAGCTTGATTACAGGCTGATCAGTCTTGCAATAAGTGCTTCGTGTCTATCACCGCCCATGATCAAATGATAAGTTTGCGCTTGGCTCTTAGTAAACTCGTACATAGCTTGTGTCTTGGACAACCCAAAATGAATGTTGGTTTGCTGCTGTTTCTGTTTCTGGTAATGAATTTATCGAATATAAAATTATCTCACCTCGAGAACTTCGTCAGACCTGCTTTGTTTTCCTATGCAGACATTGTATGTAAGGAGGGCAGTAACAGAAAGGTGATAGTTTGAGCTTTGGAAGAATAAATAATGGTAGTGGGCAAATCCACACCAAACGTCTCAGCCATTTTGCCAACCATTTTAAATTCATTTGAAAAAAATATTGTGCTCATTTATGCATTGAAAACAGTGAATTACCAGAATATACGAGACAGAACAAAAGTTTTAGGTCACCTGGGTGCCTTCTTGACTTCCCAAGATGTGTTTTGGGTGCTGTTCATGAAAAAAAAATAATTTTGAAAATACCACGTTTTAGTTCGTTCTTTGCCAAATTCGATCTTGATAGCAAGTAAAGGTCCTTGTGTATAGTGCTTGAAGCTCAGTAATACTAGCGCAATTTTTGCCACTGCGAAAGCAAGAAACAGTTCTTTTTATATGACAAGTCAAGTTATTACAGTCTTTCTTTTAAGAAAATAATTTTCGAAAATTTTCGTTAATGGCTGTTTTCCCATTTATTGTATGACGGCTTCTGTCCCAAAGTTCCCTACGGCCGTCAATGGGTAACTTCAAAAATAATTTGCTTTATTTAAAATCAAAATTGTAATGATAAAGCATTTCGTATAACAATCACTGTTTATTTTCTCTCGACTTACGTATAGAAGTAATTTTTAACTGGACCACCACAGGTGCAAACTGCTTCTGACGGTGAACTAAAATGTCAATGTAGTGAAGTTCGTGATTTTTTCTGGTAATATTTAGCTACTTTAGGACCCCAGAATATGTTTTTCTCAAAATATATCTTTGTGGAGTAAGCTTTTATTGCTCAGATATTCCTACAAAGTGCAGTGTTGCCTTAGGAGAAAATGCAAGCAATAAACATTTTGGCTAATTTTTAGAAACCTGTATAGCAGAAAAATTTCACAAATATTACTCGGTTGGAAATGCCTTACACAAGCGCCTTTACTTGGTCTGTAAACGAAATACGATACGGCAAGAAAAAGCGATACTGTTAAACTTTCTCTCAAACAACACCCAAACATCATTCTGCAAAGTACAGAAGGCACTAATGTGACCAATAATTTTTATCTCTAAACAATTCTAGCAATTCACTGTTTTCAATACAGTAAATTAGCACAATTTTTAACGAAATATAATTGTGATGGTGGCCATACAAATAGGTTTCAATGTTTTATCTTGTATGGCCCAGCGAAAAAAATGACAAATGCCTGAACGTCCTTTAATTTCTGGGCAAACTCGATAGCATTTCATTGTTAGAAGCAATTGAATGAAACGCTTGTCTATAATCTAAGGCATGGAAAAACCAGAAGCAATCAGTGTAGTCTTGAAGTTTGCCCAGATTCGCTGTTTCAAGACTGGTGCAGCCTAGTTTTATTTAGTTCGAGCTTCACTAATTCTACGATTAAGATACGACCAACAGGTTTTGAAGGCACAGTGCATTTTCAGCTAAATTACTCCAGTTACCTCGAAAAAAGGTGGCAAGTAGGGGCAATAGTACCCTTACAAAGGCAGTGTAGATAATAAAAGAGGGCTGATTCTATTTCTTCTTTTAGTCTTTGTGATGCTTTGTTTGAATGCTGTGCTTTTTGTTTAATAATTCACTTGTATAGTAAACATAGGCCTTAAAAACTAACATTATCCTTGCTGAGCCTGATTGCTTGCTTACGATCAAGGTAGCCTTTGTAAAAATACTGTTTTAACTTATTGTTCTCATGAAGATTTTATCCTGCATAATGTGATTCCAGACTATTAGTCAACTTTGCTGTGAAAAATTTGATATCATGACGTGTCTCTTTTTATAGAGTAATTCAGTTTTACTGCATCTTTTTAGTGTGGTAAGCATTTATTTCATGATATATATTAACATTTCACTTGATTTTCTGTACTGTTGAAATTCGTAAGAACAATTTAGTCATTTTTTATGTGAGAAGCATGCTGTTTTCTTGCAATATAGCAGAGCTCATTTGTGTACTTGTTCTATGATTCACATATGCATATTATGAAGGATTGAGTGAATGTCTTTTCCAGCTTCATTTTGTGTGTTATATTTCTTGTGCTTGTGAACTAAGGTGCTTGCATGTGTGTCCGACATCATTTGTGCAAACATTTACATTCTCATTTGCCTCTGAAGGACACGTCAAGGTGCATGGCAGGGACCTGCTGTATCCACAGTGGTGCCAGAGCTTCAAGCTGCATTTGCTGATCTTCACAAGGCGTTCAAGAGATAAACACAACACCACATTTTCACAATGCTATGATTATCGTTTAAGTATAAAGTTTTTTTGTAAAATTGCTGTTGTTGCATTATGTTTTGCGCCCCTATTCTGTGGCTAAGGTACAACTCTTAAAATTTTAGTGGAGGGACACCTAGTTTGCATATTATCAATACTGAGATGTGTCTATTCACAGTTGGAGCATACAGACAAAGTTAAAAAAATAATTTGTTGTAGCAGGGCTCCTTTTGATGTGCATATCAATGCTTTTCTAATGCAATTACTAGCTTTGTAAGTTTTTCTTTGTGTATTGCATAAAACACTCCGTTATTTGGTTGAATGTAAACGTGACTTATGATGCCTCACTTGTTAATTCAGTAGCTTCTTCACATATTTTCTCTAAAAGCTTATTGGGCTCACGCATCACGCCTTTTGGAAAGATACAAATATTTCAGTTCCTCATCATGCATCTTGAGGAGATATTGGGACGACTTGTACACAGTATTGCATGTACACTAGACGTGGACGTTCATTCAATTCATGTGTAATATTGGTTTACACCAGATTCAGACATCAATATCATTCCCACATAACTAATAAGGCTTCCCTTGCGTGCGGACCTTTCCGCATCATACATCTTTCTATATATGCGGACCTTTCCGCATCACTCGACGTTCCTTATATGCGGAGTGCCGCCTAATCTTTCCGCATATACGGCTTTCATATTCCAATATTTCAATATGTACTGGTCAATATGTACGGATGCCGTACATATTGACCCGTGTCTACTTGTTGACAAAAACGATGATGTAAGGATTTGGCGGACACCAGTTAGTCGGCCTCCGCTTGACTCGAGGACAAGGAAGACAATCATCGTCTCAGCTGTTGAGAACACGCTGCTTTCGCTGTCTCAAGGCGTACCTGTGTTTTGTTCGCGTTGTACTGTGACACTGGTAGAGGTGCTAGCCGGGACCCCACCTGATGCTCCACACTCCCATGGGGAGCCGTTCATCCTGCCCGGACGCACTTGTCGACACTCTCGTGCAGCGCTTCTGTCGTCGCTTGCGAAGCCTCCCTCCAGAGTTCGTCTCCTCACAGGAACACTCTACAAGGCACCGCTGGCATCTACCAATAGCCACCGCCACTCCACAAAAGTTACTACGAGACAGTAGTCTGCCAACCCCATCTCAGGTAACCCTTTTTTCACCGCTGGTGCCTGATCGCTTTGGTGGTGGACCACATGAAGACGTCGAAGACTGGCTTGATCACTATGAGCGTGTCGCCAACAACAACCAGTGCTCTCTTGAACAAAGGCTTTTCCGCGCCTATTTCTATCTCGACAACAGTTCTCGTACATGGTACGAGAACAGAGAAGGCAGTTTGTCAACATGGAGTGACTTTAAAGGACGGATAATTAACACATTTGCCAATGTCGACCGGCGCGAACGTGTGCAACATTTACTTGAGCTATGGGTTCAGAAAGCCAATGAAACGGTTGCAATGTTTACGGAGGACATGGCCGTCTCTTTCGTAAAGCTGACCCGCACCAGACCGACGACAAAAAGTTACGTTACCTCATGCGCGGCGTTAAAGAGCAATTGTTCGCCGGACTTTTAGAGAACCCGCCAAGCACCATGACAGACTTCATCAAAGAAGCTACGGCTATCGAGCGGGCACTTCACCTACGATGCCGACAATACGATCGCTTGTCCAGCAGCGCACACATTCAAGTCGCCGCTACGACATCAGACAATCAAAGCTCGTTGCGCTAAATTGTTCGTGAAGAGCGGCGTAAGCTGTGGACTCTGGTCACGGAACCAACCCCGGCTTCCGTCACTCAAGTCATCCGCGAAGAAATACGCCAAGCATTTTCAGCAGCTGATCCTACTCACGATCAGCGACCTATGAGCTACGCAGCTGCGCTTCGCTGCCCGCCACCCGTTGCGCAGTCATACTGCCAGTAATCGACAGCCATTCCTTGGTCGCCACCGCAAGAACATACACCGTGGTGCCCTGCCATCATGCCACCATACGAAATGCTGTCGTAAGAGCCGTCTCCCAACGAGACACTGCATTTACAACAGTACGAGCCGTTGCGGCGTCCACAGCTTCGTAAAAACAGACGTCTGGCGCACCGTAGATAGAATTCCGCTTTGTTAAAATGTGGTCCACACCTGCGGAGGTCTGGGCCAAATATCTCGACATTGCTGGCAACGTGTCGATACATTTCGACATCTTCGGCAATGGTCGGACGATCGACACGCCAACAACGACTACGCACCAAGCCGGGACGCTGATTATCAAGGGCCCCCCTTGTCTCGGTCCCATTTTGAAAACCGCCGTGCCAACAATTACGCAACTGTGCCTGACTACGAGCCAGGTTTGGAACGTCAACCACGCTTCCGTCTCCGGCATATTCGCCACTGCACTACAGCCGACGTCAGTGGAAGAAGGTCACCAAGTCCACGCCGGGGAACTTAAGGCGGTGACTTCCGCGGGTGAGGTTGCAGGCCGTCAAAGTGATGAAAACACACTCCCGTTACTCGTACCACAGTACGCCGTAAAGCTGACTAGTTGTAAAACCAAAGAAACTGTGACCACAGATCTTACCGTCTTTGTGGACGGACAGCAAGTAACTGCCTTAACTGACATCAGTGCCATCTTTTCTATCATAAGTGAAAACTTGCCATGGGCCTCAAAAAAGAGAAGACTACGTGGACGGGACCTCACCTGAGGACAGCAGGTGGCCACCTGTTGATGCCTGTCGGAAGGTGTATAGCAAGAGTCGACATCGGTGGCTCTTCTTTCGTGGTGACGTTTGTCATCTTCACCTGATGTTGCAAGAACCTGTTCATAGGGACGGACTTCTTAAGAAAATATGGTGCCGTCGTCAACATCCGGGACCGTTCAATTACGTTTCGCAACATCCCTGGTTTAGTTGACTGTTCCAACGCAATACGTAACACTTTACGTATAAATGATAATGATGTGGTCATCCCACCACGGTCATGCACTCTTGTTTTGGTAGAAGGGCACGAAGCGTTTCATGGCGAAGGCATTGCCGACGAAATTGGCTCGTTGCTATTTAGCGATAGCATTTCGGTCGCACGAGGTATCGTCCGCCTCACTGGTGGGCGCACGAATTTACTTTTCACCAACTTTAATGCTGAGCGCCGGCACCCTCCGAAGGGCAGAAATGTCGCTTCGTACGACATTATCGTAGAAATGCGAAGCAGTTTATGTTGGTCGGTATTAGACGAAGCGTCTAATCAAGAACCAGATCCCGTTCTTGACGTTGGCACCAATCTGACAATGGATGACCGACAGACTTCTTCAGCTGCTAGCCGAACTCCGCGACTGCTTTTCATCGACCTCTGGAGTTGGTCGAACACCTTTGACAAAGAATCGAATATTCACCGAGAACGCGGCGGGACTCATTCACTAGAACCCTTATCGTGTAGCTTCAAATGAACGCGAAGCCATATGTGGGCAGGTGAACCAGATAAGGACAGAAGACGTTTGAGGACAACGAGAGACGTTTATATACACGAAGACGGACAAGGGGATACACACAGCATAAACTCACACATATAAAAACGCGTTCACGGTCCTACGCGGAAGGGAGTTAATGTGCTTTTTCATCCACTCACGTTCTACTATTGGAGCGTGAACACTGCGATTGACCTTGAGCTCTCTGGATGTCAGGAGGCGGTCTGCCTTGTGCTTGCGGAGTTCGTACCGAGGCGGAGCCCGGCCTTGAAGATAACCACCAGGGGCCTCCCAGTACGGTGGTCAACGCCCGGGCTTGCCTGTACACCACCGAGAGCAGCGTACCGCCGACTGCCGCGAACAGACCTAGGACAGCATCTCACTCCGAGACCAGAACAGCAGCTGGCCGTGACGAACGTTGCTTCAGACCAACGCGGGGGTTAGGTGGGGCGATGCGCAGTCCAGGAGGCACCCGAGGACTTCAACGCCGAGACAAGGCCCGGACACGGAGAGTCAGAACGAGCAACCGGGGCATGGCCCAAACTTGTCCTTGCGCTCTGCTCTCCGGGGTTAGCCTAGCTGTCCCCGTAGCTCGGGAGCTTTTCACGAGGTACGCGCACGAGCACGCGCATAGGCGAGCTCATAGTTTCACCACTATCACCATCAAGATGAATCCCGCGCACCCTGAAATACTAAATCGGCCCCGCACACCAATTTTCTACGTCAAAGCATGACGGACACTCTCCAGGGCAGCGTTTTTTACCACATCTTCCCCCAGTTCAAGAACAGCGAAACGATGGGAAAAGAAAGGTAGGCACGTTCATAGAGTAGACAACGTATTACTCACGTCATGAGTTTTTTGTGTGTCTATACGAGTAATCGGAGAGCCTAGTCAGTAGCAAGAGTTGTGTGGCTAAGATAGTCGGCACCGACATTATTTGAGCCCTGAATATATTCTACGTGGAAGTCGTAGTCCAACAAGAGTAGACTCCAGCGTAGCGCTCGTGTGTTAATTTGTCGGGTAGATTTGATGTATTTCAGTGGCTGGTGGTCCGATTGCAAAACAAATGGCCTGCCGTAGAGGTACACATTAAATTTCTGGACACCCCACACGATTGCGAGACATTCTCTCTCAATTGTAGAATATTCCACTTCATGAGGTACCAGCTTTCTACTGGCTTAAAACACTGGATGCAAGAGACCATTGTGTTCTTTTAGGAGGACGGCTCCCAAACTTCGTGATGACGCGTCAGTGCGCAATACGAAAGGCCTTTCGAGGTTAGGTGCTTTCAGTATGGGTCGCCTTGACATCATTGCATTGAGGTTTTGAAGTGCATCCTGATGCTTGTCACGCCAGTCCAGCTTATTAGGACTTCATTTCTTCGTGAGCTCGGTAAGTGGATGTGAAATCTCGGCATAGTTGGGCACAAACTCTTGGTAGTAGCCGGGAAGTTCGAGAAGAGCTCGAAACTCTTTCTTATTTTCCGGCCGTTTCGCTGACACGATTTTGTCTGATGTCTCCTTCTGGGGTTGTAGGAACCCTTGCCCCACAACGTGACCAAGAAAGCTAGTCGTCGGGGAACCTATCTCGCTTTTTTTCGGCTTGATAGTTAAACGCGCCTCGCACACACGTTGAAATACATGGCGTAATGTGACCATGTGTTCCTCCCATGTTGCGGTCGCAACAAGAACATCATCAAAGTAGTAATAGACATTTGGAATGGCGCCGACGTGTTGTCGCATCAATTGGTTGAACACGGCAGGTGCAGTTTTTATACAAAAAAGGCATAACACGGAATTGGTATAGGCCCGAATCACAGGAAAATGCTGTAGCTTCTTTTGACGTACTGGCCATGGGTACCTGCCAATATCCTTTTGTGAAGTCAAACTTCAAAAAGTATTGACGCCCAGTAAGTCGTGCAAACATTATATCAGCGCGAGGAATTGGTTCCGCATACGGAACGACCACATTGTTTAGTTGATGAAATCAATGCAGAGGCGCATCGCGCCATCTTTCTTCTTGACAACCACAATCGGCACTCGATAAGCAGATGTAGACTTCTCCATTATGCCCAGCCGTAACATTTCCTGGATCTCTTTCTCAATAGCTTCCTTAACAGCGAAAAGTATGAGGTATTGTTGGACATGTGTGGGCTGAGCGGTGGTCAATTTCAGCTGGCACTCCACAACATCAATCTTTCCCGGTAAATCAGAAAATATTTCGTGATAGGCGGGAAAAAGCTCGTTGATTTGGTTTCTTTGTTCTCTATTAAGGCTAGGTGCTACAGCCACATCCTTCTAATTCTGCATTTGTGCAAGTGGGGCATGTAATAAATTCTCTGCGCCTTGGATTTCTATTTGATGGATTGACGTTACAGCAGCAGCTGTCGTCTTTGACGTGACCGGGACCTTCCGCAGTTCGTACTTTTTGAGCATGTTGATGTGGAAGACAGTTGTTCTGTGACCGAGGTCTACAGCATAATCCAATGGGCTTTTCTTGTCTGTCACAGTCAAGGGGCCCTTCCATGTTAGTACCAGTTTGTTGTGATCGGCGGGTAGCAGCACGAGAACTTTGTCACCCACACTTAAGTCCCGCTTCTTCGCCTTGCGATCATAATAAGTCTTCTGGCGAACATGTGCCTTCGCAAGGTCCTGAGATGCTATTTCACAGGTTCGTTGCAGACGTTCCCACGATTCTAAGATGTATTCGAAGGTTGACTTGGTCGCGTCATCCAACTTTGGCTTAGTCCACAAGTCTCTCAAAACCGTCATTGGGCCGCGAACGAATCGGTCGTAGAGTAACTCGAATGGCGAGTATCTGGTACTCTTTTGTGGCATCTCCCGATACGCGAAAAGGAGGGGGCCAAGGTAGCAGTTTCAATTTTTCGGGCTTTCCTGGCTCATTCGGTGGAGCATTTGCTTCAACGTGCCGTTGAATCGCTCCACTAACCCATTCGCCATTGGATGGTAAGGGGTTGTCGGTAATTGCCTGATAGATAGTAGCCAGCTGAACTTCTTCATAACCGACGACATGAAGCTTGTCCCGCAGTCACTTATGATTTCGCGTGGTAGATCAACTCGCGACAGCATTTTCATTAGTCCCTCTGCCACGATCTTGCTTTCACTTGAAGGAAGTGCGATGGGGTCTGGATATCTTTTTGCGAAATCCACCATGGTTAGAATGTACCTGTTGCCCTTGGAAGAGATCGGTGACAAAGGACCGATGATGTCGATGCCCACACGGGAAAACGGGGTCTTAATGATTGGAATGGTACCTAGCGGAGCTCGACCAACCAAATGACGGGACAGTCCACTGACAGATATCGCAGGACTTCACAAACCTCTTGGTTTCTGATTGAACACCTGGCCAGATGAATTCGGCAAGAATACGGTCAGTTGTTCGGGATAACCCTTGGCGTCCGGCGAGAATACCTTCATGGGTTGGTTTGAGCAAATTCTCTTGCAGTTGTCTCGGTATGACCAGTTGCTCGAGTTCCTTCTCCGAGAGTAGCTTGTGCTTCCGATACAAGATACCATCGACAAGAAAGAAGCAGGTTTTACGATTTCTTACTATCAACTTTTTACCAAGACTCTCATAACAATGCCGTAACGATGGGTCATCTCTTTGGTATTCCTCAAGCGTCACTTTATCTATGATTGTGGCAGTGGCTTTCAGAACAGGTTGCCTGGTTGTGGCGCCTGTTTGTTTCACTGCTGCAGCAATATCACCTAATGGTACTTGATCTGCGGGTCTATGAGGTGTGCAAGTTGTCTCTACTGTCATCTGTAAGTAGCCTGAATCGTTTCCGACATCACTTTGCGTGTCGTCTGTGATGATGGGCTCGGGCGAGTTAAAGAGTTTTCTGACTACCTTCCATCCGCTGTAATTACGATGCCTCTCAAGATGCTGCTGAGGCTTGTGCGAATATTCTAGTTCTGTAAATCGGGCACCTTCGATGTTGCCTAGCACGACATTGTATAGAGGGTTCTTCATGCATTTAACTCGCACGACACCGGTAAAGAACGGTGTGTCAATAGAAACTATTGCCTCCGGCAAGTAGTGCACTGTTCTATCGAGCAGAAAAACTGGACTTCTAGGGCCCGTAAACGTCTCTTCCGGGACAAGCCTTTCTCGTACTACTACTGTGTTGCATATCGTATCTCGAAGTACAGATACAGCTTTGCCCTCAAGCAATCCTCTCACTACCGGCAGAGTTCCGACATCAGCCATAGTTGGGGTAGGCGTCGATGTGGTATTCACGACTGGGATAGTCTCCCCAGTCTGGAGTACGACGTACCTTTCATCCAGTTTCTCCGGTGTGTCAGCGTTGTCTCCTTTTTTGGGTGACAGCATGCACGACATTAGCCGCTTTTCCTGGGCTCGAGTTGTCTCCGCAGACAAACCGCTCCTGCCACTCGACCAGCCTGTTGCTGACTGGTTATTTCTTGTCCGAGACCAACATTCGGACGCATGGTGCCCTGTATTACTGCACAAGAAACAGAGACTTCAGCCCTTAAACTGGTGCTTAGCAGTTTCTGCTTTACGAACATCTGCTGAGCTCTCCTTATACAGCTTGTCCTTGCCGAAATTGAACAAATCTTGGGCTTCCAGAAAGCTATCTGCGTTCTGCGCTAAAGAGTGCAATTTCTTACAGCTCCTCTCCTTCAGAAATACCCTCAGGGTGGGTGAGCATCTCTTCATGAACTGTTATGAAATAATCACGTCGCGAAGAGCGTCATATGTTTTCTCGACATTTGCCACCTCCATCCAACGGTCGAAATGACCTGCTATGCGAGAAGCATATTGGAGCCCCGTCTCCTTGTCCTCTGGTCTCACCTTGCGAAATTTCTCGCGGTATCCTTCAGCCGTATACCGGAATCGTAACAGCAGTGTTGCCTTCACCTGATCATAGTTGGTGGCAGAAGCAGAGCCAAGTCAACTAATCACGGATAACGCCTCTCCCGTCAGGCACAAGCTGAGCGAAAAGGCCCATTTGCCCCGAGGCCACTCCTGAGACACCACGACGCGCTCAAAACGCTGCAGGTATCCGTCGAGGTCATCTCGCATCTCGTTGAACGGCGGCAATAGCTTGTGCGAGGCCACAGCTATCCATTACAGCTGGGGACGCTGCGTCATCGCTTACAGGTCGCCCTATCTCTCCCGCGTTCGAAACAGTCTTCTGCTCTTGCAACTTTAGCTTCAACAACAAAACACGCTTCTCGGCTTGCAGCCGTCTTTCCTCCAGAGCTATCTTTTCTCGCTGCTCATTGCGAACTTGCGCGTGAGGGTCCCTTTTGATAACGCGCTCCGCGTCAACCCATTCCTGTTGTGCCGATCCCGTTAGACCCACGTTCGTTCCGATCGCGTGCAATTTCTCTAAATCCCTCGGTTCATCCCGCCCGTCTGGCTCTCGGCAAGAAGGTAAGGCCGATCTATCCTGGCAAGGCTCGCCAAAATTTGTGGGCAGGTTAGCCAGGCGAGGACAGAGGACGTTCAAGGACAACGAGAGACTTTTATATACACGAAGAAGGACAAGGAGATACACACAACATAAACTCCCACATATATACACGCGTTCACGGTCCTACGCGGAAGGGAGTTCATGTTCTTGTTCGTCCACTCACGTTCTACTCTTGAAGCGTGAACATTGCGCTTGACCTTGAGCTCTCTGGTAGTCAGGAGGCGGTGGGCCTTGTGCTGGCGGAGTTCGTACCGAGGTGGAGCCCGGCCTAGAAGATAACCGCCAGGGGCATCCCAGTACGGTGGTCAACGCCTAGGCTTGCCTGTACACCACCGAGAACAGCGTACCGCCGACTTCTGCGAACAGACCTGGGATAGCGTCTCACTCCGAGATCAGAACAGCAGCTGGCCGTGACGAACGTTGCGTCAGACCAACGCGGGGGTGAGGTGGGGTGATGCCCAGTCCAGGACGCACCCGAGTACTTCAACGCCGAGACGAGGCCCGGACACGGAGGGTCAGAACGAGCAGCCGGGGCGTGGTCCGAACTTGTCCTTGCGCTCTGCTTTCTAGGGTTAGGGTTAGCCGAGCTGTCCCCGTGGCTCGGTAGCCTTTCATGAGGTACGCGTACGAGCCCGCGCATAGGCGAGCTCATAGTTTCACCACTATCAACATCATGATGATTCCCGCGCACCCTGAAATACTAAATCGGCTCCGCACATCGATTTTCTACGTCAAAACATGACGCAAACTCTCCAGGGCATCGTTTTTTACCACAACATAAGTCGCGAAAATGCTTGAAGATGATGTCATTCAACCGTCACAGAGCCCCTGGGCATCGCCTGTAGTGCTAGTAAAGAAAAAGCAAGGCACCCTGCGTTTTTGAGTAGGCTACAGGAAGTTGAATCGGGTGACCAAGAAAGATGTGTACCTGCTCCCAAGTATTGATGACTTCGGCACTCTCGCTTTTTGACAGACTTCGGCGCGCTAGCTACTTTCCTTCCATGAACTTGAGGAGTGGATACTGGAAGATGGAGGTAGACCCAAGAGACCGAGAGATAACCGCTTTTGTAACGCCAGATGGTTAATACGAATATAAAGTCTTGCCTTTTGGTTTGTGCTCCGCGCCCGCGACTTTTCAAAGGCTTATGGACACGGTACTTTAGGGATTGAAGTGGAAGACGTGCCTAATTTATCTGGACGATCTTGTAGTGTTTTCAACCACTTTTGACGAACATCTCAAAAGGCTGGACGTTGTTTTACTTGCCACACGGTCCGCCGGCCTAACATTGAAACCAGAAAAATGTCATTACTGTTTTGACAAACTACAGTTTCTCGGTCACATCGTCAGCAACGCAGGCGTCCGCCCCTATCCTGGAAAAATCGCCGCGGTCGCACAGTTCTCAGTACCCTCCAATAAGAAGGTTCGCAGATGCTGTCTGGGCCTTTGTGCATATTATCACCGGTTTATTGCAGACTTCACCCGCATCGCGTTGCCACTAACTCGTCTCACAAGAGACGACGTTGCCTTTGCGTGGAACAAAGAACAGGAAGCTACCTTTAATGACTGGTGTCAACATCTTCAAACGCTGGCAGTGCTTGCTTGCCCACTTCGCCCCGATGATGCGTCACGCAGACGCTAGTAATGTTGATCTGGGAGCTGTGCTTGTGCAGCAGCAAGAGGGCACATGAAGGGAAACCGCTTGCGCAGGCAGGACGTTAACACGCGCTGAGGCTAATTACTCCAAGACTGAGAAGTAATGTCTCACCGTAGTATGGGCGGTTACAAAATTTCACCCGTATTTATACGGCCACCCCTTCAAAGTAATTAGCGACCACCACTCAGTGTGCTGGTTAACAACTCTTAAAGACCCTTCCGGGCAATTAGCGCGTTGGAGTCTCAGGCTTCAAGAAATCAATATGGTAGTCTATGATAAGTCAGGCAAGCGACGTATGGACGCTGACTGTCTGTCCCGTTCCCCCATTGAGTCGGCAACCCTACCTGAAGAGGACGAAACGGCATTTCTCGCTGTCCTCGACACGACCTCCATTGCGCAGCAACACTGTGACGCCGCTGAGTTGATTGGCTTAATTTACTACTTGAATGCCAGATCTCAGAAGGTGCCAAGACTTTTCGCAAGAGTGTTGTCATCGTTGTGTTTATGGGACGGAGTACTTTACAAAATAAAATTTTCGTCGACGGGATCCGCCTCTCTTCTCGTCATCCCAGCAGCCCTTCGTAACGAAGTACTCAAAGCATGCCGCAACGACGTGACCTCTGTCCATTTGGGTTACACGAGAACGTTTGCCAGAATACAGCAAAGGTAATACTGGCCGAGACTAGCCACAGCCGTGAAGCACCTCGTCCGTACCTGTCTCGACTGCCAGCGACGCAAGTCACCACCGACTAAACCAACTGACCTCCTGCAACCCGTGCAGGTCCCAACAGCTCCATTCTACCAGATCAGCATGGACATTTCGGGCCCACTACCTACTTCTACTGCAAGGAACCGCTGAGTTATTGTCGCGACAAATTATCTAACCCGTTATTCCGAGTCAAAGGCTATCCAGAGAGGTTCAGCTGTGGAGGTCGCAAGATTTTTCATCGCCAAATATTGTACTGAGGCATGGTGCACCAACCGCCGTGATAACAGACAGAGGAACCGAACGTACGGCAGCTCTTTTGGATCACGTCCTGATGCTGCATCGAACAACGCATCGTAAGACCACCGCCCACCACCCACAAACAAACGGGCTGACAGAGCGTCTAAACAAAAGAATTGAAGACATGCTTTCGATGTACGTAGACGTCGATCACAAACATTGGGATGAAATCTTGCCATGCGTAACGTTTGCGTACAACACGGCCAATAAAGAAACGACCCGCATGACCCCATTCAGCCCCGTTCATGGACGAGAAGTACAAGCTATGTTAGATGCGATGCTACCATACGAAAGTGACGACATCGACCCAGACGCCAACTCAATTACGGAACGTGCGGAAGAAGCTAGGCAACTTGCACGTTTACGGATCCACCAGCAGCAAGAGTACGATGCAGGCCGCTACAATGCTCACCGCAGAACAGTCGTCTATCAAACTGGCGACAGAGTATGGGTTTGGACGCCCGTACGAAAACGAGGACTTTCCGAAAAGCTCTTAAGAAGATACTTTGGGTCATACCGACTGCTGCGACAACTGAGTGACGTCACTTACGAAGTTGTTCCCGACAGTACGTGTAGTACCAAGCCTCGCCAGCACCACCCTGAACTCGTTCACGTAGTGCGCATGAAGCCTTACGTGAGCGAGTGATTGCGTGAGACTTTTCTTTAAAGAAACTGCATTATTGACTTCGCATGAGGTCGATGCTCCTTGAGAGGGAGGCAAATGACGCGTGTCTACATGTGGATGAAAACGATAATGGGGGGATTTAGTGGACACCAGGTAGTGGGCCTCTGGCTTGACTCGAGAACAAAGAAGACGATCATTGGCTCAGCTGTTGCGAACACGCTGTTTTTGCTCCCTCAAGGCGTACCTGGGCTTTGTTCACGTTGTACTGCGACAATATTTTCCTTCGTTGTCTCAGTGCTTTTCTTCGTTGTCCCAGTGGTTGAGGGCGGCCACACGGTCGTATGTTTCTAGCCAGAGTTCCATGGGTCATCGTTTGAATAGCCGGAACCTGGCTAGAAACATACGACCGTGTGGCCGCCCTCAACCACTGGGACAACGAAGAAAAGCTCCGTCGTGTGTACTTCTACCTGGAAGACACCGCAAGGACCTGGCTTGAGAATCGGGAGTCCACGCTCCGAACGTGGGATGTCTTCTGCGGCGCATTTCTGCAAACGTTCGCGAGCGTCGCTCGCAAAGAGAGTGCCGCTGCTCTACTTGAGACCCGAGTTCAGCTACCAAATGAAAAGGTTGAAATTCTCACAGAGGAGATGGCCCGCCTATTCTGTCACGCTGACCCAGACATGCCCGAGGAGAAGAAAGTTCGTTTCCTCATGCGAGGGGTCAAACAGGAGCTCTTCGCGGGACTAATGAGGAATCCACCGAACACCGTCCAAGAATTTGTATCCGAGGCGATCACCATCGAAAAAACTCCGAACATGCGCACCAGACACTATAATCGTCGCCTGACTCCAGAATGCGCTGCTGCTCAAGCCAGTGACTCCGTTGACCTGCGTGAAACGATCCGAGCAATCGTGCGGGAAGAGCTGCGTAAACTGTTGCCTTCGGCGCAGCCTCAAGTGGATTCGATCGCCGACATTGTGCGAGAAGAAGTCCGGCAATCGCTTCGAATTCCCCAAACACCACCGCCCGAGCCAGAAACTATGAGCTACGCCGCTGCAGTGCGCCAGAATGCTCCTCCTCGTCCACGCCAAAACGCCGCCCCGTCGCAGTTCCGTCGCCAGACGCCACCGCCGCCACCACCCCCACCGACGTCCTACCGTTCCCCAGCGGGCCAGCGCAGTGCGCCGAGGAAAACGGACGTTTGGCGTGCACCTCACAACCGCCCGCTCTGCTACCACTGCGGCGAGGCCGGGCGCACATACCGCCGTTGCCAGTACCGACAGATGGGACTGCGTGGCTTCGCCGTCAATGCACCGCGTCCGCAGCCAGGAGATCAACCACGTGACATTGCCGACTACCTGGCAGGAACTCAATGGACACCACGAAGTCCTTCTTGTTCGCCGTCGCCCAGCCGCCCCATGTCACCGCAACCCCGACAGTACTCTGGGCCAACGCGGGGCCGGTCTCCTAGCCCGTATCAGGGAAACTAAGGGAAGCGACCGATGGAGGTGCGGTTGCTGTGCGACGAACTACCGAAGATCCTCCGAGGACGACGTTACCGCGACGGAGCTTTCCGAACAGAATGCCAACCAGGCAAAGCCCTGACGGCAAAGCTCACTTACCGAAGGTGGCCGGACGACGCAACATGGAAGCAGCGGAACAAGCCGACGCAGCCGTGACCCGACGCCACGCCCTAACTGTAATGCGAGACGGCGAACTAGCGACCTCGACGTTCTTATCGACGGCCACAGTGTGACTGCTCTTGTCGATACTGGAGCCGATTATTCTGTCATCAGTGGGTTGTTCGCCGTGAAGTTAAAGAAAGTTAGGACCGCTTGTAAAGGCCCTGAAATCGGCCCTTAAAGGCCCTGAAAAAAAGGGCCTTTCAGGGCCTTTCAAGGCCTTTTCAAGGGTTTTTTCAGGGCCTTTCAAGGGCCTTTCAGGGCCTTTTCAAGATTTTTTTCAGGGCCTTTCAAGGCCTTTTCAAGGGTTTTTTTCAGGGCCTATTAAGGCCTTTCAGGGCCTTTCAAGGCCCTGAAAAAAACGAACGTTGGGAACTCGCTGAATCCGAGTTTTTTCAGCCTTCGCAAGCTCTAGACCCGATGCTCTCCGCGGGACAGAACCGATCAAAAGCAGTCAGTCATACAAAGAAGGAGGGAAACTTCCTAAGTGAATAGGCAGTACTGATCAGCTGTTCGGTTAAGAAAGTTAAAGGTAATGACTCATAATATACGGTCTAGTATGATCGAGGCTTAGGTGCCGTTTAAGGTTAGAAGGATGGCAGTGGTAACGAGCTTGCTTCGCCCTACTTGAGCGGAAAACTAAGCCCGCGTGAGATTACGTACTGCGTTTCAAAAAAAGAGTGTGCTTGCATTGTGTGGGCCATTCATAAGTTTCAGACTTACCTCGGGTTTGCTAAGTTTACAGTAGAGATACCATTGTTTCCTTACGTGGCTGAAAATCACTACATCAAAAAATAGTTGCCTTTAGAGGTGGAGCTTGATAATTCAGAATTTCGAAGATATTGTGGCAAAGCGTCGGAACTCTGAATTTGGTCGAACTCTTCAGTACTTTGTAGTGAGGCTACCCAACAAGCACGCTGTTCGAGCTGGGAGTCCGTGCTTGGCATTGACTGTCGCCATAGCGTATGATCGCTGGTTTCCGGCCAGAAAACGCTTTAAAAAATTGGTGGAGAGTGCTGCGTTCCGTTTCCATGCCTTTGAAGCTTCGATCACGTACCCTGCCATCTACCATGCCCCACGACGCCTATAAGCTAACGCCTCCTCTCACGCCACCACCTTGTCCCGGTGTCCCCAAGATCCTTGATCCACCCATCTTCGCTGGCCCCGATGACACTGACGTGAAGGATTGCCTCGCCATTTACGAGCACGTGAGCGTCCCCAACAATTGGAACGCTCACGTGCTCGTTACCGGTGTTCTACTTTGCGGGGGTAGCCAGTTCGTAATACAACAACCACGCGTCTGATTTTGCGACTTGGTCCGCTTTTAAGACCGCTATCATCAAACATTTTGGTCACCCTGCTGTTCGTAAGCTACTAGCCGAGCAGCGCTTGCGTAAACGCGCTCAGCAGGCTGCCGCTCACCAGCTATATTGAAGATGTCCAGGACTTATGCAACAAATACAATCACACTCGAAACTGACAGGATCCGAAACTTCATGAAAGGCATTGACGATGACGCCTTCACGATGCTGCTCGCCGAAAAACCCTAGCACAGTGGCTGAAGCTATTACACTGTGCCTGAGCTACGAGCAGCTCCGCCGGCAGCGTTCGATGACCTGTCGCTCCCCACCACGCGCTGCAACGCTTGCTGGCTTGGAAGCCAGTTGTGACCAAGTGGCGTTGATGGCAGACCTCAAGTCCTTCATCCGTGAGTAAATGGTGCGGCAGTTCTCTCTTCTGCCCTTCGCCCACCCACCGGCAGTTCAATAATTGGCCACTACCCTTCTCCCTCCCATCCGTCGAGCGATTGAGCAGGAAATAGCGGAGGCCATGCCTGCCTACCAACCCAACAACATCCGGTTCCGGCGCCCCTGAGTTAAGTCCAAGTGGTCACCAGGCCGCCTCAAATTGTTCCAGCACGCGCCCCTCTGACTTACGCTGAAGCTGCCGCTCGACCTCCGCCCTTTGCAACGGGTATGGCCACTACATATGTTGACACAACCCCTCAGCCTCAGCTTCAGCCCACCATGCAGCCTTGCTAGTCCAAGTTCCGTCCATCGGCTCTTGCGACATGGGTGAGACCTTCACCACCAAACCGATGGCCCACATACAACAACCGGCCCATCTGCTTTGCCTGCAGTTACGTCGGTCATGTAGCACGTTCTTGCCCTCGCGTACAGCCGGCTTCCAATTCTTTGTCTGCTGCTGGCCAGCTCAGTGGTCCCTATGACGACGAATCACCGTATATGCCACCGCCGTCTCGCCCAGGTCCATCTCCTCGAAGGTCGCCGTCTCCACGACATCGTTCCCTGTCCCCCATGCGGTCAAGTTCGGCTGTTCATGAGCGAGAAAACTAGTCTTCGTGGTCCCTGAGGCGATGACTGCGACGCTATCGCAGTTTGAAAGCTCTCAGAGCAGCCCCTCGAATGTCACGGACGTGCTTGTGGACGGTGTCCGTGCATCGGCTCCTATTGACACTGGAGCTCCCGTATCAGTTATGGAGGAAAAACTTTGCTCCTTACTTCTAAAAGTGACCAAGCCACTTTCTGGGTTGTCCCTCCATACTGCTAGTTTGCATCGTATTCATCCTACAGCAGGGTGCACAGCTCACGTTGTCATTCAGGTCGTTCTGTATGTCGCCCAGTTCATCATACTTCCAGCATGGTCTCATGACGTCATCCTGAGATGGGACTTTCTATCCTGCCACGATGCCGTCATTCAGTGTCTTTTCAACGAAATCAAACTCTCATCGCATTTCACGCCAGAAGTCAGTACCTCGGCACTGAGCAAGACTCGCATGAAAGACGATACAACAGTGCCTCCGAACTTGACGACGGTTGTGTCAGTCTACTGCGCCGGTCTCTCCGACATAATAACACACGTTTCGCCATCTGACCGCGCTTGTAGCCGAAAAAAGTTGCTAGTACTTTTCGCGACCATGCAAATCACCCAGGGCACCGCCGCTATTTTTGTAACCAACCCATCCCCGTACACTGTTACCTTGCTTTGAGGAGAATGTCTCGGAAGAGTGGAACCAGTCGACGACGCAAAAGTTCTGGACGTACCCAATGACTCACGTTGTCCCAGTTTGCGTTCCATCAAGGCTGTTTCCACTTCTGATCTCTAATCTGCTGAAGTATTTGGCACCTCCATTGCTGTCAATCTTACTACGGTACAGCGTTCCCAGCTTCTAGACCTGTTGCAAGAATATCGTTCTTCTTTCGATGTCGCGCGAGTTTTTCTCCGTCGTACGTCCACTGTTACGCATCGCAACGACACTGGTGTCCATCTACCTTCACGGCAACGTCCATATCGCGTGTCGCCTGCTGAACGTCGGGTAAATAACGAGCAGGTTGACGATATGCTCTGACGAGACGTTATTCGGCCCTCGGGCAGTTCATGGGCCTCTTCTTCTGTTCTTGTTGCAAAAAAAAGCTTCTGTGCGGTTTGGTATGGACTACAGACGGCTCAATAAGATTAATCGCAAGGGTGTTTATCCACTGCTTCGCATCAATGACGCGATTCGCAGCCTTCACGGAGCCCATTTCTTTTTATCTCGCGGTCTGCCATGAGGGTACTGGCAATTACCCATGGCTAACGACGCTCGACCGACGACCGCCTTCGTCACACCCAACGGCTTGTACGAGTTCAACGTCATGCCGTTTGGTCTATGTAATACACCTGCGACCTTTGAGCGCATGATGAACACCGTTCGGCGCAACTTGAAATGGTACACGTGCTTGTGTTACCTCGACGATGTCGTTGTCCTCGCTCCTAATTTCTCCACGCATCTCCAACGTCTGAAAGAAGTCTTCGCACGTGTAAGCAATTCCGGCTTGCAAAAAAATCTGAAGAAATGCCGCTTTGCAGCATGGCTATTCAACATCCTAGGGCACGTCGTGTTCAAGGATGGCACCCTTCCTGATAGGACCAAGCTTCGGGCCGTGGCCGAATTCCCCAAACTTGCGTTCGTCAAAGAACTGCGTAGTTTCGTGGGCCTGTGGTCATAGTTGCGACGCTTCATACGAAACTTTGCCACGATCATATCACTGCTGTCGAAGCTCCTTGGAAGTGATGGTCCCCATGATTCATTTATTTTTTTTATTTTTATTTTATTTATTTTATTTTAATGCATACTGCAGACCTTTACGGGTCCATGCAGGTGGGCACGGTACAAGTAGCAAGTACATGTTAGGCACTCATGTCATGTAGAAAAGGAAAAAGGAAAAAATTCAACATACAAGTACAGGCTTACACCCCCAACACACTGTTTACACACAGTAAATCAACCAAAGTGAATTTTTAACAGAGTCTTTTAGAAGGTTCCATTCTTCCACTGTTCTTGGAAAAAAAGAAAATTTAAATGCATCTGTCCGTGCAAAATAAGGTGTTAGAGTTCCGGGGTGATGGTGTCTCGTATGTCTTATCGATATGGGTGTCAGGTACTGTGCAGGGTCAAGTGCTGTTTGTCTTTGAAGAATGATGATTTGTGGTGTTTAACGTCCCAAAACCACCATATGATTATGAGAGACGCCGTAGTGGAGGGCTCCGGAAATTTCGACCACCTGGGATTCTTTAACGTGCACCCAAATCTGAGCACACGGGCCTACAACATTTCCGCCTCCATCGGAAATGCAGCCGCCGCAGCCGGGATTTGAACCCGCGACCTGCGGGTCAGCAGCCGAGTACCTTAGCCACTACACCACCGCGGCGGAGCTGTCTTTGAAGAAGTTGGGAAAGAAAATTAAGCCTAAATGTCTTCCGTCGCGACTCAAGGAGTTCAATGCCATTAGCTCTAATTAACTCAGAAGGTGAATCAGTGTGACGAAACTAAGAGTATATATACCTTACAGCTTTTCTTTGGATTCTTTCTAGTTTATTGACGTTTTTCTGTGTGAACGGGTCCCATATTATGCATGCATATTCTAACTTTGGTCGTATTATTGATTGGTAGGCCAGGAGTTTGACATCAGGAGGAGCGTTTTTTAATTTGTGTCGTAAGAAAAACAGTTTACGGAAGGCGGAAGCGGATATATCGTCAATATGTTGATTCCAATATAAATTACTTGTGAGTGTTACTCCTAAATATTTGAACTAAGAAACTTGCTGTAGAGGTGACTCATTTAATGTATAAGTATACTGAAATGAATTTTTCTTTCGGGTTATACGCATGCATACAGTTTTATCTAAGTTCAAAGCCATCTCCCAGTGATTGCACCTTTGAAAAACTATAAACAAACTGTGATTGACGTCATGTTAATTTTCTGGGCAAGTAATTTGCTTATACAAGACACAATCGTCTGCGAACCGACGAATTTGCACTGATGAACATACCACACTTACAATGTAATTTATATACAGCAGGAACAGTAGGGGTCCCAAGACACTCCAATGCGGTACTCCAGAGGCGACAGGAAGACAACCCGGTCGCTGATCCCCAATTTCTACGTACTGAATTCGGTTTTTAAATAATCAATAACCCAGAAAACTAAGATGCGAGGAAGATCAATACTGTTCAATTTTAGTATTATTCTGTCATGAGGAACCCTGTCAAACGCTTTACTAAAATCCAAGAATGTCGCATCAGTTTTACCGTTTTTATCTAGAGTAGATGCAAAGAAATGAGATATAGTGAGCAGTTGAGTCACAGTTGAAAACTCTTTTCTGAAACCATGTTGAGAATCAGTTAAGACAGCATTTTTTTCAAGATATTCGGTGATATGTTGCGTGATTATATGCTCAATTAATTTACAGCATGCTGATGTTAAGGATATTGGACGATAATTTTCAAAAAGCAATTGGTTACCTTTTTTTATACCGGTGCAAGTCGGGCTGCCTTCCAGTCACTAGGGAGCTTTGAAGATATCAAAGATACACGGAATATAATTACAAGATATTTCGCTATCACTTCAGCATATCGGCAAAGAAAGGTGTTTGGAATATTGTTAGGACCGCTTGATTTCTTAGTCTTCAGTTTTAAGAGCATGGAAAATACACCTGGGTACAAAACAAAGTCAGCCTTTGTCGTGTGAAACGATGGAACATCAGATGAATATACATTTGGGCTACTAAACACGCTATGGAAGTATATATTGAAATGCTCAGCTATAGTCTCTTTGTCCGTAACAATAGATTCATTTACTAACATTTCGGATACAGGCTTTTTTTATCCGTCAAGTGGTACCAAAATTTTTCAGGGTCATTTTTTATGAAGTTTGGGAGAGTTGTTTGGAAATAATAATCCTTAGAAGAACGCACAGCTTGTGCGAGGCTAGCCTGCAATGGTCCAATTTTAGTCATATCCGCACGCTTTTTTTAGACGTTTAATTTTACGTTTCAAGTGAATAATACTACGCGTTATCCAGGGGGTCTGTTTGGGAGTTTTCTTTTTCAGGCTTGGGACAAATTTATCTAAACAGTGTTCACACATTTTTTTAAAATGGGCCCAGAGAGCGCATACGTCATCATTGTCAAAGTCAACAAGACCGGTCTCCAGATAATCAACTATGGACGTGTCATCTGCACGGAAGTAGTCTTTGAAAGACCGCACTAGACAGCGCTTCTTATTTATTTATTTATTTCACAATACTGCAGGCCAATGTGCTGGCCCAAGCATGAGTGGATACATCAAAACGTAATTGTAGAAAACAACAGACAACAATACAAAAGAAACAAAAGGTTAAGAAAGAAGGTGACGCTCAAGGTCACCAAGAAACTTATTAGAATGAAAGATGTCACACGGCAAACAATTCCAGTCATCGACAGTTCTAGGAAAAAAAATATATTTAAAAGCATTTGATCGGGCCAAAATTGGGGTTAGAGCATGTTCATGACCATGACGAGTGCGTCGTACTGAGAGCGGTTTAACACAGTCAGGGAGATCAACTTTTACAATACCCCACAAACAATTGTAAAGAAAGGAAAGACGACTGAACTTTCTCCGAGCTTCTAAAGTAGAAATGTCGTTTAATTGCATTAAGGTGGTCGGGGAATCAAACCTACGATATTTGCCAAAAATAAACCTTACAGCTTTTCTGTTAATACGTTCCAGATTCATAATATCTTTCTTGGTATGCGGATCCCAGATAATAGAAGCATACTCAAGCTTAGAACGAACACAGGCATTATAGGCTAGATTTTTAGTACGCGAGGGTGCACATACTAGTTTTCTTTTAAGAAACCATAACTTACGTAATGCAGAAGTGGTAATGTCAGTTATGTGGGTCGACCAAGTTAATTTGCTGGAGAGTGTGACGCCCAAGTACTTATATTTGTCTACATTATTTATGTTAGTGCCTCTTAGAGTATAGTGGAATTGACTAGGGCTTAGCTTCCTGGTGATGCGCAGAAGCACAGTTTTGTTAGTGTTTAACTGCGTTTCACCACGCTTATCACCACGTTTCAACAGTGGGACGGAAAGGCCTAGAAGATAGTGATCAGATAATCCGGATTCGACATACACGGCATATTCGCTGAACGCACGATTGAAAAATATCAGATCTAAAACTGAACTGCAAGACCCTTGGACACGCGTTGGGTCGCGAACCAGCTGGGCCAAATCATGAGTGAACATAATACTGAACATAATATTAGCATGTTCAACTATCTTGTGACCAGCGTGCATTTAATTCCCAATTATTAGTTGGTAGATTGAAGTCACCTATAGGAATAATTTTATGTTTGTGATATTCAGACATATGTTGCTCAAGTTTACTTAAGTATTCAGAGGCGTGTCTGGAGGGCGGTAAAGCGCGTATAAACTAAAATGCTGACCCCAACAAGATAATTTAATACACAAGCACTCCAAGTCGGCAATATCGTCCAGCAATATGGCTTCAATCTATTGTTTGATTAGAACAGCCACACCGCCAAGCCTAGAGGCGCGGTCTTTGCGAAAGACTTTGTAGCTCGGTGGGAATATTGTATCATCACTTATTTCGTTGCGTAGCCATGCTTCAGTAATTACTGTAACGTGCGGATCATGCTGGAGTAAAGTGATTTCAAGGAGGTCAGTTTTATTTACAATACTATGCGCATTTACATTAACAAGGCGTAGGTTTTTGTTTCTACTGCAGAATAGGGGTTGATCGTTCCTGTCATCATACTCGTTAGGTACATGAAAAGGTGCATCGTTCAAGAGTCTGGCGTCGACAGCGACTAGGCGCACTGCCTTGTCATGGGGCGGCTTAGATCTGGGTCGTTTTTTTTTATCAGTACTCTTTCATTCTTGACATCGTCCCTCATATAACATTGCTTATTAATCTAGAGTTTATCAAAAGCCACTGACACTTTTTCCTTATTCAATCGGTTCTGTTTCGCACTGTCCCAGAGCTTCTTTCTGACATCCCTTATTTTCCGTGAGAAGTCTTCGCCAATAGAAATTCCTATGTTCTTAAGCTTAGCTCCGCTTTTCAGTATCTGTGCTTTGTTCCTGAAGTCAAGAAGCTTGAAAATGATAGGCCTAATCTTATTTGGTGCAGGTTTACCCAAGCGATGAATACGTTCGAATGCTACTGGATCGAGCTCGAGGATATTTGCAATGACTTTGCTATTAAAGGCTTTCGCTATTTTCGTCCTTTTCTTCAGGTTGTCCGTAAACCATCAGATTGGATCGCCTGCTGTGGTTCTCCAGGTCATCAATTCGCCTTTCGAGCGTTTTGATTACAGAATTCAACATTCCTACTTCATTCTGGCAGCTAGAAACGCTTTTTCCAGTCTAGTCAGAGCCTCTAATTTCTTGTCAACATCACCCAGTCATTTTTCCTTGATTTCTTTAATGTCAGTGACAATTTCGTTCAGTTGCTTTGCTATTTTTGCAAGGTCAGGACCAGGATTGCCTTCAATGTCACCCGCAAATAACAGCAACTTCCTCAAGAACGAAGCAAGCTCATAAAGCACCTCACATGGCCGAGGGCACGGCAGCACCAACAAAAATGGGCTATCGGAGCGGAAGCACTTTCCGTAGCGTCCCTTCTGCGTGAAGAACACAAGCGGATTGTCAAGCAGCCGCATGCTGGCGGTGCCACCGTGCCCAGTGAACGTCGTCGACGAGGTAGACCCTTTTATATCCCATTCCAGGGGTGGCGCCGCCCTAATGTTCCCTGCGCACTCATTTGCGCATGTCTTCCATGCGTGGCTTGTATTCAGCAACCACCGAGGAGCAGGTCCAACGTTGCTGTCAGTTGTATTCCAAAGTTGATCATCCGTGATTAATTCGGGCCGGCCGGTGCACTCGCCATCTACAGGAAGTACGATGCTCAGGAGAAACTGCGTGAAGAACACAAGCGGATTGTCAAGCAGCCGCATGCTGGTGGTACCACCATGCCCAGTGAACGCCGTCGATGAGGTAGACCCTTCTATATCCCATTCCAGGGGTGGCGCCGCCCCAATGTTCCCTGCGCACTCATTTGCGCATGTCGTCGATGCGTGGCTTGTATTCAGCAACCACCGAGGAGCAGGTCCAACGTTGCTGTCAGTTGTATTCCAAAGTTGATCATCCGTGATTAATTCGGGCCGGCCGGTGCACTCGCCATCCGCAGGAAGTACGATGCTCAGGAGAAACTGCGTGAAGAACACAAGCGGATTGTCAAGCAGCCGCATGCTGGTGGTGCCACCGTGCCCAGTTCATGGTCATCTAAGTGCGACGACGCGTTCACAAAGCACCGCCACTTGTTGAAGTCTCCTACCATTCTACGCCACTACGACCCTGCGGACCCAAAAGACGTGGACACGGACGCCAGCGGTGTTAACCTAGGCGCTGTCCTGGCGCAGCGCAAACTCGGATTCCTTGAATATGTCGTAGCATATGGAAGCCGTAGGCTCATGAGAGCCGAGACAAACTACACCGCCACGGAGAAAAAGTGCCTGTCGATTGTCTGGGCCCTTAAAAAGTTTCGATTTTATTTCTATGGTCGCCCATTCTATGTTGTCTCCGACCACCATGCACTATGCTGGCTGTCATCAATGAAGGATCCCTCAGGCCGTCTTGCCCGTTAGGCTCTTCGCTTACAAGACTATGACATCCGCACGCTGTGCCGCAACGAACGCCAGCATACTGACGCCGATGCCCTCTCGCGCTCCCCTCTACCCGAAGGCGACGTGCCCTGCTCAGTAATCTCAATTGCTGTTTCTGCCTTTGATGTTGACATCCTCGCTACCGAACAGCGAAAGGATAATTGGATCGTTCCGCTGATCAACTTGCTCTCTGATACAGACGCAACACCATCCACGCGCGCCTTTCGTCGTCGAGCTCACCATTTCGCTATCCATGACGGCCTCCTACACCGACGCGATTACGACGCCGATAGCCGGCAGTGGTGTCTCGTGATACCCCGCAGTCTGCGGTCAGAGATATGTGAATTTTTCTATTCTTATTCGCAATGCGCGTCCTCTGGTATGTCCGAAACTTACCACCGCATTTGACAACGCTACTTCTGGCGCCGGATGTACCGCTACGTGCAGCAGTTCACTCTTGTCATGCTTGCCAACACCGCAAACCGTCAGCACACACGTCGCACGCCGGTCTGCAACCATTACCTTGCCCTGACCGTCCGTTTGGGCGCGTAGGTATTGATTTGTATAGATTACTTCCTCTGATATCGGCTGGTAACCCCTGAACAATCGTTGTCGTAGACAATTTAACGCAATACGCTAAAAGCACCGCTCTCTCTGCGGCTACTGCACGTGATGTTGAGTCCTTCCTTCTGTATCAATTCATACTACGCCACGGACCACCTCAAGAGCTTCTCAGTGATCAAGGCCGTGCCTCCATGTCTGAAGCAAAAATATTTGCAACATGTAGAAGATTAGCATTGACCATCTACATAACCTTACACATAGTTTGATGTTTCATCTGTACTTGTTTATTTAATTATTCATGAACAAAGTGCAACAATGTGGTGTTTTCTATACATTTCTGTACGTTCTATCAAGCATTTACGTCACCTTAAATCCCTATGAAATCTCCCGTGTATTTTTCGTTCGTTTTCTGGATAAGAAGTTTTTTCGATGTTCTGTTTTTTTATACAAACTGCATTCGGCTTGTATACTTTCTCCCGTTATAATCCTTACTAGCCATTAGCTATGGGTCTAATCAGTGTTGCGCATTTCATTAAGTGTGTTGAAAACTTCAATAAAATTCTTGAATTCTTTGAAATCCTTGAAGCCATTCTGACAGAGTGTGATTCTGTCCACCGCAAAACTACTTCTTACCACCTGAAGACGAATGGCCTCACCGAACGCTTTAGGTAGGTAGGTAAGCAACTTTATTTATTCACGAAGGAATCCTTTGAAGGGAGGGGGGTGGCCGGGGACGTGGAAGCTGGATGATGATGGGTCCTCAGGCCATTCTAGGTGGCTGGACATTGCTGTGCTTCGGCCACCCTTCTGGCTCAGCTCCTTGTCCGGAGCTGTAAACCAAGTTGCGAGCTTCGCCGAGCAGCCTCCTATTGCTCCTAGCGTTCTGACCCTCGTCACG
Organism: Rhipicephalus annulatus; assembly: GCA_013436015.1. NCBI lineage: Eukaryota > Metazoa > Arthropoda > Arachnida > Ixodida > Ixodidae > Rhipicephalus > Rhipicephalus annulatus. Next base: position 361,045 of record WOVY01002853.1, on the reverse strand, counting down.
GGTACTTGGGTATGTTTGGACAATTAAGAAATATGTGCTGGAAGTCAGCTCTGGTGCTAGGACATAAGTTGTAATGAGGCGAAGTTTCGCCGTGAGTAAACAGGGAGGGAAGAAAAGGAGTCGTCACTGTGGCCGTTTGATGTCTGCGCCACAAGGCCTGGTCACTTCTGGAAAGATGTTTGTGTGGCAGCGGATACGTTAGGCGAGGATTACGGTAAAAAAAGCATGATATTGTGACTGCTGAGGAGTCAAATCCTGGCACCTCTAAGCGAAAACAGGTCGCTGTGAGCACGGTTGGCGAGTGCTCGGGCTTGGGTGTGAGCAGCCGTGTTTTCTGGGTGTCCACAGTGCGCAGGGACCCAGATGAGGGTGATGAGGCAATCAGGTGGAGGAGATGATTCAATAATTTTAGCAGCTGGAGAATGAATCCAGAAAGTGGCGAAATTACGAATTTTTAAATAGTAAAAAATATACTCAGCGGAGGAGGGAACAATGGCTAAAGCAATTGCCACCTCCTCTGCTTCCAGGGATTCTGTCGAGTTTTGAAGGGACGCACTAGTGACAAGTTTTTGAAATCCGTCTACAATGGCTACCACGAAAGCTCGATGATTTCCACACTTGGCCACGTCTACATATACTGTGGGAGCAATAGGAGAGAACGCTTCTGAAGGGACTTCGCTTGAGCTTCCCGTCGCACCTTATCAAGTTCTGGGTAAGTATTTTCGGGGAGTGGCGGGATTAGGTTGCTGCTAACAGAGACGGGAACTGCGTGCGTGGCCGTGGTGTGACCAGGAACGTTGATTCCAAGTTGGCGCAGGAGTACCTGTCTTGTTTCGGTGAGTGATAGTCTTGGATATTGGCGGAAAAGATGAGCCTCTACAAGCTCTCCCAGAGTCTTGTGCACGCCAAGTTGAAGTAACTTATCAGTGGCCGTTGATTTAGGGAGATGGAGTGCAGTTTTGTAGACGGTGCAAATGAGTCTGTCATGTTACTCGGTCTCCGTGGATGCGATTTAGAGGTAGGAGACAGAACAGGTAATTCTGCATAGGCAAAAGGCCTGAATCAGGTGGCGTGTGTCTGCTTCCCTCATGCCGCGATGACAGTTGGATATGCGCTTAATGAGGGAAGCTGTATTATGACTTGAAGTGCGGATTAACTTTATGGTGTCTGCGTTTGAATCATTGTCGGAAATATTAAGGCCTAAAGTTTTGATTTCATTGACCCTGTGAATAGGGGTGCCACAAAGCATGACTTGATTGTGACGTGTATTTTGCTTTTTAAAATCAATTACTAGGAGTTCCACTTAGCCGCCGAGCAGGTGAGCCCAATACTGTTGGCGTGTTTAACATTATTGTCAGCCGCTAACTGAAGCTTCGATTCGATTTCGCCATGGTTGCCAGCATTGACCCAGATGGTGATGTCATCAGCGTACAAGGAGTTATTGATGGAAGAAAGTTTGGCAAGTTCCCAGTGCTAGCGGTATGAGAGTAACGTTACGAAGGAATGGAGACAAAACCGATCCTTGGGGCGTTCCCTTGCTACCTAGCGTGAAGGGATCGGTTTTGAAAGTCCCTAACTGTAGGCGCATGGACCTGTTGCTGAGAAAGGCAGCGACACACCTGTGCGTTCGAGAGCCTACGTTTAGTTCGCTAAAAGATTGTAAAATCGAGGAATGAGAAACATTATCGAGAACCTCAGTCAGGTCCAATGCAAGGATGGCTCTGGTGATGTGTAGAAAAGTAGGATTTAGCATGTCTTCCTTAAGCTGCAGCATGACATCCTGAGTGGAAAGTCCCGCTCGGAAGCCGTTCCCTGTGAAGCGTAGCCTGCTCCCATTGTTGATTCATGTAATCGGTAAGAGCGGCCACTGACTTGGAGTCTGAATTTCGGAGTGTTTTGTTAGTAATTACATCTAGTCCTGGAGCGGATGTGGTGCGAAGTTCGCTTAGTGCAGCCCAAACTTTCACCTCTACAATTGGTGCATCCAACTCTGCATTGGGAGCTCCATTGTAGGTAGGTAACAATTCTCGCGTTGGGTCAGAGGAATACGTAGTTTTAAGAGCAGTTTCAGCGTCTTGCCCTTGTTTTTCCACTTCAAACAAGAGTTTTGTAATTAGGTCATTACTTTCAGACCGCGAGGAGCATGGGTCTAACATATGGCAAAGCAGTGACCAAGAGTTCTTCATATGTAGAGTGCCGCCCAGCCGGTTACATATCTGGTTCCATCGCTGCTACGAAAGTTCAGCCGCATGCTCAGTTACAAGCTGGAGTGTTTGTGCCACTTTGCGTTTTAGTTTGCGAATATATTTTTGCTTGAGCCATCGTTTTTCCAAGTTCTCATAGGCTTCCCTTAGGTGGAGTAGCCTGCTGTCTACTGGATCGTGGATATGTGCTGCTGGGCTACTTTTTCACTAAAACCTACATTTTGTTTAGGCATAGACGCCCAGTCCTTGTAGCCTTCACTTTTTGTTTCGGGTTTTGGTCTCAGATTTCACGGAATTTGTTCAGTCAACAAATAATTTTAAATAAAACTGTGGACGAAAATTGGCATGGGACAGTGTAATTGTTAGGATGTATTGATCACTGCTGAGGTTGACCCCACTGTGTGTCCAGTTAGCTTGTCGCACGTTTTTAGTGAAAGTAAGGTTTGGGGTGCTATCTCTGCTCACACTGTTGCCAATTCGTGTTCGTAGCATACAGTCAGTGACTAGGGTGCACCTGTTTCGCTGAATGTATTGAAAAAGGCTGGTGCCCTTCCGAGTGTTTCTCCTGTAACTCTAATCTACGTGCGGGGCATTAAAGTCACCCGTTACAAATATGGCAGCAGAGTTTGCTATTTGAATGGCCCTGTCGGTTGCTTCAAACACAGCAGTGAGGCGATCTCTAGGATGAGAATAAATATTCAAAATAAAAAATGTGCCTTGTCCTGTACAACGCGGCAGACGTCCAAGAAAAAGGTAGTCACCGTAAAGATCGGAGAGATCGTGCGCTATAAACGAGATATTTCTGTGTATGTATGTGGTAGCCCATGGGGAGCTAAGATGCGAATGTACAGCCTGATATCCGAGGAGTTTGCAAACTTTAAAGGCTCCTGTAAGGAGGTGACATCAGGGGCCCGTGTAGACCACTGTATATAAAGTGAGAGGTTGTCTCTCTTGTTTCTTAATCCACGGCAATTCTATTGCCATATGCAGAGTGGAGAGAGTGAGGATGAGGAGAGGGTGCCGAAGGGGGTAATGGCTGCAAAGGCGCTGGAGAGGGTTGAGATTGTGGGAAAGATTCGAGCCGAGCAACTAACACGTCTAGAATATTCTCTAAGAGAATCGCTGAGCCATTCACGTGAAGCCTAAATTAACCTTCTGTTTTAGTTCCCCATGTTCTTTCCGAATTTTTTGACTGATGCGTTTAAAATTACCTTCCGATGACTCGGGCTGCTCTGTCTTTTTCTTTTTTGCTTGCAGTGGGGAGGAATCTATATTATCGATTCCTGAATTGGCTGGCATATCAGGTTCTATGATGGAGGGGGAGGTGAACTGGGATGGAGAAGACGCAGGTGGGGAAGCTGTAAGTTTACTTAAACGTTCCAGCACCATATTCAATTGTTGCTTTAACTCTTGATTCTATCGCATTAGACGTTCGATAGTCTCCTGAGTTTTAGAGTTTTCCTTTGCGCCAGAGAGCATACAACATGAACAGGAGGCTTGCTTTGCCCAGCTCACCTTTTCGGGTTTGGTGCCGAAGTCGCGACTGTGTGATGCACTTCATCCAGGGCTTTTTTTGCTGTCACGGTTTCGTCCAGGACTCTTGTTTCTGCTGCTACGATTTCGTCCCGGACTCTTGCTTGTGCTGTTACGATTTCTATCGTCGATGCTTAAAAAAACTCTTTCTCGAGCTGGAACTCGTGCTCCCCTGCTGGTGATCTTGTTGCGGCCTTTGTTTTGGCCGAGAGAGCCGGCTGAAGCCGCACTGAAGGCGTTGCTTGCATGCCCGGTCGCCCGTCTTGTGAGCATCCTCACAGATGACGCATTGTGGAGTGCAGGGATAGTCCTCCGGGTGTTTTTGTCCGCAGCTTGAGCAAGTGAGGAGATTTGGCAAAGGACATACATCTCGTCCATGGCTGACTTGTCTGTAGTTCAGGCACGCTTCCACCTTCAGTCGAAAGTTGAAAACGGCGTAGAAGATGCCAAACATTTTGACTGGCAGAGGAAGCTTCACAGCCATGAGGTGAATGAGCACTGAGCGTTAGGTATATCCCTTGTCCCTTGCTTGGACTATTGGTAGAAGGGGATTCACCCACGTAATTCTTGAAGCAAGTTCTGAGGTGATTCACTATTCCAAGCGCGGTAGATGATTACTGGCCGTGCCCCGTCCGGGGGAGCCATGTACGCATGAAATCTCCTTTTTTTACCACGTAGCGTGAGTTCTCGTGTTTTCGCATATTTGGAAACTTGGTCAGCGCAAGAAGTGAACACGGTGAAAATATTCTTGGCCAGATTGGTGCACATCAGATCTTCGTCGGCAACCACCGAGTGCAGTCCACTGTTGGCGACTACAGCCGCTCGTAACTCTATATCGTTGTATTGGGCCAGATCTACACCCGCACTCGGACGAAAGACGATCTTGAAGTCATCGACTGGCAACCGTGGCAGTCGTTTTAGGTGAGGACGCGCCACAGCTGTGTCGTCAAGCTTTTAGGAAACGCTGGGTGCTGATTTCGTTTTGCACGCTGGCGTTCTGTCAGCTGACGCCGCTTTACTTGACTGTGTCCCTTCAGTTTCTTTTGACTGCTGTCGAGGTGAGCGTTGTCGGGCATTCAGGACTACACTTCATTCTTCTGGGTTGAATTCTGTGGCAGTTAGATTCGTGCCACTCACCTTGTATTCCATTGCGTTGCCGAATGAACTTGTGCACACGCGTCGAAGAGCGAGCCCGACGCCGGGGCCGGTGGCGTTAGGGCTAACGAGGCGGCGTTACCCCGCTCAGCAAGAGTGGAACTTTGCAAAGATCTTCAAGAACGAAGAGCTTTAAGGCACTCACTAGCAGCGTCGTCAACTTGCTGAAGATAAATAGAGACCACTGTTGGCACGAAAAGCAGTCATGCTTCAAGAAAAACTTCGTAGAATACGGAGCCCATGCGAGGCACACCAGCCTTGCCTAGCCCCGTAGCGGAGGTCCCCACCAAACGCTTTAACCTCACCTTCGGCGACATGCTTTCGATGTACGCCGCCGCCAACCACACGCATTGGGTTGCCCTTCGTCAACCCAATGCCCTTCTTCACAAACGTCGTCTATACTGCCCTTCGTCACATACGCCTACAACACCGCCACTCAGCGCACAACCGGGTTTTCATCTTCTTCTTGCTGTACGGAAGGCACTCGTCACACACTATCGACACGATACTCCCGTACACGCCGGATCCATCTGAGTGTGCACCTATTTCTGAGACAGTCAGGCTTGCTGAAGAGTGTTGAGAGATTTCCAAGACTTTTACGACGCATGAGCAAGAGCGCCAGAAGAGTATTCGTGATGTGTCCACCACTTCTGAGCCCGCGTTCTTCCCTGGTGCGCTTGTATGACTCTTCATCCCGACCTCTGTGGGTGGCCTCTGATCTAAACTACTCTCCACATACGAAGGTCCCTACCGTGTTATCGAGCGCACATCTCCGGTCAACTATCTGATCGAACCCGTCGAACAATCTTCGGACATGTGCCGCCGCGGGCACGACATCGTCAATGTGGAGCGCTTGAAGACTTATTATGACCCGTTCATAGTAACACGTTGTTAAGTCACCAGGCGGCTCCCTCTTCCACCCCGGGGTAATTGTAGTGAAGCCTCCAAAGTCTAGAATGGGTCACACTCTTGAGCACCTTCTAGTGGGGCTACCCACCAAGGACGCCGCTTCCGCTGGGAGTCCGTGCTTGGCCGTGACTGTCGCCATAGCGTGTGATTGCTGGTTGCCAGGTAATAAACGACTTAACAATATGTATACGAAGGGCCAATTGAATGGAAACGTTACGTGCCCAGCTGCTCTTTCTAAGCGGTCCAGGAGTGCTATTGATGTATCAAAATTGATATTTGAGTGTTTTGTGCAACCTATCGTGTGAATGGGTAAGGTAGCACGCTTGGTTTCTCAGCACAAGTGAGCCCTGAGAGTTTTGAGTGTGAGCTTTTTGTTTAAAGCTATTTATGAAAATTTGCTTGCAGTCCCTTTTTTGGCTTGGTTTATTCGGAGGGGGCAGAGTGCTTGCTTGTGCATGTGGTTGAGTTTCAGAGACGCTGTCGAAGTTTTCCGCATTAACCCAGACAGTGCAACAAGCGAAGGCGAGTTCCTGGCATTCTACTGTGGACACTTCCGTCGTCCCTTCGTGCAGCAGTGGGGACTGTTGCACTCCATAACTAATCTGGTGAGAGGAAAGCTGTTGTAACCCTCGTCCGTGGGTGCCAAGATGGCCATGAGAATTATAGCTAGGCGGCGATCCCACATTCTGGAACTCCAGTGCCATTCTCTCAAAATGAGCGTCAAGTGGCAGGAAGCTACAAAGAGGTGATAATGTGGCAAGTTCCACTGTTTGTGAGCCAATATTCCTACGAGCATTTCCTCCTGATGACTTGCTTGGTGAGACGGCGAAGTAGACCAACCACGTAAGCCGTGTCTAAGCGATTGAAGTCTCTACTCCATTGATGCCCTTCCAGGGAAAGACAGCAGCAACAACCAAATCGCCACCTTGTTCCATGAAGGACCCCATTTCCTCTCCTTTTAATGAAACTGGCTTGAGAAGCATTGCGTAAGGAGACGCCATGACTGTTCGGTTGTCATGTGTTTTTGGCTGAAGCTAAAGTGGGTGTCGCCTTGTTTGTAATTGGTGTTTTATTCAAATAGGAGGAGCCCGACATGGCTTAAAACGGCGTTGCAAAGTACTGGACCTTGCTCTGAACCATGGTTTAGCGGTTCATCCACTACGCTCGTGGTTTGTGAAACTCCTAACTTCTATGCTGTAAATAGTTGCAAATAGTGCCAGCAAACCTGTTTGTTTTTTGTATCCCCAGCTTGTAGACATCGTTTTCTTCGCTCGAAGTGGCGCCACGCTACCACAGGAGTCCGGGTCTGACGTAATCTTGACCTCTGAGAAACCCAGGTCAGCGGGAAAGCATCGGCTAAACCCCGGTCCGAAACAGTTCTGTCCCCTATGTTCGCCATGCAGTTATGTCATGGTATACCAGTTTTTCAGTATGTCATGAGAAATAAACTACCGCAAGAGCAGCTAGATCATGAATTGTAAATTATGACATTCATGATGTACAGGTCATAAATCTTAAGTTATGAATTGTAACCTATGCTCGTCACATAGTCACGTTATGCCATACCAATTTTGTTTCGATACCATTATCAAAGCGCCTAGGCGAGCTAAAAGTCGTGAACGGATAGATAGATAGATAGATAGATAGATAGATAGATAGATAGATAGATAGATAGATAGATAGATAGATAGATAGATAGATAGATAGATAGATAGATAGATAGATAGATAGATAGATAGGATAGATAGATAGATAGATAGATAGATAGATAGATAGATAGATAGATAGATACGCTCAAGCTCGCCGAAGTTCGCTAAAAATGCTTCGCATTTAGTATCAATTCTAGGCCTGATTGTTGAAAGAACCCACATTGTTTGCGTTCCAAGTGCCCTGGCGCTATTGTCTAGTGCTAATATACTAGGCTACTGACCAGTAGGCCGCGCGATCAAATTCCAACTGCAGTGGCTGCATTTTTGATTGAGGAGAAACTACCGTAGGCTCGTGTGCTCAGAGTTGGGTACACGTTAAAGAACCCCAGGTGATCTGAATCTCCGGAGCACTCAACTGCAGTGCCTCTCGTAATCCTAAGGTGGTGTTGCAGTGGTAACTCTCACATATCAATCAACCAATCAATCAGTCAATTGCGTGAGAAGTGAGTGTTCTATCACACAGCTTTGCCTCTGCTTGCGAATATAGTGAAATAACTTCATCTGCTTGGAAATGCCCTGAAAATAACTTGAATGCTCTACTAATACACGCATTCTTAATACATGCTTCCACGTTGCACGTTAAATATTGCCGTAATAGTGATGGTTTAAGCATACATTGTCATCGGGCATCAGAACATGGAATTCTCACAACGGCTTCATAGTTTAAAACCAGCCACCCCCTACAAAATGCAGACTATGATAAATGGAGTACGCGTCTGAAGTGCGTGCCTTGAAAAAGTGCGCAGCAGGATCAGATCGACAAACGCGCGCCATTGATGGCCATGACAGATGCCGACGATGGTCAAGATGTAAAGTGCGAAAGCACGAGGAAGCGCAGCGAAATGTCAATAAAGCAAAGCAGAAGATATCCAATAATAAATTGGTTTGATATGGGGGGTTTAATGTCCAAAAACCACCATATGATTATGAGAGACGCCATAGTGGAAGGCTCCGGAAATATCGACCACCTGGGGGTCTTTAACGTGCACCCAAATCTGAGCACACGGGCCTACAACATTTCCGTCTCCATATCCAATGATAAATTAACACGGATATTTCAAGGGCCAATGAGCGGTTAACGCGGCTACCCCACCATCTCCTGTAGGAAGCCTACAAGTTGATTCGGAGGACAAAGGATGCCAAAGCAAAGCAGAACAGAGGAGCTTTAAGAGGACGCGGTGAGCGGAAAGTTGTCAACAGACCGGGCGCTGAAGATTGCGCGTTGAGGCTCAGCGCTTGAAAGAAACTTATGTAGCGCGAGGCGAAAAAACGAACACAGGAAGAAATAGACTGAGAAGACAGAGCGCTACTATCAACAACATGTTTATTTTCGACCTCCAAGCTGTTTTTAAGCCATAATCATCAGGCGACCGAGCAGATAAGCACGTGTAATTCAGATACATGCAGGACAATGCCATCTACCTACAAGAAAAAACGATAAAAAGGACAACAAAAACCTCACAGATAAAATAACGTATCACTGCGTACGCAGGAACGCCAGTTCCTTGGGTGACAAGGCAATTGAAGGCTTGCTAACACATACATCTCCAAGAGCATCAATAAATTCGGCTTCTAGGATCAAACGAGTCATCTCATCCTTATGCCGACCAACAATGATTGTACTCTGGAACAAAGGCCGGCAGCCACACGCGTGAATGTGAAGAGCGAGAAAACCTTCTGGCGGCAGTTTATTTGCCTTGTAATTGTGTTCTCTCAATCGCTCATTCACACACCTACTGGTTTGCCCGACATATTTTTTCCCACATGTGAACAGAATAAGATAAATGACGAATGAAATGCACTCCACGAATTTGTGTGTATGCCTTTTTGTGCACAACACCCTTTCCTTACGTGACGGATTTGTCAGCGCACACAATTTCCCAAGTTTTTCACGTACTGAAAATAGTACCCTAATATTGTCCCGAAGTGCCACTTTCTTAAGATTATGTGACAGCTGGTGAACATATGGAATTACGGCCGTGCGTCTTGATTTTGCCGGTGAATCGACATGAACACTAGATTGGCTTGACCTTGCACGAATCCTTTTCAACTCTTTTTCCGCAACTGAAACTAAAACATGATCCGGATAGCCCGATTCTTGCAAACGAGTGATCTGATTATGGAAACTCTGCTTCATAAAGTGCGCACATGACTTGTTCAATGCGTTTTTTAGGCAAGTCGTCGCGATGGCTCTCCTGGTTAGTTTGGAATGACCGGAATGAAATGGGAGTAAAGCTTTTTGAGCACGCGGATCATAGCACCAGCATAGCAGGTTGTCAGAACACTGAACACTTAAATCTAAAAACCTTATTCGTCCGTCGCTAGGACATTCCACTGTCACTTCAAGGGGCTTAAGACAATCACGAAACACATTCAACACACTGGTACTCTCACTTTGGAAGTTTTCCTCTGAGCTGTCAATGAAAATAATAAAATCACCTACATATCGGAACACTTTCTTGGCTGCCGTATCTGCGAGACGGTATGCCACAATTCTATCAAGTTCTGCCAGAAACAGATTGCTCAGGACAGGCGCGATGCAAGAGCCGATACATATACCCTGCTTTTGCAAGAGAATATCATTGTTCCATTTAATGAACGTCGAAGTAAGATAAAATTCCAACAAGGTAAGGAAATTATCAGCGGATATACCTGAGTCAGACGAAAACTTAACAGCACCAAATTCATCAATGCTACTTCCAACACATTTTAGCATTTGTGGATGGGGGAGGGAATAGTACAGGTCTGTTACGTCAATTGAGAAGGCTCTTAGCCCTTCATTCTCATGAGCTTCCATGAACCTTATTATACTATCAGAACTCTTGACTAAAAACAGATCTCGGACTTCGAGAAGATTTAGTTTGTCTAACAAAAAAGCAGCGAGTTCTTTCTGCCAAGTACCTATTTCCGAAACTATTACTCGAAAGGGAGTGTCAACTTTGTGAGTTTTTGCATTAAAAAATACATCGAGGCTATTCTTCTTACTTTTTTGAATACTTTTTAGAGTTCCAACTACGTTCATGTTTTTGAACAATTGGATAGCCTTTGCTTTCGCTTTGTTCACCGATACGCCATCTTTTACATGGAACACCCTAGAAATGGCATCATTAGCTTTTTCAAAGAAGCAAGAACGCGAAAATACCGCGAAGCCACCTTCCTTATCTCCCTGCAACACATACAGCGAATTATTGTCCAGGTACGACAAAACACGCTTAACAGGAATGTGAGAACACGCAGGTTTACAACGCGCGATGGCGTCTACTCCTTCAGAGGTAATCCTTTCCTCCTCACCTTCAGTCGCACGACGTGCCACCTGACGAACGACAGTCAGGAGTTCAGGATTTGTCCTCTCACTTTGAAGCCCGAACTTCGGCCCCAACTCTAGGAACTTCGAACTTCGGCCCCTAAAAAACGCATTGAACAAGTCATGTGCGCACTTTATGAAGCAGAGTTTCCATAATCGGATCACTCGTTTGCAAGAATCGGGCTATCCGGATCATGTTTTAGTTTCAGTTGCGGAAAAAGAGTTGAAAAGGATTCGTGCAAGGTCAAGCCAATCTAGTGTTCATGTCGATTCACCGGCAAAATCAAGACGCACGGCCGTAATTCCATATGTTCACCAGTTGTCACATAATCTCAAGAAAGTGGCACTTCGGGACAATATTAGGGTACTATTTTCAGTACGTGATAAACTTGGGAAATTGTGTGCGCTGACAAATTCGTCACGTAAGGAAAGGGTGTTGTGCACAAAAAGTCATACACACAAATTCGTGGAGTGCATTTCATTCGTCATTTATCTTATTCTGTTCCCATGTGGGAAAAAATATGTCGGGCAAACCAGTAGGTGTGTGAATGAGCGATTGAGAGAACATAATTACAAGGCAAATAAACTGCCGCCAGAAGGTTTTCTCGCTCTTCACATTCACGCGTGTGGCTGCCGGCCTTTGTTCCAGAGTACAATCATTGTTGGTCGGCATAAGGATGAGATGACTCGGTTGATCATAGAAGCCGAACTTATTGATGCTCTTGGAAATGTATGTGTTAGCAAGCCTTCAATTGCCTTGTCACCCAAGGAACTGGCGTTCCTGCGTACGCAGTGATACGTTATTTTATCTGTGAGGTTTTTGTTGTCCTTTTTATCGTTTTTTCTTGTAGGTAGATGGCATTGTCCTGCATGTATCTGAATTACACGTGCTTATCTGCTCGGTCGCCTGATGATTATGGCTTAAAAACAGCTTGGAGGTCGAAAATAAATATGTTGTTGATAGCAGCGCTCTGTCTTCTCAGTCTATTCCTTCCTGTGTTCGTTTTTTCGCCTCGCGCTACATAAGTTTCTTTCAAATGTTTCACCAACAAGCCCACATCGCCACTCTTGTCAGCGCTTGAGGTGAATATATGGGCTGAATATGGGCCGTCGTAAGAGACTTCTAACTTTTTTGTTGGGTAGCTATGGTCCGTATTCCCAAATCAACCTTCCCTCACGTTTTCCTTAAGTTCCTGTACCCTCGAAGTGTGCAATACTAGGGCACGAAAACTATTCCAGGGTGATATTTAACAACGAGATTAGTTCATGTATACGAGCCTACTTTGTTCAGCAAGCGCATTAACGGCATAAAACCGATGAGGTATACTCGAGGTAAGGCTGAGGTTGATTTTTGAATACGGGTCTTTGACTGTGTTTCGTCGTGTATCATGAACTATTTATTGAGTGTTTTGTTTGGGGGGACTCACGTTTTTATACATGTTTGTGTCACTTGTTAAACGCGTACGTGGCTTTGTATACTGCAAGAATATTCGTTTGCAAGTCTGTCGAGGCTCTGCTATAGGTATCCGTGCTTCGAATTTCGCGTCACTATTATAATTAGCAGTGGTGGCATTCACTACGAGTAGCCTCAGGTATGCCAGAGTGGGTGCGAGCTGAGCCGATCGAATGACGTGCGCGACATATGCACTCAAGTGCTCCGATACCGGCTGTTTGAGCTGCAATAAATGTTTACCCAGTTACGATTATTGTTATACAGTCCCCACATGAATTCTTTACATGGTCATCTTCCATTTTACTGCATACCTGCACCGACTTCGATGCTTTCTGCAATCGTTGCAAACGGAGCGATGAGTCTTTTCGCAGCGTCGACACAGGCACGCGCGTAGCATTCCTGTAGCACCTTGTTAGCGCCAACTACTTCATAGCGCCGTCTTCCTATTCATCGTAGGCAGTTTTACAGTGCGCGTGCGGGCGTCCACTTTTTTTGTTCTCGTCTTCGCCACAGCGTCTACATCAACTGGGCCCAAGTCCGACACACGAAGTGAGGCATTGATGTTGGCCGACAAAATCACGCACGGATTAACGAGCGCGCAGCTTCCGAAAGCCTCGTAAGGGCGCCTGTGTGTATGTGTGTGTGAAGGGGGGGGGGGTCTATCCACTCAACTTTGTAAATTCACCTACTGGTTTGCTCATTGTCGCCAAACCTAAACGTGTTGGTGAGACTGTCCCGATATCTTGCCCTACTCACTGCTCACCCACCGCCGGTTTTTATATTTTTTGAAGGTTTTGAACCCTCTTTTTTGTTAGTATAGAAGTGTCTGAACACATCCATTGAACTTTTGTTATTTCTTTTGTTGTCTTGGAATTTTCATGTCTTTACAATGTAAATAAATATGTTGTGCAGGTTTTGTTAAAAACCAAGCCGCTTTATCTTTCTTGAAGACTCTCACAAGCTCAAATCTAGAGAGATCTTATTAACATGAAATTAACCTGCATCACACACACGCTGATGCACCATGAAGGCCACGTAGTCGGTGCAAAGCAAGTTCCAAAAGATTTCGTTCACTAACTGAAGTATGCACTAGGAACACAATATCGTTATCGCTATCGCGTTAAGCTAATAAACGTGAAGCTTAAGCATCCCTCAGCTTTTCAAACAATTTTATGAGCCCAAAATTTATCGAGCAGCATGTCACCTGAATTTTTTCAATATTAAAAATAGAAAACAAAAACTCTGAATTATTAAACATGAAATAAATTTATACCTTTGTGGGTTAATTGAAGCGATAGCGTTAAACAGGCCGTTTCACTAAAATCCCAGAGCCGGCGTCGGTGTCATTGGTTGTGAATGAAAAATCATCATCTTATGCGAGACTGAAATATCGAGAAAGATGCCAATAAAATAAGTGATAAAAAATCATGGTCAGACTGGGGACTGAACCATGGTCGTTCTGGTCCAAGTAGGCATTGAACCTTGGTCGTTTACGTGACTAGGGGATGTTCTACCACAAGGCCACGTGTCATGTCAGGACATGACATGTTACACTCATGGTGCGCTCACGGCTGTTTTGCTAGCTTCACATATACTAAAATATATATTACGTGACGCAAACGAACGACGAAGATTAATTACACGCCCAAACATGATAATATTCCCATGCGTGTCATGTAAAACATTAATACCTGCTACGCTCATAATGCAATAGCCTTCGTTTCGCTAGCTTCACCTATATAATTTTTGTTGTTACGTGACGTCAATGAAAGATGAAGGTACGTGACTGGTGCAAATGAAATAACCAAAAAGACATGCGTGTCTTGTAAGAACATGAAATCATGCACGCTCAAGATGCGCCTGCGGCTGTCTCGCTAGCGGCACAAATTTGTTATCACATGACGTGAATGGACAATTAAGGTAAATGACAGGTCCAAACTTGATTATCATGATATGCGTGTGATGTGTACATGACTACATGCTGCGCTCATAGCGCGATCGCAGCTGTTTCGCTAGCTCAACATATACCTTGGTATCACGAGACGTGAGTATAGACAATAAAGGTAATCGACACGTCCAAACATGATTATCAAGACGTGCCTGTCATCTAACACATGAATACATGGTACGCTCATAGCACGCTCGCGACCATTTTGCTAGCTCCCCATATACGAAATTTGGTGTCACGTGACGTGAATAGACGACGGAGGTAAATGGAATCACCAAACATGATAATCAAGAAGTAAAACTCAACCTTGTACCCACTGCTTCTGCTCGATTGAGCAGATCTCTCTCAGCTGCATAGCGGCTGTTACTGTAGGAGGGAGTGGAAGATTGGTTGCATGGTGTCCGTCTTATCTTGTCTTGGCTGCTGCTGCTTGTAAAGGATGAAAAGCAGCGCCTTTCGATACGTTGCAACAACTCGACTTTAAGTAGAAGAACTTATGTACATATTTACATGACTCTTCACCGTTGAAACCATCGCATGTTGCCTCGGCAGAGCCGATAGTGCACAGCACTCTTTTCTGCGACCAGAACGACCGGGAGGAAACGGCAGCCCCTCGGTTGCCCCTCCCAATTCTCCTCACGGCCAACCAAAACAATTCAGTCTGTTTATTGGACAGACTAAACACATTTGTTGCCGTCCTCTCCTCTCGCTATCTTATTCGAGCACTCGGCCTCTCGGTCGGAGAGAGAGAGACGAAAGAAACGGCCTGCACACTACTTTCCGCGAACTGTGCGAACGCGCACAGTAGTGGCGCCGTTCAGCTGTGGGGCCCCTGCCATTACTGCGAGATGGCTAAGCTGTCCAGCATGACAGCCGTTTCGCGGACTCTATTCTTGATGAATGGGCGCCGATACACTGGCTCTCCTCACGTCGCGCGCCGGCACTTCGCCGGCTGGGGACCACCTAGCTGGTAGTCAAAAGTGGCGCCCGACCACGGTCTTCTTGCCAGAACGGGCGCCTGTATGCCGAGATTATTGTCTTCCGAGAATCGGCTCTTTGGGAAGCGTGGCCTTTTGCGACAAAGAAAACTCACCCCGCTGGCCCACGACGTCACACCTTACACAAGACATGGAAGTCAAGTACACTATAATTTCTGTCTACTTCGTAATGTTGTGCGTGTTTTAAAGAGACATATCAACCTTCCTTTTTCGTGCTTCGCATATCATCGATTCGCACTGTATGGGGGATCGGCCAATTTTTCACTCCCATGGTCCGGCTTTACGGGTACTACCAGTCGTAAGCAGACATATTACTTTAGAATTACCAGTGCTTCTCCACCTATCATAAAGTGCCACTTTTTTCTGAGACTGTTACACATTAGTTTAGTTTTATGTATAATAGTGATCACACCTACGTTTCTGCTTTCCAAGTCTAGTTCAGAAATAATGAGCTGAAATTAGTCTTTGAGCTCTTCACTAAGGAAATATCATCAGTGAATAGCGCGCTGCTCTCTACTCTTATCCCTATCTCTTCCCAATCGAAGGCCCTGAAAACTTGCTGCAGAAAAAAAACGCCATGAATAACATTCAAGAAATTGTACTGCCTTCCTTACAACCTTCTTTATTGGGATTAAGCTACTTTCTTTACGGAGAACTATGGTGCCTGTGGATCCACTGTAAATTTCTTTCAGTATATATGTTCATGTAGGGTTCATTGATGGCCTCATTCCGCAGAACCGGCATCACTGCAGATGTATCGACTTAGTAAAACGCCGTCACGTGATCTCTGAAGGCTATGTTTAGGGGTTGGTTGTATTCTGCGCATGTTTCTCTCCCCTGATTGACAGTATGGATATGGCTTATTGTGGAGTTGCCGGTGTAAAATCCTACTCTGTTCTTTGATTGATGGAATCCTAATGTCGCCATAATTCTATTAGCTAATAATTTTGTCAATTTATATAGAACGGACAGAAAGCTGATTGGCATGTAGTTGCTCAAGTCCTTCTTGTCTCCTTTTTTATGGATCAAGGTGATGACATTAGTTCAAGATGCTGGTACCTTGCCGTCAAAAGACACTTCGTATACGAGGTTGCCAGTTTTTCTTGAAAAATTTCTTGCGAATTTTAGCACGTTTGTGAATACCTTATTCCCACAAGCGGCTTTGCCCCTTTGCATTTCTCCAGGGGCTTTCATTGCCTCCTGTGTCATTAGTTCTAGGATGTCGAGTTCCTATGGGCTAATATTGTCACAGTGCCGAAACAGCAGCAGGCGAATCCAGAAAACTCACTTTAAATTGTAACAGAACACCGGCAAAACTGATCGGAAGAGAACCTCGTCTTCTTCTCTCGCTGCGCGTGTTCTTCGTTGTTCTCTTGGTGCTGCATATTCAATGTCGCATTTGCCCCTCCAGAGAGCAGCGTCCCGATGCTCTTCTACAAAAGATGGTGTAGTAGATGTATGGCGTAAATCAGTCTGATAAGTAGGGCTTCATTCGCACAACGTGCACGATTTCTGGTATTTGCTGGCAAGTTTTCGAAGGGCTGTCAGGAACGACCACAAAATTAACGTCGCTCAGGCGTTTTAAAACTGTTTAGGGGCCAAAATACTTCTTCAGCAATTTTTCAGACAGTCCCCGGTGGCGGATAGGACTTCATACCCAGACTTTGTCGCCTGCCCGATAGACGACATGTCGGTGTCACAGATTATAACGTTGGGCGTCATAATTTTGCTGCTGGGTGATTCGGACGCGGGCAAGCTGCTTCGCTTCTTCTGCTCGTTGGGTAAAAGATACAGCGTCCAAATCGATGTCATTGCAGTCGTGCAGTAACATGGTGTCAAGCATCGTCGTAACTTTATGGCCGTGAAGGAGACTGAACGGCGTTTTTTGTGTAGTTTCTTGGTGCGCTGTTATATAGGCGAACGTGATGTACGGTAGAATGTCGTCCCAGTGCTTGTGATCCACGTCAACGTACATACTCAACATGAGACGTCCCCCGCTGCGCCACCGTTCGCCAAAGATAGGGAATAACACTCAACCCTTTTTCTATCCGGTTCCCTCTTGGCTACGTGTCTCAATCACTTTCCACATACAGGGATTCGTGCTGGGGCCGGGAAGTAAGAGACGCTACGACCTGTTTCCGTTTACTGATTCATCAAATTTAATACTAACTGCAAACATCGTATACCCGCGTACATCAACCACTACACAAAATTATGACACATGATTTACACACTCGCGACATGCGACACAGGATACATAAGGGAAATAACTTTGACAATAAAATGGTGCGACGATACAAAGTAGGACGCATCACGACAAAAATGGTAAAGCCACTAATGAATAAAACCCCACAATGTCTCAACACGCCACCTCCCTTTCCGCGAAGGTAATCTAAATAATGTGCATAAAGTCCATCTCACGAAAGGTTCATGTTGACGGGGGCCTCGAAGCTGGCTGTTCGAGTCGGGGCTCAGGGCTTCTTCCTGGGGTCATTGTCCAATTCGACAGCGTCTTCATCGTCTTCGTCATCGTCGCCTTCGTCGTGCCTCTCAGTGATTTCCATCTTAGCCCTCTTACGTAACGTTCCATTCACTCGCCTCCTATCCCCAACTTTCAATCCTCATCGTACCGTCCTTGTCCCAGTCATCATCTCATCGCCTATCATCGCTATCTCTTCGCACCGTTATCTTCCTTTTCCATTCCGTCTCTCTACCATCTCAATCTCAACGCCCCGTCTCACTGACTCTCTTCGCATCGTATCTCTCACTGACTTCGCATCGTATCTCTCACAGTCTTCGCATCGTATCTCGGACTCCCTTGTATCGTCTCGTAGTCCCTTTTTGTAGGACCCGCCTCCGCCCTACTAGGACACCAAACCAGTCGCCACTCCACGCGGCATATCTTATCTTCTCATTCCAAGTGTATCATCTTCGGTGGCCGCCCCCGTGGCCTACACCAGTAGAAAACCCTCTCCCAAACAAAGCCGAGCAAGTAACGATGTACAAACTCAAGCCTCATGGAGTGTGATGGACGAGTCGTCCGAAGACACTTTAATTACGGGCGAACAATGGTCTCGATGCTTCCGGTGCTTGGTGAGCCGATGCCCAGGCCAAGTCTCAACGTTTCCACGCAGCTCGGTGTCTCTCGCAAAATTCTCCGTAGCCGCCGCTTCTTTGTCATTCACCGCCGCGGGCGGCCATCCGCGCAGAACGCAGTAATGAGCCAGGGAGCCGTGGAGGCTGACCGAAAGTCATACTGGACCCGGCACAAGCGCTGCGGCCAGCGTCGCATTCCCCGAACCGACAAAAGGTGCTCTGCTGTTCCCCCATGCCACAAATCTGAAGGGTGCGCGCCGATTATCTCCATCGTACGCTGTCACACGGTCTGTAGACGACAGGGCGCCGCCCGGTGCTCGTGTTTGCGCGGGGGAGCCCGCGAGAATAGTAGAAATAATCCTTCTGGTACTTCACTCCCAAAATGTTCATTCGTTACACCGAAGGTTTTCTTTTTCTTTTTTTGCGTGGGTTTGAGAAACGAACGAAAACATCCTAAAAGAAGCGGGGGTTCAGTCCGTGTTTGCGCGGACGTCACAATCCCTTCATCTTGCAGAAGACTTTTGCCCAGCGGGGACATTCAAACGCGAGAAATGCGGGCGCATAACGCCTTCGGGTTGCGCAGCGAAATTGAGACATTGCGGCAGGCTTAGGAATATGATATGTGAACACAGAACACTTGTGATTGAGCTCTGGCGGTAGCGCGTCGCTGAGAGGAACCAATCTGTGATTGTCGCTGAATCATCACCCACCACGAAGCAGTTTGATTCCGTAATTCTACCACGCACAACACACTTGAAACCTTCAGAATCGCTGCAGAAACTCGTGGATGACGCGTGAACTAAACGCACACTGGTCACAGCTGCTCGTCGGATGGTTTGGCACGCAGCGTTCAGTCATGAGTGCGGAAGGCTCACTACCATGCGAGCACAACACACACTTCGCCTGCACTGTCCACTCTCGGCACAACCAAACAGAGTATACACACATTTCATTACGCTTTCATTCCACACATGCACAATGACCAAGTAGAAATTATAAAACATAAAATGGCATATAACTTTGCGAACTCTTATGACCTTAGCCGATCCCCGAGCCCTCAGCGTCTACCCGTAGGCAGACCTCTTCCCCGACTACGAGTCCCGGACCCTAGTTAGATGGTCCGAACTTCAACCTACTCAACTCATTCGCGGACTGGGGCATGTATAAAGCTATCCTATAAGACCACCGCTACGCAAGCCCGGGTTTGGTGCGGTGTACATCGAGTGTGCTGAAGTTTCCATCTGGCCCCACAAAAACCACCCCGTTGCGGTCTAGGCATTCCTCAATCTCATTTACTCTCTCTAACGTTCGGTCTATCAGCGTGTCGATCCATATTCCGACAACTACATCCTCAGAAAACCCATTCTCATTCAACTCCATATCTGCTACTCCTACTGGTGATGCCACATCGTCTCGTGGGACCTTCGAGGTAGAAACCGCAGCTAAACCGTCTGCACACGCTCCAGCGACCTCGACAACCTTTCTTTCACCCAGTGGCACCGGCGTGCGAGCGTTCCCCCCCCAACACACAATCGCTCAATGGCGGAAAATCCTCCTCGATCACGGAAATTACATTAACCATTCCCGCGCACGGTGAACCGCGACTCATTTTTACGGAGTTTGTTTCCTCGCGAATATTTACGACCGCGATTGACCTCTGTGCGTCAACGTCATGAGGAGGAGTTGCGTCTAGGTTTTCAGATTCGAATTTTGTCACCATGTCATTGCCTTTCTGAATGCGGCTGTCACCCATCAGGATTCCAATTTCGTCGCTGGAACCGGTGGCATTCTCGCCGAATGTGACCAAACCTGCCACAGTCATAGCACCCGCCGGGATAAGGGAGTTGCTTCGGGAATTCCTGCAATTTTGTTCCCCCTTATTGCGTACTGCCAAGCTCTGCACAAGTTTTTCGAGGCGGTCAAGGCGGCTATGCATCTCGTGAACATCCGTGTCCACTTCTACGTATCGAATGGGTAACGAATGGCTGCTCGACACTTTCTCATTCTGTTCCTCCTTGACTGCTATGGCAATGACCTCGTCAAACGTTTTTGGGTCTAGAAGAAATCTGTGAACCAGATCCCTCAGGCCTAATAAAAAGTGCGAGAGCAATTGTTCGGCTAGAATTTCGCGGCGCAGTGAAGCTTTCACCGGATCCTGACTATCGGAGCTTGCCGTGGTGGCGGTCCCGAGGATGCGCAAGCGACTCGCAAATGACCGCACCTCCTCATCTGCCCCCTGCCTCGCGTTTAAAAACCGCTCCGTTTTAAAGATAAGTGGCTCCGTATCGAACCTCTTGAGGGCCAAATATCTGAACTCAGAAAAAGTTGAAGCCGCAACGACGCCATCATCCCACCACGCAAAATCGTGCGCCGCGCCTGCCATCTTGCATCGTGCTATGCAGAGCAGTTGACTATCCCGCCATCCACCCAAGCGACCAACCTGTTCCAAAATTTTCAAGAAAACCCCAATATCCGGATTCGTATCACCTCCCGTAAACGATGGAACCATGTCCGCTAACATTAACGTGCTCATTTCTAGTGGGTCATCTCTGTAGGTCATCTTGGTAGCCTGTTCGTTCATTTAGCTGCCTCTCCTTCTCTAGTACGAGGGTGAAATCTCGCACTGTTGCCCCAGCAGTAATCCCTCCACTGCCACCACTTAAGACGTCCCCCGCTACGCCACCGATCGCCAAAGAGAGGGAAGAACACCCAACCCTTTTTCTACCCGGTTCCTTCTTGGCTACGTGTCTCAATCACTTTCCACATACAGGGATTCGTGCTGGGGCCGGGAAGTAAGAGACGCTACGACCTGTTTCCGTTTACTGATTCATTAAATTTTATACTAACTGCAAACATCGTATACCCGCGTACATCAACCACTACACAAAATTATGACACATGATTTACATACTCGCGACGTGCGACGCAGGATACATAAGGGAAATAACTTTAACAATAAAATGGTGCGAGGATACAAAGTAGACGCATCACGACACAAATGGTAAAGTCAATAACGAATAAAACCCCGCAATGTCTCAACACGCCACCTCCCTTTCCGCAAAGCTAATCTAAATAAGATGCATAAAGTCCGTTTCACGAAAGGTCCATGTTGACGGGGGTCTCGGAGCTGGCTGTTGGAGTCGGGGATCAGGGCTTCTTGCTTGCTTGCTTGCTTGTTCCTTTCTTTTTTGGCTCTCACCCACTAAGGGGGATTGGCCAAGAAGCCGGTGGTTAATGCAAGTAAATACCTAGAGATTTTCTAGATTAGGGGAATATGATTACTGTGTTTTGACTGTGAAATTGATTTGGCGCAATGAAAAAAAAATTAAAAAAATAAAAAAAGTAATAAAAAAGGGGGGGGAGAAATAATAGAATTTGTTGATTATCTGTGGTGGAATCGTTATATGAAATTCTCCTGAAAGTTGAATCATTGCAGTGTATCAGCTAAATAATAAGTGGTAGTGTGACTAGTAAAATTCGAGAGCTGATGGCTGACTCAGCAAGGTAATCTTCTTGTGTTATATATGAATTCGCAGAGAGCCCTGCAGATGTTCCTGTCGCTATGTCCCAATGAAATGGCCCCAAAAGACAAAATATTGGGAGTATTAAGTGATATTCCTAATTTTTTGAATAAAATTTCGAAGCAGTTTTTTCTTTGATTTTTGAATCGGTGACATGTGATAAGAAAATGGTCGATATGTTCAGGTTCGTTACAGCTTGAGCACAGAGGGGATGGCACCAGACCAGACCTGTTTAAGTAAAAATTAAGAGGTGGTACACGGCAACGTAATTTTGTTACCAAGACTTCCAATTTACGCGTGGGACACCATTTATTATTCCATGTGAATTGCAGGTGCGAGAAATCTGGATTCGGTATAATGGTTTTTGATGAGTCTTCAAGAAGGGAAAGTTTTCTAAACCTCGCTGCTGTTACATAAGCTGCAGGAGGCATGATTGGCACAATCGGAAGATCAAGAGATGTTCGCGCAAGTTTGTCGGCCATCTCGTTTATAAATATACTACGATGGCCTGGCACCCATATCATTCGCACTAGACGAATGTTTGCTGGGATTAATGATTTAAAAGTCTCTAGTACTGCTGGTGTCGACGACGATGATAAGAATGAACACACGGAATACGAGTCAGTCACTATCACAGCTGTCGAATGAGTCGCAGGAAGTTTACGAATAGCTAGTATAACGGCCGTTAATTCCGCTTCAAATATTGGTGTGTAATCTGGGAGGCGTAATGAAAATGACCAGAATAATGAGAGAGAAAAAATACCCACACCTGCCTTCTCGCCACTCATAGATGCATCCGTTGCAATTACTGTATTAGTACCTAATTGAGACAGGTGTTGTTCTAATAAACCAATCAAATATTTAGAGGGCAAGTGTTTTGCGTTCATGGGGAAGATATTGTCAAATTCTATTTGGACTTGGCCGATTGGTTTGACAGGTGGTGTGATCTCGAATATATTAACATTTAAAGTATCTAGAAGTGTTTGAACAAATAGCACTTGGGGTTTATATACACGGGACCAATGTTCATTGAAGAAGACACCAGGCTCGGCAAAGAATACAAATTGTCGCCTTCTTAAAGTGGATTCAGAAAATTTTAAATAGGTGTTTACTGTTAAAATACGAAATCTGCAAGCAAGGGTGGGTATCCGAGCTTCTTGATACAAAACATTGTTAGCTGTGAATTTTGGCACACCTAAACAACTACGTAGCGCTTCCCGCTCTAAAAGAATGAGGGGGTTTATTTTGTATGCTGGTCCACCAGAGAATAGTACACATCCGAATTCAAGAATCGGACGAACGTACATGCGATAAATCATGATCATCGTATCTCTGCGAAGACCGGAACGGAGGCGGCTAAGCCTACTTATCATTCCAACAGCGCGTGTAGCCTTAATTTTAATATATTCAATGTGGTCACGCCAGCTCAGTTTTTGGTCGTACAGTACACCCAGATATTTAATACAATTAACCTGGGGTATTATTTCCTGATGGTACTGAAGTGAAGGGCTTCTTCCTGGGGTGATTGTGCAATTCGACAGCGTCTTCATCGTCGCCTTCGTCGTGCCTCTCAGTGATTTCCATCTTAGCCCTCTTACGTAACGATCCATTCACTCACCTCCTATCCTCAACTTTCATTCCTGATCGTACCGTCCTTGTCCCAGTCATCATCTCATCGCCTCTCATCGCTATCTCTTCGCACCGTTATCTTCCTTTTCCATTCCGTCTCTCTACCATCTCAATCTCAGCGCCCCGTCTCACTGACTCTCTTCGCATCGTATCTCTCACTGACTTCGCATCGTATCTATGACTGACTTCGCATCGTATCTGACTCTTCACATCGTATCTCAGATTCCCTTGTATCGTCTCGTAGTCCGTTTTTGTACGACCCGACTCCGCCCTACCGGGGCACCAAACCAGTCGCCACTCCACGCGGCATATCTTTTCTTCTAAGTCCAAGTGTATCATCTTCGGTGTCCGCCCCCGTGGCCTACACCAGTGGAAAACCCTCTGCCAAACAAAGCCGAGCAAGTAACAATGTACAAACTCAAGCCTCAGGGAGAGTGATGGGCGAGCCGTCCGAAGACACTTTAATTACGGGCGAACAATGGTCTCGATGCTTCCGGTACTTGTTGGGCCAATGTCCAGGCCAAGTCTCAACGTTTCCACGCAGCTCGGTGTGTCTCCCGAAATTCTCCGTAGCCGCCGCTTCTTTGTCATTCACCGCTGTGGGCGGCCATCCACGCAGAACGCAGTAATGAGCCATGGAGCCATGGAGGCTGACTGAAAGTCATAGTGGACCCGGCACAAGCGCTGCGGCCGCGTCGCATTCCCCGAGCCAACAAAAGGTGCTCTGCTGTTCCCCCATGCCACATATCTGAAGGGTGCGTGCCGATTATCTCCACTGTACGCTGTCACACGGTCTGTAGACGACAGGGCGCCGCCCGGTCCTCGTGTTTGCGCGGGAGAGCCCGCGAAAATAGTAGAAATAATCCTTCTGGTACTTCACTCCGGAATGTCCATTCGTTACACCGAAGGTTTTCTTTTCCTTTTTTGCGTGGGTTTGAGAAACGAACAAAAACATCCTGAAAGCAGCGGGGTTCAGTCCGTGTTTGGGGCAACGTCACAACATGTCGGCAATAGTCTTGTTGAGGCGTTCTGTTAAGCCGTTGGTTTGTGGATGATAGGAAGTGGTTTTCCGATGGGTTGTTCCACTGAGCTGAAGCATTGTCTTCAGGAGCGCGGCTGTGAAAGCGGCACCTCGATGCGTTATTATGATTATTGGAGCACCGTGCCTCAGGACGATATTTTCTACGAAGAATCGTGGGGTTTCAACGGCGGTGCCACTTGACAAAGCCTTTGTTTTCGCGTAGCGCGTAAGATAATCAGTGGCGACTATTACCCACTTGTTGCCAGCATGGGAAGTCGAATATGGTCCAAGGAGATCCATTCTAATTTGGGCAAAAGGTACCGTGGGCACTTGAATTGGTTGTAATAATCTAGCTAGTTTTCACGGGGGTGATTTTCGTCGTTGGCAATCGAGGCACGTGCGCACGTAGCGTTTCGCAATATCTGGAAGTCTTGGCCAGTAGTATTTTTGTTGGATTCTGGCCAATGTGCGTGTGTATCCGAGATGACCAGACGTTGGCTCATTGTGGCAACCACAAAGTATCTCCTCACGAAGTGACGTCGGAACGACAAGTAGGTGGGTGCTTCCTCTTGGAGAGAAATTTTTCTTGTAGAGAACACCACTACGTAGGCAGAATGACGGCGGGCTCATTGCAAATCTTCTAGGGACGGTTGTTGTCCGGCCATTCAAAAATTCAATAAGAGGAAGCAACTCACTGTCTCTTTTCTGCTTGCACGAAATCTTAGTGGTGTCAACGACTCCTACAAATGCCATGTTGTCATCTTCTGTGTTATCGTAGTGGTTTATCGGTGACCTTGATAAGCAATCGGCGTCGGCGTGCTGCCGTCCGGACTTATACACGACCGTCATATCAAACTCTTGGAGCCGTAAGCTCCACCGTGCGAGCCACCAGACGGGTCTTTCAAGTTGGTCAGCCAGCAGAGGGAATGATGGTCGCTGACTACGTGGAAGGAACGACCATAGAGGTACGGACAAAACTTCATAACCGCCCATACGACAGCAAGACTCTTTTTCCGTTGTGGAGTAGTTGGACTCGGCGCGGAAAAGCGTCCTACTAGCATAGGCGATCATACGCTCAGCTGAGTCTTGCCACTGGACGAGTACAGCGCCTAAACCCACGTTGCTGGCATCTGTATGGACCATGGTAGGAGCATCCTCATCAAATTTAGCAAGCACAGGCGGAGTCTGCAGGCGTTGTCGGAGATCGTCAAATGCCGCTTGCTGATCGTCACCCCATCTGAACGAAACGTCTTCTCTTGTGAGTCGTGTTAACGGCGAGCCTATGTGGGAGAAATTGGCAATAAACCTTCGGTAGTATGCGCATAGGCCAAGGAAACGCCTGACTGCTTTCTTGTCTTTTGGTACCGGAAATTTTCTGACGGCCGCAATCTTATCGGGACCAGGTCGAACACCTTCATGGCTCACCACATGGCCTAAAAATTGAAGCTCCTTAAAACCGAAATGACACTTCTCGGGTTTCAGTGTCAGGCTGGCGGACCTTATTGCCCTGAATACCGATAGCAGCCTGCTCAGGTGTTCCTCAAATGTTTTTGAAAAAACAATGATTTCTTCCAGATAGACCAGACATGTCTGCCTCTTAAAGCTTGACAAAACGGTATTCATCAGTCTCTGAAATGTTGCGGGGGCTGAGCGCAATTCGAATGGCAAGACTTTAAATTCATAAAGCCCGTCAGGCGTTACAAAAGCCGTTTTTTTTTCTCTATCTCGCTCGTCGACCTCAATTTGCCAATACGCACTTTTGAGGTCCATTGAAGAAAAGTAGCGTGCATACCTCAGCCTGTCGAGTGAATCATCGATGCGCGGTAAGGGGTATAAGTCTTTCTTTGTCACACGGTTCAGCTTGCGGTAGTCGACACAAAATCGCAAGCTTCCGTCTGTCTTTTTAATCAGCACTACCGGCGGTGCCCAAGAACTTCTTGACGGCTGGATGATGTCATCATCAAGCATTTTCTTCACTTGTTCCTGGATTGCTTCACGCTCTTTCGGTGCTACGCGGTATAGGTTCTGTCGTATTGGCCTTGCCGTCTCCTCCGTTATTATCCGATGCTTCGTCAGTGGCGTTTGACTGACCCTCAAGGTCGATGAAAAACAGTCTTTGAACTGGTGAAGAAGATCTACTAGACGCTGTTTCCTGCGCTGGTGACAAATTTGTGCTTACGTCAATAGGTGGTGGGGCGGACGTGGCTTGCGGCTCGTCCTGTTGTACACAGCACTCGCGGATTTCGGTGATCTCGTCGAATTAGGCAACTGATGTGCCTTGTGTAATGTGTCGTCGCTCGTTGGTAAAATTCGTCAACAGAAACTCTGCTTCACCGCGCACAACACTGACGATACTTCTGGCAATTGCAACACCGCGAGAGAGTAGGAGCGTCAATACTCGTTCAGCAATTCCTTCTCCAGTATTCTACTCGCTGCACGTGACTGAAACAAGGCGGCACGATAACGGAGGTACGGTCCTATTGTCAATGACTCGTAGGGATTTTCGGTGTAGCGCTGCGCTTTGATCCGCTGAAAAGGTCAGTACACCGTCCGGAATATTGATGATGGCCCCATATTCACACAAGAAACCCATGCCCAAGATTGCCTGTTTGCAACACTCAGAAAGGATAACAAAAGTAGCGACGAAGGATGCATCCCCTATCTTCATTCTTGCGGTGCACTTTCCGGTAGGTGTGAGTAGCTGCCCTCCAGCTCCTCTTATCTGCGGTCCTGTCCATTCCATTCTAACCTTCCTGAGCGTGTCTACCAGACTCTCACTCATTATTGAGAAGTCAGCGCCAGTGTCAACCAATGCCATGACGTCACGTCCGTCAATCGTAATTGCAACTTCGGCAGTAACAACCCCATCTTTCGTCGATTGATTGAAAATGTGTCTCTCTTCGCTCGGCAGTAATGGGGGATTTTCAGCACTTCGACGATTCGCAACCTTCCCTCCTGAGGGTGCTGCGTTTAGTTTCCCCGGCGTGGACTAGGACATCTCCCTCTTGGCATGTCAGTGGTGCTCCGTCTAGAGGATGAAGAATAACGCCCAGGAGAGAGTGAGCGTGACCGAAACCCAGGAGGAACATTCCGCGGGGTCATGACACTCGTGTCGACGTCAGGTGTTCCGTTGAAATGGCACCGAGGAACCGTAGAAGGAAACCCTTGGTACCCTGCGGCGCGATAGGGGCAATACCGAACGATGTGGCCTACTTCCCCACAGTGAAAGCACAGGGACCTATGATCAGGGGTACGCCAGATGTCAGTTTTGTGAAGTGGTGGCCGCCTCGGCATCGAAGTTTCTCTGTAGTACCAAGGCGCTGTCGGCGGATGTTGCTGGTGGTACTGATGTGGTGTCGGCACATTCGCTGGCTGTCGGTGGACTACGTCTGCATAGCTTGCCCTGGAGTGCTCGTGTTCGGCTTAGGAAGCGAGAGCGCTTGCCTGATCTCCTGGCGTACAACTTCCGTGACTGAGGCGATCGCGCAGTCACTCGGTTTGGCGACGAGTTTCTTGACCTCTTCTTGTACGATTTCTCGTATTAGTTGGCGCAAAGAACCTTCGTCGGGTGTTGTTGCTGTGGTAGTGGCTGCCACGCTGATCGGTGCACTGTGGGTTGGGCGGTCATACTGGCGATAACGTAGATGCAGTGCACGTTCGATAGATATCACCTCCTTGGAGAATTCATCCACACTTGTAGACGGGTTTTGCACGAGACCAGCGAACAGCTGCTTCTTAACTCCCCGCATGAGGTGGCTAACCTTTTTGGATACAAGCACATTAGGATCTGCTCGACGAAATAGCCGCGCCATGTCCTCAACAAACATCGTAACGGATTCATTTGGTTTCTGAATCCGTGACTCAAGGAGACGCTGTGCGATTTCTTGTCTTTCAGTGCTCGCGAACGTGTCGAGGAACTTCTGCCAGAACTCGTCCCAAGACGACCACACGCAATTCCTGAACCTTGTTCGGGCTCCGTCTTGAAGCGGAAAATAAACGTAGCTCAATTTCTGTGTGGTGTTCCAACCGTTACCATTCGCTGTGTGCTCGAATTCCTCGAGCCAGTCATGTCCATCCTCATATGCGTTTCCGTGGAAGTCAACCGGAATTTGAGGGGTCAAAACAGTCACCTGTGTCGTGCTTGGGCTGGACATGTTGGGGCCAGTGCCGTCATGCTTTCTGGCACAGGCACGCTTTCCGTCAATGGACCAAACTCCGGGCTGAGGCCTAACAGGCGCCGGCTGCTGCGGTGAACGGGGGTGTCGATGTGCGGAAGTCTTTCTTGACCAGATGCGGGGCTGTTGTCAGGCGTCCCGAACATGTACCCAGCGCATCCACCAGTGTCACAATGCAGAAACAGCAGCAGTCGAATCCAGGAAACTCACTTTAATTGTACCAGAACACCGGCAAAACTGATCGGAAGAGAACCTTGCTTGCTTGCTTGCTTGTTCCTTTCTTTTGTGGCTCTTACCCTCTAAGGGGGATTGGCTAAGAAGCCGG
Organism: Rhipicephalus annulatus; assembly: GCA_013436015.1. Classification (NCBI taxonomy): domain Eukaryota; kingdom Metazoa; phylum Arthropoda; class Arachnida; order Ixodida; family Ixodidae; genus Rhipicephalus; species Rhipicephalus annulatus. The sequence goes on along the minus strand of WOVY01002853.1, from coordinate 332,065 downwards.
CGGTTAATGCAAGTCAATACCTATAGATTTTCTTGATTAGGGGAATATGATTACTGAGTTTTGAGGGTGAAATTAATTTGGCGCAATGTCAAAAAAAGGGGGGGAGAAATAATAGAATTTGTTGAATATCTGAGGTGGAATTGTTATAAGAAATTCTCCTGAAAGGTGAATCATTGCAGTGTATCAGCTAAATAATAAGTGGTAGTTTGGCTAGTAAAATTTGAGAGCTGATCGCTGACTCAGCAAGGTAATCTTCTTGTGTTATATTTGAATTCGCAGAGAGCCCCGCAGATGTTCCTGTCACTGTGTCCCAATGAAGTGGCCCCAAAAGACAAAATATTTGGAGTATTAAGTGATATTCCTAAATTCCTGAATAAAATTTTGAAGCATTTTTTTTATTTTTGAATCGGTGACATGTAATAAGAAATTGGTCGATATGTTCAGGTTCGTTACAGCTTGAGCACAGAGGGGATGGCACCAGACCAGACCTGTTTAAGTAGAAATTAAGAGGTGGTACACGGCAACGTAACTTTGTTATCAAGACTTCCAATTTACGCGTGGGACACCATTTATTATTCCATGTGAAGTGCAGGTGCGAGAAATCTGGATTCGGTATAATGGTTTTTGATGAGTCTTCAAGAAGGGAAAGTTTTCTAAACCTCGCTGCTGTTACATAAGCTGTAGGAGGCATGATTGGCACAATCGGAAGATCAAGAGATGTTCGCGCAAGTGTGTCAGCCATCTCGGTTATAAATATACTACGATGGCCTGGCACCCATATCATTCGCACGAGACGAATGTTTGCTGGTATTAATGATTTAAAAGTCTCTAGTACTGCTGATGTCGACAATGTTGATAAGATCGAACACACGGAATACGAGTCAGACACTATCACAACTGTCGAATGAGTCGCAGGAAGTTTACGAATAGCTAGTATAACGGCCGTTAATTCCGCTTCAAATATTGGTGTATAATCTGGGAGGCGTAATGAAAATTACCAGAATAATGAGAGAGAGAAAATACCCACACCTGCCTTCTCGCAACTCATAGATGCATCCGTTGCAATTACTATATTAGTACCTAATTGAGACAGGTGTTGTTCTAATAAACCAATCAAATATTTAGAGGGCAAGTGCTTAGCGTTCATGGGGAAGATATCGTCAAATTTTATTTGCACTTGGCCGATTGGTTTCACAGATGGTGTGATCTCGAATATATTTGTTTTGTTTTGTTTTGTTTCCCTGGGAGGCTGGCTCATACCCACTCAGGGGGATTGGCCAAGAAAGTGTAGTGCAGTTTTTCTGTAATCATTTTAACAATGTTTAATGAATTGGTATTATAATGAGATTGATGTAAAAATAAAAACAACACAAAAAGAGCAAACGAAAAAAAAATCAAGTTGAGCAATTTTGAGATTTGAGGTGTTATGATTAGCACTCAGCTGCGTTTACTTAACTCTGCCCTGGGGAGTAATAAATAATTTTTTTTGATTGAAGATCACAATGGTATACGCTTGGTTGCCTGAATATAATTGCAAACGGCATTGAAAGCATCCCTGTGGCAATGTCCCAAAGCTGAGGCGCCAAAGCTTAGCGCCGTTTCCGCCGTTAATCTAAGGCCTATTTTCCGAAATGGCATAACTAGTAACCTTTTTCTAAGTATCTCGTAGCGGCGACAATACAAAAAATAATGATCTAGTGATTCTATTTCTCCGCAGAATGCGCAGAGGGGTGATGTTGTCTGACCAGCTCTGTGTAGATACAGGTTTAGAGGGGGGACACGACATCGAAACTTAGTAATTAACATTTAAGACCTCGTCTTCTTCTCTCGCTGCGCGTGATCTTCGTTGTTCTCTTGGAGCTGCATATTCAATGTGGCAATATTGCTTGTTACGATATCATTCTGGTTGGTTCGGGTCTGTACTGCTCTGTGTAGAACACCTCCACGACTTCGGCTATCCTATTCATATTGGATATGGCATTGCCTTTCTTGTTATGTAGTGCATACATCAAGTTTTCGCGCATTCACAAGTTTGCCTTGTAGCTTTTTGGCTTCTTCCGCTTTTTACAGCCTGCTAAACTCTCCATGTTACACCTTCTGATCTCGGCTACCTTACGCCTTTTGATTAACTTCGAAACGTCCACTAGCTCTATTTTGTCACGTGAATTTGAGGCTTTCATGGTTTGTCATCTCTTAACAAGATTTTTTGTCTGGTGAGACAGTTTGCCAGTGTCCTGTCTTGTGACGGTCCCGTCTACTTCCATTGCACACTCTTACATGATACTACTAAAATAGCGTTCGTTGTGTCAACGCTAACGTCAGTTACGACACTTAGTCCCTCGAATCTATTCTGAAGCAAGACTCTGGATTTCTCTACTTTCACTTTCATCGCTAGTTGATTAACAGGCTTCTTGCGTATCAGTTTCTACCCTTGCTTTTTTTTAAATCTACGTGATGCGAGCTCTTACCGTTCTATTGTCATTGCATCGGGTCTTCCGAACTACTTCTATATCCTGTACAATGCCAGGATGTGCCCACAGAATAAAGTTGATTTCATTTTCAGTTTGGCCATTACGGCTCCGCCATGTCCACTTACGATTATCTTGTTTTCTGAAAAAGGTTTTCAAGATCCATCAAATATTACGCTCTACTAAAATATGGGGACCCTTCAGCTTCATCACTAAGAGTTTAAAGCAATAGCGATTTGCTGTTTCTAATGCCTACTTCATACACTTAGTGTAAGGAATCTTTTCGAGCTTGCTATGCATCGACATTGTAGCCTCAACTGTGCAGTAGCGTGCTTGCTTTTTGTAGTGGGTAAGTGACTTTCAAGGATGAATGTAGGTAGGTAATAAACTTATTTGTTGAATCGTTACTTGAGCCTTTAATTGTGCAAGCTCATGACCTGATTCCTTTCACTGAGCAACAACTTTCTTCAGAAATTGTTTACCATGATATCTACCCAACTCACGCTACCTACAGACATTTTAAATTTTTTACTGCCGGAACATTTTTATTGCCGGAACATTTTCACTTCACTTACCAGACTTTCTTCCTGTCTTTCTGCCTAAATTTTTGGCAATATTGTTAGCTTTGCGAAATGTAAATACTTCTATTCTAGTTGTAGCAATAATGCCTGATTCATTATCGGTGTGCTTTACTATATCCACATCCGGTTGCTCACCCATACTGAACTTTTTGAATCATTGGCTCCCTGTCATCTCCAAAGTATTCATTTATTCTGAGCACTGGACCCAAATGTTTGTGTGTAGAAAAATTTTACAGTATGTACAGAGTATAAAGGCTTTATAACATTACAGTTTGTTGTTAAACGAAATAGCTCATTCTCTTGCTAAGGCATTGCTTTCAACACCCATCATTCCTATTTTTCCTCCTACAATACACATTATGGTGGCGCGATTTCACACACCTAAAATCAGGCAAAATTTATCAAACCCTGCACTGACGGATTCTCCGGAGTACAACCACTTATTATTTCCCTGGCGCAGTGAACTCTCTAATTCAAAGGTGGTGGGAGGGGTCATCACAAAATTTTGTTGCCACGTTACCTCCCTCAATTTTTACTTGAATAGATCAGGTTTATTGAATTCCCTTATGTGCATTTACTCTAATCAAGAGGAAACAATTAGTCATTTTTATTATATTGTCACCATTTTCATTTATTTTGGCAAAGCTTACTAGCACCACCTCTTCAAAAACTGGGCTTGCAATTATTAGAACTTGCTATTCTCTCATTTGGAGCCTCTACACTGGGTTTCACCCTCAGGGATGTTTTATTCGGCGTTCAGTAATACATCACTTCGACTGAACAATTTTTTTGCTAAATTGTGGTCTCAATATTTTTCTTCTCCTTTATTTTCTTTCTTCAAATTCGCAATTGGCACTTCAAATCATATTTAAATGAATAAAGTTTTTTCAGGAATGAATTAAAGCAGAAAGTATCGGGCAAATTCACCTTATAATCGACCAATTCCCTCCTTTGGGCACGAGCCATGAGCAGAGAAAAAGAAGAACAATGTTTATTAAAGATCCAAAAAATAATCACTGACCCAAACTAGGCCTCCAATTATGATGCTTGATGGCTATGTACGCTTGAACCACGCATTAATAAATTAATATTTCATTTTGAATTGTCAAGCATATATTCAAAATGCGTGTGTTTCTAGAGCTTGATAGTTATTTTCACTGCATTTTTAAGCAGAGGAAGTTATTTTCACTCAATTCAATATCGGAGGTGTGACTGTATGGTAGACCACCCGCTTGCCACGCAAACAACCCCAGTTTGATCCCCAGTGGGGCCCAGAAGTTTAACATTTTCTTTTATGAGCATATTTCTGAATTTTCTGGTAACAAAGATGCTCGCATTTGCGGTTACGCAAAGATGATATATTTTTGCTCACAAGCAATGACGCCGACACCGATTCCAACGCCAACATCGGAATTTCAGTGAGGCGATCTCTTTAACACTATCTAGTTAAACTCACCTCAGGCATTTTTAGAGCCGATGCCATATTCCTTTATATTGCCATAATAATGCGTGGTACAAGTGTACTTTGCCATGGAGCGTCAGAACATGGAATTATTTTATTTAATACGTAGTTTAGTGCTAGTCGCCCATCACAAGTGGCATTCACGTTACTGCACCATTAAGGCCAAGTAGTGGGTGCATAGCAATTCGAAAGCATTTCATACACTAAGTGTTTGAAGTACGCACTAGGAACCGAATATCGCTATCGCCTTCAAGTCTTAAAGGAGAAGCTTGAGAGTCCCCCCATTTTTTTCTTTGCCACGAAAGTTGTTATCAGATGACAACACGCATCACGCGCAGCGCCGTAGGTGTACGCCACCGTCAGTTTCCGTAACAACTATCGCATGAAATGAAAAAAAAAACTGAAATGAAAAGCATCAAAGACGTTTTGAGATTCAAAGCCGGGCCCACTGCGTGCCAGTTCATTATGCTACCGCTGAGCCACGCCGGTGCATGGGGCTCGTTCGCAAAGTTGCCTTAGGCAGGCTTGATGTCAGGAAGGAAATCAGGTTATTATGAGTAATAAAGCGTTTTAGAGCAGCAAGAAAACAACCAGGCAACCCACAGTGCGAATCACGTACCGAGTGGGTAATCCAATGCTCCAACACATTAGAAGAGCTAGGTCTTGATCACCTATTAACTATGGCACATACACACTTCCTGCATAATTCTTCATCGTTGCCAGCCACTGAATACAACACAAAGTTTGTTACAAGTGTTTAGCGGATACCACGCTTCTTCGACGATTGACGTTGGACAGCATAAAGAATGGCGGCCTACTATACAGAACTTATGAATAATTATGGCGTTTTGGGTACCTAGCAAGTGTGCTCCTAGCATGTACCCAAAAAGTTATAAAACGCTCTGGAGGGCCGCTCTTCATGCTTTCGCTGCAACTGTGATGCGCCATGTGCGCATGCCTGACGTTTTTCTTTATTCAGCGGTTCCTTCGTCAGGCGTTTTAGGTAAATATACGATTGCAAAAGGAGTGGCATCGGTATTCCAACCGAATTTTGTCGTTGCATGCTAAGCTGACGTGCTATCTCTAAGTAGGGCATCCTGGTGCACTTTCTTAGCAATGTAGAATACCACCTGACCACATATCAGTTCTCAACTTCTCTATACTCGTAGCTCGCCTGACCTTCTCTTGATTGTTTGAAACTGCATAATGTTTAAGGAAAACCTAGCACGGCTTAGTCGCAAGGCTGCGTGCTTTGTCCAGCTTAGTACAACTTCTCAAAATTGAGCGAGACAAGAAGACGTTAGATTCGAATCTCCTAACTTCTTCTTGTCTCGCTCACGTTTAACATAGTTGGCTTCAAGGTAACCGCACTGTCGGAGATTTGCTGATTTTGACGGGTAGCATTCCTACTTTGACGTTTACTGTTGACGAGTTGCGTGCTCTTCTTTTGCGAACCAATCTGCTAGTTCTATGTGATTGTTACGTTGAGTGTATATATCAACGGTGGTTTGAGTGCATGAAAGTAAACGCGAATAGTTTCCAACTACTAAAAAAGTGACTTACGCTGGTTTTAGGTCTGTATCATATTTCGTTGGCATTTTGGCGAAGTGAGTAAACCAATGGTAAACAGATGTAGCTGTAGACATTGCTCCTCAGTAGGGATGCAGAGATACGTACCAGTAATTACTGCAACGGCGTGCCTAATAACATAGAATAATGGATGAGAAGGTAAGGACAAAACCATTTCGTGTAGTACTGGTTAGAGGCACTTCAGATGCCTGCAAGTCAAGTTACTCGGTGCTTACCGTGGGGGTGCCTGTAGGTGGCCAAGTTCTCCTTGTAGTGCTTATAGAGCTGCGAGTAGGCGCGGTAGTAGGCAGCCAAGAAGAGCATCGCCATTGTACCCATCGCATACTCAACGTTCCGAATGTCGCTCAGCGCATTGCCTGTGTATATAAGCACATCATGTAACCGTGTCACTGAAGCCACTGCTAGGTCTAAAGACTTCATACACCCCGAAATCATATCTATTTCTCAGTATGTTTCACAAGAGTGTTACATGTATTCAAACACACACACACCCACACACACACATATATATATATTTATTTATATATATATATATATATATATATATATATATATATATATATATATATATATATATATATATATATATATATATATATATATATATATACAAATTCTCAGTGAGCGGTCACAACGTGGTTTATTTCGACGTTTCGGCCTCGAGTCTGGTGGCCTTCATCAAGATTGAGGGTTCACTTTGTTGGTGCTCAGCAATCTACAATCTTAAGTCAGAGGGGGAGGGAGAGAGAAAAAAAGGTGAACATTACACGTGCACATAAAATTCAACAATGAACTTTGTACAAAAATCCAGGGTCGTGAGTTATTATCAAGATAAAAAGCAGTCGCAAAGATGCTTTTTTATTTATAGCGGTTATGTGTTTATACCAGTTGTGTATGATTGGAATAATATGAGTTAGTGATTGCCAGCTGCAGTTGTTCTGAAACTAAGGTACCTTCCATAGTTCAGGGTGTTCATGTGTCTTCTATGTTGTACGGTTCTAGCTTAGCGATGGGCGCAAAATAATTTTAAACATTTTGGATGAGATATTCTTTTTTTTTAAGATAGAAGTGACTCACCTGTTTTAAGCAATAAGAGTTAAAGTACAGCGAACGTATATATATATATATATATATATATATATATATATATATATATATATATATATATATATATATATATATATATATATATATATATATACTTTGACAAAGGCTGGTCCACCAGCCGAAACGTCAGTCATAATATACCGTGCAAACACAACGTGCATCGTACTCTACTTTTCCTTTATCTACCGGGGCCAGCGTTACTTCCTTGCTGCAAATATATATATATATATATATATATATATATATATATATATATATATATATATATATATATATATATACAATTGTTCATTCTAGTAAGTACATTAGGGAGCTTATTTCAGTATTAGAGTATGAGTGTGTAAAATAAATGCTGGCATGTGCTTGTTTATATTGCTGTATGAATTTGAGGAGCTAGTTTTACGAATTGGTCCAAATCATGAATTTGCCATCTAGGTGCCATCTATGGATTAAAGGTATGATATCACAAGATGAAATAAAGTTGGACTCTAGATGGTGCATGAATATGTTAGCGTAGTTTGGGGACATTCTTGTACCCATCGCCGTGCTGCTGATTTGAAGGTAATACTAATTTTTAAATGCAAAGCTGTTCAGGTAGAGTACAGGTCTCGTTAAGATTTCAATAAACTTTTCGCTTGAATATGCGGCAGGGTTCTGGATGCAATACAATTCAACAATTGCCCTAACACCACCATCACTAGTACATTTGCATCAGAAATGAGAAAGGCGAAAGTCATTATTCTCCATAGAAGAGGTGCTAAAGAAATCAACGGTAACTATATGCCCATATTCATTCTACCAATTTTTTACAAGGCATTAGAGCAAATTATTTATGTGCTCATTTTAATTTTTTTCGAAAAACATGGACTAATAACCAGTACGCAGTATGGTTTCAATGAAAGGTCATCTACAGAAGTTGCGTTGCTCAAAGAAAAAAAGCTTATTCTTCATAATATAAAGATGAAACTAATGACCTTAGGAGAATTTATAGATTTTTCTAAAGCGTTTGATAGAATTAACAATAAAACCCTTCTTTTAAAACATCCAGCTTACGGTATCCGAGGTAATTTATTGGATTTAATATCGAGCTATTTGCGTAATCGTACACAGCATGCGACTATCGATAACAATTGCTCGTCCTGTATTGAAGTAGAACATGGTGTTCCTCAGGGTAGCCTGCTTGGTCCTTTGCTCTCCAACACTTATAATATTGATTTAATACAAGCAGACACTAGTGTCCAATATATTATATACGCAGACGACACAAGCTTGTTGTTATTGCGTTCAAATACAGATGAATTAATAAATTGGGCCAATAACATACTAAATAGGTTACATATTTTCTCAAAAAGTTAAACTCTAAGAAAACTAAGTCAACGTTTTTCAGAGCGAAAAATCGAGCTATTTCTGTGAGACCCACACTTACCTTAGGAGAGAATGCCGTATAAATACTAACACCGTTAGAACGCTCAGAGTCTAATGAATTCATGCTCTGGAATAGTAAAATAGAACATCTTAAAAGTAGGATTTACACGTGTAGTTGGTGTTTTAAGAAAATTCCAGCATGTATTACTCGAAAAGTCAAAGCATACGTTGTACCACGCCTATTTGAATCGCCCTTAAAATACTGCGTAGTGGTATGGAAAGATCAACAAAAAGAAATATTAGTAAACTAATCTCAATGCAGAAAAATGCGCTTACAGCAAATGCTGACGTGCCTTACAGAAATCATGCTGAACCACTGTTTACCACCTATCGTATCATGCACTTAACCAACATGTACCATCCTCGTCTCTTACAGATCTACAAACCACAGATTGAACAGGACATATAGTTTTTATGTGAAGTCGCCAACCTCGACACCAATATTCCTTACTACCTTACAAGGTACCACGAGTATTGGTTTGTTCCTCAGCCGCGGACTAACTACGGCTTTCAAACCGTAAGCTACACATTGTCTTCTTTGTTTAACAAATTTGGCTTTTCTGACACCTCGATACGCGAAATATCTTTTAACTCTCGTGGAATGTTGTTTCGTTATTGTGCCTTTCCCCACCACTTGAATGTTATTTTGTGCATGCAACCTTATTTGAATATACCTCGAGATATGTTTTCGTAGTACGGCCCCATTTATTGTGCACCGATTTTCTCGGCTTTTCAGTTCCTATTTATTATTGTACACATTAGCCTGTGCTATTTGTTTACGTGCCTACTGCAGTTCCGATGTATCCAGGGGAAGGGACAACGTCAACCCGCCACTGTGTGGCCTTTTTGTCCCTCCTCCTCAGCCATGTATTTTTGCATGCGTGTCTGAAATAAAGACTCAGACTCAGACTCATGTGGGATATTTAGGTAGAGTAAGCTAACATCTATTGTTACCAGGAATGCACCGTCTGGAGTTTTTCCTTCCGATATTTCCCGAAGGAAATGGTTTGTGTTCCGTAAAAAGGACTCATGTGTTGGGGTTACGTCTTTGATTAGAAGGTCAATATAACTGGAAACAGGTTGAGTTAACGTTCCCGTGCCTGATATAATGGGTCTGCCTGGGTTTTCTTCTTTCTGAAGCTTCGGCAGCATGTAAAAACGACCTTGTGCTGAATGCAACAGAGTAATTGCCTTTTGAAGCTTTGCATCAATAGCGCTTTCGCGTGTGAGGTTCTCTATGGTTGTTGCAAATATATATTTGTGCTTGGAGGTAGGGCACGAGCCGAGGTGTTTGTAGAGTTGTTTGTCTTTTAGTTGTTCCTTGCTTCCTCAATGTATTGCGATCTATTCAGAATAGCAATCGCGCATCCTTTGTCTGCTGGTTTAATGACGAAATCTTCATGGTTGCTCAACGCGAATCACTACTCGCGTGAAATACCAAAACGGTCATCGCACTATCCACTTGGGGGAAGTTTTCGTGCGTGGTAGTATTGTTGACAATGATGGCATTGCTCTTTGACGTTCACCTTTTTCTCTTGAGATGCCATCCCTTCCTAATCCTGTCACGTTTTTTTTTTCTTGCATCTTCTCCTAGTTTCTTTTTTTCAGTTTTTTGAACGCCCCTCCCCCTCTTCTTTTTCTCGTTAATCTTTACTACTGTTTCCTTTTCTCCTGTCTCAACAAGCTATAGGAGGACTCGGAAAATGTATATATAATATTATGCCTTGAAAAACACGGGGCTCCCGTCAAAACGTCAACTAAATAAACCGTTGTCTTGTGATAGCACATCTGCTTCATACTACACACAGTAGAGGGTCCCAAAGCAAAAACACTGTAGCGGCCCCTTCGGTTAATTGTACGAATAAAGAGGATATTAACTAACACAGCAAGTTAACGGAATGTGTAGCAAAATTACAGCAGATTAGATAAAGTCTTGATAGTTTCTTCATTGGAGCATGAAAATGCGCCGCAAGAGAAAAGCAAGGGTACAAGTAAGAAAAAGTCAATTTGACAAGAGGTATGACATGAGTACACATACTTCAAATAGTGATGTTTAAGTTCAGTTTTAAGAGTGCGAGATAAACACTAGATTTGATAGCTGTAGGCCAACTATTCCGAAGTTTAATTGCAGTGAACGCAGATGTTTTTTTTCCATAATTACTTTGAACTGTGGGTCTCTGAGCACTGTGTGGGACTCTTACACCAAACGAAACACTGACGCATTAGAAATGATGCAACACAAAGCAGTAAGATTCATTTTCTACAGATAACGTTCTACTGATTCCCCATCAATCCTAATGGTAAATAATACCATTCCAACATTGCAACTACATGCCGGAAAAATATCAGACTAAAATTCATGTTATTGCTAAAACAGAACCCTTTATGCCTTAACCCGCAGCTTTTCATACCTCCGCTCAAAGTATGCCGGAGAAGGCATCGCCAAACTAAATACCTAACGCCCTATGGCACTAAAGCTAACCCATTTAGGTATTCATTGTTTCCGCGTACAGTAACAGACCGGAACAACTTTCATTGTGAACATCTGTGCAATATTGACGAATATTGCACAGGTAAGATGTTTGTTTTAGTTTTCTTTTACTCTTTTTACAATCTTAGTTTATACTGAAACTTTTGTATTGTTTCCTTTTTTGCCATGCTTACAATGTTGTTTTTCTCTTCATCATATAATTTGCACTTCTCATGGCTCTCCTGCTTGGGCATTTACCAGGGCCTGCAGTAAGTCTCAAATAAATAAATAAATAAATAAATTATTTGCTGCAATTCTCATCATGTTTTTATTGTGCAACAAAATCGCGTGACATGAAAAGATGCGTCAGGTTGTTATGAAGCAGTTTGTGTAATAAGGCGACTATGTTGAACTAGAACAAATAAATAACTGCCAAGATATTGTAAGAGCGGAGTACTACAGAGGCGTGGCAAGATTGTAGGAAGTGGAAGTAGTGATGCGTATTGACTGTTTGTGGATGTGTTGAATTGATGAGAAGTGACAAGCGTACATGTTTCCCTATAAAAAGATACCGTAATTAATGTGACAATGAATAAAAGCAAAGTACCACGTTAGCAGAGCGTCGCGAGAAAACAATGGGTGAGCTTTGATTAACGCAGGGATGTTAAATAAAATCTTAATATTGAGACGTGACAGCGAATTGTTAAGTCAAGGTCAATATTGATGCCGAGAAAAGCGACATCCCCGCAAGCAGGTATAGAATGAGACCGGGTATTTGTTCGGGAATTACCGCTAAGCCTTTTTGAACAGACGTAGGCACCACAACTTTAGTTTTTAAACGATTTAAAACTAAGTAGTCATTGCCACACCAATTCATAATGTTACTCAATGCATTATCCAGCCTTGAAGTAAGAACAGTAATAGAATTATCGGATGAAGGTATGCTACAGTAATCAGCGTATAAGAAGCAATGATAGTGATTGCAAGAGTCAAAAGAGTCCGAAGATCGTTATTATACAAAATGAAAAGCAGATGAACTAAAACTGAGCATTAAGGTACACCTTGGTTAATGCACTTAGTTGCTGTTTATGTGTCCGCTACGTGTATTGTATATTGCCTATCAAGTAAATAGTTTTTTAGGAATGTTAGCGCAGGGCCGGTTACGCCATATTACTCAAGTTTATCAAACTGCCCTTGAGGGTTAACTCTGTCAAAAGCTTTAGTGAATTACAAGAAAACAGATGCTACTAAATTTCATCAAGAATATATGCATTTTCATGTAGTCAGTTAAAGACAACACAGCAAAATTAGTAGAACTCCCAAGGCAGAAACAAAATTAGTTATTGTTTAGCAACTAGAATTTGAGTAGTTATTCAGACTTTAACAAATAAATTATCTCTCAATTTACTGAAACAGAGAAGAATATCGATTGGGCGATAGTTCTTAACTATATGTTTGTCACTTAAAAACAAGAATTTTAGCAATCCTCAATAGAGAAAGAAATTATTCTTGTTTAAACATAAGGTTACGAGTATTATACAGCCTGTCTGATAGGAAACCTGCCACTAGTTTTAAATGTCTCACGGAGATGCTATCGAAACCAGGCCTAGTATTTTAGGAATTGTTAATCATGGCCAACACTTCCTACGGCGTAACAGGTAATAGAAAGAATGACTGTGGCCTGCGGCGTAAAGTGCTACAGAACAGGGTATGTCCACAGTTACTGGAATTATCAGAAAAGAAGTAGTCCGAGAAAGCTTTCGTGATATCACTGAGGCCTGAAGGAGTAAGACCCCTAAAATTTATCTTGGTATTGGGCGTATCAGCAGGTGACCTATTAGAAAAAAGTTTAGTGTGTGCCATTGGTTTTGTGGTAGTTCTTATTCTGTTGAAATTGGCTTTCGCAGTACCTTTTTTTTTCACCTGTTTACAGGCTAACCCCGGCGATTTTCGGAGGTCAATGGATCACAGCGAAACTCGCTGTGTACCTTCCTTTGCGCATTGCCATGATTTATGCAAATTACAGGCTCGAGAAATGCCTGTATTTTTGCAAGTGAATGAACATTGTTTTCAAAGGACTCGCTCAGCTTGCCAGCATTACTGACAATACTGTATGTGTGTCGTCACGTTTAGCATGTCAACGGAAGTGACGCAGCCAGTGGCAACGCTAACTTTGGCCGCTGCAGCGTGAACTGTGCTGGCCACAAGGCAATGGCAAAGGTGTTTAGTGGTACTCTTCCTTACTCCGTGGTGTTTGGCCGGCGTTTCCCTGGTTTGGTGCGCGATCTTCTATTCCCTCTGTATGCGTGTGCAATGAGTGGTAGTTGGGTTTGCTCTGTGGGCTGCACAGACCATTCACACAAGACGCAGAGCGCTTGCTATCTCTGCTCTACACGTGACAGTGCCCTCTTTGAGAAGTGGGTCAGTGTGACCAGGCGGGACAACTGGTTACCGAGCAAAACGGCACGCATGTGTTCCGATCATTCCTCGCCGGAGTCCTATCAGGACAGCGTTTCGCCAGCATTCCATCCATCCGTCTGTGCATGCGTCCGTGCTTTCGTCCATCTGTCATTCATCTACTGAACACTCCAAGTAGCGCCATCTCGCACATTTTCATCGCATATTCATCACATTCAAGTACCACCATGCAGTAGACTGCCAAGGACTAAACGAGAGGTGGTGACCTACTGCTACAACGGCTACTGCTACTACTAGTACTACTACATACATCGAGGATGGACAACCCATGGCTTAACAAGCATCGCCCCTAAAACTAGACAAGAGGTGGCTACCACCATGCCCACTACTACTACTACTACATAAACCGCGGACGCACGACCAATGTCATAGGGATCTTTGCACCTAAAACAGCGAGGTAACAGCATCATTTGCGTCAGAGTCACCGCTGTTGGACAGCTCCATTCACTGTCAATCTCGGACATGTTAGTTGACGGTCGGCGCGTTTACTTCTAATCCGAGCCTAAAGTTCGAGGGTCTGCTCGTCTCGGCGTTCACAATTTTTGTACACCGCGCGGCACAACCAGCACACCTTGTACAACATCCTGTTCTAGGTTCTTATCAAGCGTTACGTCCTACGTAGACTGTGTGCTTCGTTGGATTTCGCTTTCGGTACTCCATCTTTTTTGCTTATTAAAAACTATTTTCAATTTTGATGAGCTTTTAAGCTATCGGATCCGTGACTAGAGTATCACAGGAACACAAAACCACCAGTACCCTGACATGGTCAAATTTCCCGGTGTTGGTCTTTAAGCAACATCTTCAATAACTTACAATAACTCTTATATTGTTTAGCAAGTGCGGTATAAAAAGTCTGAGATTTAGTTCCTTTGTACAAGTTTTCCTTTCTACTTCGGCGTTTTGGAAGACCATTCGTCAATCATAGGTTGTGCGGGCAGTTATATTTTTTCCTTCATTTTACACTTCATGTGTTAGCCGAGGGGGCCCTCAAAAATAAGGAATATATTTCATTTAAAGCTACTTCAGGATCATGTGTAAAATTTATAGACGACTAATTTGTCCTACTTATAGATTCAAAAAAGGCAGCTGCATTCACCAATGAATTGTAGTAGTGACTGTTGTTTACAGGCATATAATTAGGAAACGTAAGAAAAATCGCGAAATGATCCCTTATGTCATTACCAACAACCATGGGACTAGGTGAATCTGATATAGGTTTGGCAATACATGATAAATGAGCGCGTACTGGCAATGTCATATATATATATATATATATATATATATATATTTATATATATATATATATATATATTGTGAGCATTATTCATGCGCGTCATCTTCTCGTATGTACATACTCATCATCATCAGTCTGACCTGTGTTGTGGGGCAGACACTCAGCAAGTAAAAGAAGTGTCCACAGCAAAAACGTTGCCTTACAAGTGGTGGAGAGTGATTTCCGGTCCCCTGGTCCTCTCCATTCAGCGCTTTTTCGTTATCTTCGACTACCAACCATCCCTGGAGCTCTGGTCGGGTCGCCGTTTGCGCAGTCAGCCCACGGTAATGTCGCAAGACGAGCACGACAACAACATGGCTCCATCCACCCCGCCTAAACCGTTGGGCATGCCTTCATGGACTGTCACCGCCCCTCAAAAAGATCCCCCGATGTTCGCTGGCCTTCGCGGTGAAGACGTTGAAGACTGGTTGCATGAGTACGACCGTGTGAGAGTGCTTAACTATTGGCATGATTCTGTGAAGCTGTCCCGCGTACCGTTTCATCTGACGGGGGTCACTAAGACATGGTTTCTCAACCATCAGCTGGATTTTCCAGACTGACCTACCTTTAAGCAGCAGCTCCGTCAGATATTTTCCAACCCTTCTGTACGTGCAGACATCGCCAAACGGAAGCTTGCTGAACGTGTCCAACACTTCGACAAGTCCTATAGTTCGTACATTAAAGATGTCCTCGCCCTATGCCGTCGCGTCGACAGCTCGATGGTGGAACCTGACCGCGTTCGTCATCTGCTCAAGGGCATAGGCGCCATCGCATTTAACGCTTTGGCGGCAAAGAACCCCACCACGTTCGCGGACATCGTCAGTACGTGTCAGCGACTCAACAACCTTCAACTTATACGTTTATAACCTGACACGGGAGATATCAGGCCAATGCATGGCAATGAACTCCGTGCGTTGATACGGTCCATGATTCGCAAGGAGCTGCAATTCCAGGCCACCTCGTCGTCTTGTGAGCTCGGCATAACACCTTCTGCAGGCAGCCTTTGCAACATCGTCAGGGAGGAACTGGCATCCATGACGTGTGCTCAAGTCCCGAGCTCGCATACCACTCCAAAGCCGACATACGCTCAGGTGGTTGCAGCGTCAACTTTTCACTAATCGTCGCAGTATGTGTCAACTACGCAGCCCTCCCTAAATGTCCTCGCCCCAAGGGCACCACCTCCTTCTTTCCATGCCTGGCGTCCATCTCGACCGATTTACAATTATTGCGGAATGCGTGGCCACTTCTCATGGTTTTGTCGTCGACGTCAACAAGACGAAAGGCGGGGCTATGGTGACTACGAGAGGGATGAGTTTGCCCCTGCTACACAACATCGCCACCCATACCAACTGTACCAACGCCGCTCACCATCCCCACAGCCTCTCAATGCAGCCAGTACCTTCCGCTCCTCGCGCCGTCGTTCCCCGTCACCTATGCGCCGCTCCTCGTCACCACTTCGTCCGGCTACGACGGCATCTGATCATCGCCCATAAAACTAAACAGTGCAACTTCAGGAGAGAAAGCTGCATTTGGCGGACTGCATCGAACTCCTCCGGAACGCCCTTCAAATGTACTTTCGGTGTGTGTTGAGGGTATATGAACTGAAGCCTTGGTGGACACAGGTGCATCGCTCTCAGTTATTAGTGTGGACTTGTGTTCCCGTTGGCGCAAAGTGAAGACACCGTATGATGGCCCTCCCCTTCGCTGTGTTATTGCGGTTTTAGTTCAGCCTTCTGGTGTTCACACAGCACGAGTTTTTATTGAGGACATCCTTCACCATATACAGTTCCTCGTTCTGTCATCGTGTACTAATGTGCTTATTTTAAGGTGGGATTTTCTCTCCTCAGCTTCAGCCGTGATATCTTGCCGTCAGAGGGTCATTCGCCTGTCAGATACTGCGCTTTCGTCCGAAAAAGATGCTCATAGCCAGCGCTCAGTCACCGCTGATGACTGTTTTATTTCTCCAGGTGATGAGCATATGCTGACCCTGACATCAGATAAGATAAGTACTGGTGATGTGTTCCTGGCACCATGTGGACGCTACATCTCTGGTGGGCTTACCATCGCTCCTAGCCTGGTGCGCTTTCATGATGGCAGAGCATTAGTTACGGCAGTTAACCCTACTTCTTTGCCTGTTGCGCTGCCCCAGGGCACCAGTGTGGTTTGCTTCACAGATACCGAACCACTTTTTTGGTGCCCCTTCACGCAGACGCGCCAATATTTCTCCACGAGTAACGATGACGATGCTACAACGGCTGCTTTAACAGCCGCGATAAATCCCGATCTCACGTCAGCGCAAAGGAAAGAACTTTTGGGTATCCTTCAAAAACACAGTGTTTCATTTGATGTCGATTCCAAGCTTTTGGGTCAGACTTCAGTAGCCGTACATCGATTTGAAACGGAAGGCAATACAATTGTACGCCGGCGCCCATATCGAGTGTCATCCGCAAAGCGGAAAATAATCGAGAACAACATTGCTGATAAGCTCAAGCGAGATGTTATCCGGCCTTCGTCCAGCCCGTGGTCATCACTTGTAGTGCTAGTTCGAAAGAAGGATGGCTCGGTGCGATTCTGTGTCGATTATCGAGCACTTATTAAGGTCACGCGCAAAGACGTGTACGCGATCGCACGAGTCGACGACGCACTTGACTCTCTGCAATGTGCTGAATTTTTCTCCAGCCTCAATTTGCGATCTGGTTATTGGCGAATTCCTATGCATGAAGCGGACAAAAAAAACTGCCTTTGCAACACCAGACGGGCTGTATGAATTCAACGTGATGCTATTTGGTTTATGTAATGCTGCTGCCACGTTGGAACGCATAATTGGCACAGTTCTTCGTGGCCTAAAATGAAAAACATGTCTGTGTTATCTAGATGACATCGTCATTTTTTCCTCTTCTTTTCGTCAGCATCTTGATTTTTTAGACGAAGTTTTGACGTGTATTTCTAATGCTGGACTTCAGCTAAACACAAAGAAATGCCACTTCGCCAACAAGAACACAAAGGTGTTGGGCCACCTTGTCAGCAAAGATGGCGTTCGCCCGGATCCTGACAAGCTTGCTTCCGTGATACGCTTCCTTCGGCCAGAAAATCAGAAACATCTACGAAGTTTCCTGGGCCTGGCGTCCTACTTCCGCTGCTTTAGTAGACATTTTGCTGCCATCGCGTCGCCACTGCATAAGCAGCTGACATCTGGATCAACTTTCGCTTGGAACAACGACTGCGAGCGTGCTTTCAAGCCCTGAAGTATGGTTTAACATCCGACCCTCTTCTGTGTCATTTCGACGAGAACGCACCTACATGTCTCCACACCAACGCGAGTGGCCCAGGCATTGGTGCAGTTCTTCTACAGCGGGATGCCACTTCACGGAAAAGAGTTATTGCGTATGCTAGTCGTGCTCTTACGGCTGCTGAACAAAACTACTCCATAATTGAGCAGGAGTGCCTTGCTGTCGTCTTGGCCATACAAAAATTTCGATCATATCTTTATGGACGCCACTTCACAGTTATTACAGACCATCACGCCATGTGCTGGCTATCGTCACTGAAAAACTTGTCTGGTCGCCTCCGTCCTTGGGTGCTCCGCCGACAAGAGTACGATTTCGACGTCATTCATAAGTCTGGCAAAGGACACCGAGATGCAGACGCGCTCTCTCGCTGCCCCCTTCCACTGTCACCATCGAATACGTCAGGTGATTGCTCGTCTGGTGGGCAAAACACTCCGTCACCCCTCACATTACCACAACTTGCGGTTATCGACACTCCAGCTTCAAATCGCTACACCGAGTTCACTACATGCCAGCGTAATGATCCATATTGCAATAGCATTATTCGATGCCTAAATAGTATATCACCTACTCCTAATGCTAGATTGCGCCGACTACTACGACAATTTGAGCTCGATAACAATGTGCTCCATCGTTACGTTTACACTACTGATGGACACCGCTGGGTTCCAATACTTTCACGTTTTCTACGTCACTAAGCCTTCGAAGCCTTTCAAGACGACCCATGTGCAGGCCACTTGGGATTTCACAAAACACAAAGCCGCATCAGGAAACGTTTCTTCTGGCCTGGCATCTCTACTATTGTGGCCAAGTACGTTGCATCTTGCCACCTGTGTCCACAGCGGAAGCGACCAACTTCGTCTCCTGCTGGCCTTCTGCAACCCATCCCGTGTCCCGAGACACCTTTCGCCATCGTTGGCATAGACCTACTAGGGCCTCTCTCCAACACACCAGCAGGTAATCGTTGGATTGTGACTGCTGTCGATCACCTGACACGGTACGCAGAGACTGCTGCGCTACGCACAAGTTCTGCTTCAGATGTCGCAGACTTCTTTCTCAACGCCATTGTATTGCGTCACGGTGCACCTCGCGTCCTCCTGAGTTATCGCGGCAAGACGCTCCTGTCCCCCATAATCGAAACACTGTTCACAACCTGTGGTACAGTACATAAGACGACGTCAGCCTACCACCCCAAACTAATGGGCTGACAGAGAAATTTCATCGGACACTAACAGACATGCTATCGATGTACATCGCACCCAACCGCGACAACTGGGATACGATTTAGCCTTTTGTGACGTTTGCCCATAACACCGCTGTTCAAAGAACTACTGGCTACTCGCCTGTCTACCTCGTGTACGGCCGTACACCCACAGTCACCATCGGCGTCTCTTTTCTAAATGTTCCAACTGACTCCTCAGCAACCATATCAGAGCAGTTCATCAGAAGGCTTGAGAAATGTTGGCAACGGGCTCGCCTTAATACAGAAGCTGATCAGCAAGATCGCAAGCAACGCTATGACAGCTCTCATCGCGACGTCTCCTCAGTCCGTGGGGTGAAATCGTGCTTTGGACACCCATTCGTACTCCAGGATTGTGCGATAAATTTTAGTCACGCTTCATTGGACCCTATACAATCAACTAACAAACGTCACCAGCGAACTACCATGTCACTCCCAGCGACCTTTCTTCAGATCGTCGCTGTCGTGATTCGGATATTGCCCACGTATCGCGCCTGAAGCCATTTGTTCGACGTTCCGTTCCCGTCTAAGACACGTTCGGGCAGGCCGCTCAAGCGTGGTGGGGGGGGAACAAGTGTGAGCATTATTCATGCGCGTCGTCTTGTTATATGTACATACTCATCATCATCAGTCTGACCTGTGTTGTGGGGCAGACGCTCGGCAAGTGAAAGAAATGTCCGCAGCAAGAACTTTGCCTTAAAATAAATAAATAAATAAATAAATTATTTATATATATATATATATATATATATATATATATATATATATATATATATATATATATATATATATATATATAAAGGCACTTGGAGCACAACAAACGTGTTTAATCTGACGTTTCGGCTATCCTTTTGCCACGGAGGCCAATTCCATAGCCTTTGTGGGACTCTACCACAACCCTCGCTGTATTTCAAATACCTTTCTACCGAACCAGAGCTTGTGTAATACTTCCTAAGTGGACGAAAAGAAAACTTTCCACGGGCAGCGACCGCGTCTGCCACTTTAGAATAACGCGCTAATGGTAGAAAATCGGTCACGTTATTTGAAAGTCACAGATGAGAACCCAGCTTGCGGCAACTTATCTTTCTGGCCACTTTAACTACTCAAGAATTTCACCTAAATTATTATAAGCATCTACTCTGGAGGATATTTTACACGTCTTTTTAATGTAGTTTTTTTCGCGTTGCAGTGGTCCTTGTCGCTGAACGTGTAAAGAAATCAGTAATGTAAAATCCAAACATGGTTGCAGAAGGAACAAGGGAAAAAGCGAGTCATTGGTTACATTTCGTACATTGATAACAATTCTGACGGGCTCAGGAAATTGGGCAGCAGTTACGGCGTTAACGCTCATTTCACAGCTCTCATGAAGGTGGTCTTGTTACTTATGTTATGAAAAAGAAGAGACGCCGTATTGACGAGGCTGGAGATTAAATGTATTCAAAACCAGCAGTAATGGCGTGACCGGTTTACCAGCGATCGAGCGGAGACAATCCTTCGTCTTCCTCGTCAGGCACACACGCACGTCGCCCCCTAGAATATCAATATATATGAAAGTATTATAACCCCCGGCGGCACAAGCGCCTTCTCGGCGCATGTGAATGTCAACGTCACTTGGAGAGTTGTGAGCTTCAAGCGCGCAACATATACAATATCGGTAGTCTGTTGGGCACATGAAGACGACTCGGTGGCAGGACCAATTTAATATGTTACAGGAGTAACCACACGACGGACTCGGTATGGACCTGTGTAGTGAGCAAGAAGTTTTTCTGACAAGCCAACTTGACGGGTCGGAGACCAGAGCTGGACCAAAGAACCAGGCGGAAAGTGTAGGTCGTGGTGTCGTTAGCCATACCAGTGCCGTTGCTGCGCTTGAGAGGTCAGAAGGCGAGTGCGGGCGATTTCCCGTGCGTGAGCGGCCCTAGTGATAGCGTCCATAGCATATTCACTGGTCAGTACTTCAGGGGACGTTATGACGGTGTCTAGAGGCAATATTGGTTTTCGGCCAAACAGCAGAAAAAATGGAGAGTAACCGGCAGTGACATGGCGCGTAGAATTGTATGCCAATGTGACATCCGGCAATGCGAGATCCCAGTCGGTGTGCTTGGTAGAAATATACTTAGCGAGCATGTCTGTAAGAGTTCGATTTAGGCGTTCCGTGAGTCCATTGGTTCGTGGGTGGTATGATGTAGTTAGATTGTGTCTCGTTTTACAGGACTGCAAGATGTGGGCTATGACCATCGACAAAAATGTGCAGCCACGGTCTGTAAGCGGCTGCCATGGGGCTCCGTGTTGCAAAATCACGTCCTTCCCTACTGCAAAAACAGCGGTGTGCCAGTATGTTTTTTTTTTGGCACTCGCACACGTTGGGGCCACTGGTACACGCTTGTTTTCACTGGCACTTCGCTGGGCACAGTGGAAAAAGCTGTGTCGCACTCGTAGGGGTGCTGGCTCAACGGCTGTGATGCTGGTGCGCACTGCGAAGCGCTGGAAGCACTGAAATTTTCACTGGCAAGTGCTGGTGAATACTGAAGCACGCACTGGTTCTACCAGCGCAGCGTGCATGTTATTGTAGTGTGTGCCGACGTATGTTTCGGTGTCGTTGAATATAAAACGCTTGATTCGACGGCATGGAGAGATGCTACCTTAACAGATACCGAACATACGTAATTTTTGCAACGCACGTACGTATCGCAACAACTATAATGCACCTTTTTCACATATGCCCCCGCGTAAACAGACCATGTTCGCATCATCCGTCTAATGCTGTAACGATTCCAAGTTGCAGTGTTTGTAAGCCTGGAGCTGCACGCCGCTCCTAACAGAAACAGAAAATTGTTGTTGCTGCAAAGTTGACGAAACGCGAATGAGCATTCTCCATCGCTTCGCGAGGTTTCCCAGCGGAGGCGAGAAAAAAGCTGTCGTTCGATTCCGCCACACCGCATAAATGTTTGTCTGGGCATGTTTATCCTTCTACTTACTTCAGGTAAAAGTTAGAAATATTTCGAAGCTCAAATGCAGAATCTTCAACCCTCCCAACTCACCGCGTCGAGAGCGGTCTCGCAGTGCCCCACCCAGCGAGCATTAAACCTGTCGTGTCGTCGGCCGCGTTGGTATATATGTTACCGGCGCTTCTTGCTTCGTGTACACACAACTTAAAAGTGCGGGAATAACTGTAATGTATAGCTTAGACATCCATGAATCTAAATTAACTATTCTGTCTTGTATTGATGTTTGCACAAGGAGCGCTGACGATCGAATGTAGCGCTTTCAGCTACGCAGGCTGTCACCTAAAACTGCCGGCCGCACTTAGCCGGTACTTCTCTGACTGATATGCAACAACACGCAATTTTCAGTTGGTAATTTCGTACGCATTCACGAACCGATACCCGGACATACGTTTTCAGTGGATTTTATTGGTATTTCTATGGGTGTTTTTTAATTGTTGGTATTGATATAACTTGAAGAAGAAATGGACATGGGCAGGGCATGTAGCGCGTAGACAGGATAACCGCTGGTCATTAAGGGTAACTGACTGGATTCCCAGAGAAGGGAAGCGGGTTAGGGGGAGACAGAAGGTTAGGTGGGCAGATGAGATTAAGAAGTTTGCGGGTATAAATTGGCAGCAGCAAGCACAGGACCGGGTTAACTGGCGGAACATGGGAGAGGCCTTTGTCCTGCAGTAGACGTAGTCAGGCTGATGATGATGATGATGATGATGATGATGATGATTGATATAACTGCATATATCTGTACACTGGCACGCCCGCTGTATACTGCCAGCGGAGGCTAGAACAACAGCTGTCGCTCAGCATCGCCACTCCTTAAATGCATTTTTGGCATTGATTGACCTTTCACTTACTTCAGGTATGGTTTAGGCAACTGTTAGAAATGTTGCAAAGCTCAAATGCAGAAACTTCAAGCATCGCATCTCAGCTGCTTCGAGAGCCGCCTCACCCAGTGCTCCGTCCAAGTGAGGCCTATCGTGCTGGCCGCGTTTATGTACATTCTGCCGGCGCTTTTTACTTTAAGTAGGCACAATTATAAAAAGTAAGAATGACTGTAAAGTACAGTTTGGACATCCCTGAGCCTAAATCAACCCCTTATCCCCGTGTGCGGTGCCCACACAAGGTGCGGCGACGATCGATGAGTCGTGCTTTCAGCAACGTAGGGCGTCACCTAAGGCTTCCTTCTGAGCGCAGGAGCCGGTACTTCTCTGACTCGTATGTAAGAACACGCAATTTTGAGTTCGTAATTTGGTACACGTTAGTGAACTAACAAACTGGAATACTTATTCGGTGGATTGCATTAGTCATTTCTTCGGCGGTTTCTTAGTTGCAGATATCGATACAACGGCAAATATGTAATTTGGCACGCAAATTATGTACTGCTACATCGTCGCTTGCACGAAAAAAAATACTCAATATTCACTCATGTGCGCAGAAATCTAATGATAAGACATTTAAATCATCTGTACAAGTTGACCAGTAGCAAGTGCGAGAACCGACTATCAAAGGAAAAAACTATCGGTAGCAACATCTGACAATCTGTGGCTGCTCCTTCAGTCAATTTGAGATTTTTCAGAAGCCGCAACGTATCTTCTTACTGAGCGTGCAAGCCCTGGCCAAAAGAAGCGTCGTCGTATTCGGTTCTAAGTGCGTGACACCCGAAGGTGACCAGCAGTCGTAAGGTCATGAAGTTCGTGTAGAACTTCCAAGCGAAGGTGTTTCGGAAAGACAAGCAGCAGAGCCGGTCCAGCCGGCTCAAAAAGTTGGCGGTATAATATACCTTCACGGAGCACGAATGAGCGATGGGACTGATTGTAAGATGGTGATTCGAGGCGCTTATTGATAGCACGCAAGGAGGCATCATGGAGCTGCTCGTCATCGATGCATGTCATTTGCGAAAGGGAAAAGACGCAAGGCTCGGTGTCAGCGTCAGGCATAGTGCTCGACTCAGCAACCGGGTAGCGAGACTGGCAGTCTGCGTCCTGACGTAGGCGTCCGGACTTGTACGTCACCGTGTAGGTATAGTCTTGCAGTCACAGAGCCCCGCGCCCGAGCCGCCCAGTAGGATCCTTCATTGACGTAAGCCAACATAGCGAATGATGGTCAGTGAACACAAAGAATTTAGTGCGATATAAATATGGGTGGAACTTTGAGACTGCCCAAACAAGAGCAAAACATTCACGCTCTGTAATGGAATAGTTGTGCTCAGCAGCTGTGAGGAGGTGGCTATTGAGGCGACAACTCGATCGTGTCCCCGTTGGCGTTGGGCTAAGACTGCTTTGATCCCGTGACCACTAGCATCGGTTCGGACTTCTGTCGGAGCGGATGGGTCAAAGTGAGCCAATGTAGGTGGAGTCGTCAGTAGCGTGATTAGGTGAGAAAAAGCAGCAACTTGGTCGGTACCCGACGTAAATGTGACGTCTTTCTTCAGAAGCTCGGTGAGGGGTCGAGCGATAGTTGCGAAATCTTTCACAAACCTTCTAAATTAGGAACAAAGTCCTACAAAACTCCGGACGTCTTTGGCTGATTGGGGTACAGGAAAACTGATGACTGCACGAATTTTCTCGGGATCCGGCTGCACACCAGAGGCATCGACAAGGTTGCCCAACACTGTGATTTGCTGGCGTCCAAAGTGGCACTTCGACGAGCTTAATTGAAAACCTGCAGTGCGGAATATGTCAAGAATAGCTCACAAACGCTGAAGATGGGTCTGGAATGTTGGGGAATATACAATATTGTCAAAATAACAAAGACATGTTGACCATTTGAACCGTTGTAGCAGAGAGTTCATCATGCGCTTGAACTTAGCTGGGCCGTTGCATAGCCTAAACGGCATAACCTTGAACTCATGTAGGCTGTCTGGTGTTACAAATGCAGTCTTCTCTTCATCCTTTTCGTCGACAGCAATCTGCCAGTAGCCGGAACGTAGGCCTATTGTAGAAAAGTATCGAGCGCCGTGGAGACAATCGAGAGCGTCAACGATGTGGGGTAAAGGGTACACGTTTTTTTTCGTGATCGATTCTATTCGGATGACGGTAATCTACGCAGAAGCGCCATGTTCCATCTTTCTATTTAAGGAGCACAACGGGGGACACCCATGGGCTCAAAGAGGGCTCTATAATTGATTTGGCTAACTTCTTGGTGACTTTTTTGTTGAATTACTTTACACTCGGTGGCAGACACACGGTATGGTCGCTGATGAATGGGATGAGAATCATCTGTGTTAATGCGGTGCCTGAAGAGTGAAGTCTGGCCGAGTGGACGACTGTCGTTGTCGAATATGTCGCGGTAAGAAGCCAGAAGGCAGCATAACGCCGCTGACTTCTCAGGTTTGAGGTACGGGGCGATCATGGAGCATAAGGTCGCGTCGAGAAACGTGGCATCCATCCTGGGGGTGATGTGGGTGCTCGGGACATACGTCTGCCGTAAAACAGGTGACGTGGTCGTCAATTAAGGGTCTTAGCGTGGCGACCGAAATCCTTGAAGTAGCACTTCTTTTCTGAAACTCAAATTGATAACAGGTCAGCCTTTTTGGTTAGAAGCCATGGTTACGACGGAGTGTGGGTCAGTAATGTCACACGCCTGGAGAACATCAGTAATCAGCGTCACGATATAATCACCGAAGAGCATAGGAGAGGGTGTTGCCAATTTAACGAATGTGAGAGCTTTAGGCGGTATCCGGAAGAAGTCAGTGGTGCACAGGCTGTTCGGGAGTTCAGAGTGAGAATCCGAGAGAATAGGATGTTCTTGGCAGAGAGTACCGTTGGCACAATCTATCAGGGCAGAATGCGTCGATAGGAGGATTAGGTCGTGAGGGTAATTTTCAAGCACTGTAAATAAAACGAGGACATGACGGCCGGCAATACTAACACGGGTGGTACACATTCCAGTGATTGCCACAGTTCCACCATCAGCGACACGGAGGGCTTTAGTTGCTGCAGGCGTGAGGACATTTTTGAGCAGGCGACACAGATTATCACTCATTACGGACACTTGAGCTCCGGTATCAACTAACGCCGTCAAAGAAATACCGTCCACATACACCTCAATCAAGTCCGTATTAGTGGGTAGCGTCAACGGAGGATTCGGATCAGTCGCAAGTGATGCAACACTACCTCCAGGAGCTGAATGATCTAGTTTTTTTGTCCGAGAGGATCCATAGTTGAGCGGCGAGGGATAGCAGCGTGGTTGGGGCGATGAGGTACAGTGGCGTTGAGGTGACGGTGAACTAGCGGTGGAGTGCATGTTAGGGACGTCGGAAGAAGGGTACACACAACTGGTCGAATACCAACGGGAGTCCTCCTAAGGGCGAGAAGAGGAAAATGGGCTCCAGTTTGAGGGCAATCAATGCTGTGGCAGTAGCGGGAGAGATGGCCAACTCGGTGGCCGCGGAAGCAGATCGGTTTGTCGTTTGCGGTTCTTCATTTATTTGAATACTTTCCATGCCCGAAGGCTTCAAAGAAAGGAGTGGGGGTTATACAACAAAAAGTAAGCGAAATGTTACAATTGCTGCGAAATGGAGAGTTTGAAGTTTGCAGGGTCGATGAGGGATGCGGTGGCCACGGAAAGGCAGTTCCAGTCTTTGCTTGTTCTGGGAATGAAGGAATCACTGTAGTGGTTTGTTCGGCAAAATGGCACACCTGCTTTAAAGCAATGATCGAAACGAGGTGAAATGTAAGAGGGGGAAGTGAGAAGGCTCTCTTTTAAAGATGGATTGTAATGATAAATTTTATCAAAAAGAGAAAGGCGAGAGCATTTTCGACGGAACGATAAGTCGGTTAGGTTCAGAGTTTTTTTCATGGCTCTGACGCTGGCATGACGGGAATAATTGCACAAAATGAAACGGGCTGCGCGGTTTTGAAGGGCTTCTAGAGTAAGAGTTAGGGTTACTTGACCGGGATCCCAGATGGCGCATGCGTATTCCAGTTTAGAGCGTACTAACGTTTTGTAAAGGTTTAGTTTCACTGACGTGGGTACGGAAGAAACGTTTCGTCGCAAATATCCGATGCGGCTAGCATTATTAGTGACCTATTCGACGTGTTTCTTCCAGGATAGATTGTTAGTAATGTTAAGGCCAAGATATTTATACGAGTGCACTGAGGATAAGGGAGAATCATTAAGAAGATACATGCAAGTGTTAAAAGCTGAAGTTTTTCGAGATACACGCATTTGGTTGAACTAAGTTTCATCCGCCAGTCACGACACCAAAGAGACACGTTATCTAGGTCGTTCTGAAGTCTGATAGAATCAGTTGGTTTAGTGATTTTGGAATACAGCACACAATAATCAGCAAATAATTTAATGGTTGAAAACTTAACCCAGTTAGGAAGGTCTTTTATATAAATCAAAAATAACAATGGACCTAACACAGAGCCCTGCGGCATCCCTGATGTTATGGCAGAGGTATCGGAAGAATAGTTGTTAGCAGTGACATATTGCGACCTGTTAGAGAGAAAGGCATTAATCCAGCCAAGCACATTAGGGTCAAGGTTAAATTGATTTATTTTAACGAGGAGAAGTTCCTGAGAAACGGTATCGAACGCCTTATGAAAATCAAGAAAAATGCATTGAGTGTCATAACCTTCGTCAGAATCGGCAAAGAGATCGTTAGTGAAAGATACTAGTTGAGTTTCGCATGAAAATGTTTTCCTGCAGCCATGTTGGGAAGGATGAAAAAAGGAATTTGTTTCAAGGAAGTCTAATAAATGAGAGAAAATAATACGTTCGAGTAGCTTACAGGAAATGCTTGTAAGAGATATTAGTCGATAGTTTTCTGGAAGATGCGGGTTACCTGACTTATAGACGGGAACCACCTTTCCGGAATTCCAATCAGCGGGTAGCGATGAACACTGTAATTACTGATGAAACAGCTTTGCAAGGACAATAGATGAATACACTTCTGTTAATTTCAACATTTTAGAGCAAATTTCATCGGGGCCTGCAGAAGAAGACATTTTTAAACCCGTAATTAGCCTAGTTAAGCCCACCCAGCCAACAAAAATAGGTTCCATGGGCGGAAAATCGGCATGGGGTACGTGGGGATATAATGAAGGCGCTGTTGTTTGAAACACTGAAGAAAAAGCAATATTTAGAACCGTGCAGCATAGGTCAGTTGGTACAACCAGGTCAGAACATGTTAATTGAATATTAGATCGAGATTCACCTCTCATTATGCTCCAAAATTTGCGGGGATCAGTCTGAAGAAGAGCAGGTAGTGTGGAATTAAAAATTGTTGTTTTTGCGTTGCTAACAGCATCTTTATATTCCTTGCTTATGCTATAGTACTCAGACCAACGGCTTGGGAGGTTAGAACGTTTAGCGCTTCGGAACAGACGCTTCTTTTTGTTGCGTACTCAGCGTAAAGTGGAACTAAACCAAGGAGAGCGAGATTTAGTGCCAATCCTTCTGGTGGGTACATGTTCGTTGAGCAAAGATAATAATTTGTTTCTAAAAAGCAACCAGTTATCATAGACAGATCGTTCGTCATAGTTAGTTATGAATTCCTCGGTAAAACGTTCCATTTCTGCTGTAATTAGTGCTGTGTTGGCACGCGAATAATTCCTTATAAATTTGAAAACCTTAGATCTCGAGGGGCGGTGAGCTGAAGTGCGGGATCGCAGAAGAAAATGTGAGTTATGGTGTGGAGCATTTGTTGTCATTGTTCTGAAGGCGGGCCGGGAGACAGAGCAGGCCACAGGAAAATCGATCTTTGCAATTTCCTGCCTCACGACGGCATGAATAACGGAGACCGCCAGAGGCGTTTGTGTGGCGCCATGGTCGAGCGGATGTGGAGGAATTGGTGCAGGACTTGACGCCTCAAGCTCCCGTTGAACTATTCGTGTCACGCTGTTCTGCATGGGTGGTGCGGCACCAAGATCGATGCAGGCAGATGTAACAGCCGTGTTTGGTAGCCGCGCATCAAACCAGACAGGTGGGGTGCCGTCCAAGTAAAATATTACGTTAGCGAGCATCGTGGTAGGGTCCCATCGGTGTGTCTGACTAACACGCTCGTACATACGGAGCCAGTAGTCAACGTCAAGCCTAGGTTGTGTGGAGATTGTACCGGGATCGCGGGGTGGGCATTGCCAGGTAGGCTGTAGCTGGAGCTACAGATGAAGACGCTGACGGGTTGCCGTCATTGGTAGCCATGGCCGGGGACTGAAAGGTGCAGCCGCGGCGAAGCTTCGTGGTAAAGACGGGGAACGTTCCACCTCCACAAAATATGATTGATTTGATTGGTTTGTGGGGTTTAACGTCCCAAAACCACCAAATGATTGTGAGAGACGCCATAGTGAAGGGCTCTGGAAATTTCGACCACCTGGGGTTCTTAAACGTGCATCCAAAGCTGAGTACACGGGCCTACAACATTTCCGCATCCATCGGAAATGCAGCCGCCAAAGCCGGGATTTGAACCCACGACCTGCGGGTCAGCAGCCGAGTACCTCAGCCACTAGACCTCCGGGGCGGGGCTCCACCAAATATGATACAGAAAAGAAGAGACGCTGTATCGACGAGGCTGGGGATTAGATGTATTGAAAACCAGCTGTAATGGCGTGCCCGCTTCACCAGCAATCGAGCGGAGACAACCCTTTGTCTTCCTCGTCAGGCCCACACGCACGTTGCCTCCTAGAATATCAATATATATGCATGTAGCAATATTAGGCATGAAATAATGAAACATATGGAAAATCGGTTATATACGTTGTATACTTATAGGTCTCAGAAAGGTGTTTGATTGAGTCCATCACATCTTATATATTCGAAAATTAGAAAAATAAGGTGTATGATATAATACACCCAAATTTCCAAGTAATTACTTAACAAACCATAACCACAATACCAGGGTTACCAAAGTATAAATTATAATACAGGTGTACCACAAGGCTCAATACTTGGACCTTTTTTGTTTATAGTTTTTATTAATGATTTGCGTCATGCCCGAAAATTTAGAAGACTTTTGCTCTTTTCTTAATAAAAAGTTCTTCAGGACGGTCCTGTTCTTCTCGAACCATTGTTTTAACTGCGCGTGGTTCATAAATGGAATGAACAAATTTTTGCAAGCATATTCTTTCACTCCCTCATGCATTGCTCCCAAGATCTTGCTTACGGACACCGTCTCGCCGGCTGAAGATTTACACATTAAGTTTTACAGGGATTGTCTTGTTCAAATATATTTGAGCAAAAAGCATTCGCTTTCTCGCAGTCATTTGTCTGCTGTATTGCTTCTAAGTCGTCAATGGCAGCGCTAATGCTTATTCTCCTAGTCAGCAGCTTCTTTGAGAGTGGCAATTAAGTGCTAACACTAACCCTGTCACATGCACGCTTACAAGAAACGCTGGTGAGAAGAGACTGTTTGACTGCGCTAGAGTCTCACCAATTGCGTTGAATTTAATGTCTCATATTGCAGTTATAGGCCGCGCGAACATGACCACGAACAAAGCACTGCATCATGCATGCTTCTTCATTCAGCGTGTTTTGCATAATGCCCAAAGGCGCTGCCTCGTAAACTCTAAACAGCTGAAACTTATTTGTTTTGCAAAACGTGTGAGCAGCTATACGATTTACGGAAAAAGATGGACGTTGCTTTCAGAGTCACAAAGCACCTTCTGATATCTGTGATGAAGCATTCCCCACACAGACCTAGATTAAGTGAGTGACTGATTGAGTGAGTGTAGAGTGCAGCTGGGTATATTTCTGACGGACAGTTGCTTAAACATCGTGCGTTTTGCCATCCATCAAGCTTCCAGTACAGTAACCTTCACCCAGGGGATTACGCATGTTCATTCCCAAGTTGATAGAAACTGTATTACGATATCAGCAAGGATCTGGTCATTTTGGTTGTGAATTAGCCCTTAAAGTAAGAGCACTTTTTCAATTTTGTTGACACCTTTATTAAGGTACCTTGCACAGATCGTTTGATTGCTTGATATGTGGGGTTTAATGTCCCAAAACAATCATATGATTATGAGAGATATCGTTGTGGAGGGCTCTGAAAATTTCGACTACCTGGGGTTCTTTAACGTGCACCCGAATCTGAGCCCATTGACCTACAGCATTTACGCCTACATTGGAAATGCAGCCGTCGCAGCCAGGATTCGATCCTGTGACCTGCGGGTTAGCAGCTGAGTACCTGAGCAACTGGACCACCGCGGTGGGGCACCTTGCACAGATCGTAAGCCGCTCGAACCAGCAACATCTGTCGTTTCATCAGCGACGGTAGAAAAGCAGTCTGCCAGATTCACTTTCGCGACTATGTTTTCATTAGTAATTGTCGCAGAGATTTCTATAACCTGGTTTTTTACACCTGAACAGGAATGCGAGACATTACTAAGGCTACTTTAAATTTTTATTTATTTTTGTGTCACCATAATCAGCACGCATACAAAGCAGCGCTCTAAAGCCTGGCCTGAAAAATGGGCTGTGTTCTGCGATTTTAGGGCATGCCTTCAGAGCTTGCAATTAGCTTTACGACAATCTGTGTATCAAAAACTAGTGAATGAAATAAGAGAAGTTCTTGACAAAGTTTTATCAAAAAGACATGACGTGGTGTTCACGAAGTAACCGGCATTGCCGGCATTGTCAGCGTTGTCGGCATAACCGGCATTTTCGGTAATGACCTTGCAGATGATACTACCCGATCCACCCACGCGGGTGCCCAAAGAACCCCTATACCCTTGTCGAGAACCGACGCAGCAAGGGGCCTTCACTCGTTTGCTAACACTGTCAGAAACTTGGCTGAGTGACCCCAGTGTCGGGAACCCCCACCTACATAAAGTGGACCCATCGAGAAAGCTTCAATTTTCATCAAACCTCTCCCGCCGGGATGCAGCTTTACTGCGCCAGCTGTGATTATGAGTAGCTTTCACAAAGGCGTACTTGTTTCGCGTAGGAATTGCGGGTAGCTCCCAATGTGGATCGTGCGACACTGATGAGACAATAGAACATATGGTGAGTTCGTTTGATCGTTTTGCGAGCGAACGCAACTTACTACGGGAAAGGTTGGAGACACAAGATAATATACCTTTGTCCGAAGAGAAGATTCTCAGTTCATGGCTCTACGCGTCGCAGGCAAGCAAAGCGACGCGAGCATTAACGACCAAGGTCACATGTATTCACACGTTTCCCTTCACTTCTCTCTTCTCTTTTAATCTCCTTACCCCATCTACCAGTGCAGGATAGCAAACCGGACGTGCGATTGCTTGACCTCCCTGTCTTTCATTTCTTTCCTTCCTACTCCTCCTCCTAAAGTTGCCTGTGTTTTTAGAGGAAGCTGTGCTTGAATCGATGGGACCACTGTCTCTATGCCCACAAAGGGCCACACTTTGCCGCCCGCAAAGGAGAACTGTTTCAACAATAGGCCTCAACTTTTTCCGGTGTCCTCTTATTTGACTTTTCCTGTCATGGTCCAGTTGATCATAAACACTTGTCACATAGCTTGAGAAGGTTTGAAGAAAATAATCGGCTACCAGCCGGTAGTGACTGTGGCGCTTAGTTGTTTCGCATGTATCGAATACTTGGAGGGCGTGCTTCCATTTTTGAAACGATGTGAATACAAGGGTGCCTGTGCGCGCATGTTCACCCTTTCAAACCTCACTTCTTCTGAAAAGGACATAGTTTCGGCAAAATCCACGCTCTTGAAGCGCTCATAGCTGCGGCTAAGTATTTTTGCTTCGACTCAAGGTCAATAAGCGCAGACAATAGAAGTGACTATATTACCTCACCTAGAAAAGACCGTATTTCAAAAGCACCTTAATAGGCGCTGACGTGAGAAATTTCATTCAATTTTATTTACCAGCAAAACAATCAGCAGTGACCCCTGGCCAAAAATCTGTCGCAGCAGCTTCACAAAGACTCAGGGTCCCTTACATGGCTATAGCACATCCACGACACCTGTCCCCAAGTGTTTTTCATAGCATTCTCGTTTAAAGCATCATACCTACAAATTAGCATACATCACATATACACATAAATTGCAACAATGAACTTTGTACAAGAATCCAGGGTCGTGAGTTATCATAAAGATGAAAAGCAGTCACGAAGATGTTTTTTTAATGCGGTTATGTGTTTATACCAGTTGAGTATGGTTGGTATAATCTGAGTTAGTGATTGCAAGCTGCCGTTGTTCTGGGACCAAAATACCTTCCATACTTCAGGGTCTTCATGTGTGTTCCGTGTTGTGCAGTTGTAGCTTGGGGATGGACGCAAAGTAATGTCAAACATTTTTAAAAGAGATATTCGTTTTTTCTAAAATATAAGTGACTCAACTGTTCTAAGCAATAAGAGCTACAGTACAACAAATTTATTTATATATATATATATATATATATATATACCAAAAACAAAAGTGATGCTGGGTCCGGGAAAGATTATTCGTATAGAGAAGAAGACGCACGCACGAAGTGATTTTACTGACGTTTCGGCCGTGGGTCCGGCCTTCATCAGAATCTGATGAAGGCGGGACCCACGGCCGAAACGTCAACAAAATCACTTTGTACGTGCGCCTTCTTCCCTTTACGAATATATATATATATATATATATATATATATATATATATATATATATATATATATATATATATATCAAGCGAGTGTCTTCTGTGAATCCAGTGATAAATAGAAATCGGCTTGAGCGGACAAACGTACGAAAACTTTTATTACTCCTACGCTTCGGCCGGGGTCTGGTCTTCGTGAGGGAATCCTGATGAAGGCCGGTCCCCGGCCGAAACGTCGGAGTAATAAAAGTTTTCGTACGTTTGTCCGCTCAAGCCGATTTCTATATATATACATATATATATATATATATGTATATATATATATACATATATATATATATAATATATATATATATATATATATATATGTATATATATAGAAATCGGCTTGAGCGGACAAACGTACGAAAACTTTTATTTATATAATGTAGGGAACTATGCGAACGACGACGAAGCAGCATGAAACGGCAAGCCACAGCGTTGGTGCACGCGCGACCCGAGCTTGTGTTTGTTTTGTATTTTCGGCCTGTTGGCGTTCCTCGCTCTTCTGGCGTTCCTCGGCCTTCCAGTAGGTCTGTACGTAAATAAACTGCGTGACATCTGGTGGAGGTGTGTGGACTCCCGTACAAACCTGGAATTTCGCTCCCGTAAGCTTCCCCCTCTACGTGACACGAACATGGCCACCGAGACGCCTCTCCAGGTGGGACCTTTGACCGTCCATGTCACGTGCGGTGCCGTGTATCCTCAACGAGACCCTCCTATCTCCACGGGCTCCACTTAGTCGGACGTCGAAGATTGGTTGGCGAGGTACGACAAAGTCGGCGCAAGTAACAAATGGGACGACCCAAGTAAGCTGGGCTACGTCACATTCTACCTTGCGGACACCGCGCAACTGTGGTTTAATAACCACGCAGCTGACATTACTACGTGGTCTGCAATCAAGACGGCTATTACGGACATCTTTGGACGACCTGCGGCACGCAAGCTTCAAGCCGAGCACCGTTTACGTCACCGTGCGCAGCAACCAGGCGAGACCTACACGGGCTACATTGAAGATGTGTTGCATCTGTGCAACCGCATCAACTCTACCATGCCTGAGGAAGAAAAAATCAGGCACATATTGAAAGGCATTGACGACGGCGCCTTTCAGATGTTGCTCTTGAGAAATCCCCCCACAATTGCTGTCCTCGTTTCCCTCTGTCAAAGCTTCGATGAATTGCGTAGGCAGCGCGCAATTGCTCGTCAAGCCCTCACGCCGCCAGACACGTCCACAAGCTTGCACCAAGCTGCCCATCCTACCGATCAGCAGCCGCTGCTTTCGACAATCAAGGACTTCGTCAGCGAAGAGGTAGCGCGCCAGCTGTCACTGCTGCCACTGACACATGAGCCCACGCAAGCTTTGGCACCGGACCTCCAACACGTCATTCGAACCCAAGTCGCTGAAGCCCTTCCGCCGGTGCATCAGCAACCACCAGTCACAACGCCTCTCACGTACGCCGCCGTCGCTGCTCGGCCTACGCAACAGCGTATGCCATATACTCCACCTGCTACGCCACCCTATGTCATGCCTACAACCCCAATTGCGGCGCCGTATCCCTGCGCGAGATCTCCAGCTCCATTTTACCGTCGCTCAGACGCTTGGAGGATGCCGGATAATAGGCCCACCTGTTTCGCCTGTGGTATCTCTGGACACGTCGCCCGCTACTGTCACCGAGATCCCCCTCCAGTCGACACCGTGGGCAGGCCAATGGCGTCTTCGTCTAGGACACCATCAAGGTACACCACTGACGGTCCTCGACCCTACGCAAACCATCGGTTACCATCACCACAACGACGCTCCCTGTCACCTGTGCTTCGCCTACCTGCTACGGAAGAGGGAAACTGATCCCTGCAGCTCCGGAGGCAACAGCTGCGTACCATTCGAACTGCTTAAGGCCTCCATCGTTCTCTCCGCAAAACGTTATTGACGTCAATGTTGAGGGGACCGCCGCACTAGCGCTTATCGACACAGGTGCCGCCATTTCCATAATCTGTGAGACCTTATGCCGCAAGTTGAAAAAGGTGACGACGCCTCTTTCGGGCCTGATGCTCCACACGGCCAACTCGCAGTGCATAGAACCCACAGCTGTGTGCACTGCACGTGTCATTATCCACGGTGAACTTTATGCCATTGAATTTTTTGTGCTGGCATCCTGCTCCCACGAAGTCATTTTGGATGGAACTTTCTTTCGCGTTATCGGGCCATCATAGATTGCTCACGTGCAGAATTTGCCCTTACACCGCTGCCAACCTCTTGTTTGGTGGATTCTCTTTCTGAAGCTTACAAACTTGTCGTTGTTGCAGACACGGAAATAGCACCGAAAACATCCACCCTTGTAGCCCTGACCTGTACGGCCGCTCCTGCCGGAACTGTTTTGTTTACTCCGTCTGACGTATTTACCCGCCGCCGTAGCCTAAACCTGCCCTTTGCCGTACTCACCGTGAAATCCGGTGCTACCGCCATGCTCGTCGCGAACTCGCTATCGTCGCCAGTTACCTTACTTCGCAGAGAATGTTTGGGTAACATACAACACGTTGATCTCTTGCGTCCTCTAGACTTCGCCGAACACGCACCTCACCTCCAGCTCAATGCTATGACGCCACCTGTGGCCACACTGCCCGCGCCAGACTCATTCCAGCCCTCTGTTGCCGCTGAGCTATCGCCGACACAAAGAAGCGAACTCTTGTCCCTTCTTGTAGAGTTCCGTTCTGCCTTCGATTGCGCTCAACCATCTTTGCGTCGCACAGCGAACATCACGCACCACATTGACACCGGTACCCTTGCTCCCTTACGCCAACGACCATATCGAGTTTCAGTGGAAGAGCGCCGTATTATCAACGAACAAGTCGACGATATGCTCAAGCGTGGTGTCATCCAGCCATCGCAGAGCCCTTGGTCGTCCCCTGTTGTACTTGTGCGCAAAAAGAATGGGTATATCCGATTCTGTGTCGACTACCGCCGGCTCAATAAGATAACTCGGAAGGATGTGTACCCGTTGCCACGCATCGACGACGCTCTCTATTG
Organism: Rhipicephalus annulatus; assembly: GCA_013436015.1. Lineage (NCBI taxonomy): Eukaryota > Metazoa > Arthropoda > Arachnida > Ixodida > Ixodidae > Rhipicephalus > Rhipicephalus annulatus. The sequence continues at coordinate 295,123 of WOVY01002853.1, read as the reverse complement.
CTTGCAAGAGGCAGAATATTTCTCCTCTTTAGATTTACGCTCAGGATATTGGCGAGTTCCAATGGCTGATCCTGACCGACCGAAGACTGCATTTGTAACACCTGATGGGCTGTATGAGTTTAACATCATGCCGTTTGGACTCTGCAACGCCCCAGCTACCTTCGAACGGATGATGCACACCAGCCTTCGCGGCTACAAGTGGAACATGTGCCTTTGCTACCTAGACGATATCGTCGTTTTTTCTCGCGACTTTTCGACTCACCTTGTTCGTCTTCGTGCTATTCTCACGTGTCTCACCTCTGCTGGCCTTCAACTTAACATCAAGAAGTGCCATTTTGCCGCACGTCAGCTCACTATACTGGGTCACGTCGTCTGCAAAGAGGGTGTTCTCCCGGATCCGGCGAAACTCCGCGCCGTGGCCGACTATACGAAGCCCAATTCCATCAAGACGCTTCGAAGTTTTATCGGGCTGTGTTCATACTTTTGTCGATTTGTGCGCAACTTCTCTTCCATTATTCCGCCTCTTACCAACCTGTTGACAACTTCCAAAGACATTTCTGCTTGGTCAAAAGAGTGTGACGAATCCTTCACTGCGCTTCGGCGGTTATCATTATCACCTCCAATACTACGTCATTTTGACCCTGATGCGCCTACGGAGGTCCACACCGACGCCAATGGTGTCGGTCTTGGTGCTGTATTGGCTCAACAAAAACTAGGGTACCAAGAATACGTGGTCGCATACGCGAGTCGAACCCTCAAGAAAGCTGAGTGTATTTATTCCGTCACGGAGAAAGAGTGCTTCGCAATTGTCTTGGCTTTGACGAAGTTCCGCCCATACCTTTATGGCCGCCCTTTCGAAGTCGTCACGGACCACCACGCTCTATGCTGACTATCATCGCTCAAAGACCCGTCGGGGCGCCTTGGCCGTTGGGCGCTTCGCCTACAGGAATACGACATTCGTGTTCTATACCGATGCGGCCGCAAGCACTCCGACGCTGATGCGCTATCCCGCTCGCCGCTACCGGCTGACCCAGCCTCCTTGTCACTTTCTTCAGCTGTCATAACACCAATCGACTTCACAGACATGGCATCGGAACAACGCAAAGATGTGTGGATTTCCCAACTCCTCGCCTTTCTGACTGATCCGTTAGCTAATTTGGTCTCAAAAACTATCCGCTGTCAAGCCACACATTTCGCTATTCAAGACGACCTACTCTATTAGCGGAATTACACGTCGGAAGGTTGGAAGTGGCTGTTAGTGATACTCAACCACATGCGCTCGGAAATCTGTACTGCTTTCCACAACGACCCGCAAAGCGCTCACGCTGGCGCTCTCAAAACTTACAACCGTCTACGTCAGCGGTACTACTGGCGCGGCATGTACACATTTGTCCGCAAGTACGTGCGTGCTTGTACTGCATGCCAGAGACGTAAAGTCCCACCTCAACGCCCTGCTGGTACACTTGAGCCTCTGCCTTGTCCAGCACGTCCGTTTGACTGCGTCGGTATCGACTTATATGGACCACTTCCCGCGTCGTCTTCTGGAAATATGTGGATAATTGTGTGCGTGGACCACCTCACGCGTTACGCGGAGACGGCAGCACTACCCGCAGCAACCGCGAGGGAGGTTGCGTTTTTCATCTTGCGCAACTTTGTTCTTCGCCATGGTGCTCCCCACGAACTTTTGAGCGACCGGGGGCGTGTTTTCTTGTCTGACGCCATTCAAGCGTTGCTCGCTCAGTGCAACATGGTTCATAGCATGACGACAGCATATCACCCGCAGACGAATGGTTTCACAGGATGTACACAGCTTCAGACCAGACTAATTGGGACACTGTCCTTCCATTCGTCACGTATGCCTATAACATCACTATCACAGTAAAAATTTTTGCACCCAAAAGGGTGTAAAAAGGGTGCTTTTACGAGAAAGCACCCTTTGTAACACCCTTTAACACCCATAAATGGTCGATTGAAAAAAAGCACCCTTTTGTTTGGGTGCTTGCCTCGATAGCACCCTAAAATAGGCTCTAAGGGTGCTTTTGTGCCTGAGAAGGGTGTAGGTGCCGATTCATCGGATGGAATATGCAGTATAAGAAAAACACATAATTATAATATTTGGGATTTTACGTCTCGAAAACCTCGATATGATTATGAGGGTCGTCGTAGTGGAAAGCTGCAGATTTTCACCATTTGGTGTTCTTTAATGAGCGCTCATATCGCACAGTGCAAAGGCTTCCACATTTTCGCCTCCGCCTTAATTCAACTGCCACGGCCGGCATCGAACCCGCGACCTTCGGATTGGCGGCTGAACAGCGCAGCTACTGCACGAATATGTGGACCTTGCGTTAAATGACGGCCTAATTGACTTAGAATGTGTGAAGGTGCTCTCCGAATACAGCAGAATGTCAGCAGAAGCAAATCGCGTTTCATCTATAATGGCAATTAACTGCAATACATGTTACGAAAGCTTTCCTTAGCGTTGGTTATAAGCTACATGTTTGCTGTGGATTATATACAGGAACATAATGTTCGCCCGAGTATGGGTGTGTGCGCGTGAGCCTGCGCATGTGTTCGCGTGTAAGCGCGATTGTGTGTACACCCGTGCATGTGTGCGTGCGCGTGTATGTGCGAGTCCGTGCTTGTGTTAGCGTGCCTGTGCACATGTGTACGCCCATGCATGCGTGCGTTTACGGTCGCGTGTGTGTGTTGCCGTATGTGTGTACACGTGTATGTGTGTGCGCCTGTGAATAAGTATGCGTGTGTATCAGCCCGTGCGCCCTCAAATTTTGTGTGTGTGTGCGGGGGGGGGCACTGCTTCTTAGTGTTTAATGTGCCACACCTGTTCAGACTGGGAGTCTATATGGGAGGTGGCTTAAGAAATGGCGGTGGTCAACGCACTGTACACGGACTATTCAGTACATGGAAAACAGCTGCACACTTTCCTACCAAATCATTGCTTACGAACTTGCTGTGGTAGCTGATTAGGTCCGCTGAGGCGCTTCTACGCTCGAAAACGTGGGTTATGACCAATTCACACGGAAAGCCGTCACTGCACTTATGCACAACCATCGTTTATATTAACAACGTTTAACAAGAACGTGCCCTGCCTTTGCTACAGGTGCTTAGCTAGCTCATCGGGCAACCATATGGAATTATGTGCTGATCATGTGGTCAGCAAAAAGTTTGTTATAACAACCTCGGCACGTTTCATGGTGCGTGACAAGCCTTGTAATAAACATCCGCGACTGTGGATTAATTTGTTCCAGCTTCGACTACGCATTCAGTGTTTGCGGCACCATACGCGGAGTAGCCATACACAGACAATGCGAAAAGGAATTCCTCTGGAAAAAGGTGTGGCGATGCTCTCCCGCTAATGCCACCGAGGACGAAATAATTATTGTTTCTGGCCATTCCATTGTGCACTTCGTTTGCCGCAAGTTTTGCTTCACTATTTTTCGCCCACTGCAATCGCATTCCGTCAAAATACTCAAAGAAACCGAGGCTGGTAAAGAATCTGCGTCGCTGTGCGACTGGCTGGGAGGAGAGTTGCCGTTTACAAGGAGTCATTCCGCGCCAAACGGCCGTCCGCCGTATGCGCCATAGCGTTTGCCTTTCGGCGCCGCCTTGGCGGGTTTCCCGCTCCTACCCCCCCACCCCACCCCCCGCTCATCCCGACAAGCGTTGCTCCCACAACGGCGGCGTAGATAAGCGAAGAGTTGCGTCACCGAACACCTGCGTGGACAACTGCGGAGGAGGAAGGAGGAGGCACTGGCGCCGCCACGCCGCCGCCAGTGCCTTCTCCTTCTCTCTCTCAACGTTGCTCCCTCTGTCTCATCGTCTTTCAAATGCATTGCGTTGGTCTGAGGTCTTGGTCGCTGTGTGTATTCTAGCGAACAGGCGCATATTCAATGGTGGTCACGCATGACACCGTGTTCGAAGTGACGCTCGGATTAAGGAATATTCATGGAGTGGCGGACACGGACAACGTGGGCCTGTTAACGGTGAGTGTACTGTTTTCGTAGGTAGTAATCATACAGCGCTTGCTGGGCGCCTGCAGCAGCTCTGCCGAAGTAGGCTGCCAGCCATTTACAACAGCATGCGTTCGCGGGCCTGTTGCAGATGCCCAATTAAACGTGTGACTTAACGAGTTCACACTGCTATGCGCGATGTTGTGTAAGTGCCTGCATCACTCATACAGTGAGTGATGTGATCACTTAACAAGGGCGGGATAAGTTGCTGATCGCACATTGTCTCTACACTGCACAAAGTGATTGATATTGTTTTAAGATGTGCTTTGGGCTACATCGTAATAACAGTTCTATTAATACTCAAATGTGCAACGTGCTTCTGTAGGTGTAAGCGTAAAAAAAGAAAGAAAAAGCAAAAATTATGTACAGAGGCGCACTGTACGAAATGGCTTTTTTTTGCTTAAAGACGGTATAGTTGGAGGTGCTGGTGTGCCGCGATGCTCCCAGCACGTGCGCCTGGGTCTTTTAAGCTATTTAGGACAAGTGTCACCAGCAACAGGGAAAGATCTAGCAGACTTCCAAAGGCGCGTTGTTGTGGCCATCGCCGTGCGTTGTTTTCCCTCGTTTATGTTTGCTGTTTTCGTGCTTCACTTTCATCTGCGATAATGTTCGGCGTTATAAGAGAATCGAGAGAGTATACGTGACTGTTGGAGCTATGTGCGGTTGCTCTAGCATAAGCCATGGCTGCTGCAACGTAGTCGGCGTTCGCGCGCGTTGCCGCGTTCGAGCGCTCTTACTTGCGTGATTGTGTTTAACTGAGTATTTAGGCACGGGTTACGTTTGTAAATCCCGTACTCAATAATCGCTAATAGCCTGCCCCTGATTGCCATCAGAGGATGGGCTTGGTTGTCGAAATATGCCAGACGCTTTTTCTGAAAGCAAGCTTTGAAATTTTTTTTAAAGAAGTACTTTAATACGTGCAAGGCAGTGCCTATTGCAGGCCCGCAACTCTTTAAAAACTGGACGAGCTATCACATCTTTTATCAAATCACAATGAATTAAGATGATTGAATTATAGATGACGAATTTCTGTGCTAGATTAGGTGCACAAAACACATGTTCGCAGCCCTACGTCTAGAAAGCAGGCAAATAGGAAGCACAGCGTCAAATTTGGATTAGATTCCATTGACGGAGCGTCTTGTGAGGGTAGAAAGAACGAGAAAATTGTTCATTTTTGATGCCCTTATAGAGGCAGTCAGAATCGCACTGATTGGTGACTTGTAATAATTCCTCAGATTGTTAGAGGCGTGATTAAAGTCAGTAAATCTTTTACTTTTTTTTGCAGACCTCTTCGCTAGTGCCACGCCCAAGATCATTTGTTCTCATGTAAAAGAGAAAGCAGAGATGTCTTCACTGTTTGTACATGAAGAGTTGAGTTTCTTGTGCATTTTGATTAATGTTACATGTTCTGAGCGTTGTACTTTAGGAATTGTTTTTCACACTGGCTCACTACCCTATAAGGAATTTGATTCTTGGGTGAGTTCAGGCTTTCGTAAGTGCCATTTTCGAGCTGTAGTCTTACACTTCACCTCATTTCGGGAATTTGCTGTATGCTGGAAAACTCTTATCTTTATCATACGAAATTATTAGAATGTATGGATTGTATGCTTCGAGTTCAATGTAATGTCAATTACACGCCATTTCGAAGGATACACACTACACATTCTTTATAGATGGTGCTGCCAGAACAGCACGAACATCCTTCTAAGAGAAGTCATATTTGCTCTTATTACAGGATGAGAGGGTGCCGCTGACGTCCTGCGTAGTCTACCCCCGGCCCCAGTCTAGAGCAAGCCTACTTCCTGAACCTCCACATGGATAACCGAAAAATCTTCCGTGTCAGTAATGACGAAGAAGGAGTGACAGCACTGATGAGTTGATTTTTTTTTATTTTCAACATTGTCTACGGCCGCAATGCCTTTAACAACCACCGTGATTGAGCGGATTTTTCTCGGCGTGAGTTTGGAGTTTATCAAAGAAGTTGTTCAGGCAGTACGACGCTGAAAATTTTAGTGTCACAATGCCTGAACAACTTTTTCTAGTGTGGTCATGGTAGATGAACAAACATTGTTATTTGTGTAAGTTATTTTGCTTAAATATAGCTGGACCATTCCATGCCAAACGTCCCAGCCACTTTGGCGACCATCTGAATTGTATTTGAAAAAAAAGTGCTGACTTACTGCGTTGAAAACAGTGAACTGCTAGAATATTTCAGCGAGAAAAAAAGTTTTGTTCATGTGGCTGGCTTATAACTTCCTTGTATAATGCTGTCTGTGTGCTGTTTGTGGAAAATTTCGTTTTAAAACTACCGCTTATGTTTTCTAAAGCAAATTCGGTCTACCTGTTGTGTAAATGTGCTTCTGTAAGGTATTTGAAGCTCAATAGTAATAGTGCAATTTTTTAGCCACATTCGCTTCCAAGAATAAAGCCAAAATGTGTTATGTTTGCATTTTTTATTGCAATATTTCACTTTGTATGAATATCTGAGCAGTGAATATTTACTCCACAGAAGGTATATTTTGAGGAAAAAAATATCTTTAGAGCTCTCAAGCTGCTGAAATATACGAGAAAATATCACGAATTTCACAAAATTGTGATTTTTGTCCGTATTGAGATGCAATTTGCTCCATGTTGTGATACAATGAAAACTCATCATTATACCTAAATTGTAAGAAAATGAAATTCTTTCTGTAATAAAAATCTTATCGCAAAAAGGACAGGAAAGAGCGCTGTCAACTGAATTTTATTGAAGGTGCTACGAGCGTTTTTATACTGAGCACAAGACCAGGGCTCATCTGCAACAACACATGTGTGACCATGACAAAATAATTTTAACCGAGAAAAGAATACTCTTTTTCGGAAAAGATAAGTGAAGGTGTACTGATGCATTGATCCTTGGCCTTCCTGATAAAGAGTTCTAAAATCTCTCATTTTTCTGCTTGCTTTTTTTTCAAAAACCGTGTTTTATGAAAGCTCGGACTACACTTACATTCTTTACGGTGTCCGGCCATGAGACTACTATAGCTCTTTTAACATTTAAAGCATGCTGTCTTGCTTGATCATTGAAGCATTGCCCAGTTTGTCCTGTTTACTTTTCCACATGTTAGCGGTATCTTATACACATTAGATTGGCATTCAGTAAACCTATTCTAGTGTCCAATGGTGCAAGATTGACTATTCCTGTTGCTGTAAGTACATGCACTTTTGAAAGCTTGCAGGGGGTGGAAAACAACAATGTCATATCTGCTGGCTCTTTTCCTAAAATTGTGAGACACCTTATGTACGTAATACCGTGTGACATGCAAAGGTGATTGGTCATTCTCTTTTTCTTTTGGTCCTGCTTCCTTTAACTTTACTTTCTGCAGGAGGGTTTCACAAACAAGTGTGATGATGCTGTTGGGGTATTGGCTGGTGCTATCAGCCCAGGAGTGCTAAGAATGTTCTGCCTTTTGATAGTGGGCTTTCAAAATTAGTAGAAAGAGGAATTGATACCACATGTACTCAGGCCACCCTTCAGAAGTCATGTTAGCACAAGGGTGAGGTCAGGTTTAAAAACCAGATTAAAAAACTAAATGATGCTGGGTATCCCAACAGAATCATCACACCCGTTTGCAAAACCCTCCTGCAGAAAGTAAAGTTAGACAGGACCAACAAAAAACAATGACCAAAACCTTTGCATGTTATACCACATCATGTGTCTCACAATTTAAAAAATAGCCAGCAGATATGATATTAGCGTGTTGTTTTCCACCCCTTGCAAGCTTTCAAAAGTGTGTGTACTAAACAGCAACACGAATAGTCAATCTTGCCCCATTCTTCACGAGAATAGGTTTACTTAATGCCAATTTAATGTTTGTAGAAGTATTTTTTATCAGATAAACCAATGATCAGTGCATCACTACACGTTCACTTATCCTTTCCGAGAGGGAGTATTCTTTTCACGGTTAAAGATTATTTTGTAGTGCTCACACGTGTCGTCGCGCATGAACAAGGTTCTTGTACTCCGTATAAAAGCGCTCGTAGCACATTCATTAAATTCAGTTGACAGTCGGTGCTCTTTCCTGTCCTTTCTGTCTCTTCCGAAAGTTGTCGTGCTGTGACTAGCACACAACCACGATGAACCAACTCTCCCAAATTAAGCTCTTGTTACGTAACACGTAGACCGAGTTTCGTATGAAAAGAAGGAGCGGTGCTTTTAAAATAAAATTTTTCACATACAATACCTAGACGGCATTCCAGGAAGTTCAGAAGGCAGCCACGTGACCAAATATTTTTCCTCTCCTAAATATTCCAGAAGTTCACTATTTTCAATGCAGCACGAGTTTTTCGAATACATTTGAGATGGTTGCCAAAATGGCTGGGTCATTTGGCATAAAGTGACCCAGCTGTGTCATTAGCCATAATAATGCATTACCTCTTTTGTTTTTTGTGTGTTTTGACTCAGTTTTGTGTTCGTTTTTAGCTTATTGTGTTTCTGATCATTGTATTGGTTTCTTAAGTATTCGCTAAAGTTATATGTGCAAAAACCCGTATATGTTTGCATGTACATCATTTCTCATAACCAATTGTTATACATCCAGGAATACAAAGCTTAATCCACTGTGATTATATACATTTGAAAACACTATCCATATATATTTTTGTGTGCATCACTTCTTGGGAACGATTGTGTACATGAAGGCGTATATAGTGAAATCATGGTGATTGTATATATTTGAAAAAAGCATAAGTATATATATGCTTGTATTTCATTCCTATTAACCGATTGTGTACATGAAGGAGTATTAAACTGGAAACCACTGGGATTGTAGATACTTGAAAGAATTATAGGGATATATTAGCGTATATTTCATTTGTAGTCTCTATGTACATGAAGCAGTATACTAAACCGAAACCAGTGTAATTGTATGTTGCAAAGAATTGTCAATGAAGTGAAACTGAATAAATATAATAAACATTTGAGGTGTTGCATGTGTAGTGTACGTATACGTGAACGTATATCTGGTGAAAAAGTTGTGTGGCAGAAGAAAAGTTTGTTTTATTTGCCTATTAAATAAACGCAATATGCAAGGCCAGCAAGGCTTCATTTTCTGTAACGCGCATTATTCATATACTGTGAAGCATAAATAGATCCAGCACAAGTTCATACACGATGGCACGCGTTTATATTTTTGCCCAGACGCTATGAATGGAGCTCGACAGGTGGCGCACCATTGATAATAAGGACCACTTTCTTCAAGTAGTGTGTAATCAGTGCATGCTGATATCTATTAGTGCAGTCTAAAAGAATACTGGCACCCCTACCATGGGCGCTCAACACCCTTGTGCACCCTTCTCGCACCCTCCTCAGAGGGTGCTAAAAAAGTGATGGACATCGAAGGCACCCTTCCTTAAGGGTGTTTTTTTAACACCCTACAGTTTTTTTACATGTACACACTATTCTAAGGGTGCATGAAAAAGCAGCCTTTTTGGAAGGTGCTGAATTAACACCCTTAGGGTGTCGTCCACGGGACAAGCTCATATACACCCTTCTGGGTGTAAAAATTTTTACTGTGTACGCACGCGACAACAGGGTTCTCCTCTTCCTTTCTGTTGTACGGACGCGAACCATCGCGCACGCTGGACACTATCCTCCCATACACGCCCGACTCCTCTGAGTACACTGCAATTTCTGATGTTGCCAGGTACGCAGAAGATTGCAGACGATTGGCCCGTTCTCTGACACCCGAGGACCAAGGCGCCAGAAGCTACGGCTTGACACCGACCGACATCTCTCTACTTTCACGACCTGTGCTCTCGTTTGGCTCTGGATTCCACCGAGCACTCCTGGCCTTTCGTCGAAATTACTGGCACGATACCACGGGCTCTAGTGCATTCGCGCCCGTACGTCACCCGTCAATTATGAGATTGAGCCTTTGACACAGTCTCATGACTTACACCGTCGTGGCCGAGATATTGTGCATGTAAGTCGCCTGAAGCCGTATTACGACCCCGCTATAGTGACTACGCCTTAAGTCGCCAGGTTGGCTACGCTATTCACCGGGGGCCATTGTATGGAACTATGCGAACGACGACGAAGCAGCATGAAACGGCAAGCCACAGCGTTGGTGCACGTGCGACCCGAGCTTGCGTTTGTTTTGTATTTTCGGCCTGTTTGCGTTCCTCGCTCTTCTGGCGTTCCTCGGCCTTCCAGTAGGTCTGTACGTAAATAAACTGCGTGACAATATATATATATATATATATATATATATACTTATATATATATATAGACTTACTGGTCAGGGCGAAAACACACAAATCCGACCACCATCAGGGCTGTAGACCGTGCGGGAAAACCTCGCTGCAGGGTGTGCACACACATGGTGACCACAGATACGGCCGAAGCCTCCTGTTCAGACTATGTGTACAAAATTAAAGACGACCTTAACTGTGACTCAGCCAATGTGGTATACAAAATTCGCTGTGAGGTGTGCAAACAGGAATATATTGGACACACGGAAACCGCGTTCCGTTTGCGTTTCAACAACCACAGGGCACACGTAAAGGGCCTCCCCAATTTGCCGTTCTCCAAACATATCAATCTTCCTGGTCACTCTTTCGAACGCGTAAGTGTCGTACTCCTACAATCCGGCTTCCAGAACACACGGGAGCGCGAACAGCGGGAGTCATACTTTATAAAGAAATTCAGATCACTTACCCACGGAATCAACGAGAGCCCTGGGCGACTGACGTGTCTCCGCGACGTTTCGTGAAACACAGAAATTGAATTACTCAATTAATTTATTTATACATACGTGAAGTGGCACACGCAAGTTGGTCAATATAGCGAACTAAACGAATTCGATGCTACGTGAACCAAACGGATTGTGTTAGTATTATTAGACTTTATTTTCATTTCTGAGTACTTTTTTAGTATTATTTATTTTTGTATATTTTCATCCTTTACAAGAATACCCATTTATTTATTTTCAGTATGACTGGTTGTACATTTTTCTGCAAGAGTGGGCAGGTGGAGGGAGGGGGAGAGGGCACATTAGCTTTCCAACGTGGCCATTATATTCCGAAACCTGGAGCGGGTCGTATGCTTCTTGTGTGTGTGTGTGTGTGTGGCCCGATGCCACGGGCCAGCCGCCGAACCACGTGAACTTAAACTCGATCCATGTGTGGGATGCGAGTAAGCGGCAACATGTTTCACATTTTTCCGTTTTTCTTGGTCGCCTCTGCTGGCGGCGCGTCTTACCTATACCCAGTAACAATGCCAGAATTACCCGCTCGTTTCCGGCGGCTCTCCGTCGCTCCTTTCTAGTTCCTCTCCTTCTTCTGCTTCTTGTTGTCTGTTGCTACCTCGTTCGCCCGCTTGTCTTTTTCTCTCTCTCTCTCCTTTTTGGAGGGTCTTTAAACTGTGAGGGTGACCCTCTGCTACGGGAACTTGTATCATTTCACTTACATCCTCCGAAGAAGGCTGGTCCACCAGCCGAAACTGTTAGGATTAAATAAATATTTTATTGTTTTGTTTCCTATACTGCACTATTCTCGAAGTTTATAACTTTTATTACGGTAGCCGGAAGAAACTCTGATCATCTATTTCATCTATATATATATATATATATATATATTGTCACGCATCAAGAGCCGTGAAGACAAGACAGGAACAGCGGGGCAGAAAGACACGAGCGTGTATCTTTAAACGAAGCGCTAACACACACTTCTTCTTTGTTCTCTTTTCCCTTTTCGGCTCGCTAGGGCTTGCCGGCTCACAACTCTAGGTGGCATTATTCCCCCTCCCATTAGAGCATCGACTCGATGCTCATACACAATGTGACAGCAGGGCCCATGAGGGAATAAAAAGAAAGGGAGAAACAATACTTATAGTGCACAGGGCATAAGCACGTGCAAAAAAAAAGAAAAATAACTGTGGTTGGTCATAAGAAAAAAACATTATTACAGTTCAAAGTTCGTTCGAGACCCTACGGACAACAAACAAGAAATGTTTGCTGCCCTGGCGCAATAAGGCGAGTATTACTGCGTAAAATAAGGTTTTAAGCGGATGACATGCACAATCTCTGTTCGTAGTGAGTGACGCTGGGTCGTTGCCGAGCCTCCGTCTGGAATGACTTCGTAGTTGACCTCGTTCAACCGCCGTAATACTTTGTATGGTCCGAAGTACTTGCTCAGGAGTTTCTCGCTGACACCTCGCCGTCTAACAGGAGTCCAAACCCACACTTGGTCGCCAGGTTATAGGTAACTGGTCGATGGTGGATGTTGTACCTTCGGGAGTCTTTACATTGCTGCGATCTTATGTGCACGCGGGCTAGTTGACGTGCTTCCTCTGCTCGCTGAATGTAATCCTCGACATCAGGAGTTAGCAGCTCGTGCTGGTCGATGTCACAAGGAATCATGGCGTCTAGCATGGTTTGCACGTCTCGACCGTAAACGAGGCAGAAGGGTGCGAACCTTGTCGTTTCCTGGGTTGCGGTGTTATACGCAAACGTTACGTAAGGCAGGATATCGTCCCACGTTTTATGCTGCACATCCACGTACATAGACAATCATGTCGGCCAGTGTTCTGTTTAGCCTTTCTGTCAAGCCGTTACTCTGGGGGTGGTATGCGGTTGTCTTGCGGTGGTTCGTGTAACTGAGTTTGAAGATATCGTCCAACAGTTTTGCCGTAAACGCTGTCCCTCGGTCAGTGATGATGACTGACGGGGCGCCGTGACGAAGCACTATGTGGTGCACGAAAAACTGGGCGACTTCAGATGCTGTACCACGTGGCAGTGGCTTCGTTTCAGCGTAACGCGTCAAATAATCAGTTGCGATGATGATCCACTTGTTTCCAGAGTGAGACAAAAGAAACGGTCCAAGAAGGTTCATTCCAACTTGGTCAAACGGCGTACGCGGTGGGTCGATGGGCTGTAGGAGGCCTGCAGGCTTTACAGGTGGTGACTTGCGACGCTGACATTCGCGGCATCCTTTCACGTAGCGTTTCACACAATCTGCAAGTTTTGGCCAGAAATATAGCTGTCGTATCCGGTCGAGCGTCCGTGAGTACCCCAGATGGCCGAATGTCGGCTCATCGTGGCAGGCTAATAGGATATCATCACGAAGGTCTTGAGGAACGACTAGAAGATAAGATCTGCTGCCGGTACCGGTGTTTTTCTTGAATAATATGCCGTGTCGTAAGCAAAATGACCGCCATGTACGGGAAAGTTGTCGAGGAACCAACACGATGCTGCCTTCTAAATGGTTGATGATGGGCCTTAACTCGGGGTTCACTCGTTGCTTACTGAGGAGGTCCCCCCACTGAGAGTCCCCAGGAAGGCACTGTCGTCTTCTACAGCTGTATGGTCGGATTCTAGAAGTGCTCGTGATAGCGTGTCGGCGTCTTCATGCTTTCTACCCGACTTGTATACGATGGTGACATCAAACTCCTGAACTCGCCGACTCCATCGTGCTAATTGCCCAGAGGGGTCTCGGAGGTTAGCCAACCAACATAAAGCGTGGTGATCAGTCACAACTTTAAATGGGCGCCCATAGAGATAAGGCCTGAACTGTGTAATCGCCAATATTACCGCGAGACATTCCTTCTCTGACGTTGAATAGTTCGTTTCGGCACGTGATAAAGTGCGGCTCGCATAGGCGATCGCACGTTCGGTCCCATCTTGTGTTTGCACCAAGATAGCTCCGAGACCAATGTTGCTTGCGTCAGTGCGCACCTCTGTGTCAGCGTCCTCATCGAAATGACCAAGCAAAGGCGGGGAAGACAATCGATGTTGCAGTTCCGCAAAGGCAGTCGCTTCTTCGTCAGCCCACATAAATGGGGTGTCGTCACGCGTAAGTCTGATGAGTGGCTCCACAATCTTAGAGAAGTTTTCGATAAAGTGGCGATAGTATGCGCAGAGCCCCAGAAATCGTCGAAGACTTTTCTTGTCTGTCGGAGGTAGAAAAGCGGCCACAGTGGCAGTCTTCTCAGGATCAGGCTGAACGCCTGCAGCGCTCGCAACATGACCCAGGAACTTCAGTTCTTTGTAGCCGAAATGGCACTTCTCAGGCTTGAGGGTAAGGTCAGCTGATCGTATAGCTTCAAGAACACTCCGAATGCGATGAAGGTGCTCGTCAAACGTTTTTGAAAAGACAACGACATCATCTAGATAGACGAGGAAACTTTTCCACTTGATGTCAGCGAGAACGGTATCCATCATTCGTTGGAATGTGGCCGGAGCAGAACAGAGACGGAATGGGAGCACTCGGAATTCATATAGGCCGTCAGGAGTTACAAAAGCAGTTTTTTCGCGGTCACGTTCATCAACTTCAATTTGCCAGTAACCACTTTTGAGGTCGATTGAGGAAAAGTACTTTGCTCGCCTCAGCCTGTCAAGAGAATCATCCACTCGAGGCAACGGGTACACGTCATTCTTTGTGACGTTATTCAGCTTCCTATAATCGACACAAAAGCGAAGTGTACCATCCTTCTTCTTTACAAGGACCACTGGCGATGACCAAGGGCTGCTTGATGACTGTATTGTTGGAAATTGTTTGAACCTCCCGCGCGAATAGCGCGCGCACCAAGAGACGGAGAACGACGAGGAAGAAGATGAGACCAGCAAGGAAATAGAACACGCTCTTTTACCATGGATGCTGGCGTTTGCGTCTCCTTCATTTGGTGCCTTTAAACGCCGAAGCGTGGTTTTCCCACATCGACTTTTGGTGCCGAAACCCGGGAATCAAGCCTACAACGACCCGAGCCTTTCATTCCTGGTGTGGGTGAGCTGCGCTGCGAGCTAGACCGACATGGAGCGAGCGAAGAGCAAGCGGGCCTCGCGGCGATCGATGAACACGAGAATCATCAACGAGGTCAACCAGGTGCTCCAGTCCAATGAGTTCGAGCTTTCTGGACTTCGAATGCTGCACGGCCGCCTACGCGCCAGCAACGTGGAACTTAAAGCCTTGAACAACGAGGTTGAAACCCTGATCACTGACGACCTGGCGGCAGACGACTATGAGGTGGTCATGCAATACGATGACGCCGCTAACAGTACTCTGGCGTTGCTCGAGCACCACATTGAAGTTCTGAAGACTTCTGCTACGCCGGCGTCGTCTACAACTCCAGCCATGGGCGCAAGGACCTGTGAGGGTGCACCGAGCGAGCATGAACGACTTCCACAACGTGAGTTCGGCGCACGACTTCCCAAGCTGGAGCTTCTTCGTTTCGATGGAAACGTGATCAAGTGGCAACCCTTTTGGGATATGTTCCTGCACTCCGTGCACGAGAACCCAAGGCTGTCCAACACAGACCGGTTTCACTACTTGGCCTCACTTCTAGATGGACCTGCAGCTCAGGCCGTCGCCGGTATTCAGGTGACAGATTCTTGTTACGATGACGCGCTGGAAATTTTGAAACGTCGGTTTGGCAACAAGAAAGTCATTGAGCAGAAGTACTTAGGAAATTTGCGCACGCTCAAACCAGTGAAATTAGCGAGTGATGTCACTGCTCTGCGCAAGCTTTTCGACACAGTTCAACTAAACAGGAGGGGACTGCGTAGTCTTGGAATCACGGAGTCATCCTACGCGGCTATGCTGAATGAAGTTCTGCTCAAAGTCATACCAGCTGACATTGTCGTAGAATACTTCAAAAAAGAAAGTATGGAGAACACGACGGAAACGAGCCAGGCTTCATCTGATCAGGAACTTGAGCAGCTGATGAAATTTCTCCGCATCGAAGTTGAATGTCGAGAAAAGAGTTCTTTAGTGAACAATTTGCCAACGACGTCGAACAACAGCGTACCTGTATTAAATAGATCATTCAAGAAGCAGTCCGCGACTCCTACAGCATCCGTTCTTCAAAACAAGACACTATCTTCCCCCTCGTCCTGTTTTTTCTGCGCTGCTACCGATCACAAGACAGAGGACTGCACGAGTGACATGACTCTGGCCGAGAAGCGCAACAAACTTGTAACAGACGGTCGATGCTTCCGGTGCACGTCAAAAGGACATCTGGTCCGCAATTGCCGGCGGAGAGTGCACTGCCAAGCATGCAAGCGCAGACACGCCTCCTCGATGTGCAATGCTAGTAGCTCTGAAACACCATCAGTGACTAATGCTCAGAAGAAACCGAATGCTACGGTGCAAGTTTCCACTCAGAGAGCTTCAGTTCCCCGACTCATCAATGATGTTCTTCTCCAGACTTTTCGAGCTTGGGTAACGACTTCATCTCATTGTTGCTATATACGCGGTGTTCTCGACAATGGAAGCCAGCGAACGTTCGTCACTGAGAGCGTCGCTTCCAAGCTAAGTCTACCTGCTGTTGCCGAGACCGAACTCGCCATCAGTGCGTTTGGTAGAGCGAGCGACCCAACCCGACGATTCAAAATGGTCACGATCACGCTCCGCAGTCAGCACGACGACCTAACCATTGACATTGAGGCCATAGTGGTGCCCTTTATTTGCGAGGAGATGATTGAAGCACCAAGGCAGAGTCGTCTTCTTCAAGCCATCGCAGCGGAGGGGAAACATCTGGCTGACGCAGTCGTTTACCCGAGTGTAGATTGTGAGCCAGGTGTGAGTGTCCTCATTGGATCGGACCAGCTTTGGAAGTTGATGCCCAACACGAGTGAAGTGAGGTGGGATGAAGAAAACCCTGCCTTACTCGCCATTAACACAAAGATGGGCTGGACTCTCCAAGGCCCCTTATCTGGTGGTGGAAGCACGAGTAACAAAGCAAGCACCCAAGTATGTGTTCTTCGAACAGGTTCCCACGAAGACGACCAGATCGCCTTCCCATTACAAAGATTTTGGGACCTCGATGCTATCGGAATTGCCGACACGCCGACGTCTCAGTGCAACGCAGATATTTTGGAAGAATTCAACAACACTACCAAGCTTCGGAAAGGACGCTATGAAGTTGCGTTGCCATGGAAATCACCTCTCGTCGACATGGCCAACAATCGCAAAGTAGCCCCTTCGAGGCTCCATGGACTCGTCAAGCGGCTGTCACCAAACGACGAAGCCATGAGAGCCTACGATAAGGCTATCAGGCAGTATGAGGTGGACGGTCATGCTGAAAAAGTTGAAGATGCCCCTTATTGTACACAGCACCTATACTACATGCCGCATCGAGAGGTAATCCGCGAAACATCTACGACGACGAGACTTCGCGTAGTCTTCGACGCATCATCGCATGCATCAGGAGCTTGTTCTCTCAACGAACAACTCGAAAAAGGTCCTAATCTGAATGCCGACCTTTTCAAGGTTTTGATCCGGTTTCGCCTTTTCGCCATCGGAATTACAGCAGACGTGCAGAAGGCGTTTCTACAAATCAGCATTCGAGAAGAAGACAGAGATGCTCTTCGTTTCTTGTGGTTTGAAGGGCTACCAATGTCAGGCAGACCACTGCCAAAAATACAAGAAATGCGAATGACCAGAGTTCCATTCGGCACCTCCGCAAAGCAACCTTTCCCTAGAATTTTCCGTAGGCAGCTTTTAACAGTGCGAATCATCCTCTCCCAAAATCCACCCCACCAAGGACCACGTTCTGCAATGAATTTCCAGGTAATGTGATGTACAGAGCTTTGAGGGACTTCCAAGTACAGGACTTTTGCTCTACTAACCACATTACCTGGAAATTCATTGCAGAACGTGGTCCTTGGTGGGGTGGATTTTGGGAGAGGATGATTCGCACTGTTAAAAGCTGCCTACGGAAAATTCTAGGGAAAGGTTGCTTTGATTTCGAGCAGCTTGTGACCATTCTTGCCGAAGTAGAAAATGTAGTGAATTCTAGGCCATTAACGTACCTCTCCGCTGACGCTACCGATCCAGCTGTACTTACACCTTCGCACTTTCTAACCGGTAGGAAGTCTACTACACTGCCTAGTGATAATACTGCTGAAACGTCGGGAACTCGCTCCGATACTTTAAAGCATTGGAAGTACAGGCAGCAAATAGTGGCTGATTTTTGGAAGCGTTGGTATAAAGACTACCTCTTGTGCTTGAGGAGTGCACACATTAGGCGAGTACAGCCTTGCAACCAGCTTAAGGTTAACGATGTAGTCGTCATTAAGGAAGACAAGGTGCCCATAACTTTTTGGAAAGTTGGTAGAGTTACGGACGTGTACTTATCAAGTGATAATCACGTTAGAGCCTGCAAGATTGTCTTGGCAGGAGGTACGGAAGTTACGAGGCCAGTACAACTTTTATGCCCGTTGGAGCTGGGCGATTGAACTTTCGGGCGCGGAGGATGTTGGAAATTGTTTGAACCTCCCGCGCGAATAGCGCGCGCACCAAGAGACGGAGAACGACGAGGAAGAAGATGAGACCAGCAAGGAAATAGAACACGCTCTTTTACCATGGATGCTGGCGTTTGCGTCTCCTTCATTTGGTGCCTTTAAACGCCGAAGCGTGGTTTTCCCACATGTATTACACCGTCTTGAAGCATTTTCTTCACTTGCTTTTGACTCAGCGTCGTTCAGTTGGTGAAACTCGGTAAGGCTGTTGCCGTATAGAGTGCGCGTCGCCATAGGTGATAATACGGTGTTTGATAATCAATGTCTGACGGATTCTTGATGAACGAGCAAAACAGGCGTGGAATTCTATCAACAAGTCGTTAGGCCTTCGTTTGTTTTCGTCAGAAAGCGTTGGATTTACGTCGACACACTCGAGAGGTGCTTCGGCTCAGTCACATTGGCTACTGGGTAGGCATAGGCGATGACAGTACCAGTGAAAAGGTGTCGGCCCTCGTAGCTGAAGTTTGTAACAAGAACCTCACAGTGGCCAGCCTGGAGGTCTACTAGGCTTCATGCTACGCAGATACCCTGGGAAAAGAGTAGGGATGGATTGCTCTCCGCCACCATTTCAGCGTGTGCTGATTCATTACACGCCACTCGAACCATAACACTTGAGCGCGGTGTACCATCACATCATCGTCAATTACAGGCAGACATACTCGATCGTGGCTGGGTTTATGCTCTGGTGTGGCGCTTTTTGTTGAAAATGTGACGAGGCGTTGTCGAATGCCGATGATAGCACCATGCTCCCTCAGGAAGTCCATGCCAATGATCAGGTCTCGAGAACACTGATGGAGTACGCTCAAGCTGACAACAAAGGTAGAACCACGAATCTGTATTCGTGCTGTGCAAACGCCGAGTGGCGTGACGATGTGGCCGCCAGCAGTACGAATCGGCCTGAGGTTCCAAGGCATCGTGACTTTGTTCAGGTGAGCATCCCGTTTTTCACTTATTATAGAAAAATCCGCACCGGTGTCAACTAAAGCACTGACTTTGCGACCATCGAGCAGCACTGGAATGTCTAAGGAAATCTCTGCGGAACCATCTGGTGTCGTCGTCGTCGGGGTATCGTCAGTTTGCGGAAGCGTTGGTAGGAGGCCTTGAGCTGGTCCCGTATGAGCGGCCTCGCCCCCGAAGGTCGCTGTGGTTAGTTTTCCCGGCGTGGACTGGGTGACCAACCCTGCGCCATGCTCGGATAGGTACGGCGATTAGGACAAAATCGCCACGGTGACGGGGAGCGTGACTGGTGCAAGGACGACGAAGTTCCGCGGTGCTGAGTCACATACTCTTCAATTTCAGGGGGCCGCTGACCGAACCTGGGTGGCGGTGAGTTCGTCGAAAATCCGCGTAGTCCAAGTTGCCGGTAAGAACAGTGTCGGTAAAGACGCCCAGCTTCGCCACAGTGGAAGCAGAGAGGACATCTATCTGGCGCACGCCAGACGTCTGATTTCCGCGAAATCAGGCGAGGTGCGCTGTAATATGGCGCCGCTTGTACCGTCTGCAGCATGGCTGGGGCCACGGTGGGATGCGAGATTGCGGGTGTAACAGGTTGCCGCAAAGCTTGAGCGTACGACATGCGGAGAAAGTCACTGGGTGGTTGGTAATCCCGCATGAAAGGAGGTTCTCTTAAAGCATGCTGCACTTCATCTCGGACCACGCTGAACAACGAAGAGATAGTGGGCTGCGGGGGCACAGACAGCTTCTGGAGTTCTTCGCGGACGACTGAACGTATGACCTCTCGGAAGAAATCCATTCGACCATCGAAAGCTCCCAAGTAGTCTGTAGTTGAAGCGTTGACGTGCCGTTCGTATGACGGGGCCCGGTGCCTAAGAGTGCTTTCGATGGTGACGGCTTCTCTGAAAAATTCGGACACAGTTTTGGGAGGACTGCGCACAAGCCTACCGAAAAGCTGTTCTTTCAACCCGCGCATGAGGTACCGTACCTTCTTTTCTTCTGGCATGCCGGGGTCAGCTCGGTGGAAAAGACGCGTCATGTCCTCCACATACATCGCAAACCCTTCATTCGGCAGTTGTATGCGGGACTGCAGATCGCGCTCAGCTCTCTCCCGCCGGTCAGGGCTGGAATATGTCCCAAGAAGTCGGCGTTTGAAGTCTTCCCACGATGTAAGAATACCTGCCCGGTTCTCATACCATACACGTGCGCCGTCTAAAAGACTGAAATAGACGTGCCGCAGTTTGTCTGCGTCGTCCCACTGGTTGTGCACGGCAACGAACTCGTAATGAACGAGCCAATCTTCGACATCCTCAAGTGCAGTGCCATGAAAGGGATTTGGCGTTCACGGCGGGAGTAAGGTGCAATGAAGCGGCGTTGTGCCGTTCGTACCGTTTGGGTTGGTGTCAGTAGGGCTGGTCGGAGCTGCCATGTTGTTTACGAGCAGTCCAAACTCAGGGGATTGCCCTCGGATTCTTCTGCTGGCGCGGTGCACAGGAGTAACCACCGGTACGGCGCTTGAGTTCTTGCTATGTGGAGGGGTACGGTGCATAGATTACCCAGCACGTCCACCAGTTTGTCACGCACCAAGAGCCGTGAAGACAAGACAGGAACAGCGGGGCAGAAAGACACGAGCGTGTATCTTTAAACGAAGCGCTAACACACATTTCTTCTTTATTCTCTTTTCCCTTTTCGGCTGGCTAGGGCTTGCCGGCTCACAACTCTAGGTGGCAATATATATATATAAAGATATATATATATATATATATATATATATATATATATATATATATATATATATATAATATATATATATACATATATATATATATATATATATATATATATATATATATATATATATATATATATATATATTTATATAATATGCTCACCAGCGCTGACTTCCGTGTCATTACTTGGGGGCTTTGGCGTCGGTGAAAATAATGATGATATTATTTTCAATATTTTCTGCCGCATGCCAGTACCACTCAAGTGCCATATCGCTTCGCGTCAAGAACACCTAAGTGTCCAGCCCATACAAAGCGCACACCCTAACTCATATAATATTACTCATTTGTCTACTCTTACATAATGCTGTACAACAGCCAGACAGATCATAAGGGTGATATCTGGCGCTTAACTCCTCTACGTGTTCACTCGTTTATTGCTGCGTGAAAAAAGGAACCATCAGCATGAGTCCTGTCATGCACGTGTAATCTTTTAAAAAAAACGTGGCTGATCTCTCTTTTTTTGCGGCAGCTGCGTTTTTGATCAACGAGAAATTGTATGGAACCCGTGTACTGATATTTAGGTGCACGTCAAAGAACACCCGGTGGTCTACATTTAGAGAGCCCCTCCACTACGGCGTCTCTCCTAATAAAATCATGGTTTCGGATTGTCAAAACCCAGGTGTATTATCAATATTATCCCTCTTTTTTTAGAAATCTGCATAACACCAAAGTGCGCACTCTAAGCCGAAATGGCCAAAATAGGAACAACGGGTGCTTGTAGTCTTTGAGACCAACTGTTACTCCACAAAAAAAAACAAGTGGAACAAGATGGCCGGCATGTCCAAAAACAGGGCAGCAATTGTATTAGTCTTGTGTTTGTAAGGGAGCAACGGAAGGAGGAACAAATGTAATTGGCCTCATTACGCAACGGTTACTCCCCTGAAGGACACCGTGGACCAATTATATGCGCCCACATTGATATTCAGGGGCCACATTTTTTTGTGTGCCGAACTGCACCAAATTAACGCAGACATTCATTTTAGCATCGCAGATAGTAAAATTCGCGCTCGCTAACGACAGAAAACCTGGAAATACAGCTGCTGAAACACGTGTAACACTCCCAGGAGCGGCAAAAGTCGGTAAAGGAATGTCAAAGCCGATGACACGCTGGAACACGTGCCAAACGACGACTTCTAAAAAAAAGCCGACACGCGCTCTTTGTCTCCATAGAGACAGGCATCAAAGCCGATCGACCCCTCCTCGCTGCCCACCGAAACATGCAAATGGCTCTAAAAAAACTGGAGAAACTAATAAGAATGCACAGACACGCCTTTTTCCAGCCGCATAACTTAATAGTACACGTCAACATAAATTGTGAGTGCAGAATAACAAACCTGCTTGCTCATGAAAAAGTGGCACCAGCATAGCAAATGATGTAGTCCTTACAAAGTGTTCCTTAATTTTTATTTGCTGCATACTAGTACAGTATAAAACTTTTAACAACGATTTGACCTTGAATAATTATTACTTGTAATATAAGCAATTGTTTTTATGTTTGTAGTGAAAGAACACGCCAAAAGCCATGCGCTGACGCCTGTGCTGCCACCACGTCCGCCCCCCCCCCTTCCCGACGTTTCTTCTGCGCAATAATAGGTTCCCGTTCACAATAATATTCATATGGTTTGGGGTCGGTGAGCGCGTGTATGGTCAAGGCGATGTGCCACGTTCTGCTTGTGCGTGTGTTTACCCGATTTACGTTTCTACTATTCGTCATGAAGTTTAGTTTTGTGCTAATCTTTTAAGAGTGCAACGTTGTTGTGGATTGTGCTGATGGATGGAACAAACACGACGTATACGTGTCTTCAGCTGTCTGCAAGCTAGTAGGCTCGTTGGACAAAAGATTGCGCATGCATCAGCCTGCAGGTGAGTGGTAACGAACTGCGTTGCAATTCCAACTAAATTAGATGTTCTGACGTTCTGTAGGTAATTGCAGTCTAATATTCCTGGGGGCGTTTGCAATACCCAGTTTTCTGCTTGTGCACGCCATGTGCAATGCGCAGCTTGAGCAGCTGGCTGGTTGTTTTTTTCTCCAAGAACATTGTTGACTGCTATTGTGCTATCAAAAGAAAAATGGCATGTTCTTGCTCTTTCACCCTGTCTTTTGCAACTGTATCGGACTAAATTACCACTATTATTGCTGCCTGCATCATCTCCTACTGCTTCTGTTTGTACTGCAGTGCCAGTGTTCTTTTGCTTTAAACGATCCTGACCACGATAACATCAATTTCGCAAAATTAACAATGGGCGGGTTTGTTCTTGCCTTCATACTGCGCCTTGTCTCTCATTTGCTTTATGTAACAATAATGCCTGGATGGGAAGACATCATGTGAAGAGCGTCCATTACATCACATTGATATAGCTTGCCAAGTAACTTTTGACAAAACCAATGATATAATGTCGCGTTTCGTAGAATGTAATCGCTGCTTCGGTGTGTGTGTGATTGATGATCATGTATTGATTCTGGCATGTGAAATCTCACACTTTTGTTTCTTCTTGGTGCAATGAAGGAAAAATGAAGGAAGGAAAATAGGATAAAAATAACGGCAGGCAGGTTAAACAGCCTACAGGCAGCCGGTTTGCTACCCTGCGCATAGGAGGGGTATGGGGCAAATGAAAGATAGTGAGCAGAGAGGGAAGAGAGATAAACACCGCACATTCAGTGGCACACGCACGCACAATTAGTGCAATGAGATGCCTCACATACGCTTGCGGTGGCATTTCATTGCGCTAGCTTGATGGAAACAACAGTTCTGCGCAACTCCAGTCCTTCACAAGTGGGAAAGTTGACCTTGTTTTTGTTATGATGACACGGTTGGCCCTGTGCTTGGAATTCAACATTGTTTTTCTACGAAAGACGCCGTAAATCTGTGATGTATTATGCCACTCAGTGAGTGTTGCAGTAGTGTGTTAAACTTTCCTACGTGTGCTCGCACATCGCCTAAAAACGAAACAAAAACATTAAAGCATTTCTTTTCCTATATATTTTGTCCACTTTTTTGTTACAAACACACAAGCAGTGCACTGCCAAAAAGCTGTGGCCGTGCGTCCAGCGTCTGACAAGAGTAAATATTCATTCCCATTACGATTAACTTGAGACGTGAGAAGTTGCTGCTCAGACAGTAACTACGAAAACGTCCAAATAATGAACAAGATTAACCGTTCGTCTGCCGGGAGCAATGGGTGGGAGTAATGGTTGGTTCTCGAGGAGCAACTGTAGGATTAACTGTTCATGCCCCAAAGAAGGAACTGAAAGTGGAGCAACGGTTCATCCCCCTGCAGTTACGTTTTTTAGGGAAGTGTTGTGAGTCGTACTGCAATTGCTACAAGAAGGAAGCAACCCCTATACCCCCAATACTCTCTTTTGGCTTAGAGTGTACCTTCTCAGAGGTAGTTGGGCGTTCTTTGTGCGTTTATTCGCTACAGGGGTGAAAAATGAATGCTACATCAACAAATCGCACTGTCACGCAAAGAAAGCAAAGTAGCTGGAAGCGCGCACCGCCACTTCAAGCAGGAAGCATGCACAAAATGAACATACGCAGGACGAGAGTGGACAAATAACTGTCACTGCTCGACACTTGAAGCTGGCTGCGCCAACAAAAAGAAAGGCGCACGAAATGAACCCACACGTATACACAGGACGAGTGCGAACAACTGTCACAATATTTATTTAAGTCTGAG
Organism: Rhipicephalus annulatus; assembly: GCA_013436015.1. Taxonomy (NCBI): domain Eukaryota; kingdom Metazoa; phylum Arthropoda; class Arachnida; order Ixodida; family Ixodidae; genus Rhipicephalus; species Rhipicephalus annulatus. Next base: position 270,397 of record WOVY01002853.1, on the reverse strand, counting down.
CAGCACACTTTTTTCGCAAATGTGGCTGCAGCAGCAAGCGACTTGACGTTTGTGCTTTTTTAAGCTACTGTAACTTCAAAGCAAACTTCAAGTGGAAGCGCAAGAAGCCAAAGCGCATGAATCCCGAGATAAGCCCGTTGCAAGTGAGCCACTACGCTAAGGAATGTTTATACGCACTTTCACAACGCCATGAGGAGGCGCACGCCCATAGGGACACGAGGGTGGCGTAGCACAAAGCGCGCTTGCTTAACGCGCACTCGTCATGTCAAGTCGCTACTAATGACAAAAACGCGCTGACGGTTCTGAGCTCTGATGAGCGCCAGCGGTACATGGCATATATAGAGTGCTCGCCTATAACAATGGGAAGAAGGTTCACTCTGTGGTTTAGGGGTTAGCCTCGTTTGCTGAGGAGCGCGAAGTCACTGGCTCAACGCCTCACTGCGGAAGTTTCGTTTCTGCAATCTGTTAGTATTGTAGTACTTAAGCAGCAAGGCGATCACCAGTGGGACCATCTCTTGGGGCGAAGCGCGAACGCTGTGCACGAGCTGTGAATGCCGAGCCAGTTCTGCTGTTTCTGTCCGCACCGGCTGTCTGCCTGCAACTAGGCGTGGTTAATAGAACCTCCACCACCTCGAAAGGGGGCTTAAAGGGGGGCTCTTCTTTATCGCGGGCATGTTTAGCGTTCTACTTCTGTCCCTGAAACCCAAAGCCTTATAGAAGCTTGTGCCCACACGTGTACCTGGGTGGATATTTCGGCACTCAGTCAGGACATGTTTCATCGTTTCCTGGACTCCACACTGCACTCTCAGAAAATATCGAGTAAAAAGGGTTTCTTTTTGTCCCACAACAATAGTCGTCATCAGGCTTGCGCGCGCTTCCTTTCTTGAAAATTCGGCGTTGGCCACTTTCCTATCGAGAATGCAATCTAACCCTGATAGTGGGCATGTCGATCGTGACCGGAATGTACCGGGCGCGGGGCGATAGCGCAAGGATGGAACGCAATATAGATGACGATTATTGTTGTGGGACAAAAAGACACCCTTTTTACTCGCTCTTTTAGAGTGTGAATTTTTTGCATCATTGTGGGTATATTGAGGATGTTTTTAGAATTTACACTCTTTTAATTGTTTTAACACTCTTTTCTCTGTTGTTACACTTTAGGAAAAGGGTGTAAGAGGCAAAAGATTGCTATTACGCCGTTCTTGAGGGTGTCAGTTGAAGAAATGAGGGGTGTACATTAATTTTTTCAAACACTGTGCTTCGGTTTAACGTTCCAAAGTTGTCATATAATTATCAGAGACGCCGCACTAAAGGGCTCCGGAAATTTAAACCACCTGCACTTATTCAAGATGCACCTAAGTCGAACTACACAGGTTTCGAACAATTTCGCCTCTACCAAAATTGTGGCCGCCATGAACTGCTGGGATTCGATCCTGCGACTTGCGGGTCACTAGTTGAGCCCCATAAGTACCAGGCTACCGGAGTGGGTGGTGCGCGTGCAAGAATCGATCTGCATCTATGATCGCATATTAAGATCCCGCGCATAGCACAACGTGCGTACTTTACTGCCTTTTTTATATTACAATGTCTTAGGGATAACAAAATAAAAAAATGGTCGATTCGTTGGCACAATTCATCGGAAACTCTAAGAAAAACATAGAAAATGTAAAAGAGAATAACTTTTTTCGCACTGTATGATTCGACCGTTTTATATCGTTCACATGAAATGTCAATAAATTGATCGGCTACTGTAATGATCTACGGACACCGCATATTCAAGTGCAGAAAAAATTGAGAAAAAAAGCTGGAATTTATTACAAAAATCCTTGCTCGGTCAAAAGCCATTCGAGCGCCATTCGTTTTCACAAGCTTTTTAAAGACGAAACGCGCTTGGTTGAAAAGCAAAACAATTCACTACCTTATGTAATTATGCGGGAGCACGGGAAAGCGATTCTTTAGGACAAGAAACAACGTTCTAAAAATGGCGCAGTCAGCGCGCGCAGTGCCTTTGCGAGGCCAAGGAGAGGGGGCACGAAAGAAGGGAGAGACACACGCCCCCCACACACACGCAAACACACACACACACACACACACATATATATATATATATATATATATATATATACAGTAAAAATTTTTACACCCAGAAGGGTGTAAATGAGCTTGTCCCGTGGACGACACCCTAAGGGTGTTAATTCAGCACCTTCCAAAAAGGGTGCTTTTTCATGCACCCATAGAATAGGGTGTACAAGTAAAAAAATGTAGGGTGTTAAAAAACACCCTTAAGGAAGGGTGCCTTCGATGTCCATCACTTTTTTAGCACCCTCTGAGGAGGGTGCGAAAAGGGTGCACAAGGGTGTTGAGTGCCCATGGCAGGGGTGCCAGTATTCTCTTAGACTGCACTAATAGATATCAGCATGCACTGATTACACACTACTTGAAGAAAGTGGTCCTCATTATCAATGTTGCGCCACCTGTCGAGCTCCATTCATTGCGTCTGGGCAAAAATATAAACGCGTGCCATCGTGTATGAACTTGTGCTGGATCTATATATACTTCACAGTATATGCATAATGCGCGTTACAGAAAATGAAGCCTTGCTGCCCTTGCATATTGCGTATATTTAATAGGCAAATAAAACAAACTTTTCTTCTGCCACACAACTTTTTCACCAGATATACGTTCACGTATACGTACACTACACATGCAACACCTCAAATGTTTATTATGTTTATTCAGTTTCACTTCATTGACAATCCTTTGCAACATACAATTACACTGGTTTCAGTTTAGTATACTGCTTCAAGTACATAGAGACTACATATGAAATATACGCTAATATATCCCTATAGTTCTTTCAAGTATCTACAATCCCAGTGGTTTCCAGTTTAATACTACTTCATGTACACAATCGGTTAATAGGAATGAAATACAGGCATATATATACTTATGATTCTTTCAAATATATACAATCACCATGATTTCACTATATACGCCTTCATGTACACAATCGTTCCCAAGAAGTGATGCACACAAAAACATATATGGATAGTGTTTTCAAATGTATATAATCACAGTGGATTAAGCTTTGTATTCCTGGATGTATAACAATAGGTTATGAGAAATGATGTACATGCAAACATATACGGGTTTTTGCACATTTACTTTAGTGAATACTTAAAAAACCAATACAATGATCAGAAACACAATAAGCTAAAAACGAACACAAAACTGAGTCAAAACACACAAAAAACAAAAGAGGTAATGCATAATTATGGCTAATGACACAGCTGGGTCACTTTATGCCAAATGTCCCAGCGATTTTGGCAACCATCTCAAATGTATTCGAAAAACTCGTGCTGCATTGAAAATAGTGAACTTCTGGAATATTTAGGAGAGGAAAAATATTTGGTCACGTGGCTGCCTTCTGAACTTCCTGGAATGCCGTCTAGGTGTTGTATGTGAAAAATTTTATTTTAAAAGCACCGCTCCTTCTTTTCATACGAAACTCGGTCTACGTGTTACGTAACAAGAGCTTAATTCGGGAGAGTTGGTTCATCGTGGTTGTGTGCTAGTCACAGCGCGACAACTTTCGTAAAAGACAGAAAGGACAGCAAAGAGCACCGACTGTCAACTGAAATTAATGAATGTGCTACGAGCGCTTTTATACGGAGTACAAGAACCGTGTTCATGCGCGACGACACGTGTGAGCACTACAAAATAATCTTTAACTGTGAAAAGAATACTCCCTCTCGGAAAGGATAAGTGGACGTGTAGTGATGCACTGACCATTGGTTTACCTGATAAAAAATACTTCTACAAACATTAAATTGGCATTAGGTAAACCTATTCTCGTGACGAATGGGGCAAGATTGACTATTCCTGTTGCTGTTTAGTACACACACTTTTGAAAGCTTGCAAGGGGTGGAAAACAACACGCTAATATCATATCTGCTGGCTATTTTTTTAATTGTGAGACACATGATGTGGTATAACATGCAAAGGTTTTGGTCATTGTTTTTTGTTGGTCCTGTCTAACTTTACTTTCTGCAGGAGGGTTTCGCAAACGGGTGTGATGATTCTGTTGGGATACGCAGCATCTTTTAGTCTTTTAATCTGGTTTTTTAACCTGACCTCACCCTTGTGCTAACATGACTTCTGAAGGGTGGCCTGAGTACATGTGGTATCAATTCCTCTTTCTACTAATTTTGAATGCCCACTATTAAAAGGCAGAACATTCTTAGCACTCCTGGGCTGATAGCACCAGCCAATACCCCAACAGCATCATCACAATTGTTTGTGAAACCCTCCTGCAGAAAGTAAAGTTAAAGGAAGCAGGACCAAAAGAAAAAGAGAATGACCAATCACCTTTGCATGTCACACGGGACTACGTACATAAGGTGTCTCACAATTTTAGGAAAAGAGCCAGCAGATATGACATTGTTGTTTTCCACCCCTTGCAAGCTTTCAAAAGTGCATGTACACACAGCAACAGGAATAGTCAATCTTGCACCATTCGTCACTAGAATAGGTTTACTGAATGCCAATCTAATGTGTATAAGATACCACTAACATGTGGAAAAGTAAACATAGGACAAACTGGGCAATGCTTCAATGATCAAGCAAGACAGCATGTTTTAAATGTTAATAAGAGCTATAGTAGTCTCATGGCCGGACACCGTAAAGATTGTAAGTGTAGTCCTAGGTTTCATAAAACACGGTTTTTGAAAAAAAAGCAAGCAGAAAAATGAGAGATTTTAGAACTCTTTATCAGGAAGGCCAAAGATCAATGCATCAGTACACCTTCACTTATCTTTTCCGAAAAAGAGTATTCTTTTCTCGGTTAAAATTATTTTGTCATGGTCACACATGTGTTCTTGCAGATGAGCCCTGGTCTTGTGCTCAGTATAAAAACGCTCGTAGCACCTTCAATAAAATTCAGTTGACAGCGCTCTTTCCTGTCCTTTTTGCGATAAGATTTTTATTACTGAAAGAATTTCATTTTCTAACAATTTAGGTATAATGATGAGTTTTCATTGTATCATAACATGGAGCAAATTGCATCTCAATACGGACAAAAATCACAATTTTGTGAAATTCGTTATATTTTCTCGTATATTTCAGCAGCTTGAGAGGTCTAAAGATATTTTTTTCCTCAAAATATACCTTCTGTGGAGTAAATATTCACTGCTCAGATATTCATACAAAGTGAAATATTGCAATAAAAATGCAAACATAACACATTTTGGCTTTATTCTTGGAAGCGAATGTGGCTAAAAAATTGCACTATTACTATTGAGCTTCAAATACCTTACAGAAGAACATTTACTCAACAGGTAGACCGAATTTGCTTTAGAAAACATAAGCGGTAGTTTTAAAACGAAATTTTCCACAAACAGCACACAGACGGCATTATGCCAGGAAGTTATAAGCCAGCCACATGAACAAAACTTTTTTTCTCGCTGAAATATTCTAGCAGTTCACTGTTTTCAACGCAGTAAGTCAGCACTTTTTTTTTTCAAATACAATTCAGATGGTCGCCAAAGTGGCTGGGACGTTTGGCATGGAAAGATCCAGCTATATTTAAGCAAAATAACTTACACAAATAACAATGTTTGTTCATCTACCATGACCACACTAGAAAAAGTTGTTCAGGCATTGTGACACTAAAATTTTCAGCGACAGCGTCGTACTGCCTGAACAACTTCTTTGATAAACTCCAAACTCACGCCGAGAAAAATCCGCTCAATCACGGAGGTTGTTAAAGGCCTTGCGGCAGTAGACAATGTTGAAAATAAATAAAAAATCAACTCATCAGTGCTGTCACTCCTTCTTCGTCATTACTGACACGGAAGATTTTTCGGTTATCCATGCGGAGGTTCAGGAAGTAGGCTTGCTCTAGACTGGGGCCGGGGGGTAGACTACGCAGGACGTCAGCGGCACCCTCTCATCCTGTAATAATAGCAAATATGACTTCTCTTAAAAGGATGTTCGTGCTGTTCTGGCAGCACCATATATAAAGAATGTGTAGTGTGTATCCTTCTAAATCGCGTGTAATTAACATTACACTGAACTCGAAGCATACAACCCATACATTCTAATAATTTCGTATGATAAAGATAAGAGTTTTCCAGCATACAGCAAATTCCCGAAATGAGGTGAAGTGTAAGACTACAGCTCAAAAATGGCACTTACGAAAGCCTGAACTCACCTAAGAATCAAATTCCTTATAGGGTAGTGAGCCAGTGTGAAAAACAATTCCTAAAGTACAACGCTCAGAACATATAACATTAATCAAAATGCACAAGAAACTCACCTCTTCATGTACAAACAGTGAAGACATCTCTGCTTTCTCTTTTACATGAGAACAAATGATCTTGGGCGTGGCACTAGCGAAGAGGTCTGCAAAAAAAGTAAAAGATTTACTGACTTTAATCATGCCTCTAACAATCTGATGAATTATTACAAGTCACCAATCAGTGCAATTCTGACTGCCTCTATAAGGGCATCAAAAATGAACAATTTTCTCGTTCTTTCTACCCTCACAAGACGCTCCGTCAATGGAATCTAATCCAAATTTGACGCTGTGCTTCCTATTTGCCTGTTTTCTAGACGTAGGGCTGCGAACATGTGTTTTGTGCACCTAATCTAGCACAGAAATTCGTCATCTATAATTCAATCATCTTAATTCATTGTAATTTGATAAAAGATGTGAGAGCTCGTCCAGTTTTTAAAGAGTTGCGGGCCTGCAATAGGCACTGCCTTGCACGTATGAAAGTACTTCTTTAAAAAAAATTCAAAGCTTGCTTTCAGAAAAAGCGTCTGGCATATTTCGACAACCAAGCCCATCCTCTGATGGCAATTAGGGGCACGCTATTAGCGATTATTGACTACGGGATTTACAAACGTAACCCGTGCCTAAATACTCAGTTAAACACAATCACGCAAGTAAGAGCGCTCGAACGCGGGAAAGCGCGCGGACACCGACTACGTTGAAGCAGCCATGGCTTATGCTAGACCAACCGCACATAGCTCCAACAGTCACGTATACTCTCTCGATTCTGTTATAACGCCGAACATTATCGCAGATGAAAGCGAAGCACGAAAACAGCAAACAGAAACGAGGGAAAACAACGCACGGTGATGGCCACAACAACGCGCCTTTGGAAGTCTGCTAGATCTTTCCCTGTTGCTGGTGACACTTGTCCTCAATAGTTTAAAGACCGAGGCGCACGTGCTGGGAGCATCGCGGCGTATCAGCACCTCCAACTATACCGTCTTTAGGCAAAAAAAGCCATTTCGTACAGTGCGCTTCTGTACATATTTTTTGCTTTTTCTTTCTTTTTTTACGCTTACACCTACAGAATCACGTTGCACATTTGAGTATTAATAGAATTGTTATCACGATGTAGCCTAAAGCACATCTTAAAACAATATCAATCACTTTGTGCAGTGTAGAGACAATGTGCGATCAGCAACTAATCCCGCCCTTGTTAAGAGATCACATCACTCACGGTGTGAGTGATGCAGGCACTTACACAACATCGCGCATAGCAGTGTGAACTCGTTAAGTCACACGTTTAATCGTGCATCTGCAACAGGCCCGCGAACGCATGCTGTTGTAAATCGCTGGCAGCCTACTTCGGCAGAGCTGATGCAGGCGCCCAGCTAGCGCTGTATGATTACTACCTACGAAAACAGTACACTCACCATTAACAGGCCCAGGTTGTCCGTGTCCGCCACTCCATGAATATTCCTTAATCCGAGCGTCACTTCGAACACGGTGTCATGCATGACCACCATTGAATATGCGCCTGTTCGCTAGAACACACACAGCGACCAAGACCCCAGACCAACGCGACGCATTTGAAAGATGATGAGACAGAGGGAGCAATGTTGAGAGAGAGAAGGAGGAGGCACTGGCGGCGGCGTGGCGGCGCCGCAGCTGTCTACGCAGGTGTTCGGTGACGCAACTCTTCGCTTATCTACGCCGCCGTTGTGGGAGCAACGCTGGCCGGGGTGAGCGGGAGAGGGGGAGGAGCGGGAAACCCGCCAAGGCGGCGCCGAAACGCAAACGCTATGGCGCATACGGCGGACGGCCGTTCGGCGCGGAATGACTCCTTGTAAACGGCAACTCTCCTCCCAGCCAGTCGCACAGCGACGCAGATTATTTACCAGTCTCGGGTTCTTTGAGTATTTTGACGGAATGCGATTGCAGCGGGCGAAAAATAGTGAAGCAAAACTTGCGGAAAACAAAGTGCACCATGGAATGGCCAGAAACAATAATTATTTCGTCCTCGGTGGCATTAGCGGGAGGGCATCGCCACACCTTTTTCCAGAGGAATTTCTTTTCGCATTGTCTGTGTCTGGCTATTCCGCGTATGGTGCCGCAAACACTGAATGCGTAGTCGAAGCTGGAACAAATTAATCCACAGTCGCGGATGTTTAATACAAGGCTTGTCACGCACCAAGAAACGTGCCGAGTTTGTTATAACAAACTTTTTGCTGACCACATGATCAGCGCATAATTCCTTATGGTTGCCCAATGAGCTAGCTAAGCACCTGTAGCAAAGGCAGGGTACGCTCTTGTTAAACGTTGTTAATATAAATGATGGTTGTGCATAAGTGCAGTGACAGCTTTCCGTGTGAATTGGTCATAACCCACGTTTTCGAGCGTAGAAGCGCCTCAGCGGACCTATTCAGCTACCACAGCAAATTCGTAAGCAATGATTTGGTACGAAAGTGTGCAGCTGTTTTCCATGTACTGAATAGTGCGTGTACAGTGCGTTGACCACCGCCATTTCTTAAGCCACCTCCCATATAGACTCCCAGTCTGAACAGGTGTGGTACCTTAAACACTAAGAAGCAGTGCCCCCCCCCCGCACACACACACGAAATTTGAGGGCGCACGGGCTCATACACACGCATACTTATTCACAGGCGCACACACATACACGTATACACACATACGGCAACACACACACGCGACCGTAAACGCACGCATGCATGGGCGTACACATGTGCACAGGCACGCTAACACAGGCACGGACTCGCACATACACGCGCACGCACACATGCACGGGTGTACACACAATCGCGCTTACACGCGAACACATGCGCAGGCTCACGCACACACACCCATACTCGGGCGAACATTATGTTCCTGTATATAATCCACAGCAAACATGTAACTTATAACCAACGCTAAGGAAAGCTTTCGTAACATGGATTGCAGTTAATTGCCATTATAGATGAAACGCGAGTTGCTTCTGCTGACATTCTGCTGCATTCGGAGAGCACCTTCACACATTCTAAGTCAATTAGGCCGTCATTTAACGCAAGGTCCACATATTCGTGCAGTAGCTGCGCTGCTCAGCCGCCAATCCGAAGGTCGCGGGTTCGATGCCGGCCGTCGCAGTCTAATTAAGGCGGAGGCGAAAATGTGGAAGCCTTTGCACTGCGCGATATGAGCGCTCATTAAAGAACACCAAATGGTGAAAATCTGCAGCTTTCCACTACGACGACCCTCATAATCATATCGATGTTTTTGAGACGTAAAATCCCAAATATTATAATTATGTGTTCTTCTTATGCTGCATATTCCATCCGATGAATCGGCACCTACACCCTTCTCAGGCACAAAAGCACCCTTAGAGCCTATTTTAGGGTGCTATCGAGGCAAGCACCCAAACAAAAGCGTGCTTTTTTTTCCATCGACCATTTATGGGTGTTATAGGGTGTTGCAAAGGGTGCTTTCTCGTAAAAGCACCCTTTTTACACCCTTTTGGGTGCAAAAATTTTTACTGTGATATTGTACCACTGGAGGTAACTCAATTACGCCGACTGGAGCCTACTCAGCAAGTCAACAGCAATAACGAGACATCCTGCGAGCTTTGTAATCTTACAAAATTGCTCAGGAATGTGATACTTGGAATGTACTTTCTAAGTGAACACGGCGCCATCATCGACCTGAGGTGTGAGTCAGTCACGCTAACTGCAGGAACATGCTACGGACTCTTAAAACGCCAAGTAATCACGCATTGAATGTCCTAGAAGAGCAGGTCATGCATGCAACCATCGAGCGTCGTCATTTTCGTTGGCACCGAAAACGCCGCAAATTTTAAAGGCGTCATCGAGATTGTAAGCCCCTTGTTTCAAACCATCAGATTTTCGTCACAAGAAGCGTAGCAGAGCTGCGTGACGGCAAAGCAGAGGTGGTTCTAACAAACTTCAGTCACGAATTCAGGCATCTCAACCATGTTACGACGGTCGCCTTACATCGACGAATCCGCGCAGGCCAGCGATTCATCCACCTTTTCCGATGCTTCCGATGCTGCTTCGACGAATCGAGCCCCGAAACGACTTTTTATAAATGCAAGCAAGACCAGCTCAAGTCCCTGCTCTTGCGATTTGAGGATTGCTTCTCGTCATCATCGAGAATTTGACGAACACCAGTCGCAAAACATCGCATAATAACATAAGAAAGTGCCCGACCAATTTGACAAAGCCCGTACCAAGTCTCGACGTGCGAATGAGACGCCGTGAAGAAACAAGTCAACTAAATGCTACGTGACGACATCATTCAGCCATCCGTAAATCCAAGGGCGTCAAACGTGATATTAGTGAAGAAGAAGATTGGGACCCTACAATTTTACGTGCACTACCGCCGCCAGAACAAAATGACAAAAAAGGATGTGTATCCTCTTCCACGTATATACGACGCTCAGGACCGACTCCAAAGCGTAAAAAAACTTTTCTTTCATGGACCTCAAAGCGAGCTATTAGCAAATTCAGATTGACGAGAGAGATCAAGAGAAGACGAGCTTTATCACGCCAGACGGCCTCTTCGAGTTTAATTAAAGGTCATGCCGTTTGGTCTTTGCTAAACACCTGTGACGTTCCAGCGCCTTATGGACACTATGCTGGCTGGATTAAAACGGCGGACTTGCTTCGTATACTTGGAAGACGACGTCATGTTTTCCTCCAGCTTCGTCGAGATACTCGACGCCTTGAAGCGGTACTTCAGGCTATCGACACGTCTGCACCAACTCTTAAGCTAGAAAAGTGCCACTTTGCGTACGAGGGGCTGTGGTTTCTAGGACACGTGAGTAACGACTGTGGACGCCGTCCGGACCAGGGGAAAACAGCCGCTATTGTTGATTTCCCGCAGCAAACTGACGAGAAGGCTGTACGCCGATTCCTCGGATTGTGCGTTTATTACAGGCATTTCGTTAAACGTTTTTCACAGAGCCGATAACTCACATCGCCGAGCCGCTAACTCACCTCACGAAAAGCAACGTCGAATTCAGATGGGAAGTTGCACAAGAGGAAGCATTTGAAGAAATTAAACGACGCCTCTGGACACCATCGGTACTTGCGCATTTCGATGGGAATGCCTTGTTTTGACAAGTTTGAAAATTTTAGTCAACATGAATCTGCGCATATCGATGAGTTGTGGGTAAATTTTAAGAGAACAGTTCATAAATGTATAAGCTGCTATGTTCCTCTCAAAAGTAAATCAAAACGAGTGCACAGCCCCTGGACTACGAGAGAGAACATACAACTGAAATGAAAAGTGGCAAGACGTAGGGCACTTTATAAGCGTACACGCCATTCCGCTGTTCATGTTGACATGTCAAACCAGCGCCTTCTCTATTTTTTCAGTGCTAGGGCAAAGGACCGGATTTCAATGGGAAGAGGCCATCGGTGCTAGTGCGGTGTTTCGCCGCCAGGCACCGCAATTGGAGTAGAGATGCCGCTGCGTCGTCTCTCGCGAAAACGAATTCCGCCGCTGCAATTGAAGTTGCTATATGGCTCGCGGTTTTCGGCTGTATCCGCATTGTTTAAAAAGTGATGGAAACTTGGAAACGAGAATCGTGAAGTACTTGTTGTTCTGAACATCTCACTCATTTCAAAGGCATGTGTAGTTCACGACTACTTGATCAAGGCGCTCACGCGTCGTGAGCTAGAGCGATACCAAATGGCTGATGCCAGTAATCTGCAGAAGATCGTTCTGTCACCGTGGCTGTGAGCTGCTTTTTTGACCAACTAAAAGTCGATTTTCTAGAGAAGCCTTTGCCAGGAGCGAATATCAAAAGCTTGGGTACCTAATGTTGCCCAATCAATCAATCAATCAATTAATCAATCAAACTTTATTTCAGGAATGCATGCATTTACATGAATAAAATTCTACAGTACAGAGGAGGTCCCGAAGTTAGAAAACTGTCGGGGGGACCTTTGTTAGAGAATAAGTCAAGTGCGATAACAATGCAGCAAGCAGTGAAAAACACTTTGTACGAATTAAACAAAGAATGGTTAAAATTTCATAACAACAAGGCAAGAAAAGTTCTGTGTAACAGCAAGTGGTACAGTGAGTAAAAGAAATACTAAAATTAGGAGTAAGGCACGATGGAAGAGTTTAGAAAACACGTTTTGTAATTAGGTACTCTTTAAACATTTTGCGAAACGAATAGAATGTGGGACATAACTTTATTTCAAGTGGTATGTTGTTCCATACGGATACACCTATAAATTTAAGAGTTAGTTTTCTATAATTGCTACGCACTTTAGGGAGAAGGAAATTGTGACAGGCTGAAAACCTGGTGTTATTAGTATTGACAATATGTTGTGTGGATAGCCCTGAAATACATATACCATGATAAATGAGGCGGTACATCAATATAGCTAACTTTAGAGTGAATAAAAGAATAATTGGAAGCACGGAAAAATAAATCAAGAGTGGCGTAGAAGGCGATTGAAATGGAGCGAAAGCGATCAGACGTAGTTCCCGTTTCTGAAGATGTAGAAGGGGCTCCAGGTGACTGGTATATGTATTACCCCAGGATGAAATTCAATAGAAAAAGATGGGTATGAATATATGCATAGTATAATGATAAAATAATGCGTGACTGAAAATAAGGGCGGGCTTTAGTGAGAACATGAATGCCAAAACAAGCTTTTTTTAATATTGAGAGTACATGATAGTTATATTTCAAATGTTTGTATAGTATTACGCCTAAGAACTTCACATGATCCGATACAGAAATAATATGGTTGTCAAGAGATACGAAACTGGTGAGGGAAATGTGTTCTGTGCGGATGAAAACACCACAAATGTAGTTTTAGAGGGATTCATATAAAGATGATTGTTAACACACCATTAATAAATTTTACAGAGATCGGAGTTTAAGCTACTTTCAAGTTCAGCAGTTGTTTTCTGGGATGTAAAAATAGTAGTGTCATCGGCATAAAGAAGACAGTTAGTATGGTTAAGGGAACTAGGTAGGTCGTTAATAAAAAGTAGGAATAGAAGAGGGCCTAAGATTGAACCTTGAGGGACGCTCATGGTAACTGGCTTAGCAGATGACGCAATGTTATTGACATAAACTACCTGTGAGCGATTTGTTAAGTAATTGCGAATGAACTGCAAAGCGGGACCCACAATTTCGAAATATTCAAGTTTACACAGAGGATCCGGTGGGTAATTGTGTCGAAAGCCTTCGTGAGGTCAATAAAAACTGCACCAGTAAGTAATCCATCGTCTATGACTTGTTTATTTCGGTCAGTAAAGCTGAGCAAGGCAAGCTCTGTCGAGTAGTCAGGTCGACAACCAAATTGGTGGGGAGAAAGTAGGTTAAATTTAAGCAGATAGCACATCAAACGCAAGTAAAAAAGCTTTTCGATTACTTTGCTAAAGAGAGGAAGTACACAAATCGGGCGGTAATCACTAGTTGACAAACAATCGCCTTTTTTGAAAACAGGTGTTATCTTTCCTACCTTTAAAGCATCAGGAAACGCACCTGCTTTGAACAATTTGTTAATTATTTCAGCCAAAATAGGAGACAGTTCACGTGCCACGAGATTTATCTTAGACGGGTGAATGGAATCTAAGCCTGGTCTTTTGGTTTTAAGAGATGACATGATTTGAAAGACTTCGTCTGCAGATGTAGGACGTAAGTAAAAAGACTGAGGTGGACGAGATAGAATGGGAAAATGAAGGTCGACTAGTGAATCGGGGGAATTTGATGCAAAAGTATCACTGAAAGCATTAGCAATATCGAGTGGCTCGGTAAGGGAACGTCCATCAACCGTTATTTTTGATAAGCATGTGGTCTCGCTGCCAATGCTTGCTAATCTCTATAGTGGCGCAGCACATTATGAGCAAGCCTAGAGCTCATGCCCTAAATAGCACAAACTCCCACTGGACTGCTTCCAATGATGTAGGGCATTATCTGTTCTCTTGGTAAAGCATTACTTATGTTGCCACCGGAAAAACCAAGTGTCAGAAAGTGAGCAACAATGGCAGGTGATTTAAGCATTTGAGAGCTCAAAGAATGAAGTCATAGTTAAATAAACAAGAACAGCACCATATGCGGCGAGATTTCTGCGATCATTGCCTATGCTTTGAACAGGCTCTGTTTGAAGTCTCATGCCGACTCTCAACTTGAGCCAAGGTGACAGGCATGAAAAATGCGGCCTGTGGTCAGTTGCTAAAGCTTGTCTGTCTATTTGTGGGTGGATTGTTGCAGTCTAGTATCCAGCTGTTCAGATCTGTTTCTTTCTGCTTCCCTCTGGCCTCTTCATTCGGTAGCGAGCGAAGTAGAGCCGAATGCCTTCGTGGTGCCCATTGGCTCCCATTGAGCTTCGGGGTGCGATGTTCGCGTTGCACACTGCACTGATATTGAGGCAGCGTTGCTACTGCTAGACTTTTTGTTGACTGTTCGGATGCAGCGCGCTCCCGTTGAGTGATACCAATTCCCATGTTGCGAAACGTGGCGGGTAGTCTTCAGCCACCACTACTTATAATCTATAAAATACTTTGCTTGTAAATGACGGCTATGTATTAGAGTACAGTACGAAGATTTATTAGGAGACCAGTTGTTCTGCCTGATTACTACAAGCACGCTCTCCCCGACAGTGGAGGCTATGATTTCACCGACCTACAGTCAGCTGTGCACTGCATTAAGTCGATAGCTTTAAGTGCCTCATCAAAAGCAAAAGTGATTGCCGGCGGCGTATGGTTTCTCCTCGCGTCAGCGGCGTGAACACGAGAGATGCAAGAAATCATCGTTACGTGAAAACATCATTATATGACGCTATATATCATAAACTTTTGTGACATATCGAATGGTCACATAGCTTGACGGCATCCTATAACATATTCGCTTGGTTGAAATGGGCTTATCATAAGGCCAGTGCATAGCCAGCTGAGGGGCAAAAAGCTAGCTTTGTTTCCTATTCTTGAGGCATTAAAAAAACCATGTTGGGCGCGGAAATATCCTGGAAGGAAGTAGGAAACATTCAGTGCCTTGAATTGAAAGAAAACGAGGATAGTTACTACCTTTCAGACACCTCAGGTGAATCCACAAAGGCACAGGGGAGTTTTTTTTGTAACTAAAGGTAAATAAAAAAAGACAATCTGATTTTTACCTGTCAGATATGCTCAGTGGTACACAGCAGTAATAATGCCACATTGAATATGCAGCACCAAGTGAACGACAAAGCGCACGCGCAGCGAGAGAAAAAGACCAGGTTCTCATCCGATCAGTTTGCCAGTGTTCTTTTACAATGAAAGCGAGTTGTCCGGTAATCAACTGCTGCTGTTTCTGCATTGTGACATTGGTGGAGGCACTGGGTGCATGTTCGGGACGCCTGACAACAGCCCCGCATCTAGTCCAGAAAGACTTCCTCGCATCGACACCCCCGTTCGCCGCAGCAGCCGCCGCCTGTTAGGCCTCAGCCCGGAGTTCGGTCCATTAACGGAAAGCGTGACCATGCTTGAAAGCATGACGGCGCTTGGAAGCACTGGCCCCAACATATCCGGCTCAAGCACGACACAGGTGACTGTTTTGAAGCCTCGACTTCCGGTTGACTTCCACGAAAACATATATGAGGACGTACATGACTGGCTCGAGGAATTTGAGCCCTCAGTGAATGTTAACGGGTGGAACACCACACAGAAGTTGGGCTACGTGTATTTCCCGCTTCAAGAGGGAGCCCGAACATGGTTAACGAATCACGTGTGGTCGTCTTGGGACAAGTTCTGGCAGAAGATCCTCGATACGTTCGCGAGCACCGAAAGACGAGAAATCGCATAGCGTTTCCTCGAGTCATGGATTCAGAAACCAAATGAATCCGGTACGATGTTTGTTGAGGACATGGCGCGGCTGTTTCGTCGAGCAGATCCCAATATGCCCGAATCCAAAAAGGTTAGCCATCTCGTGCGGGGCGTTAAGGAGCAGCTGTGTGCTGGTCTCGTACGAAACCCGCCTACAAGTGTTAATGAATTCTCCAAGGAGGCGGCATCAATCGAACGCGCACTGCATCAACGTTACCGGCCGTATGACCAGCCAATCCACAGTGCACCAATCAGCGAGGCAGCCACGACCATAGCAACGACACCCGACGAAGATTCTTTGCGCCAACTGATAAGAAAAATCGTACATTCTTAGAAGAGGTCAAGAAGCTCGTCGCCAAACCAAATGACTGCGCAACTACCTCAGCTACAGAAGTTGTGCGCAGGGAGATCAGGCATGCGCTCTCGCTTCTTGAGCCGAGCACGAGCACTCCCAGGGCAAGCGATGCAGACATAGTTCGCCGACAGCCAGTGAACGTGCCGACCCCGCATCATTACCACCAGCAACATACGACGACAGCGCCTTGGTACATCAGAGAAACTTCGACGCCGATGCGGCCATCACTTCGTAAACTGGCATCTGTCATACCCCTGCCTATAAACCATATGCTCTTGTGCTTTCATTGTGGAGAAGCAGGCCACATCATTCGGTGTTGCCCGTATTGCGTCGCAGGGTACCAAGGGTTTCCTTCTACTATTCCTCGGGGCCATTTCACCAAAACACCTGACGCCGACATGAGTGTCAAGACCCCGCGGGATGTTCCTCCTGGGTTTCGATGGCGCTAACCCTCTACTGGGCGTTATTCTCCATCCTCTAGACGGAGCACTACTGACATGCTAAGAGGAAGATCTCCTAGTCCACGCCGGCGAAACTAAAAGCAGTGACCTCAGGGGGGAAGGATGTGAATTGTCGAAATGCTGAAAATCCCACAATACGGCCGAGCGAAGAGAGACACATTTTCAATGAATCGACGAAAGATGGGGTTCTTACTGCCGATGTTGCAATTACGAGTGATGGAGAGGACGTCATGGCATTGGTCGACACTGTCGCGGACTTCTCAATAATAAGTGAGAGTCGGGCAGACAAGCTTAGGAAGGTTAGAATGGAATGGCGAGGACCGCAGATTAGAGGAGCTGGAGGGCAGCTGCTCACACCTACCAGAAAGTGCACCACAAGAATGAAGATAGGGGATGCAACTTTTGTCGCAACTTTCATTATTATTTCCCAGTGTTGCAAGCAGGCAATCCTAGGGATGGATTTCTTGCGTGAATATGGTGGAATCATCAATATACCGGACGGTGCACTGACCTTTCAGCGGATCAAAGCGCATCGCTACACCGATAATCCTTGCGAGTCATTGATGATGTGACCGTACCCCCGTGATCGTGCCGCCTTGTTTAGTTCTTGTGCAGCATGCAGCATACTGTAGAAAGAATTGCTGAGCAAGTCTTGACGCTTCTACTCTCTCGCGGTGTTGCAATTGCCAGAAGTATTGTCGATGTTGTGTGCAGTGAAGCGGAGGTTCTGTTGACGAGTTTTACCAACGAGCGACGACATATTACACAAGGCACTACAGTTGCCTACTTGGACGAGATCACCAAAATCCGTGAGTGCTGTGTAGGGCAACAGGACGAACCGCAAGCCACGTTAGCTCTACCACCTATTGACGTAAGCACGAATTCATAACCAGCGCAGAAACAGCGTCTAGTAAATCTTCTTCCCCAGTTCAAAGACTGTTTTTCCTCGACCTCGAGGGTCAGTCAAACGCCACTGACGAAGCACTGGATAATAACGGAGCAGATGGTAAGGCCAATATAACAGAACCCATACTGCGTAGCACCGAAAGAGCTTGAAGCAATCCAGGAACATGTGAAGAAAATGGTCGATGATGATGTCATCCAGCCGTCAAGAAGCCCTTGGGCATCACCGGGAGTGCTGGTTAAAAAGAAAGACGGAAGCTTGCGCTTTTGTGTCGACTACCGCAAGCTGAACCATGTGACAAAGAAAGATGTGTACCCATTACCGCGCCTCAATAATTCACTCGACAGGCTGAGGTATGCACGCTACTCCTCGTTAATGGACCTCAAAAGTGGGTATTGGCGAATTAAAGTTGACGAGCGAGATAGAGGAAAACGGCTTTTGTAACGCCTGACAGGCTTTATGAATTTAAAGTCTTGCCTCTCGGACCGTGCTAAGCACCCGCAAAAGTTCATAGACTAATGGATACCGTTCTGTCAGGCCTTAAGTGGCAGACATGCCTGGTCTATCTGCATGACGTCATTGTTTTTTCAAAAACATTTGAGAAGCACCTGAGCAGGCTGCTATCGGTATTCAGGACAATAAGGTCTGCCGGCCTGACACTGAAACCGGAGAAGTGTCCTTTCTGTTTCCAGGAGCTCCAATGTTTAGGCAATGTGGTGACCCGTGAAGGTGTCAGGATGAAATACGGGGCGCAAGGTTGCCAAAGAGAAGAACGAGAGGAGACAGAAAGAGCGCCAACTCACAACTAAGCTTCTTTTATGAAGCACTCACAATATATAGGCTCTTCGACCACATGCGCAGACAATTTCATTCACCGCACGTGCAGGCATGAACATTTTGATGATGTAATAAGCGATTATTCCAAACATGATATCTGGAAACCAGTAGCAAACAGATATTCCTGATGTTAGGACGGCGAAAAAAACACAAGATACGAAAGATGTATTGATAAAAAGTGCCCCCATGTTCCTCGGTAAAAGTTCACTATGAGGCACTGAATTAAAAAGGATTCTTAACGTCAATCGAAAAAAGATAACTGATGTCACTTCTGCTTTTACGAGAAATCTATGACGTAACAGGAGCTTTTTGTTGTGAAAGGATCTACAAACACTAACGTACATAAATTTTTCAACAGATAGCGACTCACTTGCAGCTTCCAGGTATCATTTCCTGTCACAATTGACCTAAACGGCACGTCAACTTAGTGCGTTTTTACAATAAAAAACATTTCCGAAGAAGCTTTCTTGCATTAAAAACTGATTTAGCCAGATTGGCTAAAATAAAACTCTTCCACAATTCAACAGCACGACTTTTTACCTTTGACGCTTTTACAGTTGTAGATTCAAAATTATTCATAATAGAAGAACTGGTTTTGTTCTGGAAACTGGAAGTAGATATCACCACAATGCCACCTTCTTTGTCTGCCTGAAGAAGGGAAAGTTCACATTCCTTGAAGTACAAAACAACTCCGCCTGTAGTGAATTTGGGACGGTCATTTCTTTGGTTCTGCTAAAGTGAGTCCGCACGCTCAACTAAGAAACGCTCGCGATTTTCCTCGTCAGCACTGCGGGGAATGCCTCGGTTCACGGCAAGGAATTCGTGGGTTGATACCTTAGGAACAACGCTGAACTTTGGTCTATTCTTGAGCACCAAAGCAACCTTCTCAGAAAGAGACACGTTCCCAACAACTCTTAAATTGTCCCGGCATTGGTCGTTAGGTCTGTAGCTTGGGAAGTCGAATCAAGATGCACTGCCACCAGTACTCCGCGTTGCCATTGCTGAGCGATGAATAAGCCGCAGTTGTTCTTCAGCTATTAGTCCCGGGAAACTCGAGAAACACCACAGCCGCAGCACGTCATGGTATAGGCGTACTTGCCTCCAAAGTTCCGACTTGAGAATTTTGCAGATGCGTTTAGCGTGGCCAAAGGAGGGTTAAAGAGGACCAAATAACGTTGTGACGTCGTTCGGTATTAGAACTTTTCTTAAGCAATAACCAATAAACCTAGCAAAGCAAGAAGCAGAAGCAAGAAGCAGAGCCTGAGTAGAAAGTAAACCATACTGGGAAAAGCCCCTTGTAGAAGAAATGAAGCTTTACAGTACGTTATGTGGGGCTTGTTTGGTATATATTAGGCTGAAATACGTAGCACAAGGTTGCCAAAAAGAAGTACGAGAAGAGACAGAAAAAGCGCCAACTCACAACAAAGTTTATTTTCATGACGTACTCACAATATATAGGCTCTTGGACGACATGCGCAGAATATTTCCTTCACCACACGTGCAGGCATAAATAGTTTGAGGATGTAATAAACGACTATTGCAATCATGATATCTTGAAACCAGCAGCAAACAGATGTTCCTGATCTTAATACATCGAAAAAAAAAACCAAACACACCCAAGCCTGCACCAAAAAAATGCGAGAAAAAAACAGCCAAACGGACTGACAAACACTTCGTAGCAATCTTCTACAGTGTATCTAGATTCAACAGTTGGAATTCAGCATTATGCAACAAAACTGTTGGTACGCTGAAGCACGAGTCACCTTTCTGCCTTATGTGAAAGGCTTCGAGTGACTCCCGCGCCAGCGCATTCCAGCTCCTTCCAAGTAGTCGCATGCGATCAAACTGCAGCGTGCAGCCACAAGCAGCGCAGTGGAAAGGCTAACGAGACTCTGTTCCATTCTTAATTGATAAAGAATGCTCCCCTAAACGATCACGTGTACAGCGCCCTCTCTGGCCTATATAGACCTTGCCACAGCTCAGAGAAATTTCATAAAAGTGCCCTTGGCACAACACAGGAAGAGCTTTGCATGCTTCTTATCGCACACCACCTTGGCACCTCATGAAGAAATGCAGGCCAAGAGCCTTGAAAGCTTATTCGGAGTAGAAAAAACCACCGGTATATGGTGCCGATTTGCAACCTTTTCAGGTTGTGGGAGATCTCGTGCATGTATGGTACAACTCGTGGTCTTTTTCTGTGTCCTTGCAATAGCTCTGGCCTCCTGCGTTCCCTATTTAGCCTCTGAAGGAATGTTTCAGACACACTAAGACCGAATAAGGAAACCCGGCTGCAGTGAGCCACAATACCTTACAGCAAAAACTACCACACACTGTACTGGCATGAGTTGGACAGCGCAAAACGAGAACACATAGCAGCTATAGACCTCTTCACCACTTTTTAATGTGCAGAATCATATGAAAGAAGTCCTTTTCTTGTTCTAGGGCTGAAAGAGGTGCCAAGGCGGTGTGCGATAAGAGGCATGAAAAGCCCTTCCTGCGTTGTGCCGTGGGCACTGTTTAGGAAATTCCCTTGAGCTGTGGCAAGGTCTATATATGCTAGACAGGGCGCTGTAAAAATGACCGTTTAAGGGAGCATTCTTTATCAATTAGGAATGAAACAGGGTCTCATTTGCCCTTCTACTGTGCTTCGTGTGGCTTCACGCCGCAGTTTTGATTCCACGCGACTACTTGGAAGGAGCTGGGATGCGCTAGTGCGGGAGTTATTCGAAGCATTTCACATAAGGAAAAAAGGTGACTCGTGCGTCAGCGTGCCTTCAGTTTTGCTGCATAATAGTGAATTCCAACTGTAGTATCTTGATGTACTTTAGATGGTTGATACGGAGTGTCTGTCAGTCCTTTTTCGCTGTTTTTTCCTCGCATTTTTTTTCGCGCAGGCTTGTTTGTGTTTGTTTTTTTTCGACGTCCTTACATCAGGCATTTCTGTTTGTTGCTGGTTCCCGGATATCATGATTGCAATAGTCGTTTATTACACCATCAAAATGTTCCTGGCTGTACGTGCGTTGAATGATATAATCTGTGCATGTCGTCCAAAAGCCTATTTTATGTGAATGCTTCATAAAAATAAACTTAGTTGTGAGTCGGCGCTTTTTCTGTCTCTTCTCGTTCTTGTCATTGGCATACTTGCGCCTCGTTTTTTCGACTTAATATGTACCAAATAGCCCAACGTAACGTATTGTTAAACTAAGTTCGAGAGTCTTAAAGGTCATTTTTTTCAGCCAAAACACATCGTGAGCTTCGTCATACTGGCCATCATTAAATTCATAATAAAAAAAAGGAATGCGCGAATGGTCGCAACAAGACGTGCTGACGCAGCGAGCAGCATGCGACAGGCTGCCCGCGTGACACTACTGTGTTGCAGTGAAGAAATGTTGTTTTCTTCAGGTGCACATTTCAGACATTCACGACTGCGTTTTTTTTTTTTGCGGTGGCAGCAGCGAGGCCCACGTTCCCTTCATGTTCGCGGCAAAGTAAATACCAAGTACTGCTGGGAAACATAAGCTTTGGAGCCGCAAGCTAGCCAGCACAGCAAACGGCGAGCATCGATTACATTGAAGTTCCTTGCATCCCACTTTTTGTATGTATTGTTATTTCTAAAACCCGCTTAGCTCGAAGCTTTGTTGCAGCCCCAGTGACTTCGAATTAACGACGTTTTACTGTATGGGTCACATGTAACTACTAGATAGGAACTCATGCTGTAGGCTATAGGGAAGCCACATTAATTATGTCATGACCTGTCATTTCATACCTTTATATGATCCCATGCCTCTGTTGGTATACACAGAGCTCAGGAGACGACCATGACAGCTGCAAGACGTAGTTGCTTAATAGATGGATAGATGAATGAAAATAAATGGTCAGATGGCCTTTGGTTTGCTATGAAATTATGTGTATTTATTAATATCAAATTGTGCCTGTATATCAGTTTTTAATTACGTTGAGCAATTAGCTCTGTTTTGCGTCTTTCACCTGTGATTATGTGATGTTGCGTATTCTAAGTGTACATACATGCAAAGCAAACCTAGACAACTAATGTGTGGAATTAGAGTGTGTCCATGCTGCTTCTAATTTTTGCACATGTTTGACTTAGCATTGTACATACGTGTAGAACAGCCAACAAACTAACCTGAATGTTTTCTTTCCTTGAATTCTTATGCCTTCAAAAGAACCACTAATGAATGAAATATGATGTTCAGGTGTCTACTTTCTGCGCTCCACAAAAATGAAAATTCAGGAAGAGGGCTGGTAAAGCGGAAGAAAGGAGATCTGCGATGGCAGTTAAAGCATCCAAAGGCAAGGGGTGTCGAGCCTGTTGCTTGACCCATCAGAGAATCGCCCACTTATAGTGTGTACATCAAACCTACTGATTGCTCTATAAAGTCTTGCTTAAAAGGGCTAGTTGAAGCTTAGTTTTCCCCCATCAATTTCAAAACAATGTCAACGTTTCCAGCTGGTGGCAAGAATGTAAAAAGTTAACTTCTGCGTTCATCCTATATGTAGCTTTCTATCCAGTCTGTTACAATAAAAACTCTTACGTTAGTTTGAGTGGTGTGTGGGGTTCAACGTCCCAAAACCATGATTTGATTATGATAGACGCCGTAGTGAAGGACTTCGGAAATTTCAACCACCTGGGGTTCTTTAACGTGCACCGACATCAAAGAACACAGGCCTAAACATTTTTGCCTCCATCGAAAATGAAGTGGTCGGGATTCAATCCCATGACCTTCATGTTAGCAGTCGAGCGTCATTACCACTAGAACACCGTTGCGGGGCATTAAGTGAGTGTCAAGACAGTTACCGGTGAAACAACTTGTGCTCCCGCTTATGTAACCATTATTTGTCATCTACAAGCAGCCTGTGTGAATAATCTTCTGTCTGCTGTTGAGGATGCCACGCCACAGCCATCACACTTGTCAGCTGCCTTTGTACTTGTCGACAAGAAGGTCATTGTCATACCCCACATGTCACGCTTCATAGGCAACTGAAATTCAGCTGACCTCTTCGTTCTCTTCTCCTACCGGGCTCATAATGTTGACACTGTTTGCAACTTGCGACATAGTAACAGACTCTTGCATTATCCTGCAGTACGTGCACAAATTCTCACTTAGCCGGGGCACACTGGAGTTCGCAGTAGGTTGCGTAGTCGTCGACTACAGTCGATGCTGCTTGCAGGCATGACTCCATGTGACCCAGGTTACCTTGCGTGGCCCAGATGGGCCTGTCAAGGCACTCCTGTTTCTGTTTGAACATTCTTATGAACCCTAGCAGGCGAGGGGTCGCATCATCTTGCATAGTGCAAGTATGTCCAATTGCAAGTTCTGTAGTGCCACCAGAAAAACAGTACTAACATTGCTACGGAGCGTACAAAAAACGACAAGGAAGAGGAGTGGTCGGTCAGCTGTGCGCGCTGTTCATTGTGGCCATCTTGATTGTTTCTGCACACATCAGTGTAAATACGCTTTCGAAGACCTTCTTTAATGTGCAACGAGACGCGGCTTTTGCCACAGGCGGGTAATGCTACATAGTCTACAAAAAACAACAAAAATGAGAACCGGTCTGTCAGCTGTGCGTGCTGTCGGTTGTGTCTATCTTGACCAATGCTGCACAAATTAGTTTAAATATGCTTGTCAGCAATCCCGCTTCGTGTCTTTTTAACTAACAATATCTGGGGTTTTACATATCAAAACCACAATATGATTATGAGGGACGCCGTAGTAGAGAACTGCGGAAATTTCGACCACGTGTTTTTAACGCACACCGATATCTTACAGTACTGTGACCTATAGTGTTTTGCATCTCTTGAAATGCAACCGCCTTGACTGGAATCAAACACGCAATGGAAGCAGCTGCGTTGTGTTGGTTTATTTACTGTGCTCATCCAGCACGAAGGTATTACGGTTACTGTTCAACTATGTTTATTTGCAGGACGAGATCAAGCAAATACGCTGTCGGTGTACTGAAGCAGCTAACGTATTTGTGCTGTTGTCCTGCTTGGATAATACCGTTGCAATATTTCATTGTGATACTGCTCCCTTGGTTTATTTCATTTCTGCTACCATCGCTGAAATTTTCTGTGATAACTGTGGAGAAAGATTTTTCATTGTGCTATGTTTCTACATTTTTTTCTTTCCCACGCATAGTCAGGATAGGTGTTATTGTGCAAAGCTATGCCTTGTACCTCACTTCTGGAGACTGAGGTGCTGTTGAATGTGCACTTCTGATAATGTAAGAGACCATCGTGGAGGCTATTCAGCAGCTAAACAGGTCAGTTTAATGCAGTCTTTCATGTTCCTGTTTACTTCTAATCGATTCCACAAGGTCAAGATGACTGCATCCTTTCAGAAAGGTGGTTACTGCTATATTTGCAGACTTGGCAACTCTTTATTTTCACGTTATCAGTCACATGCTTTGTCTGTTTTTTTCCCACGCATAGTCAGAATAGGTTTTGTTATTGCGCATAGCTATATGCCGTGTACCTCAGTTCTGGAGAATCTGGTGTCATTGAATGCGCAGTTCTAATAATGTACGAGATTGTCAGGGGGGATATTAAGCAGCTAAGCAGGTCAGTCTAATGCAGTCTTTGATGTTCCCGCTTACTTCTATTCTAGTTCACGAGGTCAAGACGACTGCATCCTTTCAGGAATGTGTTTACTTTAATACAGTGGAATCCCGATAAATAAAACTCGTTCAAACAAAAATGCCTCTTTAACGGAAATAAACGGACTCCCATGGCTGAATTTCTATGTGTTGCACAGTAAAATTTATCGGTTAATCGAAACAGTGCTTATTGGTCACTCACGGTTATACGGCACAAACTCTAAACACCGCATAGAATCGCTCATGCCAAAGGTAGTCTCACAACCATGGCAACCCCTTGAGAGATCGAGGCAAGCCAATCCAGTAGCCATTTTCGCTTGTGGCTGTGGGAGTGAAATCAGCGAGTCAATTGTGCGTAAGGCCTATTTGTGTGGCTGAGTGCGGTGGATGAAGGTGTTATTTCAGCCTGATGGAATGAAAGCGGCCGCCCCACACACTTTCGTTTGAAAAAAGCTGAAAATTCTTCAGGAGCTAGATCGAGGTGGCCTGCCAACGATGGAGGTGGCGGAAAAATACATCTCGAAATTGACGCTGTCACGGATCTGGAAAGACGGAAAAAAGATTGAAGGCGCCCTAATAACGGGACCTTTACATCTAAACGGATGCAGACGATGCCTTATGAACACCTAGAAAAGTTCTTTTTCTGTGGTTCGACACCTGTGAGCTGGTGTCGAGGCAAGCCCTTGACGTCCCCTCATGGGAGGCTTAGGCTCGGCCACCTAAACCTTCTGGTTTCCTATAATAAAGGTTATTCCTCCTCCTGTGGCTCAAGCGTGCACGCAGTTCCAATTTGCTCATAAGCGGACTTACTCTGAAGCAGAAAGCTCGAGAGATTGCCATGTTAATGGGTGTTAAGAACTTTGTCCTATGTGAGGGATGGCTCAGCCGCTTAAAAACACGCCATGGCCTAGTCTTCAAAGCAATCTCAGGTGAGAGTAATGCAGTCAACAGGGACATTTGCGCCGACTGGTAACAGGAGTGTTTTACGAAAATTTTGGTGATCGTTGAGCCACGAGACGGCTTCACCGTCGACAAGATGGGTCTTTCTTCTAAGGCACTTTGATCAAACACTCTCACCTTCAAAGGTGAAACCTGTAGAGGAGGAAAATGCAGTAAATATCGCATCACTGTGCTCATGAGTGCAAAAATTGCAGGAGATGAGAAATTGAAGCTGTTAGTAACAGGAAAATCAAGGCACCCACGTTTTGTCAGAAGCGTTTGACACCTTTCCGTGCCAAAGACACCTCTTTCCCAAAAATTGCAAAAACCCCTCTTTCGCAACCTTGCACCGCATATTTCAGCCTGAAATGTACCAACCAGCTCCGAATAACGTACTGGAAAGCTTCAATTCTTCTATACAGGGCCCTTTCTAGTCCTTTTTACCTTCTACTCAGGCTCAGGATTACGTGCACGTGATCACTTCTGCTTCTTGCCGTGATAGGTTTATTGGTTATTGCTTAAGAAAAGGTCTAATACCGAACGACGCCAATATGCTTCTTGGTCCTATTCGACCCTCGTTTGGCCACGCTAAACGCACCTGCAAAATTATCAAGTCAGAACTTTGGAGGCAACTACGCCTGTACCATGACCTGCTGCGGCTGTTGTGTTTCTCGAGCTTCCCGGGAATAATAGCTGAGGATAAACCTCGTTTCCTTCGTCACTCAGCAAATGACACAACGGAGGTCTGGTGGCAGTGCATCTTGGTTCGACTTCAAGCTGCAGACCAAACGACCAATGCCGGACAATTTAGGAGTCTTTAGGGGCGTGTCTCTTCCTGAG
This sequence comes from Rhipicephalus annulatus, assembly GCA_013436015.1. NCBI lineage: Eukaryota > Metazoa > Arthropoda > Arachnida > Ixodida > Ixodidae > Rhipicephalus > Rhipicephalus annulatus. The sequence goes on along the minus strand of WOVY01002853.1, from coordinate 243,329 downwards.
AAGGTTGCTTTGGTGCTCAAGAATGAACCAAAGTTCAGCGTTGTTCCTAAGGTATCAACCCACGAATTGCTTGCCATGAACCGAGGCAATTCCCGCAGTGCTGACGAGGAAAATCGCGAGCGCTGCCTACTTGAGGGTGCGGACTCACTATTGCGGAACCATAGAAAGGGCCGTCCCAAGTTCACCACAGGCGGAGTTGTCTCGTTCTTCAAGGAACATGAACTTTCCCTTCTTCAGGCAGACAAAAAAGGCGGATTTGGGGTGATGTCTACTTCCAGTTTCCAGGACAAAGCCAGCTCCTCTAATACGAAGAATTTCGAGTCTACAACTCTAAAAGCGTCAAAGGTAAAAAGTCGTGCTGTTTAATGGTGCAAGACTTTTATTTAGCCAATCTGGCTAAATCAGTTTTTGAATGCAAGAAAACTTCATTGGAAGTGTTTTTCAATTTAAAAACGCTGAAAGTTGACATGCCGTTTAGGTCAATTATGACAGAAAATGGTGCCTGGCAGCTGCAAGTGAGTCGCTATCTGTTGAAAAATTTAAATACGATAGCGTTTGTATCCTTTCGCAATAAAAAGCTCATGTGACGTCATAGATTTCTTGAAAATCAGAATTGACATCAGTTATCTTTTTTCGATTGGCGTTGAGGATCTTTTTTTATTCAGTTCCTCATAATGAACTTTTATCTTGTGTAAGGGACTGTATCGAGGAACACGAGGGCACAACTTTTATCAATACATCTGGCGTATTCGTTTTCAACATCATGTTATTTTTAGAATTTACCTTCGTAGCACCTTTGTCGCTTTAATAAGGGGTTGTTTATTCAATGAAAGGGCATTTGTATTGACTCCGGCGTTGCACCTGTTCTTTGTAGCATTTTTTGGCGTCTATCGATCGTGCTGCAGAAAATGCCGTTGATCCAGGAAAATTCCATAAGTTTTTTAGATATGTGGACGATTTCCTCGTGGTGTTAACTTCTACTTATCCTGTAACGCACTCTATCGAGGTAGATTTAGTTTTAGAGCTGTTGCGACAACATGGAAAAAGCTTGCTTTTTACCTATGAACTGCCCATTGCGAAATCTTGAAGTTATTAGATATTAACCTAACTTTGGGCGATGGTCATGCCTGTTGGAATTTCAGCCCTAGAACGAGAAAAGGACTTGTTTCATATGATTCTGTACATTCTAAAGTGGTGAAGAGGTCTATAGCTGCTATGTGTTTTCGTTCTCCGCTGTTCAAGTCATGCCAGCCCACAGTGTTTGATAGTTTTACCTGTCAGTAATCGTGGCTCACTGCAGCCGGGTTTCCTTATTCGTTCTTAGTCAGTGTGTCTGAAACATTGGTTCAGAGGCTGAAAGGGGAACGCAGGAGGTCAGAGCAATTGCAAAGACAGAGGACAAGACCGCATGTTGTACCATACATGCAGAAAATCTCCCACAACCTGAAAAAGGTTGCAAATCGGCACCTTGTGCCAGTGGTTTTTTCTGCTCCGAATAAGCTTTCAAGGCTCTGTGCCCGCATTTTTTCATGAGGTGCCAAGGCGTTGTGCGATAAGAAGCATGCAAAGCTCTTCCTGCGTTGTCCCGTGGGCACTGTTTATGAAATACCCCTGAGCTAGGGCAAGGTCTATATAGGCAGGTCAAGGCGCTGTACAAATTACCGTTTAAGGGAGCATTCTTTATCAATTAAGAGTAGAACAAGGTCTTATTTGCCCTTCCACTGTGCTGCTTATGGCTGCACGCCGCAGTTTGATCGCACGCGACTACTTGGAAGGAGCCGGGATGCGCTGGCGCAGGAGTCACTCGAAGCCTTTCACATAAAAAAGAAAGGTGACTCGTGCGTCATCGTACCTTCAGTTTTGTCGCATAATAGTGAATTCCAACTGTTGGATCTAGATATACTGTAGGTGGTAACTACGAAGTGTCTTTCAGTCCTTTTTGCTGTTTTTTCCTCGCATTTTTTTCGCGCAGGCTTGGGTGTGTTTGGGTTTTTTTTTTGACGTCTTAACATCATGAATATCTGTTTGCTGCTGGTTTTCAGATATCATGATTGCAATAATTGTTTATTACATCGTCAAAATGCCTATGCCTGCACGTGCGGTGAATGAGATGGTCTGCGCATGTCCTCCAAGTGCCTATATATTGTGAGTGCTTCATGAAAATATTCTTAGTTGTGAGTTGGCGCTCTTTCTGTTTCTTCTTGTTCGTCTCTTTGGCAACCTTGCGCCATGTATTTCAGCCTATTATGTACCAACTCGCCCCACATAACGTACCATGAAGTTGTTTAACCTGATCCCGATAAGATTGCGGCTGTCACAAAATTTCAGGTGTTAACAGATAAAAAAGCAGTCAGGCGTTTCCTTGGCCTAGGCACATACAGCCGAAGGTTTATTGCCAATTTCTCCCACATAGCCTCGCCGTTAACACGACTCACAAGAGAAGACGTTTCGTTCAGATGGGGTGACGATGAACAAGCGGCATTTGATGATCTCCGACAACGCCTGCAGACTCCGCCTGTGCTTGCTCACTTTTATGAGGATGCTCCTACCATGGTCCACACAGATGCCAGCAACGTGGGTTTAGGCGCTGTACTCATCCAGTGGCAAGACTCAGCCGAGCGTGTGATCGCATATGCTAGTAGGACGCTTTCCCGCGGCGAGTCCAACTACTCCACAACGAAAAAAGAGTGTCTTGCTGTCGTATGGGTGGTTATGAAGTTTCGTCCGTACCTCTACGTTCGTTGTTTTCACGTAGTCAGCGACCATTATTCCTTCAGCTTGCTGACCAACTTGAAAGACCCGTCTGGTCGACTCGCACGGTGGAGCTTACGGCTCCAAGAGTTCGAAATGACGGTCGTGTATAAGTCCGGACGGCAGCACGCCGACGCCGATTGCTTATCAATGCACCGATAAACCACTATGATAACACAGAAGATGACAACATGCCATTTGTAGGAGTCGTCGACACCACTAAGATTTTGTGCAAGCAGAAGGAAGACAGCGAGTTGCTTCCTCTAAGTGAATTTTTGATTGGCCGGACAGCAACCGTTCTTAGAAGATGTGCAAGGAGCCTGCCGTCATTCTGCTTACTTAGTAGAGTTCTGTATAAGAATAGCTTTTCTCCATGAGGAAGCACCCACTTACTTGTCATTCCGACGTCAATACGTGAGGAGATACTTAGTGCTTGCCACGATCAGCCAACGTCCGGTCATCACGGATACATACGCGCATTGGCCAAAATTCAACAGAAATTCTACTGGCCAAGACTTCCAGATATTTTGAAACGCTACGTGCGCACGTGCCTCGATTGCCAACGACGAAAACACCCACGTGAAAACTAGCTAGATTATTACAACCAATTTGTGCCCACGGTACCTTTTGCCCAAATTGTAATGGATCTCCTCGGACCATACCCAACTTCCCATGCTGGCAACAAGTGGGTAATAGTCGCTACTGATTACCTTATGTTCTACGCGGAAAGAAAGGCTTTGTCAAGTGGCACCGCAGTTGAAACCGGACGATTCTTCATAAAAAATTATCGTCCTGAGGCACGGTCCTCCGACATTTATAATAACGGATCGAGGTACTGCTTTCACGGCCGCACTCCTGAAGACAGTACTTGAGCTCAGTGGAACAGCCCATCAGAAGACCACTTCCCATCATCCACAAACCAACGGCTTAACAGAACGGCTCAACAAGACTATTGCCGACATGTTGAGTATGTGCGTTGACGTGAATCACAAGAACTGGGACGACATTCTACCGTACATCACGTTTTCCTATAATACAGCACAGCAAAAAACTACACGAAGAACGCGTTTCAGTCTCCTTCATGGCCGTGAAGTTACGACGGTGCTTGACGCCATGTTACTGCACGACTGCAATGACTTCGATTTAGACTTTGCATCTTTTACCGAACGAGCAGAAGAAGCGAGGCAGCTTGCCCGCGTTCGAATCAACCAGCAGCAACATTACGACGCCCAACTTTATAATCTGTGACACAGACATGTCGTCTATCAGCCCGGTGAAAATGTCTAGGGATCGAGTCCTATCCGCCGCCGAGGACTGTCTGAAAAATCGCTGAAAAGGTATTTTGGCCCCTACACGGTTTTACAACGCCCGAGTTAAGTAATTACGTGGTTGTTCCTGACAGCTCCTACACAACTCACCAGCAAAAACCGGAAATCGGGCACGTTGTGTGAATGAAGGTCTATTTTTCGGACTAATTTGCACCATACATCTGCTGCACCGTCTTCTGTAGAAGAGCATTGGGACGCTGCTCTCTGGAGAGGGGCAAATGCCGCATTGAATATGCAGCACCAAGAGAACAAAAAACAGCATGCCCAGCGAAAGAGAAAGACGAGGTTCTCATCCGATCAGTAAATATTATATATATTGCTCCAATACACAACCTAAAGTCAATGCTTAGCTTACAATTCGATGATATATTTCCTCATAACGCGAAACACTTGGCATATAGGTATTTAAATGGCCAGTTAGCAGATTATCTAGCTCACCTAGAGATAAGCAATATCATAGCGACTGATGCATCTGTGTCAAAAGAAAAGTCTGGGGTTGGCATCTTCTCTCCTTCTTTGAACTGGTCCTTTTCGATTCGACTCCCAGATTGTACCCCGGTATTTATTGCAGAACTATTGGCCATTGTTTTTGCCCTACGCAAATTGCCCTCAAGCGAATCATTAGCAGTTATCATTACAGATTCGTTATCAGTTTGTAATGCACTTTCTGTGGCAGTAAATTCAGAGCTGATGAATACGTTTCGGCATTTAGTACCGAAAAACGTAAAAAAACTGCCTTTCTTATGGGTATCAGGCCACCGCGGATTATATTTGAACGAAATGGCGGACTCTTTAGCAGCAGTATCCCTGGGTGGGCCCACCATCCCAGTTTTGCCAGATACAGCTTAAGTAACAGCGCTAAGGTTCCGAAATGCTTGCCTGCAATGGGGAAAAGGTAATTTGGATAAATTCAAAGATTTCGAGCATTTCAGTTATTGCTGGAATAAACAGTGGTGTGCATCTCGCTAGTTAGAGGTCACTTATACCAGATTGCGCTGTGCAGTTCCACAACTAAATTATTACCTTAACAAAGCTCGGCTCAAGGCGTCACCGCTATGCATTTGGTGCAACGAAATTGAAACAATTGAACATTTCTTTTTATTCTGTCATCGTTATTCTTATAAGAGAAAAACGTTTTAGTAGCCCCAATACAAAAGCTAGGAATACAAGTAAATCTACCAATAATTTTATCGCTTGGCGGAACTTCATTTGGTTACTGCCACAGGGATGTATGCTCCGCTGTGTTTGATTACATCAACGCAACTAAAAGATTACCGTGCTAGTGAACCCCTACCTTTCAAGATCTTAAGTTTATTATTCGTAGTTATCTCTTTTGAAAACAAAAGATGATTTGAGCGCTTGCTCAGCAAACATTTTTGTTTTTGGTAGTAATATTTTAAGCTACTTTTTTCAGATTGGCTTCATTTTCATTTTAGTTTCATTTAAGTATCCTGCCGCCCGGTTCTTGTCCCATCCCCCTTTGTGGGTAAGCGCCATCCATCAGAGGTCATCAGCATCAGCATCAGTTTGCCAGTGTTCTGGTACAATTGAAGCGAGTTGTCTGGTATTCAACTGCTTCTTTTTCTGCATTGTGACGATATATACTGAGGCATGAAAATAATGAGGTTGCGATAGCTTAAAAGAGAAAATAAAACGCGAATGCTATGAAACTCAATCACATATATCGAACCGGTAGCACGACCTGACAGAGCCAGGTGAAAACCGAGTGCCGCTATGTTCATGTTCCTTTTCATTCTCCCTGCATCCGCGAAGGCAGTCAAGAAGCATGACTGCAAATTAACTCGCATGAAAACAAGAATTTTCGAGCTTCCTAATACGCGTGGCGGCTCAGCGCCAGCATCCCGTAGTCTACTCGTGCAGCGCCATCATGCAGCAGTGGCGAGCGGAAGCATAGCACACGCTCGACGGCCTGAATAGAGCGTTCGCCCAGGCATGGAAAAAATAGAGGAGGCACTGGTCAAGCTTAAGTAACCAGTTAATAAAATTGAAGGAATCTAGGGACAAGGTTATGGTGTCACTATGAATACATGTCTACGCGATTCACCTCAAGAGTTTTGGAGGCACCTGGCTCCAACTAAGAAGGCAGTCACTAAAATATGCACAGAACAAGCATCTATTGAGACTGAACGTAAAATAGCAGACGCCTTCAATGGCTTTTTTTGCTAGTGTCTTAACCACCAATGATGATGGAAAGCAGTCAAACTTTGAGGTACACCAACAGCTTCCACTTGTAGAGATTTCGTGGTTAACATAAGAAGGAGTAATAAATTTGCTGCTGAACCTAAATACGAAGAAATCGGCAGGTCCTGATGAGATATAAAATTTCTTTTTTGAAATAGGTATGCTGAATGGACTGCGAAGTACCTCTTCGTTATCTTCACTAAGTCACTACAGTCAAATACACTTACTGAAGAATGGAAAATGATTAAACTTATACCCATATTTAAAGACGGTGACACCACGTCTACTGCCCATTATAGGCCCACTGCGCTAACGTCAGGCTGCTGCAAGGTGTTAGAACGTGTTGTTTCTAAGTACATTCGGCTGTTTTTGTCACAGAACAAAATTTTTAGTAACTATCAACATGGGTTGTCAACCGTTCCACAATCAGCAGAAAGTATTCACGACTTTAATAAAGTTATTGATAGCGGGGGACAAATAGATCTGATCATTCTCGACTTCAAGAATGCCTTTGATAAGGTCATTCGTAAAAAATTACTAATTAAAAAGGCTATTTAAAGAGATACAGATGTAGTCAAAAGGGTGGAAGACTTTCTTACTGATCATTGAGAGTTCGTCAGTATTGATGAAAATAAGTCCGGGGCCTCTGATGTGAGATCAGGGTTGCCTCAAGGTTCAGTTCTTGGGCCAGTGTTGTTCCTGGTATACAATAACGACCAGATCGAAGAATCGCCCACAGTTACAGCAAGAATATTCGCAGATGACTGTGTCATATATACAGATGTGAAATTTACAAGTGACTAGATACTCTAAAATAACTTCTTCTGAAAAGTTCTCTAATGGTGTGACACGTAGCACATGTCTCTTAACCCAGCAAAGACAGTATGTATCACCATGACTCACAAACATGAACACACACTCTACAAGGAGAACCACTTCATCGCGTACAGAGTACAGATATCTTGAAATTTTCATAACATCTGACCTTAGTTGGACACCACACATTTAAAAAGTAGTAGGGAAAGCCAACAAGAGAATATATTATATTTGACATGTCCTTCAACTGGCTTCTCCAGCCACAAAACTGATTGCTTATAAAGTGCTCGTGTGCCCAATATTATAATATGCATGTGAAGTGTGGGATCCGTATTTGAAAGATTCTTAGTCAAAACTAGAGCAAGTTCAAAGACGTGCATTGCGGTTCATTTAATCCTGATGCAGTCCACAAGATGCCGCAACACCCCTTTAAGCGAGGGCAAACCTCCCCCTACTTAATGCCAGGAGGAAGGAGAAACGACTTAGCTTTTTCTATTCAATCACCAATGAGCTGCTACTTGTTGACAAGTCTCGCTACGTAAATGAATCTAAAACTGCATAGTGCGAAACAAACGTAGTTAATGGAAATATATTTCACAAGATTTCCTAAAAATACTCATTCTTCCTTTCGGCAGCATGGCACTGGAATTGTCTTCCTGCAAACATTGTAAACACAGGGACTCGTGATCAGTTTTTTGCCCTTGTGTCCGAATATTTTCAATAATAGGGCGCATATCACTGTATCGCTGTATTCTATTGTTTCGTTCACTGCTTGCAGGTTGTTGATGTATTGTTACCACTCCTGTTTTGGTCCTGATGAGGACCGAAAGTATTTCTAAATAAATAAAAATTAAAAAATAAATAAACAGAAGTAAACACTGACGCAAGCTGCCTAGACCTGAGCGCCGTCCTTGTGGTGAGGACTGACGGCGTGGAAAAGTTATCAGTTATGCTAGCCGGTCGCAATTTAAGGTCGAAGCCAACTATTCCACAACAAAAAAGGAGTACCCTGCCATCATATGGGCAGCGTCAAGGTTTCGCCACTACCTCCATGACAGGCCTTTCCAAGTTGTGAGCGACCACCACGCTTTGTGTTCGCTTGCTCACTTGAAAGATCTTTCAGGCTACCCCACACGGTGGAGCCTAAAACTTCGAGTATTCGACGTGACTGTCGTTCATAAGTCTGGAAGAAAAACACTCCGACGCCAACTGCTTGTCTCGTACCCCGTCGAACCACCACCGCCCGACGGCCTGGTTGAGGACAGCTTCTTAGGAACAAATAGTTGCCAACGAATTTGCCGCACAACAGTGAGCTGACTCGGAACTCAGAAGCCTTGTGGAATATCTCGAGGGTAACAGCACCACTAATCCTAATGTTTTTTAGGAGAGGAATAAAGTCGTTTTTCTTGTGAAACGGAGTTCTCTTAATGAAGAGCTGCTCATCCCTTCGAGCCGACCACTTCCTCAATGTTCCTTCAGCAGATAGACCAGAAGTACGTGAGGGTGAGGTCCTACGTGACAACCTGATGGCAGGACACCTTGGTAGTTCCCACACGCTCGCGAGGATACATGAAAGGTACTACTGGCCACGCCTTACCGCCAATGGCGCTCGTTTTGTGAGGACATGCCGAGTCTGTTAGCGGCGCAAGACACCACAGAAAAAAACCAGCAGGTTTTTGTCAGCCGATCATTCCAACAAATCGACATGGACCTATTGTGGCGTTTCCGATGTCGAAATTTGAAAACAATGTATCTTCGTAGCTACTGACTACCTTACCCACTACGCCGAGACAAAAGCCCTGCCCAAGGGTAGTGTATCTGATGTAGCCAAGTTGTTCATCGAAAATGACGTCCTGCATTACGGTGCTCCGGAAATCCTCATCACCGACAGAGGTACGGAATTTACTGCTCATCTAACCCAAGCGATTTTGGCATACAGCGAGACAAGCCACCGCGATACGACAGCATACCGCCCACAGACCAATGGCCTCACGGAGCGCCTAAACAAGACCATCGCCAACGTGCTGGCCATGTACAATATGGTCCACTCTTGGAGGGAACACGGCAACGCGTGGCTGGCGGCCCGCGTGGCGCAAACTAGCGGCGAGATTTGCAAACACAGCGCATGCGCATGAACGCGAAAGGGTGGGGCTTGCCACGTTTCGTCTGCTACTTTCGGCTCCGGCGCTTGTAGTGTGCTGGATACCGCGTTCGCTTTTCCGCGATGCGATTCATGTCTCCGCCACTCTCGCTGCTCCTCCCCTGGTAATCAGCGTGCAAAAAAGGGGGCTGTTTGTTTGTTGTTGTGCTTTCTCGGCAGCTTTGTTGCAATTCCATTCATGGCCACAGCATGCAGTTTCAGAATTCATGCGAAATGAAAAAAAGCCATGCGCATAATGTATTTCAAAAAACATTAAAAACACGTGTTTGAAAATACTTCTATGTATTCCACTACAGCGAGACACAAAATTATATAGTTTTTGCTGATTGCAGTGTCCAGCAAATATTAGTTATACCTCGCGTTACATTTCGTTTTCTTCGTTGAAGCAAAAACGCTAGAAGCTCCTTATTTGAAATATGCGATAGCATTCACTTTTCCGAGAATCAATACGTTTCACTAATACGCGCGCTGAAAAAACGGTGTACGAAGAACACTACGGAGTAAACAAATTTTATTTCCAAAACCTTTGTGACAGACAGGTCGAGTTAGGTCAGATCTGCAGCCTCGAAACAAGATCTGTAGCCTCGAAACACACAAGAAAATGCACATATGTGTAAGCAAAATAGGACTACGCATTACTGAACTAGGCACTGAAATATTTTTCGTAATGCTGATGATTGCGCTGGCAACGAGAAAGTGGCCTTTTTGCGATAGAAGTGACAGCACGCTGGCTCTATTCTTTGGTGTACAGCTCGACTATTCGAAGCCTTTCGTCCTCACGTACTCTAGCCACGCCGCTTCTAAGAACTAGCTCTGCCGAAAGTGCGATCAACGAGTAAATACGCCCCCAGCTGTGGAATTCTGTGAAAGTGATAACGCAGCCCATCACTCGCGTAGCCTGGTGTTTTTACTTTCCAAACGTAAGCTTAAGCAAATTGGAAGCTTTCCAAACGCTGTTCGAACCAGCCAGCCGCTTTTAATAAAAAAACATGAAAATCGATCGTCGATGAAGCGAGCACAGCAATCTTGTCGCTGGCGCGCGCCGAACGTAGGGCGGGGAAGTTGCATACGATGCGGGCAAGTACCGCCCTTGCGATTCAGTGCGCATGCTCCGCGTTTCCAAATCTCGCCATCAGTTGGCGCCCCGCGGACCGCCGGCCACGCACTCACGTGTTCCCCCTAACAGTGGATCGTACTGTACGTCAACGTCGAACACAAAATGTGGGATACCATCCTTCCGTACTGTTTGTTCGATTACAACACTGCCGTACAAGAAACGACGCAGATGGCGCCGTACAAGTTGGTCTATGGAAGGACCCCGGCAATGACGCTCGACCCCAACTCATTTAACGTCATCAATGATGAAAACTTCGATGTGAGCGAGTACTTTTGGTGTGCCGAAGAAGCCCGAGAAATCGTTCGTCTCCGTATCAAGAACCAACATATGACGGGTTGCCGCCGTTTCCATCTTCAACGACGCTTCGTGGAATACCAGCCCGGTGAACGTTTGGGTATGGACACCGATACGCCGACATCGGCTCAGTGAGAAACTTATGCGATGCTATTTCGGACCATAGAGGGTAATTTGACGTCTCGGCCCACTAGATTACGAGGTTTTCTCGGATGGCATCACGAACTCTCAACGACGCGGATCGCTACCTCAATTCGACCATGTCGTGCGCCTCAAGCCGTTTCATTAGCGTTAACGAACTAAAACAGCGTATTTTCTTGTTGTTGTTATTGCTCTCTTGTAATTTACTGCTCCTTTCTTCCATTGTTATTTTGTGCTTTCATATTCTGTTAAAGCAATGGGACGATGCCTTTTTGAGACGGGGGCTATGCCATGCTCCTTTCCTCTAGTTTTGTTATCTCTCGTTATACTATAGATGTTCAGCGTAAACCACGCCTACAGCGTTAGAGAAGCTTCGAGGCTGTATTAGATCGTTTTGTTAAAATTGAGCCCGATTCGTGAACCATATAGATTATTCTAGAACCTACGTCATCACTAGCGATAATGCTAGAATGTTCGATGGCAAGTGTATAAATGCCGACACGCTTCGCCGCTTGTAATTTGATCGACGCTCTGTTCGCCGCTATCAGTGCTGGTGCCTTGCTTTCCTTTTGCGTATCCACAAGTTTGGCCCAAACAGTTTCTTCTTTGATTTGGAGCCTACTCCCTTCCTTCGCGTCACGACGCTATTGAAATATATACTTACGTGTTCTTTTTATATTTAAAAGTAATACCAAAGTTCTTTAGTGCGCCAATTTACGTCTGTGGGGCTGTAACCATGATACTTGTTTGGGCGTGCTTGCTCGCTGGTCGAGCGTCTCGCAGGAGGTCGGTTTCGGATCGATTTCTCTCGTTTTTTTTAGGTTTGATTGTGCTTTGTTTTCGTGTTTTGTGTTTTGCCAGTGCTGCCTTTTACGAAGATGAGCTATACTCAAATTAGTACGTGTGGCATCGTATTGTGGAACACTCGCGAGGTATGTGCCACATTTCTGCTGTCAGCACTTTCCTCGCACCAAGAGCATGATAACGACACCGTGCTACGTTTTTGTAATGTGTGGATGATAGGTGGTCAAAATTTCCGGAGGCCTCCACTACGGCGTCTGTCATAATCATATGGTGCTTTTGGGACGTTAAACCCCACAAATCAATCAACGTGTGGATGATAAGTGAGGTTGGTTAACGTAACGAATCTGTTTGTGTTTGTCATTTCATCAGGGTAAAGGCATTCTTGTGGGAAGTAAAGTGCGGATGAGCTTACTCTTTGAAGCATGCTTCGGTGTGTGAAGCAGACAGCGCGTGCGTGTGCAGTGCGAAGTCAGCGGCAGATTTGAGCAGGGTTGTGGCGGCGCCCGCCTCTGTCGGCAGTGGTGTCAGAAGGCAGCCCTGCTCGCGACGGACTAATATTTTAGTTAAATAATTGTTGGGTGAAGCCGGCGTTCATTAGCTGTAAGCTTTCATTTCATTTCATTTCATTTTATTATACCCCTCAGGGCCAGAGGCATTACAGAGGGGGAGTGGTAAAAGCACAAAAAGGTAACAAAATAAAAGGAACAAAATATGCAAGTACAATAGAGACGCACTATAAGTTAGAAAGAGCCTGAGTATACAATATTAGCTACAGAATTGCGAAAATGTTTACAGTTATTAATGTTTACAATGTCAGCGGGAAGGCCATTCCAATCGCGAGAGGTTCGTGGTAGAAATGATTGATAAAAGTACTCAGTATTACATGAAGCGAATCCAACTTTGTGACGATGATCAGTGCGATGGGATACATAAGATGGTTGAGGGATGAGTCGATCGCGCAGATCAGGATGATGATACATTTTATGAAACAAGGCAATGCGTGACACTTTTCTGCGCAGTGATAATGATGGGAGGGAAAGGTCTGATTTCATAGAAGTTATGCTGGCGGTGCGACTGTAATTAGCGCGAATGAAACGTACAGAGTTGTTCTGAACCATCTCTAGAGCAGTAATTAAGTTGATATGGGTGGGATCCCACACCGATGTAGCATACTCTAATTTCGATCGGATTAGTGTTTTATAGAGCAGGAGTTTCAAGGAGGAAGGAACGTGATAAAAATTTCGACGAAGATAGCCTAACATGCGGTTAGCTTTGTTAATTAAGTGCTCGATATGAGCAGACCAGTTTAGGTTTGCAGTAATGTAAACACCGAGGTATTTATATGAAGTTACTGATTCTAAATGAATGTTATCAATGTGGTATGGTGGTGGACGGGAAGATTTTCTGGAAACACGCATGACTTTACATTTATTAATATTTAGTTGCATTAGCCATTCACTGCACCAGTTTGCGATTGCGCCAAGATCAGACTGAAGTGAGGCAACATCATTAGAGTTCGTTATCTCTCTAAAAACAACACAGTCATCCGCGAATAGGAGAATATTAGAGGTAACAACGGAAGGAAGATCATTAATATAAATTAGGAATAATAAAGGCCCAAGGACTGAACCTTGAGGAACTCCCGAATAGACATCTGTAAACTCTGAGTTAAAGCCATTAAAAGAAACAAATTGTGAGCGGTTTAAAAGGAAGCACTCAATCCATTTCAGTAAATTAATACCAATATTAAGCGTGTTTAGTTTAAGCAGTAGCAATTTATGACAAACCTTGTCGAATGCCTTAGAAAAATCTAAGAATATGCAGTCAATGATCGATGATCGATCTAGTACTTGATGTAGCGCATGAGTAAAGGTTATTAGCTGAGTTTCACATGAGTAATGTTTTCTAAAACCGTGTTGTGCTGAACAGAAAAAAGAGTTGGATTCTAGAAAACCGACAAGGTTAGTGAAAATAATATGCTCAAAACATTTTACAACATGTGCTGGTTAAGGAAATGGGGCGATAGTTAAGTGGAGATGTCTTGCTTCCAGACTTGTGAATTGGAATGACCTTCCCAATTTTCCACTCATTTGGAAGAATGGACTGATCAAGAGACTGTTGAAAAGTTTAGTTAAGATTAACGCAGCGTAGGCCGAAGTGTTTTTCAAGAACTTGTTACTAATATTATCACAGCCGGGAGCTGAATGAAGGCTAAGTCCACCAATGAGCTCAAGAACACCAAGTGTACTGATTAGTATAGGTGGCATACTTTCAAAGGTATGGCTGTTTGTTGTGGGGTTATTAACAGCAGAACGGGCAGAAAAGTTCTCAGCAAATGTACGGTTAAAACTGAGGCACAAATATCAGATGAAATGGGGTCGCCAGAGGAATCGGTCAGTGTGATAGCGTCATCGGTTGAGGGATTAAAAGTTCGCCAGAATTTCTTAACATTTGTGGTTAACATGGAAGGTAGTACATGGGAATGAAAATGTTTTTTTTGCATCTCGAAGGGCTTGAATGTACAGCGTAGACGCTGTTGCATATAAAGCCCAACGTTCATTAGAAGGCGAAAGTTTGCGGCGCGAAAGAAACGCTTTTTCCTGTTTGACAAACGCCGGATATGGCTGTTGTACCAGGGTGCATTTGAGTTGTTGGTTACACTGCGGTGTGGGATGTACTGTTCAGTGAGTTGAATTATTTTATCTGAAAACATATTCCAATTAGTTTGCACACTGCGATCGTCAAAACCGTCAAGAAAAAGATCAGTGAAGGTAGAAAGGTCATTGTTGATTGCCTCAAAGTCACCTCTGTTATAGTCACGAATGATTTTCTTCTTTTTCTTTGTTTTCGGGTGGGCTAAGTTAATGGAAAAATGTAGAAGCAAATGCTCGCTAAGACCCGGAAGGTACGTTATGGGCGATTTTATATCGGAACTGTTTGTTAGAATTAAGTCTAATGTGTTTGCAGCGTGAGCTACTATTCTGGTTGCTTGTGTACACATTTGCTGTAAGGAAAATACCGAGCAAACGTCTAAAAATTCGCGAGCTTGGGACGAGAGCGGAAATATTAAAGGGGAATGGGAATTCTAGGTTATGTTGGGAAAATTGAAATCACCCAGCAAGAGCAACGGCGATGTAGGGAAACGCGTACTAACAACGTTTATGGCATCTTGAAGTTCGCTACTGAATGTAGGCGAGGGTGAGGGTGGGCGGTAGCATACCCCGATGACTACATTCTGGTGACTAAGCGTTACCACAGCCCATATCATTTCTAGATTAGTATGAACGTGTACAGATGATGATGGGATATCGCTGGAAATTTCATCACGCCTAGGACACGTGTGCTTGGATATATCAATTTGGGGATTTTTTGCATGCCTGTTCATATAGTGCGCTATAGAAGTGAACGCGTAAGACAGTTTCATATGCTGTACGTCCTTTTTTAAGCTGCTATCACAAATTCTTGCGGGTAGCCGAACGAGTGCTGGTGTATGCAAACGCGCCGGCCCGCATCTTTGAACTACCGTGTTACTGGAGTTCGTGTGCAGCATCTTGCGTCGTGTGCAGCATCTTGCGTCTACGTAAGTGCCAGCATCATGCTCGCACTTACGTAGAGTTGTTTATGCAGCCCGTTTAGTCAAATCTGAGCGAACGGTATACACCCGCAACATAGGCTGCCTGATGTGGCTGGAACTCACGAATTTTAAGCCGTTCGTTTGACTTGAACTGTATTTTAGAACAAATAATATACGACTAATTGTGGCCAAATTGCTATATCTTAACTGTGAAAGCCCCTACTTCGATCATTAGTTCATTAGAGCACATAAAAATAAAACGATTTAAAACATCACCCCCAATGGTATTTTCAAATAGATGACAAGTTTGAAACCATCTGCTCAGAGGCACACATGAAAACATTGAAAACATTACACACTGGCCATTGTGCTAAAAGCACAATGTCTGTCACTTGAAAATGGGGCTCTTGTGCGGGGTCCTAAACGTCATGCTTTTTTCTTTTATTTGTGGTCAGCGTGTTGTTTTAAAGGTCTTCATATCAGATGACAAGCCTAAGTCAATTCACAAAGCATACGCTATGGATTTTGAAGGGATCTGTGGTGTTTGCAAAAACGAATATATTATTTAACGCTAAAAACTTGCAATAACGTTATACACCATGGTATGCATGTATAAGGCATGCACGTGTTACTATAAAAATATGAAATTGCACAATGTATTTATCTGAGAATCATGGATATATACAGCAAGTTTCTAAGCAGTTTGCATTGAAGCAATTACACAACTTCGGAAATTAGTCTTATCAAATGTTTTTGTGTATTGCTGAATCACGGCGAATAGCTTTCAGGATTCTGGTTACCGGAGATTGTAGCAGAAGCTTGCATGCTTTATTGGGATGGCATGTAGTTCAAGATGGGTACCTTGTAGGTCTTAGCATCATTCATTAGAGAGTCTCTATTGAGGGGTATGTGAGGGACTAGTAAGGGCACTGCCTTTTTAGCCACCTGGAACAACAACGTCATTCTGATGGCACCAGTGAAGTGCAAGAGAATTAGCAGAGGGGCGTGCACTGTAGTCGTAACTGCATGTTTCGTCACTCTAACCATTCGGCATCACTAATCGAGCTCAAGTGTGTTGGCGGCATGTGGCGCTCCGTAATATCCATTGTAGATGGGCTACACGCAATGCGCAAAAAACTATGCTTTTATTTTGAACTCCCTGAAGGATTTTCTACCCTAATACAATCAAGGTGACTTCCACGCGAGGAAAGAAGTCAGAGTTTTGCCAAAAAGACGGAACATTGATTCTGATAGTAGCTTATTCAATGTTTTCCGAAGCAAGGCTAGCATTTTAGGACCAATTTTAATAAACATGCGCTTTCAAAGTAACCAAGTTTTTTGCAACGCCGAAACAGTAGATGAGCACAAGAAGGCTCGTGCGTAGTGATGGCGTTGATGAGAAGTTCCTCCCGTGGGCGGCGCATGGTGGCACTAAGGGCTATACGTCGTGTGCCGCCGCTGGTGGCAGTTTGTTAACTGTCGCATCTATATGCGGACGGCCACTCAAGGTACACTTTTGTCACCGTCTTTTCGTGTTGAGAGCGCAGCCTGTATAAGCTCCAGCTTGCTGTGGTGGCAAGAGCCGCACCTTTATCGTCGCCACGATAGAGTGGTAAACATATGCGTCCCTCCCCTTTCGATAGTTTACAAGATAAGCGCGTGTGCAGACAACCATGGCAGGAAAGGCGATGTTCGCACCACAGAGCGCAGAATGAGAGGCTAGTGCATCCTTTCATTCATTCCACGCACACACATATCAAAGGAGATACAATGAATGGTATAGGATGCATGAAATACAAACGCATTGAGGAATGCTATACGCACACAAGATGAGTTTCAAGTGCGACGGTCAGATGATAACATTTACCTATCCAACGTGGCTACAGAAAATCTCGCGAAGCTGACATATGTACTTTGCGGGCTGTAATTGAACGCGCTAGTTGTCAGGTGTTCTCAGAAACACTTCGCGTCTCGCAGAGCGAATCAAACATCGCCTCACGGACGGTCTCTTATATTCTCTAAAGCACGAAACATAGGAAGTGGTTTCTGTTCGTTTCTTGCTAACGCAATAACACTGAGGCTAGCACATCTGAACAAGAAAGCGTCTCCGTACTGATCATTCCTCGAGAAGAGTCTCCCGAATTCCGCTAGATGGCGCGCCAATCTGTGAACATTGCCAGCTGGCTAGATGCCCAGACGTGAGACCACTCGCAGCCTTCATTTGTTTACAGTTGCTGAGGACTACCATCTTTGATGTGGCGTGAACTCATTGGGGTACCGGCCATCTGTTTTCACCGATACCCACTTTTCCTTCCGTGCACCTTGCGCTGTCGGAGTACTTCTCACCGAATGTCGCCGCTGCCGTTGCCGTGGGTGACTGTTTCGCTTTTCGATGTCTTAACATATCTAATGACGGCCGAAACTTCTTCATGATACCACCTGTTAACTGACAGATTTGCAACGACACACATGGTTGCATAAAATCAAAAGCGTGAACTTCAGGCCGACATTTTTCACTCGACTATGTAAAGTAAGTTGCCAGACTCCCACTTTGAATATGCGTCTAGGTTTGCTTTCTCTGTGGCCCGCTCTAACGTCGTAGACACGTCGCAGTTGATTTTCTACAATACGTCACCACCTCTCATTCAAGTTTCATCAACAGTTCTGCAGTCTGTTTTTTTTTTGTCTGCATTACATTGTTGCATTTGCGGCTTGACGTTGCGACTGAACTGTATTGAGTTCGCTGTATTGGCTTGTGTGCTTAGCATGCACACGAAAAAACGATCGAAATTGTGATTGCGAAACTTCTGTAATATTGTGCTGCTGTTTTGAATAAACAATACTGTAGTGTGAGAACTCGCATGAAGATTGGTATTCTCCATCAATTTTTTTGTTGTGTGTTTGTATATTTCAGTGCAAATTGCTTGCTCTGGTTCTTTTACGTTAAACAATCAGCAGGGGGAAGTGCGATGCGAAGGCAGCTATGCAAAGCGTGCATGACCTATCGAGTCGTTGAGCTTGCGATCATCGTCCAGGAATCTCACGTTTACATGCCATTTCGTGCGATGGGTTACGCACTATTCCATACGTGAAGTTTTATATCTACGACTGCAACTATCGCGAAGGCAGCGCTTACGGTGGCACGCTTGTTCAATCATTCGCTAGCTCTATCTTGCAGCGTATAGTTCGTTTGCCAGGTACGTACATCCACGGGTCGAACTTATGGAATATGTTTGGTGCGACTAACGCATAAAGAAACAATCAAACATGTTTGAATCCATAAATTATAAGTAGGCTGAAATACGCGGCGCAAGGTTGCCAAAGAGAAGAATGACTGGGGACAATTCTAATGAAGAAGAATGCCTAGCGCAACAGCCCCATCACCAACTCCGCACGAGGCATAAGCTGGAGCTTTTAGCCAGTGGTGGCTACAATGCTGCCGACGTCTGTCACATGTGGTGTGGACGCACACGCACAACAACACAGACACTCCAGAGTCGTGGGAGTCTCTACTGCGTCCGTCCGATACAATCGTTGGCTCATCCAGCACTTGGTGGAGGCAGCGAGATTGAACTATTGATGACAGCACCATTCTACGCAAGTGGGTTCGCTTGGACTGGCATGGTGCATGAACTAGTTTATCAAGGGCTCCCAATCGACCGCAAACATAAACTTTTTGCATGTTTCAAGCTTGCTTTTATTATTATTAGGGCAGCAGTGTAAACTTTTATAGCACTGATTACATTGTATGGATTGGGGGGGGGGGGGTGTCAGTCACTAAGTATTTACTCGTTCGTGTGTTTTTTCTCCTGCCACCCCTTGGTGGAGGTACGCGTACACTGAAGACGCAAATTTTTGTAATAGAGGTTAGATTTTTAGCTTCTGGGAAGGTTCATCGTACGCCGTGTTTTGTAATTATCGAGTAGGACAATTCGGAAGGTCAACTGCTGTCAAAAAGACGTCGTTAAAAAGACTGTAAAATATTCATGATGTGGGGTGGGTTCGAAATTAGACGCTAGTGTGCACGCGAAGGCAGAAGAGGCTGACGCCAGTGTAGACAATGTGCGATCGAGGTAAAAATGCGGAAAATTACGGTTGCCCAGAGTTCACTGCTGATGAGAATCCCCGAGCTAGAAACTGCGTTAGCGACTGAGCAAAAGAAAACGAGGGATATGAAAGAAATCATAAGGTCAGCCGAGGAGGCTCTAATGAAAGTGAACAAAGAAGCAGCTTATGGAGAAAACGGTTGGGCATCTGCACCCAGAACAGCGCAGAAAACAGGTTCAAAAATACAGGTTCAGCCGGTTCATTGGGCGCAATACCCAGCTTCTGTGAAGTAGTAGTGTGAGTGGGACGGGACAATGCAGCTGGTGTCACAGGTGCAAATAACCTCCAGGTGCGGGACACTCTAGCCTAGAAGTCACAGCACGTAATAATTGCTGGTGATCCAAATATTAATCGGTGCGCAGAAGCAATGAGAGAGAGTGTAAAAGGTGACAAGAGGGTTTCAGTGGGGACGTTCCCAGAAAGTAAGCTGGAAGCAGCAATGAGGCAAGCGAGCGCAAAATGCACAACTAAAGCTGATGGACGAGACCACGTTATAATTGCTGGTGGTTTAAAAACAATGCCCTAAATGAAGACTTCGCAGAACTAGTGACCATACTGCAAAAGGGGTCGATGACATGCGCACCACTTCTCCTTAGGTACGGGTAGTAATATGCACGATACAAGAGGTACCAGTGCTTGACGGCAACCTGCAAAGAGCGGTTGTCGATACAAACAAAGAGACATGACAGATGCATCGTCACAAAGGCTTTGATGTAGTGGAAATAAGCAGAGAGGTGCAAAGGTGGGGTGTTTTTCAACAAAAGAGAATTCACTTCGATAAGACGCTCGGTCTTGAGGTGGGTTGGCAGCTTGCAGGACGCACAGTAGCTTTTTTTGGGGGGGGGGGGGGGGCACGTGGGCCCCTTCAGGGTTCAGGATAGCGAGTAACGAGGCAAACGACCCGGGGGACTCTTCGACAGGCGGTATAAGCATTGTAAGAGGCAAACAGCGCGAGGCACGAAGACAGAGAAATAGAAAGACACAAGACGAGCGCAGTTTGAAAAATTTAATGAAGAAACATATATATTGTAGTGAGGAAGATGAGCGCTACTCAGAAAGGCACAGGGTATATCTCAGTCTAGGAAAAAGACGACGTTTGGTTGGCTCGGTGCACAGGCTGGCTCCGCTATTACCACTTCACTTGTCGTGACCGCTCTTGTGTTATATGAAAGAGTGCCGCTCTTAAACGCCTCCTTTGTGCCTGGTAACGCATAATCCTGGAACTGTGAAATTTCGTTGCCTCCAATTCCTACCATGTCCCCGGACGACGATCAGCAGGCAGCCGCCTCGGCTCCAACTACTGCAGCTTTTGTCTGTCTCGGCTCCTTTTGGCAACGTGATCCACATACATTCAAAGTATCGATGGCGAGTACGTGGAAGACTGGCCACACGAATATGACCAGGTCAGCAAGCACAAGTGGGACGATGCCCACGAGCTTACCGTCGTTCAATTTTATTTGACTGACATCGCCAGTCTGTAGTACCGTGATCCCGAGGGGGATCTTCTCACTTGGCTGGCCTTCCCAACGGCGTTCGCGAACTTGTTCGGTCGTCCAGCGCTTCACAAACTACAGGCTCAACAGCGCTTGCACACTAGGGCTCAGCAGAATGGTGAAAATTACGCCAGTTATATCGAAGATGTGGTCAACCTTTTCCGGCGTGTCAACATGGCTATGACGGAAGCCGAGCAGATCAAACACAAATTGAAAGTCGTGACTGACGACGCGTTTCAGATGCTTGTCACCAAGATCGCGCAAACGGTAGCAGAAGTGATCCAACTTTGTCAGAGTTATGACGAGCTCTGGAAACAGCGTGACACCACTCGTCGTGTAAGCGCGCCATATGCAACGATCTCCGCTTTAACGTCGGCTGGCACTGCTATAGATCACAATACTTGGCTTCTCGTGATCAAGCAATTTGTACTAGAAGAGGTCGCCTGCCACGGTTCCCTCGAGCCTTATACCTTCGAAGTTGCCCCATCAACTTTAGCGCCATCAATACAGCGAGTCGTCCTGGAGCAAGTGTCCTTGTCACTACCAGTAGCTCACACACAACCTGTGGCTGCTCCACGAACCTATGTCGAACAACGGAATGAAACCCGGCGTTCGCCTGTCGCGAACGCCTACGTCTCTTTGTCGCAAATGCCAGCGTTCATGCGCCGCTTTGCCGTATCGCCTGAGCCTATGCACCCGGCTGCCCGTCTTTTCTCTCGACCACCACAAAGCTTTCAGAACCCATGGAACACTCAAGACAACCTTCCCACATGCTTCGCCTGTGAATTTACAGGTCACGTGGCATGATTTTGTCGACGGCGTGAGTTTTTCCTGCTGCGTATTGACGTCCAGCCCAACACTTTAGATTTCCCACCACGAGCTAAGCCTGGTGTATCTAGCAAGCCTGCCACCATGGACGCGTCTCCACCTCACCGAAACTTCAATAGACACCGGTCGCCTTCACCTCAACGCTGCTCCCTCTATGCTACGTCGACCTCTTCCTGTCTCTGAGAAAAAGTAGGAGCCGGAGTTTCTTGGGCAAGAACTGCGGATCTTTCGAACTCCACAAGACCTTCTTTCGCCGTCCAACGTCGTTGCTGTGTCTGTTGGAGGTATACCTGTTTTTTCATTAGTCAATACTGGCGCCGCAGTGTCTGTGATGACTCAGAAACTTTGTCATCGACTAGAAAAAATCACAATGCCTCTTCACGCCTTTGTTTTGAGCACTGCGAGTGAGCAACGAATTCGCGCTTTTTCTGCATGCAAAGAACGTATCACAATTGTTGACGCTATTTACGCCATGGAGTTTGTAGCGTTCCGGCAGTGTTCCCATGACATTATATTAGGCTGGAACTTTCTGTGCACTTATCAGGCCGTCATTGGCTGTGCTCGCGCCCAAGGAGACTTCTCGCGTTATGCGACTCGCCCCTTTCACCTTCAAAAGTTTTCGTTGCCGCTGACATTTCGATAATGGCTCTACCGTTCTTTTTACGCCTTCTGAAACCGCTGTCGGCTGCAAGTGCTTCCTGGTCCCTTTCGCCATTCTGAACATTCACGATAGGTCAAGTGCAATTTATGTTTAAAATCGGTTCACCTCACCTTCCAAGTTGCTGTGCGGAGAGTACCTGGACTTTGCCAATGACGTTGATCCCTCGAGTGCACGTATAGTTCCTGACCCCTAGACCATGCTACCTAGTGACGCTGTTGTTTGCTCCGCGTGACACACTTCGCCATCATTCACCGACGCAATTTCACGCTGCATCGACACCAACCATATGGCCCAGCAGTGCGCCGACATCATCGCCCTCCTCCAGCGTTTCCGCACCAGCTTTGACGTCCAGCAATCAACTTTGGGCCGTGCTTTAACAGTATTTCACCGAATCAAAACTGGGCTTCGTGCTTCTTTACGTCAGCGTCCATAACGAGTATCGGCATCTGAGCGTCTTATAATGACAAAATAAGTTGACGACACCTTTAAGCGCTGCAGTATTGAGCCCTCTAACAGCTCGTGAGCCTCCCCAGTTTTTTCTAGTCTAGAAAAAGAATAATGCAATAAGGTTTTGCGTCGACTACCTCCGGTTGAATAAGATCATGCGCAAGGATACTTATCCGATACCTCGCACAGACAATGCCCTATGACTGCTTACAAGGCACGGAATATTTCTAGACACTAGATCTGCGCTCAGATTATTTGCAGGTTTCCATAGCTGACGCTTTCGTTACCCCCGATGGCTTCTACGAATTTAACGTCATGCCATTTGGGCTCTGCGATGCGCCTGCCACCTTGGAGCGCAAGATCGATAACACCCTCCGTGGCCTGAAATGGTAGAAATGTCTCTCTTATTTAGACGATGTCGTGATATTTTCAAGCGACTTTTCAATGCATCTTCAGCGCCTTGAGATAGTGCTCATTTGCCTCACCTCCACCGGTCTACAGCTCAACTTCAAGAAGTGCTGCTTCAGCATTCGAAAACTTCTCATTTTGGGCCTTGTTGTATCTAGAGATGGCATTCTTCCGGATCCAATGAATTCCCATGCTGTTGCCAAATTTTCTAAACCAAAGACCTTGAAAGAACTTCGCAGCTTCCTCTGCTTATGTTCGTATTTTCGTCATTTTATTCGCAACATTGCCTCCATCATATCTTGCTTGACTGACCTTCTTGCCAGCAACAACGACCTTTCTAGTTTGTCGTCAGCGTATGATGACGCGTTCGCCAAACTCCACCACCTTCTTAGGTGACCTCTAAAATAGCAAAATTTTGATCCTCTTACCCCAAAGGATATACACACGGATGCTAGCAGAGTTCGTTTTGGTGCTGTTGGTCTCGGTGCCCAGCGTAAACCTGGATTTCATGAGTCCATAATCTCTTATGCCAGCCTCGCATTCACAAAAGCAGAAGCCAACAATTAAGTCACCGAAACAGAGTGCCTAGCCATCATGCGGGCCATAGGAAGTTTCGACCCTATCATTACGGGCGCCTATTCTGCGTGGGCACAGATCATCATGAATTATGTTGGCTTTCCTCGTTGAAAGATCCCACCAGCTGGCTCGCCCGTTGCGCGCTTCGGCTATAGAAGTACTACTTTCACGTCGTTTAACGATCTGGACGAAAACATTCCGATGCAGGCGCTTTGCCCGGATCGCCTCTACGATGTAGTAATAGATCGCCATCCTCGCCTGCCCCCGACAAATCTGCACTTTGTATCAGCGATATGCTACAGGAGCAACGAAAAGTTCCTTGCATTGCTTCACTTATCAAGTTGTTTAGTCGAACTCCCTCGCAACACATCCTTAGAGGTACGCGCCGTCAAATACAGCGCTTCGTTATCAGAGATGATTTCGTATACAGACAGAATTATCTCTCCGAAGGATGCCAATGGCTTTTAGTTATTCCCAGATATCTCCGCTCTGACATATGCTCCTCCTTTGACGCCGACCCACTATGCACCCATGCGGAAGTGTTCAAAACCCACACGTGCCTGTCCCACCACTACTACTGGCGTGGAATATATCGCTTCGTTCGTCACTACGTTTCTGTCTAGCTTGCCAGCGCCTGAAGAATCCTACTCCACGTTCTGCAGTTCCACTACAACCCTTACCTTGTCCTGCCACACTGTTTTACCTCGTTAATATTAATCTGTATGAACCTCTTTTGAATACACCTGCTGGAAATGGCTGGATATTTGTCTTTATAGATCACCTTATGCGCTCTACAGAAACTTCATTTCTGCCTTCTGCGTCGACAAGTGACATTGGTCGTTTCATACTGCATTGCATCATTTTACGTGATGGTGCACCACGTGAGTTGCTGAGTGGCCGAAGGCATGTGTTTGTCGGACCACTATCGAATCGCTTCTCAAAAAATGCTTAGTCCTTAATCGCCCCACCAACACATTCTCAAACTAACGCCATTACAGAGCTGTTCAACCGTACATTAGGATATATGCTGTCAATGTACGTCGCAACCTCTCACTCTAGCTGGGATGGTATTCTCAGTTTTGTAACGTACGTGCATCATACTGCCGTCCAGACAACTCCATACTTCCTTCTTTACGAATGCGATCCCTCTTGCACGCTTGACACCATCCTTCCTTACTGGCTGCATGTTGCTCAGTCAATGACGATGTCACAAGCAGCTAAATACGCGGGAGAGTGTCGTCAGCTTGCCCGCTCCCTCACAAGTGCTGAACAGCAATGCCAGAAACACCACCGCGATAGCTTGACACCTCCGGCTTTTGATGCATCGGATGACCTTGTCTGGCTTCGCATTTTTCCAACCAGCCTTGGTTTCCCAACGATACTTCTGTCCAAGTATTACGGCCTTTATCATGTGGTTAAACGAACATCACCCGTCCATTACATCGTGGAAACGCTTGAGCAGCCCCATGATCAACGACGTCGGGAACATGAGACCGTTCACATAGACCACCTAAAACCGTACTACAATCCCTGTAATCTTTTCTGCCCGCGAGTAGCCAGGGTGGCTCTTTTCTGGAGGGGAGGAAATTGTAGTGAATGAGATTAGTGCTACTCTAAAAGACAGTGCGTATCACTCAGTCAGTGAAGAAGAAGACGTGTGGTTGGCTTGGCGCGTAGGCTGATTCCGGCATTAACAGCACACTTGTCGTGACCGCTTTTTCGTAATATAGGAGAGGGCCGCTCCTTAACGCCTCATTTTAATATACAATTATTCATGCACGCTATTGCATGGCGAGAATACAAAAAAACTAAAAACTAAAAATGAAAAAACCGCTGTGTAGACACGCGGCAGCTTGTCCCAACAACGTTAATGGCAATAACCTAAAATAAAATATTTCATCAAGGAGAGCGATTGACGGTTCCCCGACGCACTTTTTTCCTGCCTTTGAATTATTTACGCTTCAAATATTTATCTTGTAAGCGGGTCGGTGTGGTGCAACATAACCCTCATTGTCCAAAAATCTAGAGTGCATCCACTGTCTTGACAGTGCATGGCCAAGTGTGTCGAAGGTGCAATACTCCGACGAGAATATAAGTGCTCTCTCAGTCTAGAGGAAACGATGGCTAATATAAACGCATCCGCACGGGAAGAGTACGCTGTACACAACTCCAACGGTACACTCTACAAACATACTATTGCACTTAATGGAGCATGCATTTCTCGACAGCGAGGCGTTTTCAACGCGTTTTCGCACCGCTTAGCAAACATTGCCGAGCCTATCGTGGCAGCAAATAAAGTATAAGGAGATACGATTAAAAAAGGCACGAATATTTAGGACACGTAGAGTATGGGGCAGAAATTGGCGTAGGCACCAGGGCCGAGCCAATTCAGACGTAATATATTATCATACAGGGTGGCAGGAATAAGATGAAGTGGGGAGAGATAGAAGAATGGCTAAAAGAGGAGAAAGTGATAGCATATGGTTTTGCGGAAACACACCTTAGGGGCATGGAACAAGCATCTAGCAATCCGGACTACTCATGAGAATATTGTAACAGAACAAAAGGCGGCAAAAGGTAGGGGAGTATTGCGGCATTCCATCAAAAGTACAGACTGGCAAAGGGTCAAGCACGAGTGCAGGAAACATTTATGGCTAAAAGGGAAAGTGGCAGGGCAGATGACGCTTCTGGGTATCGTATACTTGTTGACAGGGGCAAAAGTCAGAGAGCAAAATCAAGAAATGGTGAAGTGCATGAAAAATAACATTCATAAACTAGGAGAAGAGTGTGGGGTAATATATTAGGGGATATGAATGTGTGCATAGAATACATGGATAGATATACTGACCAAACAGCAGTATGCCAGTGTATATGTGTAAAAGGCATGCTTCAATCATTTGCAACAGTATTAGGGATGCGAAGAGCACATAACATGGGAGGTGGGAAGGCTGCAGTTGTCGATAGATTACGCATTGATGTCGCAGAGGATGTACACTATAAGACAAAATTACCCCGAAAAGAAGTAACGGAGCCCAATAGGCGCGCGCGATGAACGAATAGACCATTGAGGATCAACCAATCAGGGAAGCGTTCCGCGCGAAACCACTTAGTCTCCAAACACGCTCCAAAGAGATGTACCGCCCGCGGATTGCAGGCAGCGCGAAAAGCGTTGCCAAGGTGACCAGCCCTCCTTCTCCTCTTCTGCTGGCTCAGTCTTTCTTTGTATTTGGCCGGCGACGGTTCGCGTTACGTCACGCTCGGAGTGCTCGACCCCGGCTGCCTGGATTCGACGACCTAAGAATTACGACGTGGTGCTTGTGTGTACGCTTAGATGAGCGTGGGCTGCTGCTTTTGCGTTTCGGTGCACCCATGAAGTCTGGAGCATGTCTCGACACGTCACCACGCCGCAGTGTATATCTCTGGCTTCAAGATAGTCATGACCAACACACGACAGCAACAGTCGGGAAGGCCAATATGGTGGCCGAGAAGACAACAGGCCTATCGGATATATACTTCACTCCGACTCAGGGCAGAAAACAGCGCTGAATTCTAAGGCAAGTAGGTTATAATTCTTTATTCTTCTATACTTTCCGCGTTTGTGATACGGATCGTGCTTGCCGGCAACGGGCTCGGTCGTGTTGTATATTGCACGCACGAAATGCATCGCGAATATTATCTTCGGCGTGTGCAGTTGGCTCGTGCTTTGCGACCGCCTGGAAATTGGCCGCCATTGCCGTCGGCCTCCCGTACGCTCGCTCATTGAGTGCTCACCTGTCTTTGCTGCCGTGATGAGCTCCTGGCTGACGATATTGGGCTGAGACCTCGTCGGTGTGTTGGAAGTTGTCGAAAACACGTTGCGGGTTCTCGTAAAGAGCTTGGTTGTAGTATGTCGTGCGCTGTAAGTACCAGCACGGGCTGGCGAGGATTTCGCTAGCGTCGGAACTCACTGAAAATTGGTCGCCATTACAGTTGGCTTTTTCGTCAGTCGGTCGCAAGCAGCTCAGCGCCGTCCGTTGTCAGCTGCGATGGACTCGCGTTTGCGCGCTGCACTCGCTCGAGTTTGTGGAAAAAGGCCGCATTACCGTCGATTTCTTCAGCGCTAGCTCCAAACCAACTGGGCGCTGTTCGTGGCGGCGGTCAAGCGTACACTCGCTCTCCTGTTCAAAGTTTGCTGGCGGCAGACACTCTGCGTGCAGCGCCGTGTTTGGTCTCGCGTTCACTTGCTCGAGCTGAACGACGTCGCTCGCTTAAAACTCGCCCACTTGTTAGCAGCACGGTGGTTCGCGGAGTTGTGGCCGCGGCCCCCGCTTTTAAGCTGTTGATTTACGGGGACCCTAATGAGTCTTTGACGATGTGTGACATCACAGTGAAATTATTAGCATGTCATATCTGACGTATGTTTTCATTTTACCTTGCACGTATTTCTCATATGCATTTGTATTCATCCTCTGTCACGTGTGACTCACTAGTTTCCGTACTTATTGTGCAGCCGTGGGCCCACTCCGTGCTGAAGACTGTGTGCGCTGGCGTCTGTGATGTCTTTCATCCATCTCTTTCATGAGAGCAGCTTCAGAAGGACTGTGCAAGATGTGAAGGTAAAGTTATTTGTGTGTCTTATTTTAACGCTTGTTTTATATTAACGTTCACGTACTTGTCATATGCGTGCAGCTTCATCATCTGTCACATGTGACTAACAATATTTACTATATTATTGTACGTGCAGCCGTGGGAACACAACAGGCAGAAGGCTGCGTGTGCTGGCGTCTGCAATGCCTGTCATCTATCGTTCCGTCGGAGGAGCTCCCCAAGAAGTGAACAAGATTTGACAACGAGACTGGACGTGTACACTTCACTTTGAATTCACCTAAAAGAATGGAGAAACTGCATGTGTATGCTGAAAAATAAACGATTTCGATGTCTCACTTTTGTCTTTCGTTATTGCCCTGACCTGGAAAGCAGTTACACATAGGTAGCTAACTACTTTTTTGCTTTTTGCGTATTCTTTTCTGCGAAATTTGTTGCTCACTGCGTAGAAAAACAGGCGAAAAAAGTATTAGGCCTGGCGAAAAATAAACAAAAAATGTTTGAACTGGGGACAGAAAGTTCATCCGATTGGATTATTTGAGAGGATTAACCGTTCGTCCGGAAGCTGCAGCTTTGAAGACTAACGGTTGCCCGGTAAGGTGTAAATTTGGGGAATAACAGTTGCCCTATAGGTTGCATTATAAAGGACTAAATGTTAGTTCTTATAGGTGAACTGTGGGACTAACGGTTACTCGCAAAGGTGTAAATGTGAAGACGTAATGTTTGTCCCTTGAGCTCGTTTGTGGGGACTAACTGTTAGACCTGGTGCCGTTATTTCTTTAAAAAATTAATGGTTGTGGCAGCTCCATTAGTCCCCAACAGGACGAACAACACACCCTTTAACACCCTTTTGCCTTAGATAGTACGGTCGATTAAGGGTGATGAGCATAGCTGAATGTTGGTCCAGAAGCTTAGCTTGTGATCAGAACCGTATCAAGCTGAGTTTTGAAAAAAACGAAAACGAAAATGAGACATTATGAGAAACCACACAGTAATATTGTCACAACGCAAAAACACCAGCTGTTGAATACAGGACAACTCACTTTAATTATACCAGAACATTGACAAACTAATCGGATGAGAACCTCGTGTTTCTCTTTCGCTGCGAGTGCTCTTCATTGCTTTCTTGGAGCTGCATATACAATGTGGAGTTTGCCCCCTTTCAAAAGCAGCGTCCTGATCCTCTTCTACAAAGGACGGTGCAAATCAGTCCGAACATTAGGGCTTCATTCGCTTAACGTGCACTTTTTTCGGTTTCTGCTGGCGAATTCTCGCTGCGCCGTCAGAAACGACTACATATTTAACGTCATTCAGGCGTTGTGCAACTGTCTCAGGGCCAAAATACATCTTCAGCAATTTTTCTGACAGTCCCTGGTGGCAAATATGACTTCATATCCACACTTTCTCATCGAGCCGATAGACGACATGTCAGTGTCGCAAATTATAACTTTGGGCGTCGTAATTTTTCTGCTGGGTGATTAGGACGCGTGCAAGCTGCCTAACTTCGTCTGCTTGTTGGGTAAAAGATGAAGCATCCGAATCGGTGTCATTGCAGTCATGCAGTAACATGAAGCCAAAGATCGTCATCACTTCACGGTGATGAAGGAGAGTAAGCGGCGTTCTTCGTGTTGTTTCTTGCTGCGCTGTATTATAGATGAACGTGGTGTACGGTAGAGTGCTGTCCCAGTTCTTGTGATCCACGTCAATGTACATACTCAACATTTCGACAATAGACTTGTTGAGGCGTTCTGTTAAGCCTTTCGTTTGTGGGTGATAAGAAGTGGTTTTCCATAGGCTCTTCCGCTGAGCTCAAGCACAGTCTTCATAAGCGCGGCCATGAAAGTGGTACATCGATCCGTTATTACGATTGCCGAAGCACCGTGCCTGAGGACGATATCTTCTATGAAGCATCCTGCGGTTTCAACGGCGGTGCCACTTGACAGCCTTTGTTTCCGCGTAGCGCGTAAGATAATCAGTGGCGACTATTACCCACTTGTTGCCAGCAAGGGAAGCCAGAAATCGTCCGAGAAGATCAATTCGAATTTGGGCAAAAGGTACCGTGGGCACTTTAATCGGTTGTATGCAATAGTCCAAAGGTTTTAACAGGGGCGATTTTCGTCTTTGGCAATCGGGGCACGTGCGTACGTATTTTTTTCACAATATTACGGCTTGTTCCGCAATGCTCCCATTTTAGCTACGAAGAGCAAAGAACTACGCCGATAATTATCATAGATGTTTTCCCTTGCAATTTTCTGTTTAAAGTTTGGGTAGGTCTCCAGTGATGACTTCGTAAGCATTCCCATGTTCCACATGTCCCTCTCTGTTTTCTTCACCTTCTTCTCAACCAATGTTTCTTTTTGGCTTGGTATTCTGCTGTTGTCTAAACACTTGCTTGGCAATTTTCGAGTTCCCTTCTTCCATTCAAAATCATCATTCTTCACGTACAAGTAGCTAAAAACTTTCCTAGCCCAACGCTCCTCTTCCGTTTTTCTCAATCGCTCCTCAAATTTTATCTTGCTGCTAGCTTCCCTGCACTCAAATGATGTCTATCCCATGTCACATTGTACCCCCTGATTTGAGGTAATCCTGTGTGCTCCCAAAGCAAGTCAACCTATGCCACGTCGTTTCACTTCCAATCTTGCTCGAATCTCGAATTGTATGCACAAGACCTCAATGCCGAGCGTCAAGCCCGGCACCGTGACATCTTTTGAAATTCTTTTCACAACGTCATTCCTCTTGTAATTCCACAGTGCGCTATTTCTCATTACAGCTCTATTCCTGTTACCCTAAGTCATTACGTATCTTTCGTGCTCTCTTAGGTACTTGGCCTCGTTCTTTATCCATATGCTCAAATATTTTTTATTTATCTACTATTCCTAGCGTGAATTCTCGTATCTTATGCTCACTGCCTTTGTTATCATTATTTTTCTTGATAGCCGGATTCACTCTACTGAACTTCAAATTTAACCTGTGTCCCTCCTTACCACAGATGTCTACCAATACCTGAATATCTTCTTCTTGTCGACTATCAATACTATCTCATCTGCACACATTAATGTTCGTAATGACTGTTCAATGTGTTTTCCGTGAGGCTGAGGCCGAGTGGACCCCGCTCCATTTTGGCTTGTAGTTCCTGTACATACAGCATAAATAACAAAGGCGACAAGGGACATTCTTGTTGAAGCCCGCATCGTATCTCTATAGGTTCAGATACCTGTTCTTCTCGTTTGATAACTCCTTGTTACTTTATAAATCTCTTTTAGAAGATAAGTTATTCCATCTTCATTAACTAGTGTCTCCAGTATTTCCCACAAGTTTTCTTGAATTACACTATCGTAAGCTCCTTAGGTATCTAAAAATGCAAGCCACAGTGACATGTGTTCTTTTTTCGCTATTTCAATACACTGCATCAATGAAAACAGATTGTCCTCCAACCTCCTTCGTTTACGGAACCCATTTTGTAGTTCTCCCAGCACCACCTCATTCTCCACCCATGTCTGTAGTCTTTCCTTTACTATCTCCATCATCAGCCAGTAAACTACTGATGACACTGTTATTGGACGGTATCTGTTTATATGGGCTTTGTCCCCCTTTCCTTTATAGATCATACTCATCTTGCTTAGTTTCCGCCCATTGGGAGCTTCAACATCGATTATTGCTTAGCTCGCTGCCTCTCTTATTGTCTGCTTAGAGTTTGGTCGTATTTTTAGGATGATTGGGATACCATCGAGGTCTGTTGTGCTGTTAGGAAATCTGTTCTCGGCCCTTTCCCACTCTTGTTGTCCCAGTGGAGCCACTGAGCTGATTGGTCGATCCTCATCTGGTACGGTGCATGCAGCGCTTTCATGGTGTTTAAATTTTTCTGTCATCATTGTTTTTATATATTCCATTGCCTCATCCCCTTCTAGTCTGACCTCTTAAACTGTAGTTATATACCTCTGTTTTATGTTTGTCTTATTACTCAGATAATTGAGATGGTTCGAAAACTTGGCAGCTGCCTTTCTATCTTTTTTGTTTACTTCCACCATTCATTGGGCCCCTTTACTTCTAATCTTTTCACTGATAAAATTGAACTCTTCTGCAGTTTAAAAAGTGATCTCATTTCCTTTTGATATCACCTTCCGGTTCACCCCTCTGTTTAGCATACCTGTGTTCCTTAAACGCTCCGTGGCTTCTTACTATAGCTTTCTTGACTTCCTCATTCCACCAGCACTTTGGATTTGTGTCTCCTTTTCCTGGTTGATTTGACTCGTACCTTAGCAAGCTCGAACAATTGAGTTAGATTTGTGTACGTTCACTCTGTTTTAGTACCGTCAGTGATTATTTTCTCAATTTTTTAGTTGCTGTTTCTATTCGCCTTTCTGAAAAAAATATTATCGCGTGGTTGCTCGTAATGCCACATTTCCAATTTCATTTCTCTTCCAAAACTCAGCTCGATAATTTTGTGATCACTTCGTAAGCATCTCTTCTCATATTCATGTTCATCATCGTTAGCTTATGATACATCCTATGTGACATTATTTCGTAATGTATCGTCGACTGCAGCCTTCCCTCCTCCCATGCTATCTGCCCTTCACAATTTTCAGTGCTGTTATCAATGATTTATTCATGCCTTTCACACATATTCTTTAGTATTCTACCTGCTGAGTCAGTATATTCATTTATATTTTTATGTGTACATTCATATCTCCTAATATTATTACATCGCACTCTTCTCCTACTTCGTCTAATGTCATTTTCCATGCACTGCCTGCTTTTTTCTCTTGCTTTTGCCCCTTTCCACTCAGTGTAAGACGCCACGCAGGTCAAGCGAATCCTGTGCACTACTACTATCTTGCACTCAACACTATTTTTGGCGTGTCTGACACTACACACTCTATCTCGGGTGTTGCCTCCCCAACTCTGAGAGTTTACTTTCTAACACAAGCTTACAGTATTTCGAGCGCCCAGAAAACAACTTGCACACCTCTGTATACCGCCCCCCGCCCTATTCGTTTTTCGTTTCAATAATTTTAGTTGTTAGATGCGCTTTGTCTGTGTAGAGCCGCGTTTTCCTGTCCTTAACTTTGCAGCGCTGCCTTTACCTACAGAATGTTCGAACTAGCCACCACGTAAGCTTTTGTGTACAAATTACGCCAGCTTAAAATAGCTCCCTACTTCTAACGTGGCTTCAACCCTTCTTATCCACCCGCTCTCATTATCTTACAGCTAACAACTTTAACTCACCCTGCCGTCGGGATTGCTTTGTCGTTCGGCAAGGCTCTGTTACATGGCTGTTTTTATTTGTAATATATCTATCTATCTATTTATCTATTTATCTATCTATCTATCTCTCTATCTATTTATCTATCTATCTATCTATCTATCTATCTATCTGTCTGTCTGTCTATCTATCCGTCTATCTATTTATCTATCTATCTATCTATCTATCCATCTGTCTATCTGTCTGTCTGTCTATCTGTCTGTCTGTCTGTCTGTCTGTCTGTCTGTCTGTCTGTCTGTCTGTCTGTCTGTCTGTCTGTCTGTCTGTCTGTCTGTCTGTCTGTCTGTCTGTCTGTCTGTCTGTCTGTCCACGTCTGGGTGCTTCTATGACCATCCCCTTAGGGTAATGTTATAAAAGTGTGGGAAGGCCAGATGACTTGACGAATACGACTCGCTGGTCATGACATGGATAATGCCGAAATCTTGTCGCTTACGTGATCAAGGCCCGTATTCACAAACGCTCCTTCACTCAAGGGCTCCCCTCAACTTGACGAAGTCAAGGCGGAGCGTGCTCCTCCACTCAAGGAGCCGCTGCATTTCATGAACGCTCCTCCCCACTTCCTTCGCCAAGGGAGGCCTCGGAAATGCTCCCCCCACTTGAGTGAACTGCATGGGCCGAGAAAAGCGCCTGATAAAGAGAGTATTCGCAATTGCGGTTAATAAATGCCTATCTTTGTATAATAAATGAACGCTTTTCTTATGCATCCTTTTTTTATAAATTGACATTACTGCAAAATACATGCATTTAGAGTGGTAGCATGGTTTCCGTAAGCCTTGAGCCGGTAGACTTGGCGAAACCGCCACTTCATGGTTGGCAACAGTTGCGCCCAGGCAGCAGCTGATGGCGTTTCGTCTGCTGCTGAACGCTTCTACGTATTTAGTTTATTTCGTCTCGTGTGCGTCTATTATAGGCAGTTCATATTTACGGTAGTTTCTGAGTGGGTGTTTGAGACCCTGCTTTTGCCGAGGTGACTAACGAACTACGTGAGTAATGGCAGGAAGCAGAACATATGGTTTGTTGCTTTGTTTACTTTCGCTTTGCTGAGAGCCTTCTGATCACTAGTGTAGCCACCGAACGTGTAACGCGGTGGAGTTAGTAATTTCTACTTTATATCACATTACGTTTATTTGCTTTTATAATTCACCTCCGACAAAGATTACTTGTTCGTGAATTCGTTTTCACTGCGGGAGTACGCGAAGAGTTCCTGATTTCAGAGGACTGTGTGTGTGTTCATTTTTCTCATTTACTCCGAATTTCAACGTGGCTCTTTCGAAGTTCTTCAGCATGTAATAGAAATTTTGGAAGACAATGTTCTCAACTTATATTCAAGGTTACACCAGTGTAGCGTTGATTTGATTAATATGTGGGATTTAAAGTCCCATAACCACCATTTGATTATAAGAGACGCAGGGTGGCGTTAAAAAGTAGGCATGGTACACTCATGGCTGAGTGTTTGAATGAGACTGCTATGCAAATTAAGACAAGCGATCGTGTGCCTTTCTTCAACTAATGGCAAAAACATCATTTTAAAGTTGTTGTTTTCTTCAATTAGTAGCATATGTAGTCGGTTAACAGTGCGTGTTTGTGTTTTTGTGTTTCAATTTTAACATTTCAATCTTCCAAGGATCCCTGAGTAAGCAGTTATTTTTTCCTTCTCTTTTTCGCCCTGCATTTGTGGATGCTCTAATATGACAGATTCGAATAAACGTAACCCTTAAATCTCTGTAGCTTCCGTATCGAAGTTCACACAGCGGCCCTGTCTTAAAATTTTTGTCCTGTCTTCTTTACCTGCAAGCTCAGAAGCACTTTCGTTAATGCAGGATGGACATTTGCATTTATGTTTTGGCTTTTATTTGTAGAATATTATTGCCGGAAATAGCTCTTGAAAATGATCGTGATTTCTGTGCTTCATTCTAAAGCCTCCGCAGTACATAATTTATAGGAGATGTTTTATTCTTTTGGACATAATAAATTTGAAGGCGCTTTTGACTTTTGGTGCTGTTCTGTCTTAAAAATGACCGTGGTGGTTCACTGAACCTTGGAAAAAGTGTCGTCAGGAAGCAGAGTATTTTACTTTGCTGATTTAATGAAGACCAGTGCAACAAAATGGTAAAAAATGCTCAAGAGTATTGGAGACACCGCGGATATATCTGGTCAAAACCCTGTAAATACAATATCCGCTTCTGTTGAAACATTAGCATGCCTACACGCTGGAACCACGCCATCTCAGTTTCGTGGAAGGAAAGTGGTGCTGATGTATATAAAACAAGCTTGATTTTTGTAGAACTGCTCTCCCGTAGAATCGGAGAAGAGGGTTTTGTGATTCTGTCTCATCCTGAAAAGACGAACATGACGATAATTATGTATTCAAAAATAAACAAAGTAGAAATCACGAATGGCAAAATAAGCCTTTATTACATTTCACTGATGAAGTGCCATGTGGCAAGCGCAAGCATGCAACTACAAAGTGTGCATTATTCAAGCATACGCAGCTGACACACTGTCGAAATAGATTTCTAGATTGTAAGACATCATAAATAAGATCGAGGTAGTAGACACCATAGCGTGTCTTATGCATTGAAGCTGCACGCATTCACTGCAGATTTTGTTATTTTGCATACAGTCGTACAAACTCTGCAATGCATTGCGAATACGGCACGTTTTAGGAAACCTTTCTTCTATGTTCTTCCGTCGGCAGCCAGGCACCTGCACAAAAGAGGCAAGACATAATATTAGAAAAACGTAATAGCTAGAACACCAAAGCCATATTTTTTTTATTTCTCGGGATGCACTCATTCATTATATTTCTTCCGTTAAAGAACCGACATGCTTGAGTTATTGAGCTTTGCCTATTTTGACACATGTTTCGCTCAGGCCCTTGGGCAGCTCACCAGGCATATGGTTAAGTAATTTGATAACCTAATTGCACGAATCAATGGAGTAGCCTGCAATACGTCTTCGTGGGGGGAGGGGTTCAACCATAAAAAAACAATGTTATATAGTATCTGCTGTATTTCTATTTCGTATGTTTCCGTTTTCATACGACACTGCATGCATTCTTGCGCGCGTGCACGTTTCACAGAGCGCGAGCCTCTGCTTGATTCCCTAAAGCTGGGTGTGGTTGTTCATTGGTATTGTGAGCTGCATAGAAATTGTATATCGAAGCTATGTTTCACGAGTAGTAGCGACAAAAGCACACTTTTTGGGCCCAATTGCATTGTGTTTTGTTGTTTCTAAACTGTCTCTAATAGTAATATGACCTGAGCAGGGGGGAAAATGAACAAAAAACAAGAAAATTAAGAACTTACCTTCTCATTGATACAGACGATCATCTAACGAAGGTGTGCTTTGCCGTATATTTCGGCTATGGTAGCAAAGATTTACCGGAGAGGAAGCCGCTCAAGAGTATGGTGAATGCCGCGCATCGAAAATTTGCTATTACGTTTCCTCTCCGCTTGTTTGTCAAGCTTTCGCGCCACGGTTGAAAAGGTGCGGTGTGCAAGCTCCATCGAAACACTTGAAAGCACTGGCATACGCAGCGTGTCTTGGAGCACTCGCACGACGAGTATACGCACGCTCGAAGGCAGGTAATCCACTGGCTCATGCACGAAACACAACACATCACGGCACTGGTGAGCGCTCCGCTTGACACCACGCCCGCCTGTCCCAGCGCCATAACCGTTGTCGAACCGTTACAGACAGCTTCGTAGTGAACGTGCACCGTCACTGTTGAAATAACGCGGTGGTGGCAGCCAAATTGATCGATAATCAGTGTCACAGCTATACGGGCTCCACCATGGACGCGATGTTGGCGCAGAAACTTCACTCGAGGGATGATTCAAGGTAGCTTGATCGCTTCCTTGACAATCTCGAGGAAACGCTCCAGATTTTTTCAAGTGAAGGAAGCGTTTCAAGTGAAGGGCGAATGGGAAAATGCCACTCAAGGAGCGTTTCGAGTGAAGTGTCGAGTCGAGGAGCGTTTGTGAATACGGGGGCAAGCCCTTCTCGTCAGACGTGTGGCACATACCCGTGGGTGGGTATGAGCCACTGGTATGCGGGCATGCGCCAAAAGGTATTTAGAGTTTATATGTACCCAGCAATGGCGACAACAGATATTGACACTTTAAATGCTAGAACGTATAGAAAAACTGACATCGGCAGCGTTGACCCGACGAACATCAGGGTCCCAGCAAGGATCGAATCCAATTGCATTCTGCGTGGCAATCAAGTATTCTATCACAGAGTCATGTCGCGCCTCGGCTCGGCTTTGGAAAAATCAACTATCCACGCGCGATATCGGTGAGTTATCAATTATGTTTGCGATGCCGGCTATCCAGTCTTACGAACATTACATAGGTACTCCTACGATACAGCCATTTTGTCAGGTTAACTTCAATTGCACACTCTCAGTCATGTCCCGGATAACGAACGGCGTATAGGCGGTACGCTCCTGCGTACTGACTCGAATCCTCTTTATAGGGAGCCCGGCAATAAAAATACCCGTAACCGCCGCGCGGTGAGGAAGTAAAGCCTATAACCAGCAACAGCAGGCGCAAGAAGGAAAAAAGAAAGGGGGGGGGGGAGAGCCGCTGCCTCTGCCGCTCCAGCCTAGCGCCAGGAGCTAGCAACAACTTACCCAGAATCGTGCAGAAACAAGCGCGAGCACGAAAAAAAAAGTAAAAAGAAACGCCGTCGGTCTGCCGCCACCTTGCCAGCTCGGCACCCAGCCGGCATCATGTTCGCCGTTGCCTGCATGCCATGGCATTTGTGTGGCACCTTTTTGTGCCGCTGCCTTGTGAAGCGAAATGAAGGGAAATAAACCTTATTTGCTCCTGGGGAACTGGTCAGACACACCCTTAAGAGGTGTCTGCCACAGTTGCTGGCCGCGTCCGCGCCGGGACTGGAGGATCGTGGCTCTCCGCCCGTACGCAGGCCTTCTGGACTGCCGAGTATTTAACTGAGAGTTCGGGGCATTTGGGAGACCTCTCTCAGTCTTCTTCTGTGCTCAACTTTGCACCATGTATCGCCGGGCACTGCCAGAGCATGTGAGCGAGTGTGCAGTTATGTGCCTCACAACTAGGGCATCCTGGAGTTATGCCATCAGCAAAGTGGCTGAATGTGCTACGAGATGGGAATGAACCTGCCTGTAGCATCCGAAGAGCCGACGACTGTGGCCGAGTGAGCTTAGAATGCGGAAGCGGGTACCTCCGCCTAGACAACTGATAATGGGACGTCACTTCGTTAAAGGTGCCTAGTGGATCTTTAAAGTTATCTGCGAACCCACCTCTGTACCACCCGGACCGCCGCGGCACGTGATTTCTCGCGCATGGTTATGGGCAAGTTCGTTGGCAACAGTACTGAAAGTTGGGCGAGTTGGTACTCATTCATGACTTCTTTGCGCAAACACGTACTCGGACACAAGGAAAAGAGGCAAACAACACGGGCGCAAACTCACAACTGGTTTGTTTTGAACAACGAACTGTACTTACATCTTCACGCATCCCACACGCCCACCCATCGGTGGAACTCAAAATAAACCAGTTGTGAGTTTGCGCCCGTGTTGTTTGCCTCTTTCCCTTGTGTCCGTGTACGTGTTTGCGCAAAGAAGTCATGAAGTTCGTTGGCGTTGGGAAGAGTCGGATGCACCTCTGAGCCCATGTGAGCCGGAAACCAGGTGATTGTGTGGTGGCCTACTACACCCATGGAATGGAGAGTAGCAGCAGCCTTCTTAGAGATTACCCCCGAGGCAAAGGCCCGGGCGGCAGCCCTCGAGTCAGTAAATATCTCTGGAGGCGAAAGGTCCGTCATCGCCAAGACTATCGCTACCTGCTCTGCTACGGAGGCAGACGCTTTCCTCACGGAAGCTGAGTTGAGTACGTGACCGCGATGGTCAACGACCACAGCTGCAAAAAGATCGCAGCGGCCGTACTACGCCGCATCGGCGAAAGCCCGTGGACTTCGCCACGAAATCAAGGAGAGACTTGGCCTGTGCCTTTCGCCAGCCAACATTCTACTGTGGATGAACGCTACGCGGGAAGGGTGCAACCTCGTACGTGCCCTTCATTGTTTTCGTTAAGAAAATCTTCTGTTTCTTCCCTGCCGTATGACGATATCCCAGCGACTGTAGAAGACGCTGCCCAGCTTTCGTGTAGGAGAATCGCATGACCTGAGCTTGTGTTTGCGCCTCGGTCAGTTCCGTGAGGGTGTTTTGCCTGCCCAGACTCATGAGCCGGTCCATTCTGGTGCTCATAGGTAGGCCTAGTACCCTTTTGATGTTTTTACGCAATAAAGTGTCGAGTTTATCCTCCTCGCGTTCTGACCAATTCAGCGAGGATGCCACGTAATTATAGTGGCTCATCAGGAAGGAATGGAAGAGCCGAAGGAGATTGCTCTACCTCAGCCCTCCCCTGGGGCTTGAAATCTTCAATATTAGTCTGAGCATGTTCTCCGTTTTGGAGGTGATGCGAGCCAGAACTTGCGAATTTATCCCGTTAGATTCAAGAAGGAAGCCTAGCACCCGAATACAGTTGACTCTAGGAATTGACTGCTCATCCCGTGTGGTTACAGTAATCTGCACCTGATCAAGCGGTGACTCGTTCCTTCTGCCGGGTTGAACTGGTTGATATATGAGCAACTCCAATTTAGAGGCGGATAGCTAGAGCCCTGTACCCTACAGAAAACGTTCTGTCATTGACAAATCAGATTGGAGCGCCTGCTCTACTTCAGCATCCAAACCGCCCATGCACCAGACTGTAAAGTCGTCGGCATATAAGGCATCGTTGGTATTGGCTACAGTGGAGAGGTGCTCCGAGAGGCCTTTCATGGCTATGTTGAACAAAGGGGTGAAATTACCGCTCCATGCGGCGTGCCCCTCGCACCCAGGATGAAGGCCTCCGATTTTAATTCGCCAGTATTTATGGTGGCTTTGCGGTTCCTGAGGAAGGCGCGAACTTAAGCGTGGAAATTGGGACCTAATCCCACGCGCTCTACCTGCTCCGGTATAAACTGATGGGAAATTGTATCGAAGGCCTTGGCGAGATTAAGGGCCAATATTCCTCGAACATCGCGAGTATGTCAATCGATAATTTGTCTCCTTATCAGCAGCATCACATCCTGGGTAGAGAGACCCAGCCGGAAACCTACCATGTACGGAAAGAGCTCTTTATCCTCAATATACCGAGATACTCTGTTGTGTACCGCATGCTCCATCACCTTCCCCACGCAATACGTGAGGGAAATGATATGTGAGGGAAATGGAACGGAGGTTCTACATGGCAAGTACCTTGCCCGGCTTGTGAATGATTATTACCGAGGCGGTACGCCAGGCCTCAGGTAAGCGACCTTCTGCCCAGAGGATATTAACCTCCTCGGTTAACTTAGCGATTTACTTTCCGTCGAGATTGCGCAGCAACTTGTTTTAATGCCGTCTGGAGCAGGGGCTGAGCGGCTATTAAGCGCATGAAGCACCTCTTCGATCTCAAGTTTTGTAAACGGTGAGTCGATTTTTTCAAGCGGCCTTCCCTAGTAGGCTGAATAATCACAGTCCCCGGAGAGGCCAAGCGGAAGATATCGCTCTGCCAAATCCTTGAGTAAAGTGGTGTCAGTGACTCCACTGCTCCGCTGTGCTTGAACTGAGCGTTCGATTTCCAACCTCTCATCACTTTTGAAGTTTGTCTGATCGAGTAGTACCTTCAACAGGTTTCATTTACCTTCGGTGCGCATCTGCTCAACTACGTTTGAGCAAACCTCGTTCCACTGCTGCCTCGTTCCACTCCTGACATTATTCTTCAACATCTTTGTTGAGGAGATCTATGCGTTTGCGGAGCCTTCTATTTAGCTTTTGTGCGCGCCATCTCTAGACCAGCGATTTCTTAGCCTCCAATAAATGCGCAAGACGCGAATCTATCGTATCCGCCTGTAAGTAGGTTTGGAAAGTCTTGGTGGCGAGGAGCTCATGCTACACGAGTCGAGAAAACAGTTCCTCTAACGTGGCATATTCGATCTCATCAGCTTTCCGGCGCTTCCTGAACTCGTCCCAGTCCATGACCCTGTACTCTTTAGGTAGAGCCGCCCGGGTTTCCTGCGTGACTGCGTGGATGAAGTGATCACTTTTCAGGCTATCCTGCAAGTTAACCCACTGAACTTTCCCAGCGTTTCTGATGAATGCCAGATCCGGAGTGGTGTCTCTTGAAACGGAATCGCCCAACTGGGTCGGGAACTGAGGGTCCGCGACCAGCTTCAAGGAACAGTCTGTCATAGCTTCAAGAAGGTTTTTCCCTTTAACAGTGGCTTTTGGATAACCCCAGGCTGGGTGAGGTGCGTTAAAGTCACCGATAGCTACGAGCGGTAGGCTTGCCTGCAAGGGTAGCTGCCTTTGCTACCACGTAGGAGAATGCCTGCTTCTGATTTCGAGGGCTGTTGTAAATATCCAGTACGAATATGCTGCACTTAAGCCAATTATTTGGAATAAATTCAACCAGCTGAGCCTCCAAAGTAGAGTTGCTGAGCGCAAGCGTGTGCTCTAAAAACGCACATTTGTTCGAAACCACGGCAGCCAGACCACGTTGACCCTCCCTCCTAAACGATATAGATCGATAGCCGGGCAAGGCGACCGACGCGTCAATGGTTTTTTGTAAAGCATTCACATGTGGCTGAACTGCCAATGAAGCAATGTACTGCTGGAGGGAGGCCTTACGCTAGCTGAACCCCGCGCAGTTCCACTGCCAAATGACGAACTCAGTTGCGTTGCGAGCCATGGATGCTGCTACTGGTCTGCCGTCTTAACGGCACGTTCATATCGACAGGAGCCTGATCCATTGGCGTACCGGGGCGCGCAGAGGAAACAAGTGAATCAGGCGTCACCGGGACAAAATATTTCCCGCCTGGAGCAAGTATGCTTTCGATCATGACAACTTTACATGCTACGAGGTCAAAGCATTCCGCCTACCGTTCTACCGTCTTTTGTAAATCTTTTATTTATTTATTTATATTTATTTATTATTTATTTATTTATTTATTTATTTAGGTATCCTCAGGGCCAGAGGCATTAGAGAGGGGAGTGAGTTACAGTAGTTACAAACATAATATCAAACAGAGCAAAAAAGGTATAAACACGACAAAACCAGGAAAATGCAATGTACTTCAGTGTTACACGTTATACAATGTTAGCTAAAGCAGTTTTAAAAAGTTGGCGGTCCGAGATTGTTGCCGTCAATGCGGGTAGGTGGTTCCATTCCTGTGATGTACGCGGTAAGAATGACTGGGAAAAGGAGTTATTTCTGCAGGATGGCAAGCCGACTTTATGGACATGACTTATGCGAGCTGAAATGTACCGAGGAGGCAGAATGAGTTCGTTTCGTAGCTGGCTGTGATAGAAAAGCTTATGGAAAAGACAGAGGCGAAGGATTTTCCTACGAGATGATAAGGAAGGTAATCCGAGGCTGGATTTCATAGTGCTTATGCTGGCAGTCCGGTTGTAGTTAGAGAGTATAAAACGAACAGAGTTATTTTGAACCATTTCAAGTGAGTGTATTAGATTTTCTTGGTTAGGATCCCAAACTGATGCAGCATACTCGAGTTTGGAGTGGATAAGCGTCTTGTAGAGAGTTAGTTTTAGTGTTGAAGGAGCCTGTGAGAAATTTCGACGTACGTAGCCGAGCATGCGATTAGCGTTATTAATTACGTACGTGTTATGCACGGACCAAGTGAGGTCGGTAGTAATATGTATACTGAAATATTTGTAAGTGCTGACAGATTCCAGTGGAGCATCGTTCAGATAGTAAGTGGGCAATATACGGTTAGTTCTAGATACGCGAAGGAACTTGCATTTGTTAGTGTTTAGTTCCATTACCCATGTTTTACACCACACAGAAATAGCGTTAAGATCGGATTGAAGGGTTAATAGGCTATTGTCATTAGATATTTCACGAAAGAACGCGCAGTCATCGGCAAACAAGCGAATGTGAGAAGTAACAGATAAAGGTAAGTCGTTAATGTAAATAAGAAAAAGCAGGGGAGCCAGGACAGATTTTTGAGGGACTCCAGAAGAGACGTTCGTTCGGGGTGAGACGTTATCGTTAGCTAAAACATACTGAGCGCGGTTAGAAAGGAAACATCCAAGCCAAAGTAACAGTTTCGGATCAAGATTAAGATTTTGTAGTTTGTGAAGTAACAACTTGTGACATACTTTATCGAAAGCTATGGAAAAGTCTAAAAAATGCAATCAGCAATAGATGAGTGATCAAGAGTGATGTTTAATTCATGAGTGAAAGATGCAATCAGAGTCTCGCATAAATATTTTTTTTCTGAAACCGTGTTGACACTTGGAAAAAAACGAGTTAGATTCGAGAAAACCTGCCAGTTTGGAATATAATATGTGTTCTATTATTTTACAAGGTATACTGGTTAGCGAGATAGGCCGGTAGTTAGACGGTGAATGTTTGTTACCACTTTTAAACAGTGCAGTTATCTTTCCAATAATAAAGTCGACGGGGAGACAGCCTTCATGAAGCGATTGTTCGAATATCTTCGTTAGTATGATTAAACAATATTATCTGGTGTTTTTCAAAAAATTAGGACTGATCGCATCACACCCAGGAGACGAGGAAGGCTTTAAGGACTTGATTACACTTTCAACACCAACGTAGTCAATAATATTAGGAGGCATGGGTGGGTGGTCATAATGAGGGGTGGTCGGAATAGGGGCGTCTGTAGTTGCTGAGAAATTTTCAGAAAAGGCATCATTAATGGCTTCTGCACACAAATGGGGAGGGAATGGTGTTTCCAGCACTGTCAATCAAGGTTAACATTTCGCTATCTTTGGGGTTATTAACGCGCCAAAATTTCTTAGGATCAGTTAGTAACATATTCGGAAGCGTGGTGTTAAAATAGCAATATTTCGCATTTCTTAGTGCGGTGGTGTACTCTTGGGAGGCTTTTTTGTAATCCTCCCATCGAGAGATGCAGGAGGATTTTTTCGCGGCCTTGTAAATACGATGCTTTTTGTTTAGGAGACGCCTAATTTGTATATTGAACCATGGTGCATTTTGGTTGGATGTGATAGCGCGAACAGGAATGTGTTTATTTGTTAGTTGTTTCACCTTATCTACAAAAACGTCCCAGTTAGTTTGAACACTTCGACTATCAAATGTGGAGAGAAAACTATCAATAAATGTGCAAAGTTCATTAATAATGGAGACGAAATCGGCTTTACCGTAGTCATGAATTGTTTTAACCGTTTTTACACACTTGGGACAGGATGCGTTGATGTTGAACGATGGCAGAGTATGATCGCATAAACCTGGCAGATGGGTGATGATCGAAACAAAATCGAAGTGGGACGAAAGCACAA
Source organism: Rhipicephalus annulatus (assembly GCA_013436015.1). NCBI lineage: Eukaryota > Metazoa > Arthropoda > Arachnida > Ixodida > Ixodidae > Rhipicephalus > Rhipicephalus annulatus. The sequence goes on along the minus strand of WOVY01002853.1, from coordinate 198,424 downwards.
GGTCTATTGTGTTAGCTACCGACGCAGTAGTTCTGGTAGGTTGCTTTACTAATTGTGACAAGGAAAAAACAGAGCACAAATTTAAGAAATCATTTGCGAAAGTGGAAAAGGGGCTGATGGTAGGTGGTTCAGTTGCCCAGGAAATGTTTGGAATATTAAAATCGCCTATTAGAAGCAAAGGAACCGACGGGTGGCGAGACTTAACAATGTTGATAGCGTCGTGCAGTTCTTTGATAAAGGACGGGGATGATGCAGGAGGATGATAGCATACACCGACAACAACTTTTCGATGGGAGAATTGGATAATGGCCCATACTATCTTCAGATCTGAAGGAACATGAACACACTGTGATGGTAGGGTTTTCGTAATAGCCAGCAATACGCCGCCCCCTTGGCGGGCTGTTCGATCACATCGGTAAAAATAAAAAGAATGAGCACAGTTGAGTAATTCGTGGTCAGTCAGTCAGTCAGTCAGTCAGTCAAAGAACTTTATTTGGTCCTGAGAAGACGAGAATGCCCCCGTCAGGGGGTACCGTCTGGGGGCCCCGCCCACGATGGCACCGGGAGGCTAAAGCTCTCAGCGACTTCGCGGGCTCTCTGGATAGCCCTTAGCTGCTGGTCCTTTGCGGAGCTGGTGATAAGCTGGAGCCAGTCTTCCTCAGTGGAGGGAGACCCTGAACCCCCGTGCAAGTCGTGACACTGCCACAGCATGTGCTGGAGGGTTCACCTCAGATGATCACAGCGCTAACAGCGTGGGTCTATTCCGTCTACGAATTTAGACCAAATAAACGGACATGGATACGTGTTTGTAACATCCGCAGGGTGATTGCCTGTGGTCTGTTTAGATGTGGGTGTGGAAGCGGAAACTTCGTACGCCCTAGCTGATAGTGCTTACAGACCACGTTGAAAGTAAGAAGAGGGTCTCTTTGCCACTGCCCTCCCTCAGCCTCCGAGTGCCCACTTCCGGCGTGGTGTGTGAGACCTCACGCCTGGGAGTGTGCAAGTTCGTTGGCGTTTTGGATGATTTCGTGAGCATCACTGCCCACCTGACCAGGGAACCAAATTATATGCTTTTTGCCTGTCCAAGATGCAGCAGAGAGAACGCGCGCGGCTTCTGTGCACACCGAGCCTTTCATAAATGCTCTAGTGGCGGCTCGCGAGTCCGTGTAAATAGTAGAACGGTTCGTTGTGGTCATGGCGATGGCCGCTGCCACCTGTTCGGCTTTGTCGGCATCCAAATTTTCGAGCGTAAGTGATGTTAGCAGCTCTCCCCGTGACGACGTAGCTGCTGAAACAAAGTAATTGGAAGCTGCGTACTGCGCTGCGTCAACGAAGGCGACATTGTCCTCAATCGTAGCCGCTGTTTGAAGAAGGGCTCTGGCCCTTGCTTTGCGTCTGCCGCAGTTGTATTGGGGGGTGCATGTTTCTAGCTATCTGAGATACTGTATACGTTTCCTTGATTTTGATAGGGAGCGCGCACTCCCTCTGTCTGGCAATGGGAGACCGTATACCAATATGCGCTAGTAACTGTCTGCCAGCCTCCGTGGAAGCCAATCTTGTAATATCTGGATGCAGCCAGGTCTCTGTTAGTGCTATGATATCAGCATTAGTTGTAGTAACGGCAAAATGAAGATTATCACGTTTTTTTTAAGAATGCTACGAATGTTGGTGTAAAGAAATGATACGCGATTTACTTTCCTTCCACTGCCCCTCAGTTTTTCCTAGCTTTCATTGCTCGGCACGGCGTGGTTTTGGGAGTTATGGGGCAGGCGTTGTAGGTGCTCTGTTACGCGATCAGTTGAGGGGTCGAAGAAGTATTGTTTTTGTTCATAATCAGCTTTTTGTGCCGGAGTTGGAAGGGTGCTTCGTTTGACGGACTTTTCGCGAAGGCCGCAAGTTGATTTCGAGCATAGCGTGTCGCCGGCGAAAAATCTTCGTTCACAAAAATGTCCTTTTCTTTTTTTTGCGTGCGCAGAGTATCTTGTCTTTTGTGAAAGGAATGGTGAAAGTAAAAAGATGGTGAAAGGAACCTTGTTGTAGAAGGGGCTGGTAGGCGTGAAATTTCGGCAGAGGCAGCTTGATCCCTATGCTTTCCGTGGACGACGGAAAGCATTGGGATCATGATTACTCCCAAGCATTGATTGCTCCCAAGACGTCCAAGTCGGAAGCCGCCACCACCTCTCCTTCTGCACCTATCTTTCTCTTAGCCGGCCGCGGCTCTACTGACGAAGACCACACCGATGCCTGTGCTGTATTTTTGAGAGCTTCAAACTCGACCCTCATCTGCTGAAGCTGTGCTTTTAAGCTAGCATTTTATTGAAGTAAGAATGCAATCCAAGTGTCTTCTTTTTGCTTCGGCAGTGCCGCGTGCATTACTTTTTCTCGCTGCTGCGCCGGGCTTGGCTTGGCTTGGCTGCTGCGCCGGGCTTGGCACGATCCGCCCAGTTCTTGGGAGCTTTTTGGAAGCGTAGCCTAGAGTGGGAGCGTCCCTTAGAGTGGGAGCGCCCATTGGAGTGTGTGGGCCTTTTGGAGTGAGAGTATCCTCTTGAGTGGCTGCGACTCTTCCTAACAGCTGGTGAGGGAGAGCGCATCCTCGAGGTTGGTGCCTTCTCGAATCCCGTGACGTCAAACCTTCTTGGTGCTGCCTGCGTTTCTTGGCGGCCCTTCTAAGCCATCTTCGTCGTCTTACCAAGTAGAAAACTTGGAATCAATGCTGGCAGGACTTTTCAGCCGTTAGATGTGCCCCCATCCGCACAAGGCACATGTCGGCTGGTGTTGGTGATCGTTCGCGGGATCGTTGAGAGCACACCTGCAGCACACTTTCTTCGTCGGTGTCGGGCAGACATCGGCACGATGGCCGAGAGCTCCACATCCATAACAAACGTCAGTCTGTCTCCTGTACAAAGTAAACTGTAGCATGCTCGAACCACACATAACAAAGTTGGGTACCTTCAAACCACTGAATAGAACGACGATGGTAGTAGTTTCCTTGATGCGATGCATCGCCATGGCTTTAGGGTTGCGCTGGTTGACGATCATCGCCGCCAACTGTCGCTCATCGATGTCCACCTCGACGCCTCGGATGACACCTTTGCAGGTATCGTCAGAAGCGGCCATGTAGGCCGAAACGTGATACACAGTCGAGCCAAGGCAGATGAGTAGCAGCGCCGCGTAGGCACCCGCGTTGCGGGACGCTGGCGTAGAGACCACAACGATATTCTGAGTTATGTTCGGGTAGACGATATTCTAATGTGTTTCTTCCAGGGGCAGTTTTGCTGCCGTCTCAAGGACTTGCGCTAGACAAATCAGGCCAACCTTCTTAAGATCCAGACCTCGTTTTGGTCAAACAATGATTCGAATATGGCTCCTTGGCAATCGGGGAAGCCTCGATGCGGCTGCCAGACGCCTAGCGACGCCATGCACGGTGGCCGTGCGATGGCCAGCCGTTCCTTCACTTTGAGAAGAAGCAGTCGGTTTTTCTTGCTTTTGTTTGAAGAACGCTTTTTCTTGCCTAAGGCAGTCTGCCACCCACGTGCGTTAGCATCTTCTTGGGAAATAACTTACCCGTCCACCACCATCACCTCCGGCATGATGCCGTTCCGTCAACACGGAGGGATGCCCGGTCGCAGAAAATTCTTTAAAAAGGGTGAAAAATGGGCCTACCAGGTCACAAATGGGCTTACTAGGTCAAAAATGGGCTCGGTAGAATTCTTTCGATGACATCTGTCGAAGGGTGTTCGATTCCGGAGGATTGAATAAATACTCTGTCAGTAATCATTCGAAGATGACAGAGACACCGCAGCGTCTCTCGCCGACGCAAGAGGTTAGGAAAACACGTCCGGTCGCACTGGACGCTCGAAAGAGACCGCTGCCTTGTGATACTCGTTTTTCTACAAGATGGTCTGGGCCGGAAACATATTTCAGGGCCTTACGGCACGCTCTATTCAAGGTATTGTTACGAGGCAGTGGGCATGGCCCCACCATCTTAGACTAATAAAAGAGGAAAAAGCCGACTGAGCGTGCGAAAGTCTGGCAGCGCTGATGGTTCTGACCTACTTGTAATTGGTAATACACTCATTTCTTCCTTCCGTGTGCCTTTAATTCCCGTTACAAATTGGTGCCCGTGCTAGGTTACAAAGCGTCATACAACGGAGCTCCGCAGTGGTTGTCAAATTGGAGTTTCCGTGATGGAACACGGGACTGATCCAACGGCCACCTCTCCACTGGCCTCGGCAGCGCCTGCACCATCCACGGCAACGCCTCCACCAACCCCACCTACGTACGTGCTGACGCATCCGAAACATCCAGGAACGTTATGCGGTACGGACGAAGTTGATGTCGACGATGGATAGCCGACTACGAACATACTAGCGCGCTCGACCGGTATGACCGGACTCTCATGCTGGCCAACGTGCTGTTATCTGAAAGGCACGGCCAAAGCATGGTACGAGAACCATGAGGAGGAGATTGGCAGTGTGGACAAGTTCAAGGAGAAGCTTCGCGATTTATCTGAGAAGCCCATTGGTCGAAAAGCGGCTGCGAAGAAGGCATTGTCTATACGTGCTCAGACGTCCACAGAGCCGTATATCTCGTACATACAGGACGTGCTGGCTCTATGTCGTAAAGTTGACAACGACATGTTGGAGTCTGATAAGTTTGGCCACGTCCTCAAGGTAATAGCGGACGATGCGTTCAACCAGCTAATGGGCCGGAACTGTGTGACCGTCGAGGAAATTTTTCAGAAATGCCGGCGTTTTGAACTGGCTGAAAGCAGGCGCATTTCAAGATCATTCACTCGACTGCCGAACACCGCTGCGACGTCCTCCTGCGAAGATGGATTGACCTCTCGTCGGCAGTCTTTACCGGCGTCTAAAACTACGCGATTCGTCCGGCGGGAAATCGAAGCAATTACACCTGCTCTTCCCGCCGACGGCCACATCGATTCGCAGGTACCTCAGGTTTGCTTGGTACACTCGATTGTTCGGGAAAAACTCAGCAATTTATAAAAAAATTTGGGCTTCCATGTGTGCGCGGTTGCTCAGCCTCGACCAAATCGTTTCCGTTCAAGCTTGCCGCCTCGTCCTAGGTCTCCGCCCTAGGATTGGTCTTATCCACGCTCGCGCAATCCGGCCAAACGGAGAACTGCTGATGATCGTTCGATCTGCTTTAAGTGCCGCCGCATAGGTCATGCCACACGGTATTGCCACAGCCACTGGTCGTCGTCCCAAACCCAGTATAACACTGCCCACCGCGGCAACAGCTACCGCCTTTTCCAGACCCCTGTACCGATCACCGACAACTACAGCCGCCTTCCAACCTACGCCTTCGATACCACTGATACGCAGCACAGCCGCTGACCGTCGCCTCAATTTCATCAGTCTCATTCGCCGCCTGAACGTCGTTCGTCGTCCCCTTCTCCTCTACGACGACGGCCGACTTCCCCATTCAATTCCCACCAGGGAAACTAAGCGCTGCAGCTCTTAGAGGTGAAGCTGCATCGCCGATACCGACCTCAAATCCTCTCCTCGTACTGCCGAGACGACGAAATTTGATCGACTTCGACGTTGACGGCCTGACTGTTTCTGCACTTATTGACACCGGGGCGCATATTTCGTGATGAGTACCCGACTTCGTCGCCGCCTGAAGAAAGTGCTTACACCGGCTGATCCTGGCATCATACGTGTCGCCGAAGGAAGAAGTTTGCCATCACAGGAATGTACGCCGCACGCATCACAATTGCTGATCACCCCACATCTGTTTTCTTTGCAGTTATTGAGCAGTGCCCCAATGACCTGATTCTTGTATTGGATTTCTTGTCCACGCATGCCGCTCTCATTGACTGTGCAACCGGCATTTCCCAACTTGAAGTGCCTCGACTTGGGGCTGTGCCGTCCTCACCGTCACACGCTTGTGTGCTGTTGATTATGTTCGGCTGTCACCGCAAGCCACCACGCTTGTGGCCTTAACGATATCAACAGCTCTTCTTGACGGTGACTACATAGTGTCTCCGATAGTGGATGTACTCTTGGCCCGAAGTGTTGCTGTGCCGCATACCATTGTGACTATCGTGGACAACTACGTCCAGCTTCCGCTTCTCAACTTCAGTAGTTCGAGCCAAGCTCTCCCGCAAGGTATTTTGTTAGCTCATGTCGCTCCACTTGATGCATGTAGGATCGTGGCATTAGACCCTGAAGACTCCTCGGCCCCTATTGCAGCCAGCCGAGCAAACGCACCTACCGAGAAAATCACGATGATGATTGCCCCTCATCTTCAGCCCTGTCAGGCTGCGCCACTCCACCACGTTATGACCACCTGCCGAGATATTTTCGACATCGATGACCGCCCTTTAGGTCAAACGTCCATCGTGCGTCATCAAATACATACCGGCGATGCTAATCTTGTTAGACAGCGACGATATCGTGCTTCCCAGTCCGAATGCCAGGTCATACAACGAGAGGTCGAGCAGACGCTCTCCAAAAGAGTCATAGAGGCCTCTTCAAGTCCATAGGCGTCACCTGTTCTTTTAGTCAAAAAGAAGGATGGCAGTTGGAGATTTTGTGTTGACTACCGTGCCTTGAACAAGATAACCCGCTAGGACGTATATCCGCTGCCACGAATCGACGACGCCCTTGACTGCCTTGATGGCGCGCGGTACTTTTCATCTATAGATCTGCGTTCGGGCTATTGTCAAATTTCTGTCGACGACTCAGACCGAGAAAAAACTGCCTTCGTCAAACCGGATAGCCTTTGTCAGTTCAAGGTTATGCTTTTTGGGCTGTGCAACGCCCCGGCAACGTTCGAACGCATAATGCACTCTCTCCTCCGGGGTTATAAATGGTTCATCCGCCTTTGCTACCTCGACAAAGTGATACTTTTTTCCCCAACATTTGAAAGCCACCTGTCTCGTTTGTCAACCATTCTAGCCGTTTTCCTTCGAGCGGAGCTCCAGCTGAACTCGAAAAAGTGCAATTTCGGCCGACAAGAAATCACGGTTCTTCGTCATCGCGTAAGTGCTGCTGGAGTCCAACCGGACCCTGACAAGATTAGCGCTGTGAAGAACTTTCCTCTGCCTTCTGCGACCAATGATGTTCTTTTTTTTTGTGGGCTTATGCTCGTACTTCCGTCGTTTTATACGCAATTTCGCTACAATTGCACGGCCTCTAACTGATCTTCTAAAAAATAACGGGCCATTCTCCTGGGGCTAAGACCAAGCAGCTGCGTTTGCAACGTTGATCGACGTGGTCACTTCTCCACCAATACAGGCTCACTTTGACCCGTCTGCGACGACTGAAGTTCGCACAGACGCCAGTGCTCACGGCGTCGGCGCCATGCTCTGCTCAGCACCAGGGAGGCCAAACGCGTGTTATAGCGTATGCCAGCCGCCTTCTCTCCACATCTGAGTGAAACTTTCCGATAACTAGGCGCGAGTGTCTTGCGCTGGTCTGGGCTGCAGCGAAATTTCGCCCCTACTTGCATGGCCGGGAGTTTTCAGTTATTACGGATGTGGGGTCTCCGCGAGGTGAACGCGCGCAGTTGACGCGGTCGGTAGAATGCACACAACATACATGCATTTATTAGCTAATTTAGACGATGATATTGTCCGCCAAATGTTACATCAATTTCAATTAACACGCTACCATACAAACAACATAACGCAGTGACACACTAAACACACAATAACATGATAAACACACACAAACACACCCGACACACTAACACATACCCAAGGCGGCGTCGCCAACGCCTGACCTTCCACGTGGGACCCCGGCGCGAAGCCCGCGGTGCCGAGCACCGGGGACCCACGCCACAGACAACCGTTCGCGGCAGCCGCCACGCGCGAAAGAGGATCACTCAACGCTCGCCTACAACCAAGGCCTGCCTTCCGCCAGGGGCCACCACCGGCGCTACTACTCTACCAACAGTGGTACTCAAAGCGAACACAACGCCTTCTACCGCCCGGTGGTAGTCACCACCGAAAATGAAGCCTTGGGGCGAGACACATGCGCCAAGCGGCGCAGACAACTTTACAGGGGGGGGGGGGTGTCAGCACCCCCACATTCCCCCAACCTTAAATCACACCATATCCCGAAATCAAAAATTAGCTACACAAGCTTTAACAAAAAAAATTATATCGCACGACCATAATGTCCTTGCACCACGACACCGCCGCTGGTCGACACTGCTGCACTGTCGGGCTAGACTTCACCTCAGTACCGGCCCCGCAACAGCAACGTTGCCGTCGGCGCGACGATCCGTCGCTAGCGCCGACACGTCTTCCAGTTGCGACCAGCACTCGCGAGGGCGCCGGAGTGCAGGCAGTTGCGCAGGTCCCAGGCATTTCCATCGCCCGACCTCACGACCGCATTCCTGGCCAGCGACGCTGATGATGAGCAGGACAGCCGGCCGTGGATTACATCCCTCCCGCAGAATACATAAATAACAACAACAAGAAAAAACTTGAAAGAAAACAATCGAGCAGGTCCTCGGGAAGGGAGCTTCGAGCTTTTCGTCCACGTGGTACGTTAGTCAGTACTGCTAGCTAATACATCGGTGGCGGCCGAGACACCCATCAAAATAAAACAAAAATCACTTTTCCTATCTCGTGCTCACAAGAAAAAAAAGTGAGGGAAGCAGAGCGCAACACCTCAACGCCACGATCCACCTAGTTGTGCCACGTGCGACAGGCGGCTGCGCAAAGCCTTAGGTCTAATGAGTCACTCGGCCACTACCGGCATCCACCCAGCACGCAGCCTAGGCGCAGAAGAGGCAGCCGCGAGGAGACGTCCACTCTGTGAGGTGGCCCTATTGCTCGCCGCACACAGCAGCTCACAGAGCGATCGGCGTCCACCCCCCCGGGCGGTGTCACGACGCCTCGGCGTCGAGCCGCAATACAAGTCAGCAACGACGCCCGGCTCCCTGAGCCCAAAGAGATAGAAGAAGCTATTCACAGAAAATCGGACCACCCACGAGGCTTCCGTACTCACTCGCTTCGGGCCTGGCCTACAAACCACGTGCTCTAGGCCTTGCTCACCCCGGGATGCAGACCGCATGACTCTCGTCCTAATCCAAACATGTTTTTGAAAACTAACAGAAACACGCACTTGCGAGCAGAAAACAATAAAAACTCGAGTGCCAACAAGTTCAAAACACATCCCAAAACCAATATCCTCGCTTCTCAAGAAAGCACACTGCCGACGCTAGCAAAGTCTCCCTAAGCCTTCTCTACGCCCACTCTAACAAAATCTCTGTATTGAACCGCAAAAACTGTCATCCGATACTCCAAGAGCTCCTCGTACGGCAGCCAGTGTGGGGTCTCCGCGAGGCGAACGCGCGCAGTTGACGCGGTCGGTAGAATGCACACAACATACATGCATTTATTAACTAATTTAGACGACGATATAATAATAATAATAATATTAATAATAGTACGTTTATTTCGTCATCATTGTCTACATGATGACAGGGGCCCGCAGTAAAAGCTGCAAAATCCGAGGATCGTTCCAATGAAAACTCCAACAAAAAAAAAGAAAACAGCTCGACTGAGCTGCTGACCCCTAACTTGGCGAACAGCAAGGATTAAAAAAAAACACAACCAAATGTGCATAATATAACAGAAAAAGAAAAATGAAAGACACAATACAAGGAAGTACACTTTTAAGGCACAGAAATCGCGAGCAAACAGATAACAGCAATTAGGAAAGAAAAAATGATAACAACTCTTTATTTGTCAATGTTTCAAGGGGTGCGTTTTTAGCTGCGAAGCTATTTAGCAGTCGCGGAAGCTGGTTTTTCAGGGTTTGTGGGCCGTAAGTTTTTCTGTATGTTTGAACGTGCCATATATCTGTATTTCTTGTTCTGCATATATGTTTTCGCGGCTCTAGCAGAGCAATCTTACGAAGTGAAATTTACTATACTTGATTTCACGCTTGAAGGAATGACAAAGACGATACTCATATAATTTAGTTACTCGCACAATTTTGTGTTTGGTAAAAATTTCGGTTGTTGTATGCCAGCGAGGAAGGTTTTTCATTACGCGTAAGAAGCTCTTTTGTAGGACGTGTAATTTGTTCAGGTTTTCTTGTGTCGTTGTACCACAGACTAAGTGACAGTAGTTTAGATGAGAATAAAATAAAGACTGATAGATTAGGATCATCACGTTCAGCGGCAGCTTCTCACGTTTTCTGTAAACAATGCCTATTATCTGCGACAGCTTGCTACCAAGATAGGTTACATGGTCGTCCCAGGACAGTTTTTGATTTGTCATAACTCCTAATGTTTTAATCGATGGCACTATTTCTAGGGGAATACGCTGAAAACATATATCTTTTGTTAATGCGACTTTTTTGTTTTTTCCTCTAAAGATGACGACTTTAGTTTTTGAGCTGTTTATCTGTAATGCGTTCTTTCGTGTCCAGTTATCAAGTTTATCTAGTGCGTCATTTGCTTGTTCTGTCAACTCGCCTATATTATCTCCAGCTAGAAATATGCTCGTGTCGTCAGCGTAGCATACAATTTTTGCGAAAGGTATAGTCTGCACAATATCATTTATAAACATGTTAAAAAGAAACGGGCCCAATATGCTGCCTTGTCGGACGCCACACTGAACAGGCCGTGTATCGGATAAGAATTCGTTTACAACAACTGCCTGCCTACGGAATTCAAGATACGATTTTACGAGTGCAGATGCATGTCCACGAAAACCGCAACGCTCTAACTTGCGCAGCAATAGTTCATGGTTTATTAGGTCGAAAGCCTTCGTAAAGTCGACATAAATCCCAATAACTATTTTATTTTTTTCAAGTGTCTTTAAAATGTGTTCTTTTTGTTCCAGTAACGCGAGCTCTGTCGAACAGTGTTTTCTGAAACCAAATTGAGAGTCACTAATTAGGGAATGCTTAGATTCGAAGCTCACGAAGCGCTTATGAATAACTTTTTTAAACAGTTTTGAAAATATTGGTAGTATAGATATTGGCCTGTAATTTCCCAATTGATTTCTGTCACCCTTTTTATAAATTACTGATACACGCGCAAGCTGCATACCACGAGGAAACACCGCCTTAATGATACACTTCTTGAGAATATGCGTAATGTACGGCGAAATAATGTCAAATATAAACTTAATTGGATTAACTTGGAATCCATCAATGTCACATGATGTCGTGTTGTTTAGCGTGTTGAATGTGCCCATCACCTCAGCTTCATCAACCGGGCTGAGAAATAGAGTATTTTCAATCGAGGTAACGTTTAGGAGGTCATTGAACACTTTCGCTTCACTAAAAATGCTTACAAAATGGCGATTGAATTCATTGGCCAGTTCTTGGCCGGATATAACTTCCCCGTTTAGTACAAGTGTGGAAAGTTCTTTTTCACAACTTTGTTTCCCTAAAATATTGTTTAGCTATTTCCACGTTAAATCAGTGCGACCCTGGAATGCAACAAACTGATTTGTGTAATAATCTGCTCTAGTTTTTTTAAGTTCCTTGTTGAGGCGATTACGGAGAGTCTTAAAGATACGCAAGTCATTCGCATTTTTAGTTTTGATAAACTTGTGATACAAAGTGCTTTTCAACCTAATCTTAGTAAGCAGTTCTTGTGTGATCCATGGCTTCCAAGATTGGTGGTTGTTCCTCACAACTTTGAATGGAAAACTTGCGTTGTAAATTGGCTTAAGAACATTTATTAACTTGTCGTACGCTATTTCAGGATCATTTTCTTCCAGAATATAATCCCAGTTTACTTGCGCTACATTTTGCCTAAATATAGAAAGGGTATTTTCACTGATAGGTTGAAAAGAGCGGGTATTGCTAACATTCGTCCGCTGAATGTTAAGTCAATTTCAATTAACACGCTACCATACAAACAACATAACGCAGTGACACACTAAACACACAATAACATGATAAACACACACAAACACACCCGACACACTAACACATACCCAAGGCGGCGTCGCCAATGCCTGACCTTCCACGTGGGACCCCGGCGCGAAGCCCACGATGCCGAGCACCGGGGACCCACGCCACAGACAACCGTTCGCGGCAGCCGCCACGCGCGGAAGAGGCTCACTCAACGCTCGCCTACAACCAAGGCCTGCCTTCCGCCAGGGGCCACCACCGGCGCTACTACTCAATCAACAGTGGTACTCAAAGAGAACACAACGCCATCTATCGCCCAGCGGTGGTCACCACCGAAATAAAGCCTTGGGGCGAGACACCTGCGCCACGCGGCGCAGACAACTTTACAAGGGGGGTGCCAGCACCCCCACGCGGACCACCACGTTCTGTGTTGGTTGTCGTCGCTCAAGGACCCAACTGGTCGCCTAGGTAGCTGGGCTCTACGTCTTCAGGAGTATAGCTTTGACGTAATTTATGTCTGGCAGGTTGCACCAAGACGCCGATTCTCTCTCGCGCTATTCGGTGGACCCTGCTAGCCTCGCTGTCCATGAGAGCGATTCTTGTGTGCTCGCCATATCTGATTTGCGTGACATCGGTACGGAGCAGCGTGGGACGCAACCCTCAAGACGGTCATTGAGCGAGTATCTTCAGGACAATCCAACTTTTCACTCCGTCAATATGTCCTCCGCACTGAAATTCTGTACCACCGCAACATGAAGCCTGATGGCCCGGAATTTTCGCTAGTTATTCCCCGACACCTACGTGCGACCATTCTTCAACATCTGCATGACGTTTCGACGGCAGGACACCTGGGGTTTTCACGCACCTGGGATTTTCTTTTGGCCAGGCCTGTATAAATTTCTGCGCCGCTATGTCGCTGCTTGCGAGCACTGCCAGCGTCGCAAACGTCCTGCTCTCTGTACGGCTGGCGTGCTCCAACCTATCGACATTCCCCCGGAACCATTCTTCCGCGTCGGTCTCTACTTGCTCGGTCCTTTCCCGATGTCCGTGTCAGGCAACAAATGGATCGCTGTCGCAACTATGTGGCCAGATACGCTATAACTCGTGCCTTGCCAAGTAGCTGCGCTATAGACGTCACAGACTTCCTACAAAATGACGTCATTCTGCGGCATGGGGCTCCGCGCCAGCTTCTGACGGATCGTGGGCGCTGCTTTTTCACAAAAGTTATCGGCGAAATGCTCCGTAGCTGCTCTACCGAACATCATCTTACTACTGCCTACCATCCGCAGACCAACTGTCTCATGGAGCGCCTCAACCGAACTCTTACAGACATGCTGTTCATGTACATCGCTTCTGACCACCGTGACCGGGACGCAACGCTCCCTACGTTACGTTTGCATACAATTTGTGAAGGCATGACACCGCCAGCAATTCTCCATTCTTTCTTCTGCACGGCCGCCACCCTGCGTTGCCATTCGACACACTCCTTCCTTGTGATACCACCAAACCAATGGTTTATGCTCAGGACTTTGCTTCTCGAGCCCGCGTCTCTCGCCAAATCGCGCACACTAGGCTCACTCCTTCTCAGACCTCAAAAAAAGTCCGCTACGATGACAGGCATCGTAACGTTGACTACCCTGCGGACTCTCTCGTTCTACTTTGGACACCGCATTGACATGAAGGCTTGTGCGAGAAGCTCCTCCCACGATACACAGGGGCCTACAATGTTCTCCGCAAGGTCACCGACGTTGACTACCTCATCACTCCCGTTCAACCGCACTCGTCTTATGCCACGTCACCTACTGATGTTGTTCATGTGTCTCGAATAAAACGGTACTAAACTGCCAGTCCTGATGGACTTTTTGGTGCCGTGACGGCGCTTCGTCCGCCGGGGTTGACGTTACGAGGCAGTGGGCATGGCCCCACCGTCGTAGACTATTCGAAGAGGAAGAAGCGGACTGAACGCGCGAAAGGCTGGCAGCCCTGGTTGTTCTCACCTACTTGTAAGTATTGGTAATACACTCATTTCTTTCTTACGCGTGCTTGCCAATCCCCGTAACAATATCATACATCTTCTGCATTTGGGCAAACATCGGGACGTGCAGTCCCAAAGGTACTCTTTTGATTTCAATAAATGAGTATGAACAACTTTCTGTTCATGAGTTGTTGAGGTATGACATTGTGTAATGCACAAAATAAAAGAGTACTAGTGCGTGCGCGACAGCTTACAGAAACACTGTCATATGTATGTTGCCACTCGTGTTCTACAAAGCGAGTTGATGATTTTAGGAAAGCATGGCGAAAAAGAAACAGATGGCAGTGTGGCAGAAAAAGACCAAAATTCAAAATCTATTGGTTTATGTTTTATTAGTGGTTGCGTAATTTGATGATGAACTTGAACATCAAGTAAAGAAGCCAGAAGTCAGGTGCAAACGTCAGCAAGAGAGCGTATACCACCGACATTTGCTCACTCTTCTGAATATTGAGTACAGTTCTCATATTCCAGCACAGATTTCTATCAGTGAACCACGACCAAGACCACCAGTGTACTGCTGCGGAGATTATAGACCAGCTATAAAAATCCCCATTTTCTAAAGAGCAACTGCAGGCAGTAACAATAAAGATTTTGAGGTTCGTTCAGCATCATTTCTTGACCCCAACTGCACGCGGACGTTGGCGAAAGAGATGTGCAGAAGCATTTTTTCTTATTTTGAGGGAGGCCTACTTGTCTGTCGCTGATTTGTGTACGTTATACTTGAGCTTGGCGCGCGTTTAGGCATTCACTTGAACAGCGGGGTGATGCTGAATAAAAGTACGAGTAGCCACTTTCCATAAATAGGATCAGTTAAAGACTGAAAATGAGTAAATACTGCTCTATATCACGAAATAGCGCGCATAAATTTTGATTGTGAAAATAATTAATCGTCGAAATGCTAAATAGGCGCTGCTACCCCAGCATGCAGCTCGTGGCAGTTCACGCGTACGAAATGCGAATGTTGAAGTAGGCACACTTATATACCCATGACACGTTTACGCGCGAAAGCGAATTGTCTTCAAACAGCTGAGAATAGGCTGCTGTCACTGACACGTGCCTAGTCCCGACACAAATCAGCAAAATCGCTCAAGCACACGCACGTGCGAGAAACATACGTAGATTTCGACAGCCAAACACAGCCCCGTCCGTGAATATCGGTGAGCGAGACACCCGCGGCTCACGGGTAAGCACTAAAACGACGCACAAACACGCGTTAATCGTTCTGGCGGAACGGCGCACCGTGAACCGAAGTCGGAACCGAACGCACTTCCCGTGGTTGTCTCGAGTTCATGGAGCCCTACAAACTAGTAGCTGATCAAATGCATGCGCAAACAAGTGCATAAGGCTCAAAAACAGTTCAAGGTTTTGTTGACGGTTTGCAAAAAGCCACTTGATAGATATATACATCCACAAAAAAAAAACTCTCGTTCATGCGGTGGCATTATGATGCATGGGTAAGATATCTGCTTCACGTGCATGCGGTCACGAGTTCGATTCCAGGGCTTAGAGTGCTTTGAATGTTAATCTCGCAGATGAAAATGATTGTGATAATAATGGTCTTCTAATCACCTGTAGTCAGAATATTTACCGCATTATTGGCGAAAAACCACTCTCGAACGCGTAAAATAATCCTTTTTTTTCGCCACGACGTCCGGGTGGGGCCACCACAGAAATGTCACGGCAAACCGCGGGCCGTATCTTGCCAGGAAAAGTTTGACCTAAAATCCCGGCTAATTCTTGTCCCGGCTATTATGAAGGCTTATTTGAATTGGGCTTGTTTCTCTAGCACACGGCTACGAAGCCGCATAGATACGGCCAGAATTTGACTTCGTTTCCAGCTTACAGGCATATATTCTAGCCAAGAGTGTGGTGAAACGCTGTCCACTTAAGGTAAATAAAGTAGCAGTGCCCAGGGCTACCATCTTCGCGAGCACAAGCGTTACATATCAGCTTACCGGTTCTCGTATTTCTAAGTCGTGTTTCTGTTGGCATCTTTGCACAAGTTCGGACAATTGATTGTATAAAGCATGTGCAACTGTTCAGCATATGTATGCGTGTAGAAGAATTTTTACATAAATTTAGCGTCAGTCTTAACGTGTCACTCAATATCAAAAATTAAAACACGCTCACCTTCCCTCCGCATACCCACATAATGTCAATTCCCAATCCTACCAGCAGTGGCCGATGGCCGACGATTGGAAACAGCGTGGATTCCCATCGGCGTCAGTTATCAATGGCCAATGCCCGTACAGCGCTATAGAAAAGGGCATGGCCTATAAGAAAATGTGGGCAACATGGCAGCGAAAGCGGCGAATCTCTTTTTAACTGTGCATTTCTCATAGCTGTTGGCCCTTCTCAACAATCATAATTGGATGAACGATTGAGAAAATACATGTCATACTTAGCATGAACGGGAAGTGCTTTCTTGACTAATATCATGGTTGCTTGACTAATATCATGGTTGCTGGCCAAATCGCAGTTTGCCTAGTCAAGAAACATACGTACTTTTGTATATTATACACCATTTGACGGAAATTTATGACGCGCGAAAACGTAGTATAGGCAGTAAAAAGGCGAAGCGGTAGAGCAGATATGTGTCCGATTCTTTGCTAAAGAACTTTGTCGCGAAGCTGGACAAACAGTTACTGAATAGCTATGAACGACTATTTTTCGGGGTCGCTTCACGCTGGTTGTTCCTAGGGAATATCTTTTTTTTTTCTTTTCATAGGCTTAGCCTAACGGTTCCTACGTGGGAGTCACCCAACGCACGCTCGTGCGTGCTTTGCAGGACCACAATAATGTTTCGCAACCAACCAACCAACCCAAACGACCAGGACCTTGCCAGCACATACACAGTGTGGCGTTTAAATTTCGCCCTTTGTACCGCGCGCAGCACAGTTTGTCTTGTGCACAGTCACTATCGCGTTAAAGAAAAGTAGTTCACCAAAGCATCTAGACAGGCAATTCTCAAGAACTCACAAACTTAATAATAACGAAAGTGGCGGCTTTGCCGCAAAGGCAAGCAATGAACGCAATAGCAACCAATCGGAAAGTCACGCGCAGTATGGAAAGAAGGTCGAAATGTGCCCCGCGTTTCTCACGTGCAAATGACACATGAATCGTGGTCCCAGGTACGGATGCAAGCGAATAACGGTCTCAGTTGCTACTTCGCTGTGCTTGAAACGCGCGCGCTTTTCACAAATGGAGACTACAATGACTGCAGTGACCTTTAAGCGCCCAGGAAAGAAGGCGAGGAAGAAGAAGTGCGTTCGGGCATAATTCTGCCTTGAACAACTATCGTTTTCTCTTAAACTGTCAGAATTATCGACTTTCTCTGAGCAAGCGGAACGGAAGACGTCACCCCCCGGGATGGAGGACCATCCATCCAACAAGACAGCGGGCCCTAGCCGTTTGCATAAGGATGGAACGAATGTGGGTGACCGCGTTGGTGCATCTGCTCCTTATCATGATTCTACCGAGAGCTCATCAGTGGAAGAAAAGGAATCGGAAGCCGACTTCAGGACATTCCATACCCGCCGGTTGAAAAGGAAGCTTCGCAGGACGTCATCAATGGCGCAGCCACAACCAGCGCTAGACAAAGGTAATCGATGTTTCACCATCTCGTATGTACTTATGTCTACATCAGACAACCTGAACTCACTAAACAGGCAGTCATTGACTAATTATTTCTAGCGAGTAGCGCCTGCTCAAGTGAATGAAATTCGCATAAATAGCAAGAAAAGCATAATGTCAGTTGATGTGACAAACAAAACCATTCTTGACAGACTGAAGGCCATCACGCAGCTCGGAAGTATTTCAGTTCGTGCGTTTCTAGCTCACGGGAAAGGAACAACGACAGGCATGATAAATGACGTCGACGCTGACATCACAGACGCTGACCTGCAGAATCTTGTGACGTCGAGAGTCAGAATCGTGACCATACGCCGCTTCAGGCAGTCTCGCTGCATCAAACTAGTATTTGATTCTTAGACTCTGCCCCCTATCGTGAAGGTTGGATACGTGAGACATCCCGTGCGCCCTTACGTGCCACGGCCCTTGCAGTGTCACAAGTGCTGCAAGTTGGGACACGAAAGCGCAGTGTGCAAAAGTGAGACAACTTGCCAGCGGTGCGGCGGGTCTCATAAGGTGGAAAACTGCGATACTGCTGTTCTATTGAAATGTCCAAACTGCTCTGATGCACATGAAGCAACGTCGAAGGAGTGCCCGAAGATCAAAGAAGAAATTCGCGTCCTGCTGAAGATGGTTAGAGACAACTCGACAAACAGAGAGGCTGTCACGTCCATCCGCCGACACAGACGTCGTCCAAAACGTAGGCACCAGCGAAAGCATAGTGGACATAGGAGTGAGGCGTCACCATCAGCAACAGATGAACATATTTGTGCGCATTACCAGGCCGCTACACCCGTGTTGTACGCACCACGTCCCAGGGATGCAGAAAGTGGACCAACGCCCGTGTTGCACGCCGATGCTTCAGATACTGAGTGGCCTTCGCTACTGACCGGAGCAATAAAAAAGACCACATCATGGGCTGCAACTTCAAAGAGGGCGGAAAATGATAGCCAAGACACTGAGGAGAGCCAAACTATGCTGAAACTTCTACTAAAATCTATTCGTGCGATTCTCAACGAGCTACACACACCAAGAGAGAAAACAGCAGTGCAGATCCTCAATTTGCTGGAACCGCTACTGCTGACACTTCCATAAACAATATGGCAAATTTCTTTGAAGAACGTGTGCGCACCTCTGTTATAATGCAGTGAAACGCACGAGGTTTGCGAAGCCGATTGTCTGGCTTTCGACAACGGATGTTTAAACCCAAATTTCCGTTGGTTGTAATATTGAGCCGAATGTGAAGTCGTCGTTTCGTATTTTCGGATACGTCACTTTCTGGTCACGTGGTGATCGAAATGCGAGGAAAGTAATTATATGCGTACGTCAAGATTTAACGTACGTGAGACCTGCCGTGGCTCTTCATGCTTCTAATGACTATATTTGCCTATCTATAAAGCACAAACGACAATCAATATCAATTACTGGTGGATACATTCCTCCTGGAAGCCACGTGGACTGTTCCCATCTCTTGTCTGTGCTCTAAGCTTGCCCTGGACCACATGTATTAGTTGGGGGTATCAATGAACATCATCCCATGTGGGGTTCTGCCTCAATGATTACCCGCGGTAAGGACATTGCCGATTTTGTGCTCAATCAGGGCCTGATGTCCATTAACGATGGCTCACCTACCTACCTCCGTGTCGCATCGTACAGCAGCTATCTAGACGTATGTTTTGTGAGCAGAAGTCTCTTGCCTACCACCTGTTGGTTCGTAGACGTTGAAACATATGGAAGTGACCATCTCCCTACCTATATACATCTAAAAGGATTCCGTCGTTTGACTCCCTGCCTGTGAAAAGCGTAGACTGGCCAGGATTCCAAGCTTCTGTAAATGCTCAGTGTGGGAACATTCAATCTATATCTGAAATAGAAAGCCTAATTGCATCAGCCTTAACAACGCATACGAAACTTGTGAATGCGGCGCTACCAAGATCACAACTTGACGCACAATATGAATACTTTCGTGCAATCCGTCGCCGTGCAGAGAGAAAATAGAGGAGGACGAAATCACCATCTCACCTATCTAGAGCACGCTAAGCACAACCACATGTATTTCGACACCTCGATAAGCTCGATAGGCAATGGTGGAGGGTATTTTGTAGCTCTCTTGATCCCAGAAAACCCCTGTCTCGAATATGGCAAACTGTCCGAAGCCTTCAGACGCCCACTCAACAGTTGTTCCCATTCCGATCTTTGGCTCTAAAGCAAGGTCCACCTGAAGTAGAGGTTGCAGAAGATTACTGCCACTTACTCGTAGGTATGTCGTCCTCATCGATATCACTTTCGTGTTCACTCTCACCGCCATCCAGTGACGATCGCCTCGACTTACCATTCACAATGCACGAACACGACGCTGCGATTTCTGCGTCTCGACAGTCGTCCGCACCAGGGCCTGACGGAATTACTTATTCGGCTCTATATCACCTCAGCCAGGAAGCAAGGCAGGCTCTGTTGTCGTTCTACAACTCCATGTGGGAAACAGCGACAGTCCCAGAGAGTTGGAAGTGCAGGCGCATAGTGGCCTTACTGAAACCAGGCAAGTGTTCACACGAGTTGTCTTCTTATAGACCCATTGCCCTAGCCAGTTGCATCGGTAGGGTGATGGAACGCATGGTACTGGCAAGATTGGAATGGCTGCTGGAGAATAATGTCGGTTTACCAGATTTTATAAATGGCTTCCGTAGAGGTCGATCATCTATAGACGGTGTTGTAGATCTAGTTTCTTCTGTTGAAAGGAAAGACAACGTCGGAGATTGGTAGGGGCCATTTTCTTAGATATAAAGGGCGCGTACGATGGCGTCTACCATGAGGCCATTCTTGACGCTCTTGAAGACATCGGCATAGGTGGCCGACTACACGCATGGATAGGGAGCTATCTCAGAGGACGTACCATTTTTATCTCGACATCCGAAGGTGACACGGCCAGGCACCTCGTAAGCCGTGGAGTTCCGCAAGGTGCCCTCCTGAGCTCATACTTTTTAACATAGCACTCATTGGCCTTGAAGCTGAGCTTCCCGACGTTGTCAGAATCAGTGCGTATGCGGACGACATATGCATATGGGCATCTGGAGCAACACGACCACAACTGCGAGCAAGGCTACAACAAGGCACATCAATAACATCTAAGTACTTACGTCGTCAGGGCCTGGAACTTTCAATAGCAAAATGTGCTGCATTGGCATATACGAAGAAATCAATGTCACGGTACCCAATCTTCGTTCACGGATTAGTGATTCCCGTGGTAAAGCACCCCCGCTATTTAGGGGTCGTCATTGATCGCAACCTGTCCTGGTCAAAGCATGTGACTGTCCTGCGAAACAAACTAATCAGTTTTGTGTATATTATTTGTGTTATAGCAGGACTGAGATGGGGCCCTTCGGAGAAAAGTCTTCTGCAGTTATACAAGACATTGTTTGTGGGCTATATAAGGTACAGCTCACCTGTGCTTTCCAGCAAGCGGGCAACGTGCCTTCGTACTTTAGAGAGCCATCAGGAACGAGCACTGAGAATATGCCTTGGCCTGCCACGGTGCACGTCCACCTCTGGCACTATAGAGTAATCCCGCACCTACCCTATACAGGTTTACACGTCCTGTCAGCCTCTTCGAGTGCACCTTCGTCTGCTGACCCGACATGCACAGCACCCGTTGTCTTCGCGACAAGTGGACCGACCAGGCTGTGCCTATTCGCGATGCCTCGACACGCATAGGCACATGATCCCTTCAGGCTTTGCACCTGCCGTAATCCCTGCAGTGCCTCAATGGACATTGACTAAACCGCTGGTGTGCCTTCACATACGTGGAATTCCGTATAAGTCGCGTATTTCTTATATTGCTCTCAAGAAACTCACCTTGGCACGTTTAGATGACCGACACAGCGATTCTGTGCACATTTACACCGATGGATCCGTAACTTCATCCGCCTGAGCTGCAGGCTTCGTGATCCCTCAACTCCGTATTTCCCGACAGTACAGATTAGATCATAGGTCATCTTCGACAGCTGCAGAACTTGTTGCTATTCAAGAAGCCATAAAATTTGTGAACGACCAAGCACCGCGTAAATGAACGGTTCTGTCTGATTCAAAATCAGCGCTTCAAGCTATTCATTCTTGCTCAAGAAGAGGCCAATTTTACGAGTTAGCGTTAGGAATAGTCCAAGCATTGGACTTAACACACAGGAGTGGTCACTTGATTACACTCCAATGAATTCCTAGACACTGCGGCCTGGTTGGCAACGAAACAGACGATAGCGAAGCGAGAGCGGCAATATACAACGCTCCTATGTACGTCGAAGTACCGTACTCGCGAAGTAACGTCAACAGATTGTTGAAATCACTCATGGACGAATGCGCTGCCACTTACTGGTCCCTACCAGATCACCGGAACAAGCGCCAGCGGGAAACAGATTCCGGTATGACTTTTCGTCTTCCAGATAAAATTAGCCGAAGACATGTAATATACAGCACCGAACTCGGCTGGTTGTCGCCTTCGCTCGCCACTACACCCACCTAATCGTACGTGCGGACAGCCTGAATTGTGAACGCTGCCAATTGCGCGAAACGATGGCTCACATATTTTGTGACTGTGCATTATACGTGGCACAAAAAATGCTAACTGCAACGTTGGCAAGCATTGGACGAACACCATTAAGTGAAAGCCACATATTGTCAGCCGTGAACGACCAAACAGTGTCAAAAACTGCTACAGAGGCTGTTCTAGACTTTATAAAAAGCACTGGACTAGAAACTAGACTGTAGCGTACTATGCTAAGTGGCTACTGTACATACGCACCACCTCTTTTTGTCCCCATCATCACCTTTCATCGCTCTTTCCTCCCCCTTTCCCTTATCCCCTGTGTAGAGTAGCAGGCTAGAGCGAACTAGCTCTAGCGAACTAGCACGACGGGTGCTGGAAGCGAGTTGGGGCAGCTGGGCCATTATCATGTCCGGGATTCTGGCGAATACGGTTTGGAGGGCGGCAGCCAAGCGATCCTCGATAGTAGTTACTATGGAGGCCACTTGGCCCTCCAGGCTATTTAGACGCGCCTCAATCGGAGCGAGGAGTGCCGTGGTGTCCCTTTGTTCCGAGGGGGCACTATCCATCGCTTCCGGCGCCTGCCCGGAAGGTGTCGAGTTAGATGGAGGCGGGCGGTTTGCGAGTGCCTCCATTGCACGGGTCAACGAGGCCACTTGGGCCCGGAGCTGTTTAATTTCGAGTTGTTCCCGTGTGGGGGCGGAAGAGGATTGAGGTTTGGGTGGGTTCAAGGGGGTTCCGGATGGGGAGGCTGCCCCGCCCGAGCCGCTCACCTCGGATCCTTGTCGGGCGCGAGCGGCCCATGTGACATCCCCTTGCTGGCTGGATTCCGGGTGACGGCGGGTGCGGTGTAGGGGAGGCAGGTGGGCCCTGGCTCGAGGTGGACCTCGCGGCGGGAGGTCTGGCCGGAGTGGGGCCTCCCTTGGAGGGCCCGGGAGCCCCCGCGCCAGGATTCGGGGGTGGAGGAGAAGGTTTGGTGGCCGGAGGCTGGGCCCCCTGCGGTGAAGTCCCGGTGGTCGGCCTGCTTGGCTTCCGTGTTCGCCGGCGTTTGCGTTTCTTGGAGCCGGTTTGGTTCGTCGGTAGAAGAGTGGATGGTTTTAGGGGTGGTGCCCTGTAACGTTCCTTACAGCACCGGTCCCCGGTGACGTGGGGTCCGGCGCATAGAGCACACTTCGGCGTGCAATCGTGAGGTGCGCGAGCACCATCTATGAGTGGCACTGTGTTGCCACAGGTACCACAGAGGTACGGTTTAGGGCCAGGGCAAGCGTCGGGTCGATGCCCAACTGAGCCGCACTGGTTGCAGGCTGGTACAGTTTTTCTGTATGGCTGCACCGGGTTCAGCAGGGCGTCATAGGTGACGTACCTGGGCTTCACCTTTCCTGCAAAAGTGAGCCGCACCTTGTTGGAGGTGCCCAAACGCCGGACGTGCAGTATTTCGCCTTCAGGCCAGTAGAAGCGTTGGCGAAGTTCGGCTTCAGGGTCAGAGCTGCGCACTGTCACCACTCCGTAGCAGGAGTCCTGGGTGTCCGCGCGGAGATACCCGAACAGGGGCACCGGTCCGACGGATGAAGGAACTGTCAGTTCACCAATTAGTTTGTCCTCAATAAGCGGATGTGGGGTGTAGGCCAGAATGAGGTTTTGGTCCTGCACTATCACGACTGTGACCAGCCGGTTCGCGTTCGCTCCGAGGTGGGCGATGAGCGCGCTGCCGGCGCCGTTCTCGGGGAAAACGGCGGTGAGGGATAGTTGTGTCCGTGCTTTCAGAACAACAACAAAGTCAGTTTCTTTCGGCTTCGGCAGAGGCCGAGGCTGCCACGAGGGCCACCTCCTCCCCTGTTGCGGGCCCGCGGAGCGCGGCGCAGGCGGCGGAAGTGTGGAGGAGGAGCGGGCTGCCTCGTCGACAGCCGTGGTCGGGGAGGCCGCGATGGCGGACGCCGCCACTGCCGCGTCGCTCGCTCGCTCGCGTCTTGCCACCGCGGCAGCAAGCGCGGTGCTCTTAAATGTTTGGGGCAGCTCCGGCCTACTGTCCAAGGTAGAGATGGTAGTCCACATCATGCTGTGGGGGTCGTATCCGGTGTAGGTGTCCGCCACGGTGAGGGTCGTGGTGTGGGACCGATCGCCCATTTTGCCGGGGGGCGCCATAGCCAGTAGGCCGAGCGCGGCCGCCTCCGGCGTCCAGATGTAAGTCGCCCGTGAAAGTTGTGAGGTGGATCCACTTGCCGAAATGGGGTGTCCAGATGAACCGGATCACATTCCGGTGACGGTGGAGAGGTTTTCCTGAGGGTCCGAAGAGGTGGTCAGGGGTTCCGATCGAAAAATTGCCCGCAGCTTCCCTCGGGGGAACACTGAGGAGGATGCGGAAGCATGTAATTGGTTAACGGGTGTTAAATTGCGACTTACTTGGGTCGATGGCTAAATTGGTTAACGTGGTTGTGAAATGGGGTGTTAAATGAGTGAACACGTACGGCACGTATGCGAAAGGGCAGTGTTTTATTTATTGCGACGAACTTGGGGACGATGGCTTTGTGGTCGGTAAAGTAAAGAGTGAGTGGATCGGGTTGCATCGGTCGTAGGTCGAAATTTGCAAAGACGTGGTCGATGCAGGTTCCGCGAACGGTGGTCGGCTGGTGGTGTTTGCAGTCGTCGTGCGTTGCGCGCTTCAGCGAGTGTCGCGACGCCATGTATTCGACTATCCAATCGTCCTTGATGACGTCGACGTTGAAGTCGCCAACTAGCATGAACGGTCGATGTTGCGGTTGTTGTTTTCTGTAATCTTGCACGGCCTCGTCGACGTACTTTTCTACGGCCGTCGACGCGCCGTACAAACCAACGGACGAGCGGCAACTGAGCGAGCGAGCGCCGACCTTGAGTATATATACAGCGCGACGGCGCATGCGCTGTCAGCTGTCGAATGTTCTCGAAGGAGAAGCGCGCGCGCAGCACAGATGGCGACGGCGCGACGGCGCATGCGCTGTCAGCTGTCGAATGTTCTCGAAGGAGAAGCGCGCGCGGCACAGATGGTGGGCGACGGCGCGACGGCGCATGCGCGCGCGTCAGCTGTCGAATGTTCGAGAAGCGGTGCGGACGGCGCGGACGGCGCACTACAAGGCGCGAGTATAAGATGCTTCCGCATCTAAAACGATGGAGCCGAAACGCTGCACGTCCTAATCGGTTGCGCGCTCGCAGCGCCCTCTCCACGTGAGGGAGCGTCGTTTCCCTCCTCTAAGGGGGCAAAGTAGCGTAGAGGATGTCGCGACGTGATTTGGTGACGAGCGCTCATTGTGCTCTTTGCTGGTAATGCTGAAAACACGATATTTCCACCGAGATATCCGTCAGCAGCAGCAAGTGATAGATATAGCTTGACGTTTGTACTTTGAAGGACGTGCTCCTTCAGGGCTGAGTGGTTAACGCCTCGCACTCACGATGCAGAGGGCCCAAGTTTGAGTCTCCACACCGTACTCTGTTCTGTGTTTCTTTTCTTCCTTGCATCTTCATATATATATATATATATATATATATATATATATATATATATATATATATATATATATATATATATACGAATACATAAATAGTGAGTGATGGTGACGCCAACTTCGACACCGACGCAAGCGGCAAAATTCAGCCGAGAGTGTCCATATAATTGCTATCTCAATAAAACTTTCTGTTTGGCTATTCGTATGTGTTTACTAGAATACGAAAAAAAGACGTGTATAATCGATGAAGAAAATGAGGACACCCTTCCTGTCCTGTCCACAGTTTTCTTCCTCGATGGTACGCGTCTTTTTTTTTGTATTTCAGAAAGCCCGCAGACAACAGTGGCTGTTAAGTGCTTACTTAATGCTAAATGTTAAGTGCTTACAGAAGTCATCATTATTACTGTGATTCCAGTAACTTTAGGCAAGTATACTCGCTTCCACCTTCCACCGCGTGTGTGACTGTGCGCCGTCTTCGCGTCTTGTTCGCAAATTGTTGGCATGTTGTAGCCGTGCAGCGATGAGCTTCTTATTCAAGTTGAAATAGGAGGTGAGTAAACATCAGCAGAACCTGTATTTGCCCTTCTTCCGTCAGTGTCATATGATATTTCACGGTGTTGTTTACGGCGGCGAAAACAGCGGATGTTTCAAAAAGTGGGCGCTCTGTAAATAGCGCCTGTGTAGCTTTAGCTTCTCTCAGTACGAGATCACACATGTTGTAGTTTTCTTAAGTTACAAACGAAAAGAAGATATATTCGAAATGTTCTTCGGTGTTATGTTTGAGCCCCGATTGGAAATTCCTGATATTTTATTGAGCGATACACTGCTTTCGGGGAAAACATGAAGTTTACTTAAACGTCATGGCTCAATCCGAATGACAGTTGTCCAGCCGCCAGCTGTGTATGCCGGCGCGTGGTGCGCGGCAATTTCCTCTTCGCTTCTGGCGCGAGTGCCTGTCGCTGACGGCGCATCTCCCTAACGCGCCATACGATTTAGGGCGACGCCAGTGCGTTATCAATTATTTCGATATTACAAACTTTTGCGTGTGGTTATATTTAAAAGCTAAAATAGATATGACGGCTAATGCCAAGTGAGAGAAAGTAATGAGATCATATACCTTCTAAATTCAACCACGTGCGTAATTTCTTTATTTGCATACGTCTTTGACGCAAGAACATTCCTCGGCATTGTGGGGTCTAGTTTAGTGAACTGAATTTTTGAAAAAAAAATGTTCAGATGTAATTTCAGCTTCAGCGACTTCAGGATTTTTGTGGATATAGAGAAAATTTTCATTGCAGATGTTGGCATATTTTGAGAGTTGTCGTTGGTCATTAAGTACACAACGTGGGTAAGCCGTGCTATTTTGGCTGTAATGCATTTATTCTGAATACGCATCCTACAGTCTATTGTGAATAAGCTATCATCAGCAAAACGTATCATTGTACTTTAATTTCTCAATTGTCAGCAATCATGAGTGAGTGTATCTGATCTAGTTTCTTGCATGTCATGGAGTGAGTGCTACTCATCAAACCTCATAGAAGTTACACAAACACACACTGATTATTATAATTGTGCAAGAGAAACTTTATGAAATATACACGAATAATTGCTGCTCACAAGAACTGGGCACGCTTAAATTAAATGCCTATTAGGTTGCATAGGTTTTGTCAGTCTATTCAAGCACTTCATAAAATTTGCACTGAATATTTTGATATGATTCTGTTTACTTTGACAAGATTATGTTACTGTTGGCACCACAGTCACCATATATACTATATACTTTTTTCTAAGTTTTTAAACGCGTGTAACATTTCTCATCACCTAATAAATTCTGTGCATCATTTTTTGTTACAGATCCGCTATTCGTTCTTAGTAGATGTCAGCAGAGCCGAATATGCCATGCACAGGGAGCTCCAGCACAACGTATCTAAGGTGGTTAAAAAAACGTACTGCTTGGCCGCTAAGAACAACTCTTCATTTATAAGCCTGGTAAATGTACTGCTGTTTCTGCTGGTAAGTATCAATATAAAAGAGGTTCGTGTATTTCTCTGTCTAATTAGCGACATCTTAATTGGAAGCTTTATTGTTATGTAGAGTCATCCATGTCATATTTTGTTAAATTGCGGTTCTTTAAAAATGTCTCACCTTGACCACAATATTGCGCATACTGCATATGTGATGCTTCGAAACTTCTCCTACAGATGCACATTTTAGTTTATGTATTCTGGCTTTCTGAATAAAGACAACTTGTGCCATCTGGAGCAAGAATGAGGACTGAAACATTTTCACTGCTACCATAGGTTCACCACTTCAATGTGGTATATTCTTATTTGTTGTTATATCAGCTTTCATATTTCCTAAAGCTGAGAACCACAGCACATAGGCGAATTTTTAGTTTAACAGGCAGCTGCGCAGCTAAGTGGAAGGGCTGTCAAGAGACAACAGAAGCTAATCAGTGACTACAACTTTAGTCAATAAAGGTGCATCGACTCTCCCAGCAATGTTAATAAATATACACGTGGAAAACAAGGACACAGTACAGTGCTTGTGCGCGAAAGCTGTTTTCCTAGTTCAACTTCTCTTTCGCATTCATGGCGTTTTTGCACAATCATGCACCGTACTCAAGTAAGTTATTGTTGGAAATGAAAAATAACCGCATCATGCTCTCCAACAACTCTTTTCTTCTCGTCTTTGCACGTGCTGTCATACTCATAATCATGCATAATAAATCAGCCTTCTGACAATATTTTCACTGTGTTTTCTTGAAAATTAGTGAAATTGGTTGTGCAAGAGATGGATTTAGAAAAAAGCGAAGCTCATGTAATAATTACTCTTATTTAACAGGTGAAAGACGTACCCTGTTCAACAAAACGGACGCAGCTGTTCCGGACGTAACAGAAGAAGGGCCGAGCTCGCTTCAGATTAAGAAGACGCTTATGCAAAAAACGCATATTGTTATGATGGAAGACTTTTAAAGAAACCCAAGACACACTTCATAATCGAAAGAGTTCAGGAAAGAACGGAATGGCACAATACTTTGGGTGTATTCAGTGTTAAAGAAACCTGAGGCGCTAGAAAAATATCTCCCTTGTGGCCTATCTGGGGGCACCAGCGTACCAACTTTTTCGTGAGTGGGGGCCGGAGGCGTCTCGTAAGCCGATATATATATATATATATATATATATATATATAGAGAGAGAGAGAGAGAACTTCATCTACTTGTACTAAATAGGCATTCACAGAGTTTACACGACGTGCTTTCCTAGGTATCATGAATTTCATTCGCGTCCTTAAACCGATTTCCACGTCAATCGACGATCATCTTGCTATCACGCATCTGTCTCTGATTATGCTTAGGTTAATATCTACAAATACCACAATAGTTTGCTTAATAAGTTTATCATAGATATTAGTGATCGGGATGGAGATGTACCAAGCTTCAACGAGGATACATCTAGGTTGAACAGCGCTATAGGTGCTAAACACCAAAACATACATTTAGCAAACCGTCTTTTATCAATGCACAATAAACACTTATTACCCCTGTAAAGGCGCGTTTTACTTTCGTGTTGTGTTCCGATTCTCATGATGGCGTGATCAACCAAGATTTTTCAACAAATTATTGCTGCTATAATATTTCATAAGTATTACACTTTCTTGCATATATTCAGGCTTGCGTGTACTAAATTCGCCTTGTTTGCTAATAATCTGAAAACTGTTTTTGGAGCGTGCAATTGATAATATTATTGCTAGTGTTATATTGCTAATATTACCTTATTATCAACTTTTCAGCCCTTTTATTTAAAAATGTATAATTTGTGCGGTTAGGGACCTAGTACATTGTTCACACTCATTGTATTTGCAGGGACCCCCAGGCAGCTGCCTAAATACGCCGATACAAAAGGTGCAAACAAAGTTTTCCTGAGAGAGAACAAATTGTGGGTGATTATAACGTTAAACTATGCCTCGTGGCTTCCTTTCGCAATCGTATTTAGCTGTATATGAATGGTGTACACAGTCTTTCTTATACACACAGCACCAGCTTGTTATGCGAGGCAACAAATGATGCGAAATTATCCATCGCGTGATGACCACTTATGCACGACCACGTAAAAAAATCTGAGAATGAACAATTTGCAATAGTGCATGTTGTTTGCCATTGGATCGTGGGCACTCAAAATTTTCTGTAGCCATAAAAGTACCTGTTTGTTATGACCTCACGAAGCCAGAAAGTATCTCATTCTAAGTGTAAATCAAGTAGGCTAGCTGCCAATCATATTAGCTGAGAAAGATTATGAGTGTAATAAAGTTTTTCCACTTGGGATGGGATGGGAGAAAGGAATGGCATGCAAAAATCATTCAGACTAGGGCATCATTAAGCCATTCACACCACAAACATACTGACACGCCGTGTACCTGCAGACAATTGACTCCAGAAAATTCTGTCTTGCTACATGGTTCTTCCACCATATCTTGTTCATTCATGTGAGCTGGCGGTTTGTGTGTCCAAGTGACGCCGATGAGCGTTTTCTGCAGTGCACGCGGACACCACTTGGGTTCCTGCAGCACGTGTACCGGGTTCAGATAGTACGCCACTGAGCGCCCCTTGGGGGAACAAGACATAGCGGACAAAGTGTGTTTTCAATTTCATTCGAAAGGTGGCGCTGAATTTCAGTAAGGGTCTATTACGACAATTATATTGTTACGTGAGTGACAAGTCGATTTATTGCAAATACATTTACAAAATATATTTGCAAGAGCGGTTGTAGCACTGGCCAGTCTGGCTCCAAGCTTGACCAGCAAGCGACATTCATTCTAATCGTCACATGCAAACGCGCATTGACGATTTGCATTGCGGCTGCATACATGTAGCAGAAACCTCGTCGGCAAAGACGCCGTCTCAGCGCATCTAGGCGTCAACATCATTGGCCGAGTGGTACTGCTTCAGGCATGTGACATGTACAATGTCGCTGGCCAGAGAGGTGGATGAAGATGACGAGGCTGCGGGAGCGATTTCCTAAGTGACGGGAAGGTCTCTATATGGCCCCGTGTACCGAGAGAGTTTGTCAGACAGGACAATGTGCCTGGTGGGAGACCACAGCAAAATCAACAAAGTGGGCGAAAAGTGCACATCGTGATGTCGTTGATCATACCGACGCCGTTGGTTTTTTGAGGAGAGGTCAGAAGGCGAGCACGAGTGGCTTTGCGCGCGTGGGCGGCCCGGCTGATGGCGTCCAGGGCATATTGCATGGTTGGAGCTGCTGGCAACGGAATGGCAACGGAGAGGCAATGTGTGTTCTCGGCCAAAAAACAGGAAAAAGGGGGAGTAACCAGATGTGTCAAGACGCAAAAAATTGTACGCTAATGTCAAGTATAGTAGAGCGAAGTCCTAGTCTGAGTGGTCTGAAGAAACATACTTTGAGATCATGTCGGTTAGGGTTCGGAACAGACAGTTCAGGAGGCCATTTGTTTGCGGATGGTACGACGTAGTGAGCTTGTTGCGCGTTGCACATCAGCCTAGAATTTCCGCTATGACTCTCGATAGAAATGTCCGGCCTCGGTCCGTGAAAAGCTGGCATGGAGCATCATGTTGCAAGGTCACGTGGCGTAGAAGTAAATAAGCGACGTCTGTGGCGCAACGTGTTGGAAGGGCCGTATGATGGCGTAGCGTGTTGCGTAGTCAGTTTCCACAGCTATCTACCTAATTCCAGCAGAATACAGGTGAAATGAGCCGAGTAAGTTCAAGTCAACGCGATCAAAATGTTCACAAGCAATGTCGAATATTTGAAGGTGCTCATCCGAAAGCGTCGACGGTGTTTCGCGGTGCTGACATTCCTCACATTCCGCGACGTATCTCCTGACGGAGCGTGCCAGACCGGGCCAATAGATGCAGTCAAGTTCAATGTTGTGATTCTGTTTGGTTTCGACAGCCCTTGGTGATCCAAGTGCACGCTGTCAACGCGAAAAAAGAGCCAGAGTCTGGTTGAAGGCAGCGCTTATTGCACGACCGTCCACTTGGGTCGCGCCCAACGAACTGTTTGTTCCCTCTTCCAACCGCGTAATTGCCCGAAGTTAGAAAACAATCATAAACAAAAACAGTGTACACACTCCCCTTCTTCCTTGCTTTCAGAAAGGAGAAAAGGAATTCTCGGGACGCTCTCTTTCGGGCGCACCACCCGCGTTGGCCATTATCGCCAACGGACCATAACTTGATCTCACGCTTCTGCTCCTTAGTCGGGACAGCCACATGGCCCGGACCGTGTCGCTCGCTTGGCTGTGCCGAAATCGGCTCCGGTAGATCACTTCCCCGGTACAAACTCTCAGAACAATATTTCAGAGAAACTGTCAGCACCTTCAAGCCGCCTCTACCGACGACGCCCCTTTGGCGTCAGCTCTTCAGATCCGCGTACGCTGCGACCTCACAGCTCGAAAACGTATTTTTATAGCTCGAAAACGTATTCTAAGAGGCTCACGCACTCTGAGACTGACTCCTCTCACCTCAATAGTGTTACTAGACACCCGTTGTCTATGTAACACAAAAAGAATTTTTTCCGCCAAAAAAAGAGTACTAGTACATACAGCAAAACACGCAAAAGCAAACAAGGATAAAGAAAACGCACAGTGAATTCCACAACTGCAAACAGTTGTTCGTTAACACTTGCCGGCAAGGTCCCAGCATCGCGACCCGTGCACACACAACCGAAAATTTCACTGAAACAGAACGCATCACACGTCACGGAATCGTCCAAGCATGTGAGAGACGTCTCGAGCTCTCTCTGGTTCTTTGAGCACCCTCATTGAGAGTGACACTTTGTAGCTCAACTTCTCTTATATATGCAGTTTGAATCATCAACAACGCGTCAACAGCACATGTTTAGCCACAGTTTATCATGCCCCTTACTCAAAATTACAATTTCTCGTCAACACGTTCCTGTTATTGGTTTATCTGCGGTAACGTACGCACATAACAAGGTTCACAAGAAAAAAACTGAAAATAAAACAGTCTAAGCAGATTTTTTCGAGTCCTCTTGGAAATCAAAGCAAAAACACATACAAACATATGCATTTAATTCAACAACACAACCAGGCATACATGAGCCACATAATGCGAACATCGCACTCAATGTAGTTACTTGATTACACTGCTCATTACATATATGCACTGCATTTCAGAACAGTCGGAACATCACACACAGTTGGTTCAAGAAAAACAAATAATACTTGCTACTGAATAACCACCTGAACTAGCGAGACTTTGTCCTCTCCCAGCAAGCTCACGTCGATGAGTTCAAATACAATCAGAATAAACAATGTCTGACGATTTTCGCCGGCGCTTGGGACGTGGTATGTGCACCCGCTCTGCCATCAGTGTACGGGAGTTCACCCAACAGCCAGTACATGTACCACACTGACACTTCAGATCGGAAGCCAGTGACGAATAACATAACGGACTGAAGCGCTTCCTTGCCTTTTTTCTTTAGAGAATGCGCACCACACCCGCTGTCACATGCTAATTCGACCATTGCTGGTTGAGAAGGCGTCATAAAAGAACTCAAAACTGCAAAATATACGAGCAGTGAAAAAACGAAAACCACAAGTGACTTGGGCATCAGATATTGCAGGTGTGTTTTGTCGCCCAGTGACTCCCCGTTATGAAGCATTTTAGTCTTGGGACCAAACCAGGCAGTCCGTTCTTCACCTGAAGCCATGCATTCGCCACCGATTCATCGTCCATTTGCTCTTTCGCAAATGAGCCTTTGGTAGATGATGTAGGCTGCAAGTCCTCTTCCATGCGACTCCCCTGCAGGAGGTTTGCTGCAGCGCCTGCGTTAGTTACGCTAATGATTTCTTTTCGATCCTCCAGAGGTGGTTCAACCTCGTCACTCTCCCCGCTTTCTCTGTCATAATTTTTCATTTCCTCATCTCGCCCTACCCTGACTTCACCACGCGTGCTACCTTTAACACCCTCGTTGGATTCCTCACTATACTCAAGATGCGGAGGGTTACCGGCACTAGAATGGGCTGCAGACTCTACCCCAATTCTGCTCACGATAACTCCCTGTCTCTCCTACAGAACCTCCACCAATCCACACTCACCGCCTCCGAGATCAACTTCTGACTCATATTGCCACATGGTTTGCTTGGGTGAGATCGAAGAGTGAAAGAAGACAAAGACGATCTCGCTGAGGCGCTTCTTGGGTAGTCGACTAAACGGGCCCATTTTATCAAGTTTGTCGACAGTAACGTGACAAGACTAGTGGAGGTGCTGGGTACAACGTCTCACGATCCACTCGATGCCCAAGACCCCGTCCAGCAGCCGGAACACAAGCCCTGCACCCGTGGACACTCCTGTTTATAGAGTAAGCCGCCGCCAACGATGCCTACCGCCTGAGACGCCAACCACTGACGCAGTGACTATGACTTCGACACAAGATCCCATGCAAGCTCCGACACCTTCCACGCCAATTTACTGCACCGTCCAGAACACGCTCATGCCTAGCCCCTTTCACGGAGAGCAGCATGAAGATGTTGACGACTGGATGAGTGAGTTCGAACGTGTCGCAGCGATCAATTACTGGGTTGATGCCACGAAGCTCCGGAACGTGTACACTTGCCTAAAAGACGGTACCAAGATGTGGTTTTTGAACAGGGATGATGTTTTGATATCTTGGCACGAGTTCCAGCGTCGCCTCCTGTAGACCTACAGGAGTCCCGACCGCCGCGAACGGACCGAGCGTGCACTACATTCACGCATCCAGATATCCAACGAGACCGTCTCGATGTACGTCGAGGACATGACACGGCTTTTCAAGCGAGCGGATCCTGCAATAGCAGAAGAAAAAAAGTTGCGCCACCTCATGCGTGGTGTGAAGGAACAACTTTTTGCTGGTTTGGTGCGTAGTCCCCCCAAAAGTGTTGCTGAGTTCCTTACTGAAGCGGCAACAATGGAGCGAGTACTGCATCAACGGTCTACTCTGTTTGACCATCAAGTGAATGCTGCCTCAACTCCCGAAATTTTCGCCACTCCTGGGAGCAAGAGCCCCGAATGGATTCGCGAGATCATTCGATCTGTCGTCCGGGAAGAACTGGAAAAGATGTACTGGAGAAGGCAAATTGATGTTGGTTCTATCACCAGTGTCATCCGTGACGAGGTCCAGGAGGTGCTGCACGCCCATCGTTTTCCGCCCACGTCGGTTAATCCGGAAACAGCTCCTGTGTCTACTGACAGTCGCCGTCGTACGTACGCGGAAGCCTTGCGATCTGCCACTCCTCTTTCGGCTCAAGGAGTCCCGATCCAGCCAGTGCCGCACGTCCCGATCCAGACAATGCCATACGTCCCAATCCAGAAAATGATGCCGTCAGTCGCGATTTAGTCAGCGCACGCTGATTTGGACATCGTTAGTGGCCGTGCACCGACGCGCAAGTCTGATCTCTGGCGTACGCCAGACAGACGACCCCTCTGCTATCATTGCGGTGAGGCTGGTTACATTTACCGCGAATGCCCATACCGGCAACTTGGACTGCGCGGATTTTCCGTCAATTCCCCTCGTCCCCGAATTGGTCAAAGGCCAAGGGATACCGAAGAGTATCTCGCGCAACAGCGTGCACCCTTTACATGACGGCAATCGCGGTCACCATCTCTGAGGAGACCCGCAGCCACTGGGCCACGTTTCGGGGTGACGGCACGGGAACGCTCCCCGAGCCCTCGTCGGGAAAACTGAAGGCAGTGGCCTTCAGGGGCAAGGTCGCTGGGACTCAAAGTGCGGAAGACTTCCCATCGACGCTTGCACGCAATGCCGAAGGCATTTCGTCAGAGAATAATCACAGTGCCGAAGAAACGCCGACATCCACATCTGAACCTAGTGACCGCGTGTCACTCGACATACCTGTGCTGGTTGACGGTCTTCAGGTCAGTGCATTGGTAGACACTGGTGCAGACTATTCGATCATCAGCGGGAGACTAGCGAAAGATCTCAGGAAAGTGATCACACCGTGGAATGGAACGCGGATTTGAACAGCTGGAGGACACGTTTAACACCGCTGAGTCGCTGTACCGTAAGAATGAAAATTCGTGCATCAACGTTTGTGCTCAGCTGCCTCGTTCTTCGCGACTGTTCGCGTCAGCTGATTATCGGCATAGACTTCCTTCGGGAATACGGTGCCATCATGAACCTCCGTGAGCGTTTCGTGACCTTCTCGACTCAAGGCGCAACAGATCGAGACGCTGATAACAGCCGTAGACCTGCGTTGCGTGTTGCTGACGACAGTGTGACGCTGCCACCTCGAGCAACTGTTCCCATCGAAGTCACTTGTGAAGACATCCAAGACGGCAACGTGGTGGCTGAAAGCAACTTATCACTTCTGCTGCTCCAAGGTGTATGCGCCGCCCGAAGTGTTCTGCACGTCCGTGACGGACAGTCAACGATACTAGCTACGAACTTCAATTACGAGCACCGGCATATTTTCCGCGGAACCACCCTAGCTTATGGAGACCCTGTTGCCGACGTCACGGAGTGCTTTGCGTCCGAGGAAACGCATGAGGATGAGGAATTTCTAGACCGCATCCACATTAATTCGACGCTGTCAGACGAGAGAAAGGCTGCACTTCATGACCTTTTAAGGGTGTTTCGATCTTGTTTCGCCTCTTCTTCCAAAGTCCGTCCAACAACCCTCACGAAGCATCGAAATATTATCGACGATGACGTCCGCCCCGACCGGCAGCAGCCTTATCGCGTTTCTGCCAAAGAACGCGAGGCTATTCAGACACAAGTAAAAGAGATGCTCGATGACGGGATTATTCAACCATCAAGCAGCGCTTGGTCCTCTCCAGTCGTTGTAGTAAAGAAAAAAGACGGAACGCTGCGATTCTGTATTGACTACAAGAAGCTTAATAGCGTCACAAAAAAAGGACTCTACCCGCTTCCGCAGGTCGGCGACTCCCTCGACAGGTTACGACGTGCGAAGTATTTTTCGTCCATCGATCTAAAGAGTGGCTATTGGCAAATTGAAGTGGATGAACGAGACCGAGAAAAAACCGCGTTTGTGACTCCAGACGGACTTTACGAATTCCGAGTTCTTTCCTTCGGCCTCTGTTCTGCGCCAGCCACTTTTCAGAGGATGATGGACACAGTTCTCGCTAGATTGAAGAGGCAAAGCTGCCTTGTCTACCTCGATGATGTGGTCATCTTTTTCGAGAGATTTGAAGAACATCTGAAGCATCTGAGAAAGGTTCTGGAAGCCATTCGCACAGCTGAACTCACGCTGAAACCCCAAAAATGCCATTTCGGCTATGAAGAGCTGAAATTTCTGGGACATGTCAGTAGTGCGGATGGAGTGCGACCTGATCAAAGAAAAACTGCTGCTGTCGCCGCCTTCCATATTCCATCAGATAAAAGAGCAGTACGCTGTTTCCGCGGCTTGTGCGCGTATTATCGCCGATTTATCGCCAACTTCTCGAAGATAGCTGAACCTCTTACGCGACTCACCCGAGATGACGTACCCTTTACTTGGGGCGCAGAACAAAATACAGCGTTCACAGAGTTACGACAGAGAATGCAAACAGCCCCTGTTCTTGCCCATTTTGATGAAGACGCCGCTACAGAAATTCATACAGATGCCAGCAACGTCGGACTTGGCGCTGTCCTTGTACAACGACACCGCGGCGTTGAGCATGTGATAGCTAACGCCAGTCGTACTCTTTCTCGAGCCGAAACCAACTATTCTACGTCAGAAAGAGAATGCCTCGCAGTCGCGTGAGCGACGACCAAATTTCGGCCTTACCTCTACGGTCGTCCCTTCAAAGTGGTGACTTACCACCACTCGCTATGCTGGCTGGCAAATCTCAGAGATCCATCCGGCCGTCTTGCACGGTGGAGTTTGCGTTCGCAGGAGTTCGATATTACGATTGTGTACAGGTCAGGGCGCAAACACGAAGACGCTGCCGCGCTTTCTGGAGCACCTGTAGGGAACGCTGTCAGGGGCTCCGAAGATGAAGATGCCTTTCTCGGAGCAGTTAGTGACTCCGAATTTATGTCAAAGCAGCGGGCAGACGACGAATTACGCCCAGTCATTGATTCCCTGGAAGGCCGCATCTCTCAGGTCCCTCAACGCATTGCTCGCGAACTGTCCTCTTTTCGTCTAAGAAGAGGCATTCTTTACAAGAAAAACGCCCATGGTATCGACAAAGCCTTCCTACTTGTTGTTCCTACCGACATGCGTGATGAGATCCTCCTTGCGTGCCACGACGAGCTCACGTCAGGACATTTGGGCTATTCGCGAACTCTCGCCCGAGTACGCCAACAGTATTACTGGCCGCGACTATCAACTAGTGTACATTGATATGTGAAAGGCTGCCGTGAGTGCCAGCGCCGCAAGACTCCGCCTGTGAAACCCGCCGGCCTGCTCCAGCCGATCGCACCACCACGGACACCGTTTGACCTCGTGGGAATGGACCTTCTCGGGCCCTTCCCTTTGTCGTCCTCTGGGAACAAATGGATTATAGTTGCGACAGATTATCTTACGCGTTATGCTGAAACAAAAGCGTTACCCCGTGGCACGGCCTCTGAAGTCGCGCAGTTCTTCGTTCACTAAATCGTCCTGACGGTGACCCGTCATGCGTGATTACGGACAGAGAGACGTCGTTTACAGCACGAATGATGAAGGACATTTTTAAACTGAGCTGCACAAGTCATCGAAAAACAACGGCTTATCATCCGCAATCCAATGGACTGACAGAGAGGCTTAACAAGACCATAGCGAACATGCTGTCAATGTACGTGGACGTACAACACAAAACCTGGGACGAGACTTCCATACATCACGTTTGCTTACAATACGGCAACGCAAGAAACAAAGCCATTTCCGCCTTTCCGACTTGTTTACGGACGCAACGGGCGAACCATGCTCGATGCTATGCTTCCGTGCGACCAAAGCAATGAACTTGCTCAAGATGCTGAGCAATATACTCAATACGCCGAAGAAGCTCGTCAGCTAGCTCGCATAAACACCAGTCACCAACAAGATGCAGACACATGACGTTACAACCTCCGCCATCGAAAGGTCACCTACCACCCTGGGCATCGAGTGTGGGTGTGGATCCCTGGTCGGCGACCAGGCTTATCCTAAAAACTCCTAAGCCGTTATTTTGGACCGTACAAGGTTCTTAGACGAGTCACAGATGTTACCAACGAGGTATTTCCGGACGGCGCAGCGTCTTCTCGTCGACAGCTTCGGCCCGAAACCGTGCATGTCGTTCGGCTGAAGCCCTACTTTACACAGTAGCCCTTGTGGTTTCACGTGCTACGACATGCCGTGACTTTGCGTTGCTGCTGCTGTTAAGGTTCTTCTGTGTTTTTAGGCCTTTTCTTTTTGCGCTTGGCGCAAGCGTTGGCGAAACTTCCTCATTTGTGCTGCGAGTAGTGGCACTCTCCCTCTTTTGGTTCTCTATATCTGCGTGTGTATACCTTCATTTTTTTATTTACGAGCATCGAGTCGATGCTTTCAGGGGGGGGGGGACTATTGCCACATGGTTTGCTTGGGTGAGATCGAAGAGTGAAAGAAGACAAATACAATCTCTCTGAGCCGCTGCTTGGGTAGTCGACTAAACGAGCCCATTTTATCAAGTTTGTCGAGATTAACGTGACAATATGCAGCCAGGCCGAGACACTCTTAATTGTCAGGAGTACGTAGCAGGTCTGCGTTTGTTGCCAATTTAGGTGTCACCACACAGAGCGATTTTACGCACTGTGAAGCATATCCCAGAGGATACAGCAGGCCGATGGGGAACGTTGCTGAGGGAACTACTGGCCGAGAGGAACTACTGAGAGCAGGCCGAGAGGAACTACTGCTCTGCCCCAGAATTGCACTTGGCACTTTACTTGTCTTTATTAGGGTAATGCCCACCCCGGAGTCGATACGAGCCGTGCAGAGACTTTTCCCAACAAACACTCGCACTCGCGTGTTTTTCAAGTGTGTGCTGTTTCCCTTGAGCCCAACTGAACAACTCGTCTTGAATGTGTTCTCACCTGTGTCTACCTTCTTGGCGGCTATGCGAAAAACTTGTTTCCAGGGTCCAGGCCACGGCGCGAACTACAATCCCTGTGAAAATGTCCCGGCTCCCCGCAAACGTAGCACAGCATAAGTTCAAGGGATAAGCCGCCCGTGAAATTGATATGCCGCACTTGTTTTGTGCTATAGCATCGGTATAGCTTGTCACTCTCTGCAACGTGCTCTCCTCACAGTTTCCAAGCAGCTCGGCCACATCTCTCGCTTTCAGCCAGCCTTTGACTTCACCCTGAGTGACCAACAAACTAATTTATGGCGGCAGAGTTGCTTTAGTTTGTCCGCAATGAGCAGAGCCTGCAACTGATCACATGAACTTACTCTTTGGCTGCTTAGATGATAACTGAACATCATTTTCAATCTTGCAGCAAATGACCCCATGATGCATCTTTCTTTATGTCTAAGAACCACCTGCGGTATTCAGCTGAGCTCATCTTTAGCTCTTTATGCACCTTCTCGTTAAGTTTTTTATAAGAGAGTGTGCCGCTAACCGACTGGCCAATCACAGACGTCCTTGTCGCACCACCGCAGACAGGCAGTATTAGAGCGCCTTGCATTTCCTCCGGAATTCTCAGGGCACTCAAGGAGGCGTCGACGTTTTTAAAACATGCTGAAATCATGGTATAGTTCACAGGCATGGGGGCGAGAACGGCTCTTAATTCTTTTGCGTACTTTCCTATCCTTGTCGTCTCTCTTCAGGACGGCGCAGCATGATGTGATATACGTGAATATTTAGATTTCTTGATTTCCGGCTCAAGCTTGAGAGCCTCAATCTAGAGATTTAATGACTGTACTACTCGATTCATCTGGGGCGACAGCAGCATGTCCGTGTCGTCCAAATTTCTAAACCCCCAGAGAGTGCTGGAACGTAAATGCATTCGCAACACAACCTTCACAAGAGAACACAAAACGTTTCTCACCATACGAAGTGATGCTCTCTGCCAGCTGGTCCTGGCACTGCTGGTCTCGACGTGCTCTGAGATTATTGTTTCTGTGACTATCCACGCATCCGATGGCGCTGAAGGTCGATGTGGTGTTGAAATAAAATAACAGACTAAAAATGCACGACACAACCGTCACACCGCAGTAATATTCCGATGTCTTCTGTGCTTCACGTAGTCGGATAACTGCCCACGGCAAGCAACCTTTCCCTTGGTGCTGTTGTCGTCCTGGCAAGGCCTCCCTTACCAAATCGCTGATCCCGTGGCAATCGGAGCCAGCCTCTTGCACCTGACAATCGGCACCTGCCTCTGCCTCTCCGTCCTCTATCAATCGTTTGTACGACCGCGCTATGGCCTTAGGCTTCTGCATACTCACTCCGAGATTGCTTAGACTTCTTCCAACGGTCTCAGAAGCCAGCCACTTTTCGCGCATCTTTAGATGGCGCACCAACGCCTTCAACGTCGACCGAGTTGCGGTGGTGATGTAGCAGCTCATCTTCACCAAGGCTCCGGCGTCTTCCCCGCTGTGGGCTCTGTCAATCCTGTGGACGGTGCCAGCTAAGTTCGATGTGGTGATGTTGGTATTGAGATCCCCTTGGTGATCCAAGTGCACGCTGGCAACGTGATGGAAGAGCCAGAGTCTGGTTGTAAGCAGCGTTTATTGCGCGACCGTCTGCTCGGGCCGCGCCTAACGAACTCTCTGTTTCATCTTCCAACCGCGGATTCGCGCGCAGTTAGAAAACAATCATGAACAAAACAGTGTACACGCTCCCAGTCTTCCTTGTTCTCAGAAAATAGAAAAGAAATTCTCGGGAGGCTCTCTTTCGGGCGCACCACCTGCGTTGGCCATTATCACCGACGGACCGTAACTTAATCTCGCGCTTCTGCTCTTTGGTCGGGTTAGCCCCATGGCCCGGACTGTGTCGCTCGCTTGGCCGTTCCAAATTTGGCTGCGGTGGTTTGCCTCTCCGGTACTAACTCCAAGAGCATTATTTCAGGGAAACTATAACCGCTTACAAGCCGCCTCTACTGACAAACCCCTGTGGCGTCCACTCCTCGGATCCACGTCCGCTGTTACCTTACAACTCTAAAACGTATTTTTTACAGCTCGAAAACCTATTCCAAGAAGCTCACGCACTCTGAGACTGACTGAAGCGATAGCGAATCTGGTCAAATGTGCGGGACACGCCGAGGTGGCAGGAAGGAGGAACATCGTGGAGTTCGTGGAATACAGCCGAGCAGAGGTGTTTGGTTACAGGAAGCAGAAGAGATGGGCCGTCTGGATGGAAGATAGGCCGGTGTAATGTATCATTCTGGAGTACGAATGAGCGATGGAATTGGTTCGATAGAGAGGAGTTGAGGCGCTCGATGATAGCCCGTAAGGCTGCATCACGGCGTTGCTTGTCGTTTATGTGGGTCAGTTGGGAAAATGGAGCACTCACAAGGGTCGTTGTAAGATCCACCAACTGGAAAGCGAGAAAGGAAGCGATCTGCGTCCTGATGCAGGCGTCCAGACTTGTATGTCACAGCAAAGATGTATTCTTGCAGGCACAGAGCCCAGCGACCAAGTCGACCTGTGGAATCTCTCTAGGATGAAAGCCAGCAGAGCGCGTGGTGGTCGGTGATGACGCAGAAGTGAGTGCCACATAAGTATTGAGGGAACATTGAGACCGTCCAGAACCCCGCCGCGGTGGTCTAGTGGCTAAGGTACTCGGCTGTGACCCGCAAGTCGCGGGCTCGATTCCCGGCTGCAGCGGCTGCATTTCCGATGGAGGCGGAAATGTTGGAGTCCCGTGTGCTCAGATTTGGGTGCACTTTAAAGAACCCCAGGTGGTCTAAATTTCCGGAGCCCTCCACTACGGCGTCTCTCATAATCAAATGGTGGTTTTGGGACGTTAAACCCCAGAAATCAATCAATCGAGACCGCCCAGACAAGAGCGAGGCATTCTCGCTTCGTGATCGAATAGTTGCGCACTGCAGGTGTAATGCGCTCTGCCAGTGCTCTGCAGGAGGTGGCTAGCATCGGCGATAACGCGGTCATGTACCTGTCGGCGTTGGGCAAAAGTGGCTCCGATACAGTGACCACTGGCATCCGTTCGGACCTCAGTTTGGGCAGATTCGTCAAAGTAGGCCATGATTGGGGGCACTGTCAACTGTGTAATGGGGCAAGAGAAGGCGGCAGCTTGAGTGGACCCCCACGAAAATGGGACGCTTTCTTCAGAGAACCGCCGAGTGGTTGGGCGGTTGCTGATAAGTCTTTCACGAGCCGCGTGAAGTAGCAATGGAGTCCTACAAAACTCCGGACATCTTCGGCGGATCGGGGTACTGGAAAACTCGTAACGGCATGAATTTTTTCAGGGTCTGGCTGCACACCAAAAGCATCGACAAGGTGGCTCAACACCGTTATCTGTCGGCGGCTGTAGCGACACTTCGAGGAGTTCAACTGGAGGCCAGCATTGCGGCGGACGTCAAGAATGGCCGACAGACGCGCAAGGCGAGTCTCGAATGTAGGTGAAAATACGAGGACGTTGTCTAGGTAACAAAGGCATGGTGACCATTTGCACCCATGTAGCAGAGAGTCTATCGTACGTTCGAACGTGGCTGGGGCGTCGCGTAGACCGAAGGGCATAACCTTGGATTGGGACAGGCCATTAGGAGTGACGAAAGCGCCATTTTCTTGGTGTTTCTCATACGAAGCAATCTGCCAATAACCAGAACGAAGGTCAATAGTTGAAAAGTAGCGTGCGTAATAAAGACAGTCGAGAGCGTCATTAATACGGGGCAAATGATACACATCCTTTTAGATGCGGAGCATCTTATACTCGCGCCTTGTAGTGCGCCGTCCGCGTCGTCCGCGCCGTCCACACCGCTTCTCAAACATTCGACAGCTGACGCGCGCGCATGCGCCGTCGCGCCGTCGCCCACTCTTCCACCATCTGTGCATCCCTTCCTCCTCTACACATCGCGCGCGCTTCACTCCTCCACGATCTGTGCACCCTTCCTCCTCTACACACCGCGTTCGACATCTACAATTCTCCTGATTCTCCAGTGGACGCGCATGTGGCGTCGCGCTTCAAGAACATTCAACAGCTGACAGTGCATGCGCCGTCGTGCTGTATATATACTCAAGGTCGGCGCTCGCTCGCTCAGTTGCCGCTCGTCGGTTGGTTTGTACGGCGCATCGACGTCCAAGGTTGCGGTGAAATGAATTCCAACGAATCCACAAACACAATGATCGACGTCCCTTCCACCAGCGCCGCCCTTTCGCATACGTGTGTACGTGTTCACTCATTTAACACCCCCTCCTACAACCACGTTAACCAATTTAGCCATCGACCCAAGTAAGTCGCAATTTAACACCCCATTTCACAACCACGTTAACCAATTTAGCCATCGACCCAAGTAAGTCGCACTTTAACACCCCGTTAACCAATTATATGGTCCGCATCCTCCTCAGTGTTCCCCCGAGGGAAGCTGCGGGCAGTTTTTTTATAATTCGATTTAAATACTGATAATCGTGGCAGAAACGCCATGTGTTGTCCCTATTTTTGCTCAGGATGACGGTGACCCCCAAGGGGATTGATGAGGGCTCCAACATGCCGTCAAGCTCCGAGCTCCAGCAGCAAGCGACCTTCATCTTCTTCGTCAGGCGTACACGCGCATTGACAATACCAACTGTGGCAGCCTACATGTAGCAACATCATACCCTCCTTCTCACATCTGTCTGGCCTCCACAACTCATGAGGCACGCCAGCAACGCTAGCGATTGCAAAGCTATTATGAGTGCGCTCGACTATTATAGCTTTCACCCGTCTAGACATCCAATATCGCACGCCGACAAGTTGTGCACAGTCTCTGAATTCATACAGTGCACCCAGCAACACGCACGGCATCTGGCAATATAGACAAAGATTGCGGATTTGATCATATCTGCTCCGACAGGTGCCACCACCTTAACAGCTGATCTTACTTCCTCCCATTCTGCAGTTGATGAAAGTGTTATGTCCGGTGTTGTCGTCGGCCCATAGACGTACGCGTTGGTCGTGGTAGTCCAAAAAGCTCAGACAGCCTCGAACGGTTAAAAACAAGTTTATTCCTATTCGGATGGAGGCGGCGGCCAAACTGCCGGAGGAAAACGACGGTGGCTCGTTCGCGCCGAGCGGGGGAAGGGGAGGAGTCAACATCTGGAAGCAGTTTCAGCAACCGGTCCTTCGCGGCTTCAAAGGCTCGCTCGTGACACAGGGGTGCTTGGAACACATCTCCTCCCTCCTTAGCTT
Organism: Rhipicephalus annulatus; assembly: GCA_013436015.1. Taxonomy (NCBI): domain Eukaryota; kingdom Metazoa; phylum Arthropoda; class Arachnida; order Ixodida; family Ixodidae; genus Rhipicephalus; species Rhipicephalus annulatus. Next base: position 153,615 of record WOVY01002853.1, on the reverse strand, counting down.
GTCGCTTGGAAGCGATCTGGGGGCCACCGTGGGCGCGTGGACGCTCTGGATGCACTAGGAAGAGAAGCCTCCGCTCGCTGGGTCTCGTTTCTCTTGTGTTCAGGGCAGGCGGGCGGCGGCGCCGATTCATCTGGTGCGAGATGCCATGCTAAGTGGACCGAAGCTTCCGTCGAGGTGGCTGCTTGAATGGGAGGTTCCCTTGGCAAATTACCTGAACGACGTAGCTGATTAAGGTGGCCACGTGTGGCCTTTCCACCAATGTCGACGAGCCATGACCGCAAACCTATGCGTTTGAGTGCCGTCGCGACAACCCAGCCGGGCTTTCTGTGGAACTGGGGGGGGGGGGCGTATATGCGGTGTCCACTTTCAATTCTCCTGCTATGCGGGAGCTTTTCTTCCTCCGACGGTGCTTTCGCTGAGGGCTCCGGGACAATTGCTGTCAGCTGGGTTCTCATTTCTCGTCCGAACATCAATTTCGCTGGCGTTTGATCAGTAGTGCTTTGAACAGTGTTGTGCTGTCTGAAGAGAAAGCGCGCGATGCGGCGTTGCATTGTCCCAGTCTGGTCTTTAGTAAGTGCGCGCTTTAGCTCAGCCACGTAGCGCTCGGCTTGTCCGTTGGTAGCCGGGTGGTAAGGAGCTGATGTAACAGACGAGACGCCGTTGTCGCTGTAAAACTTTAGAATCTCCGTGGACACAAACGGAGTGCCGTTGTCCGAGACCACCTTGCGCGGTAGGCCAAACGTTGCAAACAACGACCGCAGAGTGTCGATAACTGCTGCTGATGTCGTTGTAGCCATTTGTTTTACCTCCAGCCACTTGGTGTATGCGTCTACAACCACCAGGAACGAACACTCTTCGATAGGTCCAGCAAAATCAATGTGCAGGGTGTGCCAAGGTGTGTCTGGTCTTTCCCATTCAGGAATAGAGGCTCTTGGCGGGCTTCTGTGGTTGCATTGGCAAGGCTGGCAATCGTGAACTGTTAATTCTATATAATGGTCGATACCAGGCCACTACATACAACTTCAGGCGCACTTTTTCATGGCAACAATGCCTCTATGACCTGTGTGGACAAGCGACATGGCCTGTTCGCGAAGTGCCGCTGGAATTACAACTCTTGATCCCAAGATGACGCAACCGCGATGAGTGCTCAACTCCGCAGCTCGCTTGCGGTAAGCGTTGAAGTGTTCACCATTTAGCTTCTGCAGGTTACCTTCTTGTATAGCTGCGTAGACTTCCTTCAAGACAGTGCACTCCTGCGTTGATGCTGCTACCGTGTCAGCTGTTAGCGGAGGGTTCGGCAGCGCCTCGAACATGAGTATATCACCCGGCGGGGGTGGTTCATCTATTGTGGTGTCTAGCGGCAGGCGGCTTAGTGCGTCGGCGTTCTGGTGTTTTTTAAAGAAGGAAGTATGTTTATTTACAGAAAGGCAGAGAGGTCGGCCTAAGCGATAGTTTGCTCTAGCCTGCTACTCTACACTGGGGGAAGGGAAAGGGGAAAAGAAAGATTAATGGATGACGATGGTGAGATAGAGAGGTGAGTATGTAGTGTTCTTTCTAGCTGAGACACATTTTAGAGCCGCGCACATAGTCCAGTTGTTTCTAAAAAGGTAATAACTGCTCTTGTGACCGCAGTTGCACTGTTGATGTCTGGCCAAGGGCCCAACATGGTCTCATCAGTTTATGACCTACTGCGATATTGTTCAGTAGAAGAAATCAGTGTTTGTCGTTCACGTGCGTATGCTGGGCAGACACAAAATATCTGCTCAAGTGTTTCTGGCACATCACAGTGTTCACAATTAGGACCGTTGTCACTGCGACCGATGATATGTGCGTAACGTCCAGTGTACGCTACACCAAGACGAATGCGGTGGATCATACTTGTGAGCTGCCGTTTCAATTTAGGAGGCATGCGGAACCTCATTTCCGGGTTCCATTTGTGAAGTCGCTGGTGTCGCCGTTCCGGTTTGGTCCAGTGCTGAAGTGTGTAGCTGCGCATCACGCAGCGAAGCAGGGCGTTCGTGTCAGCTCATGAAAATGCAATGCGTACTTCAGGGGCACTGCTTAAGGCATTTTTAGCTTGAGCGTCTGCCTCTTCGTTTCCCATCACGCCGCATTGAGCGGGAATCCACTGGAAAGTTATAAGATGGCCATTTGTTGAAGCAACCTGAATAAGCTCTGTGATTTCTATTGCCAAGCTATAATATGGACCTTCCTTCATGATGCTATTAATGGTTTGCAAAGCCGGTTTGGCATCACAGAAAATTGTCCAGGCTCGAGGTCGCTCTCCAGAAATAAACCTCATTGCCTCTCGGATAGCGACAAGCTCTGCGGCAGTTGATGTGGGTTTTATGGTCCACTTTGAATCGTCGAGCGATATGCATGTCCGGGATGACAAAGGCTGCGGCGGAGGTGTTTAGCGTGGTGGATCCGTCGGTGTACACGTGCAGAGAATCACTGTACGTTGTATAAATGTGATATAGGGTCAGTTGTCTGAGGCCAACAGAAGAAATGAGCGACTTCTTCGTAATTCCAGGTATCGTAAAAGAGATAGGTGGTTTAAGCAGAACCCATGGTGGCACTGCAGGGGCACTTGGTGGAGAAAACCTTGGTGGTATAATATTTTCATGCCGCAATATTACTTTTGAGAAACTGCAAGCTGGGTGAGTGGCGGGTAGTACTGACAGAGGGTGCTGTCTGTGTCTGCTCAGTAATCGTAGGTGAACTCTAAGTGGCTCGCACAGCATGTATACACTGATGGGACAAGCCCGAGCCTCTGCGATTGTCCCACTTGTTGAAGTACAGTGTGGTAGACCCAAACATCTTCGTAAGCATAGAGCTTGAACACTCTCTAGCGTCTTCACACAACTAGGTCTCATATTGGAGAGCACCAGCATGCTTTTTCGCATGTATCCCACAAATAGAGCATTATACAATTGAAGTAGCGATGATTCTGATGGGCCCCATCTTGCTCCTGCTACGTGGCGAAGAATGAGAGCAAAGCTCTTCAATTTAGATTTAAGTACGGCGACATGCCTCGTCCACGATAAATCTCTGTGTACGACAACCCCAAGGAACTTGTGGTGCGTTACAGAAGGTATCGCAGTCCCATTAATAAATATTGGGTATTGCGACATATGCTTGCGCGTGAACGCAAGCACTGCGCATTTTTCGATTGAAAGAGTGAGCCCCTGACGTCGTAGATATTTGTATGTGATCGTCACTGCACGGTGTAGTCGAGCTCGCAATTGCGGACGAGTAGTTCCGGATACCTATATGCATATGTCATCAGCGTATGCAGTGATCTTCACCGTGCTGGGAAGTTCTGCTGCTAGGCAGATCATTGTGACATTGAATAGGATTGGGCGGAGAACTCCTTCTTGTGGAACACCACGATGAACCTTATATCGATCGGTGTGTCCGTTACTTGTCGTCATGTAAATGGTGCGGTCCCTAAGGTAGCTAAAAATTCAAGCGTACAGTCGTCCACCGATGTCGGAATCTTCCAGTGCATCAAGGATCGCATAATGCAGCACATTATCGTAGGCACCCTTAATGTCTAAGAAGACCGCCACCACTAGTCTGCGTCGGCTTCTTTTCTCTTCAACGCTGGTGATAAAGTCGACCACACCATCAATGGCAGATCGGGCTCTTCTGAAGCCGTTCATAAATGCAGGGAAGGAGTTGTTGCTCTCTAGAAGCCACTCTAATCGTGCCAGTACCATTCTTTCCATCACTTTTCCGACGCAGCTGGCTAACGCGATTGGTCTGTAGGAGGAAAGTGCATAAGGACACTTCCCCGGCTTGAGCAGTGCAATAATGTGACTGCATTTCCAGTTAGCTGGGACTTCTCCTGACTCCCATGAGGTGTTATAATGAGATAACAGGATACGTCGTGCTTCTGTATCAAGATGGTTGAGTGCAGCATACGTGATTCCGTCAGGTCCTGGTGCTGATGATCGGTGGGAGGCAGAAATCGCAGCGTCAAGCTCATGTATTGTAAAACGTACATCAAGGCGCTCGTCAGACAATGGAGGCGCAATGGTAGTAAGAAGCTCATTAGTGGCAAGATAGTCAGTGGTGTCCACAATGAGGCTACAGTATTCACTGGCTATCTCAACTCCTGTCCGTCCCTGATGTAGAGCAACAGCTTGAAATGGTTGATGTTGTTGGGGAGTTGTCTGCAAACTTCGTACCACCCGCCAGATCTGAGATAGAGGTTGCCTGGGGTCCAGAGATCCACAGAAATTTCTCCAACGTTGCCTGTCAATCTTGTCAAGATGCCGAAGAACATGTCGTTGAGCTCGACGATAGGCGGAAAGGTCTGAAGGTGACTTCGTTCGTCTGTATCGGCGTTCGGCATGGCGACGGATTGCACGAAGGGCCTCGTAATGGGAGTCAACTGCTGATCTCTGCATCAGTTGGTTAACCTGTTTGGTTGTGTCGCGCAGTGAAGAAGCAATGATGTTTTCTACCTCGGATGGATCAGTCGTGTGCTCACAGCCAGACTTGACAGATGCCTTGAACAGTGTCCAGTCGGTTTGACGGATGTAGCGTGTGTGCGTGCGGCCAAACCACCTGAACTGAACATAGGTTGGAAGGTGGTCACTGCCGCGAGTGTCCAAATCTGTGCACCAACATGCGGAAGACAGAAGGTTTCTGGAAACGAAACAGAGGTCGAGGCAGCTGCTGTAGGACGTACCACGAACAAATGTAGGTGATCCGTCGTTGAGTACGCTTAGTCATAGTTGTATATAAAATTGGCTAAATCCTTTCCGCGATAATTTGTTGTAGTGCTACCCCAGAGAGGATGATGTGCATTAAAATCGCCGATCACAATGTGTGGCCTTTGTGCTGCTTGAAGAATGGTCCCCAGGTGGAAGCAGTCCATCTGTGCGCTTGGGTGTATGTATCTTTCTATTACAAAGAATGTTCGCTTTTTATGTGTTATAGTCAGGCTCACGTAATCATTGCTGGTATGCGACGCGACTTCATGTCTCAAGAATGTCAAATCACGGCGTATACAAACGAGAACTTTGCTCGTACGTTGATCAATGTGGGACCAAATCTGGATATATCCAGATATACGAAAAGGTGAAACCATATTTGGTTCACATATAACGATAACAGGAAATTTATATTTAAAAACCCATTGTCTGAAGTCTGACAGACGGCCACGTAGGCCACGAGCATTCCATTGCATAACAAGCGACTGGCGCATGCGTTCTTCGAACATCAATGCCATGTTCACTTACTGAAGAACCAGTAGAAGAGACTCCAAAACCTCAAGTAGCTGCACAGCCGCCTTAGCAGCGGGAGTGTTTAGGCTGCTGAGAATCTTACGCATCGAACCCATCAATTTTTTAAGCATAGCCTTGACATCTGCATTGTCGATCTTCTTGTTTTCTTCATTGGAGGTAGGGGCACTATGTGATGATGGCGCTACCGTAGCTCTTGACGGTAGTGAAGGCCACTGAGTCTCCGACGTGGGGAGAGCCAATGACTGGTTACATTGTACTTGCGTGGACTGTATTGGCATTTGAGCATCTGTATCTTCCTTTCTGGCCAACAAAAGTAGGCTAGGAGGTGGTGAGGGCACAGTTTTGTGTGTCGAATTCGATCAGCTATGAGCACTGCTGCTTCGTTTGCGTCGATGTCGCGAACGATGTTTACGGCGCCGCACAACCCTTGCAGCTTCTCTGTTAGTGGAGTGGTCTCGAACCATCTTCTTCAGGATACTAATTTCATTTCTCATTTTGGGACAATCCTTTGATGTTGCGTCGTGGGCGCCTCAGCAGTTTGGGCATTTGGCCACAGCATTGCAGTTATCACCATCATGAGGGCCACCGCAATGCTTGCAGGTTACTGCACCCTTGCAAAATGCACTAACGTGCCCAAATTTCATGCATTTATGACATTGCAGAGGTTTTGGTACGTAAGGACGTACCGAGTGCCTCACGTACCCAACTTTTACATATGTGGGTAACGTCTTCGACTGAAACACTACTTTAACACATCGCGTGCGTCCAAAGCGGTAGAAGCCGAGCACGGGAGCCGACGATGACAGCAGTTTCTCGAGACTCGAGTCTGTTATCTCCTCATCGACATCGTATATAACTCCTGTTGTCGTTTCTTCGTCGTACGCGGAGAATGCGCGAACCGGAATGTTTCCTAATTGAACAATCGCTTTCAGCGTGTCCATTAAGGCCTTCGTAGTGACCTCCACGGACAGCATGTTCTTTCGGGTATTTGTGCGTATTTCTACGACTTTCCCTGGAGATCATTAATAGTAGAGTATGAGGGGTGCTTGTTTACTGCTTTCACCTTCAGGAAATATACAAAGGACATGTAAGTTCTCTGCAGATGAAGCGACCACTCATTTGACTCAACATAAAGCCTTTCTACGGGGCTGGTGCGAAAAGCACCCGTAGAAAGGCGGATGCCCGAATGGTGCACGGGGTCCAGCATCTTCAAAGCACTTTGAGTCGCAGACTGATAACCAATGGCCCCATAATCTAAGCGGGTGTGAATGAGGCTTCTATACAGGTTGATGAGACATTGCCTGTCACTACCCCACGTAGTACGTGACAACACTTTTATAACAATCATGGCTTTTAAACATTTTGTTTTTAAATACTTGATGTGCGGTACGAAGGTCAACTTGTTGTCCAAGATTAAGCCTAGGAATTTATGCTCCGCAATGACAGACAGACGTTGACCATTCAGTTCAATGTCACGTTCCGAATGCATGCCTCTCTTTCGAGAGAACAAGACACAGGTGCTTTTTTGTGGGTTAAGTCGAAATCCGTTTTCATCTGCCCGTTTGGAGACCTTGTTTAAAACCAGCTGAACCTGCCGCTCACACATTGCCAAGTTGCATGACTTGAAGCCAAGCTGAACGTCGTCGACATATGTACAATAAAACATATTGCGGGGGATGGACAAGTGCAAGAAATTCATTTTGATAATAAAAAGTGTGCAACTAAGTACACCACCTTATGGCACGCCTGTTTCCTGGACAAATGTTCGGGAGAGAACACTGCCCACACGGACACGGAATGTTCGGTTTGACAGGTAACTTTCAATTATGTGAAACATTCTTCCGCGCACACCAAGGTGGGACAGGTCTCTTAGAATTCCAAAACGCCATGTTGTATCATAAGCCTTTTCGATATCGAGGAACACAGAGAGAAAATATTGTTTATGGACGAAGGTGTCTCTGATCTGTGCCTCGATACGAACAAGGTGGTCTGTGGTGGGTCTACTTTCTCGAAACCCGCTCTGAAATTGGTCGAGCAAGTTGTTTGTTTCTAAGTAGTGGAGTAAGCGGCAATTAATCATTTTTTCAAATAGCTTACAGAGGCAGCTTGTTAACGCTATAGGTCTGTAACTTGATACAGTAGAGGGATCCTTTCCCTGCTTCGAAATTGGAATTATAACAGCCTCCTTCCAGGAGGGGATAACACCTGAAAACCATATGCGATTATAAAGAGAGAGGAGGGTTTCTTTAGTTTCGGAGGGTAGTTCCTTCAGCATCGCGTACATTACGTTGTCAGAACCTGGGGTAGATGTATTACAGCAGTTGAGTGCTGTTCGCAGTTTTGCTAAGCAGAATGGTGCATTATATGCCTAATTTCTTGGGGATTTTCTTTCTAACTTTTGTTTTTCTATTCGTGCCTTGTAATTCTGGAAGGATTCGGAGTAGTGTGAGGAGCTCGATATGTGTTCGAAATGTGTGCCAAGAAAGTTGGCTTGATCCTCCAAGCTTTCCCCAAAGCTATTTACTAGTGGAAGAGAATACGTTTGTTGGCCCTTAATTTTTTTTACCTTATTGCACACTTTTCCCTCATCTGTGTACGAGTTAATACTCGATATAAACTTTGTCCAGCTCTCTCGTCTAGCTTGTCGACGCGTTCTCCGTTCCTGCGATTTGACCCGCTTGAAAATTTCCAGGTTTTCTGCTGTAGGGGAATCGCGAAGCAACGCCCATGCTTTGTTCTGAGTGGTCCGTGCTTTCCTGCTTGCGTCGTTCCACCATGGGACCTGAGTGCCTGCAGGGATGGCTTCTTGCGTGGTCTCGGTATCATGAAAATTTTGCCTTCTTTCCATTCAAACGGTGTCTTCTCTTTCAGACATTAGTTGTCATTCAAATGGTTAGTCAGTGCCTCTATGACGGTATCGCTGAGGTTCCTTATCATTTGATTTGTGATTTGGTCTGCACCTGGGGCAGTATTTCTCCTGGCTGCCTGTGCGGCCGCAGAGACATCTTCCTTGAAGATCGGGGCGTCGAGTTTCTCGTTTTTTTCAGTCACATACTTCATCTGATACTGCAACTATCAGTATTTTCTAGCGTATATCTGTCCTTTAGTGCATGTAGTAATTCCTCCTTTGTACACGGGAACTCATTCATGATTCTTTGTAGTGTTCTGCTCGTCGCCAATTTTAATTTTTTCTGGTTGAGGATGTTTTTGGGATAGCCCAAGTTTTCGTAGTGTTCAGAGTGTCCTATAGCGAGCTTCAGAACCAGATCCATCTCTAAAATGCAATTTTATTTGCGTATTGAATTGCCTCCTCTCCTAAAGTAGCGATTATAAGGAGAAGGTTCTTGTTGAGTCGCAGGTTTCCGCCTTTTAAAGGCGCCTGCTCTCCCAAAGATGCAGCAGGAGCCTGTCCACCGCTGGAGTCTCTGTTGTTCTTACAATGCGTTTAGATGTTTGGTTGTGTACTGAATTTATGTATTCTGGCAATTCCTCATCGGCTCCGGCACAGAGCCAGGGGAGGCTTTTCTCTTCGGTACCTTTCCCAGTCAGTAATCACTAAATCTCCAACATGTAGTATTTTTGGAGTTAAAAGGGACGTGTTGATTATATGGTGATCGCTTCCGAGCTTCTGTTTCAGGTTAGTTCAATTAGTGTCGTTCTTATTACGTGTTAATGGGAGATCTGAGAACGTTTCTCGACTTACGCTGTTACCCAGCCTCGTAAGTGTGATGGGTAGAGTAATGAAGCTCAACGCCAGTTTGGAGACACCGTGTTCGTGAAACGTTCTCTTGTGGGAATCTCTTGAATAACCCAAGGTTGCGTTAAAGTCGCCCAATATCAGAAGTTGATGTCTTCCCCCGGCAATGGGCACCCACGCGCTTGCGCATTTCGCGCATTCCAGCCTGTGTGAAGTGTTCGGTACGACGCTGTTGCCTCTTGCCCTTACACTCTCGGAGCAATCACTTGCTGGCATAGGGGAACGAGATTCTACAGACGCGCGTTGATACTACGGTAATTCAAGGTGGGCTCCACTTGCAAGGGCACGTTAGCATCTGGTTCGTGATGATCGGAATTTTAAGGAGATCCATGCGCTGCTCCGCAAGCTACTCATTTTTTCCTTTACTGGGAGATAGTGAAAATTTATGTTACACTTTTGCTTCAGTACATTCACTAACCCGAGAAGCGACGCGGAGATGTTATAGTTCTGATCTCGTAAACAATACGATCCCTGCAGTTTGACCATCTTGAGCCCAACCTCCTGCAGGCAGATTACGTCTGGCTAAATTAGTACTGGGTTCATTTAATTTTGAAGTGCTGCGACGAGCTTGGGAAAAGTGCGACAGTGCCACATTCAAATCTCTAATGGATCTGGAGGTTCGCGTTAGATGCTCGAAGAGGTAGGACGCACTGTACATTGTCTCCCGAGTTTTTCGGCATCTTCGCTGCGACGGGTGCTTACTGACCAATAATTTATGTATGAGTGGGTGCATGAAGTTATTGAGAACGTGCAGATACCACTCTCTACACTGGATTTATCAAGGTTCTCCTAGGAGCATCTATTGACCTGGCCAATGCCGCTAGCCACCCTGAGCCTAGCTGGCTTAGCGCGCGTCCGGCTCCTCGCCTACGTCTGGGGCCGCGTCTTACGCTACTCGAATCGTCGTGCCCCGGCCGTCAACCAGTATGGAATGCGTCGTAGAAGGGCATACCATCTCTGAAGAGGAGTGGTCGGATGATTCATGGCCATCGCCCGGCTATCGTGCCCAGGAACGATGCGAACAGGAACTTAAAACCAAGGGAAGCCAGTTCTTCAACAGAGTGCGTCGGAGAATGCCCGCGATGCTGTGCTGGAACACCAAACCCAGGTCAAACCACGTCCGCCTCGGTTACGTCGGCGAGCACCACTCCCCCAGTTGCCACAAAACTCATTCATTTAGTAGGACGACCAAGAACACACATCGACTTGACGAAAGTGTCACCATGGCAATTGCACGACACCCTGCTCAAGGCAGCTTCACTGCCAGTTGAGCTACCGGCAAGTCGGAATCGTCTTCGGATGCACCCCACCAATAATACCTTTACCTTGAGTATCACCGACTCCCATCACGCCCAGGCCTGCCTTCGAGTGATGTCGATTACCATTAGCTCCGTGTCTTCGCTCCCCCCTCTCTCTCCGGACGACGCCGTACGAGGCATTATGTTCTATGCATAGTATGACTTCGCAGATGAAGAGATACTGGTAGACCTACAAGTCAGCAATCCCAACATTCCTATCGTGAGTGGAAGAAGATGCATGGGCCAAACTAGGCACGTCGTGGTTGCGCTAATGGCGCAGAACCTTCCAAGTGGATATCCGCAATGTTCACAGACTGTCGCGCCGCGTAGTGGAATTCAGGAGCGTCCTCTTATGAATTATCAGTAGGCAGACGCTCCCAATGCTCCCTTGTTTGACATTGCTGCCCTCAGTGTTAACGCGTTAGCAAGAAACGAACACAAACCAATTTGTATGCTGCGTGCATCAGGGAATGTACCGGACCGTCCATGACACGACAAATCCGATAGGCGAAGTTGTCACGAAAATACATGGCAACTCGCGCTTTCATTTATAGCTAGCAGAGTACACATATCAGCTTCGTGAGATTTTCTGCAGCCACGTTGGATAGTTGGTTGTTATTGTCTAACCTTTGCCGTTGAAAGGCAGCTTGTTTTACGTGCGTATAACACTCGCCAGTGATTTTGTTGTGCATAAATACCATAACATTCATTGCAAGCGGAAAGTAGCGCAGGCTCAAAATTTGCTCTTCCAAACCTTTGCCTTCGCTGCGCCGCGTATTTTTCACGTTCGTTGATAGATGGCATCCCGCTGCAAGCGATTTCTTTCTTGCCTGGGATCGGAACAAAATATTCTCCGCATTCTCAGGCAAACGTGGTGAGTGACGCCGTGTGGGAAATATGCAGTCACGCGTTCTTAGTAGAGCTGTGCGCCGCCGCCGCCGCCGCCAAAGTTTTCAGAGCGGGCACGCTACCGTCGCCGCCGCGTCACTACTCATCGTGTTTTTAGATGCGGAGCATCTAATACTCGAGGCTTGTAGTACGGCGCCGTCCGCAAGCTTCCTCCTCCTTCTTCCACCATCTGTGCATCCCTTCCTCCACTACACACCGCGCGCGCTTCACTCCTCCACCATCTGTGCACCCTTCCTCCTCTACACACCGCGTTCGACATCTACAATTCTCCTGATTCTCCAGTGGACGCGCATGCGCCGTCGCGCTTCGAGAACATTCAACAGCTGACAGTGCATGCGCCGTCGCGCTGTATATATACTCAAGGTCGGCGCTCGCTCGCTCAGTTGCCGCTCGTCGGTTGGTTTGTACGGCGCGTCGACGTCCAAGGTCGCGGTGAAATGAATTCCAACGAATCCACAAACACAATGATCGACGTCCCTTCGACCAGCGCCGCACTTTCGCATACGTGTGTACGGGTTCACTCATTTAACACCCCCTCCTACAACCACGTTAACCAATTTAGCCATCGACCCAAGTAAGTCGCAATTTAACACCCCATTTCACAACCACGTTAACCAATTTAGCCATCGACCCAAGTAAGTCGCACTTTAACACCCCGTTAACCAATTATATGATCCGCATCCTCCTCAGTGTTCCCCCGAGGGAAGCTGCGGGCCATTTTTTTATTTTTCTTTTTTTTCACCAAGACGCAGCGGTGAATGCGCCCACCCCGCATGATAAAGTCGCACAACGCCATAAAATTCTGAAGGCTCTGCCCACACCAGTCATCCCCGCTTTTCGAAACGACCAAAGCCAGCGAGTGTTTCCACATCACAGTGTCGTCGGTGATTGGTGAGTGCACTGCTGATGCCGATTGAGAAGGCCACAAGTTCAGCGTAAAAAACCATAGCACAAAGCCTAGAGTGGAATCTGGCTCGAGTGTCTACGCAAGTAGAACTTGTTGAGCTAGTTGGTAGATCATTGCAAAAAATTAATTTGAGCGCAAACACATGACACATTCACGCACACACACACACACACAGAGAGAGAGCTTTGCGCGTGTTTGATGGCTGGTTGTGTGCGTGCGTGAATGTGTCGTGTGTTTGTGCTCAAATTAATTTTTTGAAATGTATACGTAGGACACGCGAGCCTAATTTATCAGCGCTTCGACCACCGTGGCTTGGAATCGAAGAACGCAGCCTCCGAAAAACACATGCCGACCACAAGACTTAGCGTGTGTGGTTCTCCTAATTGTCTTCTTGTGTATGTGTTTTATGAACGCTGGGTTCATAGATTCCAACCTGTGTATCAACAGCCTAGACGCAATACACTCCAACCACAATGGGGTTGATGTAATGTTGAAGCTTTGTAGTGCGTCGGGTGGATTTCGCTCTCGGCGTTTGCGGCACTCGTTCACCAATATTAAAACAAAGTGCCACGAGCTTATTCTCAATAAAGACTTGCTTCATTCTTCCAATTATACAGCTGATTGCAGGAACTCTGCGTGACTTCGATATTGACCCAAAACCTGAACAAATTCAACCGAACTGGTTAATTATACGCTGCAAAGAATTCTTATCGAGATTAGGCGCAAGCAGATAATGCAGAAATTATTTTAAATGGTGAAAACAAACATGCGTTTTGAGCTCGAAATATGCATCGTCAATTTGTGGAATATAAAGGATTATATAAAACAGCAAATAAATAACATCTTTTTATAACAACGGCAAGCACGTGTGCTCATGTGCAGAAAGATCAAGAAAGCAGTTGTTCGTATACAACAGCTGTAAATACCGTTCAGTACACAGCAGAAGAGATCTTTTTAGCGCAGGGAGGTTCAGCTGATAATTGAAGGGAGTTCACGTAGCTTGGTCGTCGTTTTGCAGCGATGTTTAGTGCGCCTAGGGAAGACGTAGTTATGCAGACAATAAAGTGAAATCTATGCAGTCCCCTTCGTAAATTTCTGATTATATATTATTGGGGATCGGTACACGAACGACACTCTGCCAAAAGTATCAAATACCAACCGCAAATATGCAACGTTGCCTAAATCAGGAAAGCTAACATGCTCTCGCCACTTTCAAGAAGATAACATTCCTTGCACCACTCCCCAACACCTAAATATACGCACGCCTGTGAATACTGTAGGCCAAGTGAAGATGCTGCGCGCAGAACCACATTGAAATTGAGAACACCTGCAGGCAGTTCGCTAACTTACGCAATTCAATTCCAACTGTGTACTTCCCATCATTCCCACTATATATTTGAACAATTGCACCGCCCAATTTTCTTCAACGTTACAGTGCAAATCTGTATGATCATCAGAAAGCGGCAGGAGCAAGAAAAAATTGCTGCCCAAGCACCAACGAAAGCTGAACCGTGTGGTCCCAGTGTTCAGCAGTAGGTTGAACCCGACCCTGCACTGCAACCTTTCGCAATTATTGGTTACACGTTCGTGCTTCTTTATCATGTTAGACACATGTTTCGCTTGGTCAAATACAGTGTTTGTTTCACATGATTCCCATTTTGCCTCACATATTGACGGTGAATAAAGGGTTTATTAGTGGTTAAATGCTTTCGGATCGCGGTAATTTCATCGGTTGTTCTCGTACCACTGGCGGTGTGGAAGTGTAAACAGTTTGATATTTATATATCGTAGTAAGCGATATCTTTCGAATATCATGGTATAATTTACATGACATTGTTTTCTCTACTGCTTTTGTAAGAGTCTTTCATAACTTCAATTGTCAGATAAACATATCTGCTGGTTTGTACGCTGATCCCTACGCAGCATTGCTTAAAACTGGACCGTAGTGGATATACGAGTGAAGAGATGGATGAAGAAAATACTAGCGCCGCGTCTTGCGAGAAATTTGCGAAGCGAAGAACAGGAGAAGGCAGCGTCCGATGTCGTTTTGTGGAGAAGAGTGCGCATGTTGTCTCAATTGTTTTTGTTTCCTTTCCCACCCCTCTCCCCATTTTTCCTACTTCCAGCGTTTTTCCCCGCTTGACGAACAAAGCAGCTGGCATTGTTTAGCAAGTTTTTTTTACGGTGATGAGATGAGAAGCGCAAATGGCGAATCGACCTGCCTGCGTAAACTTTCAGAATGGGATTTCGCCGCCTATTCTATTCCGCCCACATCTATTCTCTCTCGCTGTCTTCTATGTTTGCACGTGTTGTGGTTGGTATGCAGTCTTGATTTGAACTGCATCGTTTTGTAGGAGCACTTTATAGGCTTTCCTTTGGCGCTCACTGGAAGTGCGTAAAGCGCGTACAACGCGTCTCTTCCGACCTCTCTGCCTTTCTGTAAATAAACTTACCTCCTCCTCCTCCTCAACGCGTCTCTTCAATCAGGCGGGATGACGACATTGCGCTGCTCGCAATGGACTGAGCAGGTCTAAGTTTATGGCTTGAGCTTTTGGGGGCGAAGCACGTTAGGGTCTTGGCTTGCCGTCTTGTCATGTTTCGTGCCATGTAGTCGTCACGGCCAATTATAAAACGGTTACGTGCCACGATGTTATGTGCAGCGATGGCGTAGTGGTTATAGCATCCGCCTCGCATGCAAGAGGTCCGTGGTTCAAATCCCGGTGCCGCGCAGTTCCCAACCGGATTTTAAAAAATCCGCGTGTTGATGGAACTGCATTAAGAGGCCTTGGGCTCGGCCTCAGAGGCAACCACCGCCGGGAATGCACTCCCTCACCAGAGAAGGATTGAAAAACCTGGTGCAGTATCTGGCCACTACCTCCCACATGCATACGTCAAATAACTCACGGCCCTCAGTCGCCAGCAGCTGCGAAGCAACTGACCACGGCGGCGGTCAGATCTGCAACGCAGAAGAGGGTGCTAAGAATCTCTGGATCCGGACAGGCCGCCATTGGAACCTGAACTTGGCAACGCTTAACGCTAGAACATTATCTAGTGAGGGAAGTCTAGCTGTACAATTCGAGAAGCTAGAAGGTGTTAATTGGGATATAATAGGGCTCAGTGAAGTTAGGAGGACAGATGAGGCTTATACGGTGCTACAGAATGGGCACGTCTTTTGCTATAGGGGCTTGGCTGACAGAAGAGAACTGAGATAGGGGTTTTTTTATTCACAGAAACATAGCTGGTAACATAGAGGAATACTATAGCATTAATGAAAAGGTGGTAGGTATCGTAATTAAACTGAATAAACGATACAAGATGAAGGTAGTACAGGCTTACGCGCCTACATCCAGTTATGACGACGCTTCAGTTGAAAGCTTCTATGAAGACGTGGGATCGGCAATGAGTTAGGTAAAAACACAGTATACTATAGTGATGGGCGACTTAAATGCAAAGGTAGGGAAGAACCAGGTTGGAGGCCAGGCAGTAGGAGATTATGGCATCGGTACTAGAAACGCCAGAGGAGAGCTACGAGTAGAATTCGCAGAACGCAATAATTTACGGATTTTGAATACCTTCTACCGAAAAGGAGAAAACCGCAAGTGGACATGGAGGAGCCCTAATGGCGAAAATAAGAACGAAATAGACTTTATAATGAGTGCACACCCAGGAATCGTGCAGGATGTGGAAGTGCTTGGCAAGGTACGATGCAGTGACCATAGAATGGTACGGTCTCGAATTCGCCTAGACTTGAAGAAGGAACGACCGAAACTGATACGCAAGAAGCCAATCAATGAGCCAGCACTGAGAGGGAAAGTACAGGATTTCAGAGTGTCGCTGCAGAACAGGTACTCGGCTCTTAGTGAGGAAACCAACCTCAGCGTAGATACAATGAATGATAATCTGACGAGTATCATTACGGAGTGTGCAGTGGAAGTTGGAGGCAGGGTAGTTAGACAGGAAACTGGCAAGCTTTCTCAGGAAACTAAGAACCTAATTAAGAAGCGTCAAATCATGAAAGTGTCAAGTACAGCAGACAAAATAGAACAGGCAGAGCTTTCGAAGTTGATTATAGACGTAAGGTATGCGATGTAAGAAGGTATAACATGGAGAAAATTGAACACGCTCTGAAAAACGGAGGAAGAGTCAAAGCAGTGAAGAGGAAACTCGGGATAGGCAAAAGTCGGGTGTATGCACTAAGGGACAAAGAACGCAAAATAACTACCAATATGGATAGAATAGTTAAAATAGTGGAGGAGTTTTACAGAGATCTGTACAGTAGCCGAGACAACCACGACCTTAATACTATAAGAACTAGCAGTAACCCAGATCACACCTCACCTTTAATGATAGAAGAAGTCAGAAAAGTTTTGAAAAGCATACAAAGAGGCAAAGCTGCTGGTGAGGATCAGGTAACATCAGATCTGCTGAAAGATGGCGGACAGATTGTGTTAGAAAAACTAGCCACCCTGTTTTCGAGGTGTATCCTGACGGGAAGAGTACCAGAGTCTTGAAAGAACGCGAACATCATCTTAATACATAAGAAAGGAGATGACAAACACTTGAAGAATTACAGGCCGATCAGCTTGCTCTCCGTAGTATGCAAGCTATTTACAAAGGTAATTGCTAACAGAGTAAAGAAAACATTAGAATTCAATCAAACAAAGGAACAAGCAGGATTTCGAACAGGCTACTCAACAATTGACCACATCCATACTATCAATCAGGTAATAGAGAAATGCTCAGAGTATAACCAACTACTATACATAGGCTTCATAGATTACGAGAAGGCGTTTGATTCAGTAGAACTATCCGCCGTCATGCAGACACTGCGGAATCAGGGCGTAGATGAAGTATGTATAAATATTCTGGAAGAAATCTACAGGGGATCAACTGCTACCATAGTGCTTCATAAAGAAAGCAACAGAATACCAATCAAGAAGGGTGTAAGGCAGGGGGACACAGTCTCCCCAATGCTATTTACCGCGTGCTTACAGGAAGTTTTCAGAAGCCTACAATGCGAACAGTTAGGGATAAGAGTTAATGGAGAATACCTTAGTAACCTGCACTTCGCCGATGACATGGCATTGCTGAGTAACTCAGGCTACGAATTGCAACTCATGATTACGGAGTTAGACAAGGAGAGCAGAAAGGTGGGTTTTAAAATTAATCTGCAGAAAACGAAAGTAATATACAACAACTTCACAAAGGAGCAGCGCTTCGAGATAAGTAATAGTGCACTTGAAGTTGTAAAAGGCTATGTCTACTTAGGGCAGGTAATAACCGCAGAGCCGAACCACGAGATTGAAGTAACTAGAAGAATAAGACTGGGGTAGAGCACATTCGGCAAGCACCCTCAAATTATGACAGGTAGATTGCCGCTATCCCTCAAGAGGAAGGTATATAACAGCCGTAGCTTGCCGGTACTTAGCTACGAAGCAGAAACCTGGAGGCTTACAAAGAGGGTTCAGCTTTAATTCAGGGCTACGCAGTGAGCAATGGAAATAAAAATGGTAGAAGTAACCTGAAGAGACAAGAAGAGAGCAGAGTGGATTAGGGGACAAACGGGGGTTAAGGATATCATAGTTGAAATAAAGAAGAGGAAATGGACGTGGGCCGGGTATGTAGCGCGTAGACAGGATCACCGCTGGTCATTAAGGGTAACTAATCGGATTCCCAAAGAAGGGAAGCGGGTTAGGGGGAGACAGAAGGTTAGGTGAGCAGATGAGATTAAGAAGTTTGTGGGTATAAATTGGCAACAGCAAGCACAGGACCGGGTTAACTGGCGGACCATGGGAGAGGCCTTTGTCCTGCAGTGGACGTAGTCAGGCTGATGATGATGATGATGATGATGATTCCCTTCAAGTTTACTCATGCAAATAAATGAGTGCAATGCCATTGTGGCCAATTTTTGAGCAAACAAATGCGTCATACAGGTGTCGCATGCAGCTCTCTGCCCCCACCGCTTCCCCCCCCCCATAAAAAATGATGCCTTCCTGAATTCAATTGAGAAATGTGTGCAGATTGTGCATGAAACCATGATACTAGCGCTTACTACGCTATATATATATATATATATATATATATATATATATATATATATATATATATATATATATATATATATACGCGTATTTTGATGGTCGTAGGTTCGATTCCTGCTCACAGTTGGTAATTTTTTCATCCACTTTTCTTTCTTCTTATTTACATTCCATTGGTTTTAATAACTTCCCCTGTACATTCCTTATATATATATATATATATATATATATATTGTCACGTTAAAAAGACAGGAGACGTTTTTAAGGCGTCCTCACAAAAGTCCGAAGAGCGGTCGGCTCAGCGCAGCCAAAAACAGAACAATGGCACGAGGGGAACTGCCACTTCGTCTGCCTCTTTTGCGCTGGCAGATCAAGCGCGCGGCACTGCCCCTCCTCCCTGAAGAGCATCGCCTCGATGCTAAACGAAGCGTGTATCGTAAAAAAAAGACATTGTCACAGTGTGTGGTACGGTTTTAACCGCACCACGTGCACAATCTCGGGTCGTAGCTGTCGGCGTCGGGGTGGTTGGCTTCCGTCCGGAAGGACTTCGTAATTGACGTCGCTCACTTGTCGTAGCACTTTGTACGGGCCAAAATACCGACTGAGAAGCTTCTCAGAGAGACCTTTGCAGCGCACAGGGGTCCAAACTAACACCTGGTCACCTGGTTTATAATCGACTTGTCTGTGGCAGCGGTTGTAGCGCTGTGCATCGACGCCTTGTTGTTTCTTGATGTTTACGCGGGCTAGTTGACGTGCTTCCTCGGCTCGTTGCACGAAACACTCAGCATCTTCGTCGAGATCCTCGATGTTGTCAATGTCGCATGGGAGCATTGCGTCCAACATCGTCTGAACGTCCCGACCGTATAGAAGACGAAACGGAGTGAATCGTGTGGTCTCTTGCGTAGCGGTATTATACGCGAATGTTACGTAAGGCAGTATTTCATCCCACGTCTTGTGCTGTACGTCTATGTACATAGACAGCATATCAGTCATCGTTTTGTTAAGCCGCTCGGTCAGTCCATTTGTCTGAGGGTGATACGCTGTTGTCTTGCGATGCGTGGAGTAACTTAACTGAAAAACTTGTTCAAGGAGCCTTGCTGTAAACGCTGTTCCTCGGTCTGTGATGACACAGGATGGAGCACCATGGCGTAATACAATTCTCTCGATGAAAAACTGAGCAACTTCACAAGCCGTGCTTTTAGGAAGCGCCTTAGTTTCAGCATAGCGGGTTAGATAATCTGTAGCGACGATTATCCACTTGTTGCCGGAAGATGACAAGGGAAACGGACCCAGGAGGTCCATGCCGACTTGATCGAAGGGTGTTCTGGGTGGCTCGATAGGGTGAAGTAATCCCGCAGGCTTAACAGATGGGGATTTTCGGCGCTGGCATTCGCGGCAGGCTTGAACGTACTGTTTAACGCAAGCGGCAAGTTTCGGCCAGTAGTAAGACTTTCGTACCCTAGCGATGGTTCGGGTGATGCCCAGATGGCCCGATGGAGGCTCGTTGTGGCAGGCAAATAGAATTTCCTCACGCAGCTCTGCGGGGACGACCAACAGGTAAGTTTTGTTGCTGGCGGCTGCGTTCTTCTTGTACAACACGCCCTGTCGTAAGCAGAAGGATGACAATCCGCGAGTTATATGCTGGGGCAGTGATACGTTGCGGCCCTCTAGATGTTCAATGATAGGTCGCAATTGAGCATCTGCTCGCTGCCGTAAAGCCAAGTCTGTTACGCTTACGGAGCCAAGGAAAGGGCAGTCCTCTTCGAAGCTCTGAGCGGCAGGCTCAACTGGCGCGCGTGACAACGTGTCCGCATCTTCGTGTGCACGACCGGACTTGTACACGATAGTGACGTCGTACTCCTGCAGACGTAGGCTCCACCTTGCCAGTCGTCCGGAGGGGTCTCTGAGGTTCGCAAGCCAGCACAGCGAGTGATGATCCGTCACTACTCTGAATGGACGGCCGTAAAGGTAAGGTCGAAACTTAGCAATTGCCCACACGACAGCAAGGCACTCCTTCTCCGTGGTACTGTAGTTTGACTCCGGGCGTGTTAGGGTTCGGCTTGCGTAGGCGATAACCTTTTCAATTCCCTCCTGCCGTTGGACGAGTACCGCGCCCAGACCGACGTTACTGGCGTCGGTATGAATTTCTGTTTCGGCTTCCTCGTCGAAATGTCCAAGAACAGGTGGTGATGCCAGGCGAAGCCGAAGCTCTGTGAATGCTGATTCTTGTTCAGCACTCCAAACGAACGGCGTATCGTCTCTAGTGAGTCTAGTTAATGGTTCGGCAATTTTCGAAAAATTGCCTATAAAGCGCCGGTAGTACGCGCATAGACCAAGAAACCGCCGCACACTTTTCTTATCGGCAGGAGTCGGGAAGGCTGCGACAGCGGCGGTTTTCTCAGGGTCAGGACGGACGCCTTCTGCGCTTACGACATGTCCAAGGAACTTTAGTTCTTCGTAACCGAAATGGCATTTTTGCGGCTTTAACGTAAGGTTAGCCGTCCGAATCGCCTCAAGTACCTGTCGTAGTCGCTTCAGATGTTCGGAGAAGCTGGTTGAAAACACGACCACATCATCCAAGTACACAAGGCAGCTTTGCCATTTTAAGTCAGTCAACACAGTGTCCATCATGCGTTGGAAGGTAGCTGGCGCAGAGCAGAGTCCGAACGGTAGCACCCGAAATTCGTAGAGGCCATCCGGCGTGACAAAGGCGGTTTTTTCACGGTCGCGCTCATCAACCTCAATTTGCCAGTAGCCACTCTTTAAATCCAGGGAAGAAAAATACTTCGCTCGTCGTAGTCGGTCAAGCGAGTCATCAATACGCGGCAGCGGATAAACATCTTTTTTTGTGACGTTGTTGAGCTTTCTGTAATCTACACAGAAGCGAAGCGTACCGTCCTTCTTCTTAACCAGAACGACCGGTGAGGACCAGGGACTGTTCGAAGGCTGGATAACGCCGTCGTCGATCATTTCTTTCACTTGCTGCTTGATAGCTGCGCGTTCTGTCGGCGAGACGCGGTATGGCTGTTGGTGAATAGGTCTTGCGTCGTCGTAAGTGATTATCCTGTGCTGTGTAATTGGCGTCTGACTCACTTTAGACGACTGAGCAAAGCACGCCCTGAATTCAAACAATAGCTCTCGCAAGGCCCTCTGGTTCTCTTCCGGCAGTGCACTGTTCATGTCAACATCTATTACGGTTTGTCCATCGCGGCTACTGTCTTCACAGGCAAAACACTCAATGACGTCCTCCAAGGCTTCAGCGTAGGCGACCGCAGTGCCCCGGAAAAGGTGACGATGCTCATTGGTGAAATTTGTAATCATGACCTCGGCTGTACCGTTCCGAATGTCAATGATGCCTCGTGCCACAGAAATTCCAAGCGCCAGCAGCAGGGAGACGTTGCACTCTGCCACTGTTTCACCGTCACTGGTTCCTTCGGAAGTCACCTGAATTAGGATACTTGCACGAGGTGGTATTGTGACACTGTCGTCGGAAACACGGAGGGCGGTTGTACGGCGGTTGGAGTCCCTTGACGTAGCGTTGACTGTCGAAAAGGAAATGCAGCGTCGCCGTAGGTCGATTACGGCGCCATATTCCCGAAGAAAATCGAGGCCGAGAATTAATTCGCGGGAGCAGTCACGTAGCACGATGGAGCTGACCAAAAACGTGCAGCCTCGTATTTGTAGCCTGGACGTGCACAAACCAACCGGCGTTACAACATGTCCGCCAGCTGTACGTACATGCGATCCTGTCCAAGGCATTATCACTTTCTTCAAGGTACGTGCCAATTGTCCGCTAATAATCGAGTAGTCAGCACCAGTGTCTATTAAGGCAGTTAAATTGCGACCGTCGAGCATCACAGGTATGTCCATTGAAAAGTCGCTCAGCTGGGATACAGGCGCCGGCGTAGTCGAATTTCTGTTGGTCCGATGTCGCGTCGATTGGAGGGCGAGGTCTTCATCACGTCGAGAATCAGCGGCCTCGCCTCGAAAGGTCGCTGGCGTTAGTTTTCCAGGCGGGGGCTCGGAGACCGTCCTTGCGGCCTTCGATTTCCGTTGCCTGAATAAGACGACGACCGCGGTGACGGTGAGCGCGACTGACGCCTGAGTGGGACGTTCTGCCGAGCGATAAAATCTTCAATTTCTGGTGGTCTCTGTCCAAACCGGGGGCGGGGTGAATTGGCAGGAAAACCCTGCAGCCCAAGTCGGCGGTACTGGCAGTCTCGGTAGAGGTGACCCGCTTCACCGCAGTGGTAGCAAAGCGGTCGTCGGTCGGGCATGCGCCATATGTCGGATTTACGCATGACGGGTCGAGTGTCTGCAAAATAAGGGACCACCTGTGCGGACTGCAGTGTGGCGTACGGGGTTGCGGCTGGTAGTGGGACTGGTGCAGGTGCGTTGTGTTCGAACGTGTCGGTATAAGTGGTGCGCTGGAAACCACTCACTGGGGATGGTGTCGTGGACGACGGAACGGTGCGTCTCAATACGTCTGCGTAGGTCACCCCTAGAGGTTCACTTGAAGTTGCGAACGCCTGAAGTGGTGCAGCAACCTGCGTTGGTGTCTCGCGACGAGGTGTGCCGAGCGCATGCTGAACTTCGTCACGTATGATGGTGGCGATGCAATTCGTGGAAGGCTGCTGCTGCGCCTGGTTCAGCTGTTGCAGCTGTTGCAGCTCGTCGCGAACAACCGAACGTATCAGCTCGCGAAGCGCTCCCACGTCGGTCGGGAACGAGCCTAGCCCGGTGGTATAGGTAGCATTCACTTGCCGATCGTACTGGTTCCGCTGCTGCAGCGCCTTTTCCATGGCGACGGCTTCAGTGAGGAACTCCGCAACCGTTCTAGGCGGACTACGAATGAGTCCAGCGAAGAGCTGCTCTTTCACACCTCGCATCAAGTGTCGCAGCTTCTTGTCTTCCGGCATGGTTGGATCGGCGCGAGTGAACAGATGAACCATATCCTCCACGTATGTAGCCACACCTTCATTAGGCATCTGCATGCGGGACTGGAGGGCCCTTTCAGCGCGCTCTCGACGATCGAGACTCGAGTACGTTTCGCGGAGCCTGTGACAGAACTCATGCCACGACGTTAGGAGGCCCTTGCGGTTCTGGAACCATGTGCGAGCACCATCCAGAAGACTAAAGTACACATTCTTGAGCTTCGCTACTTCGTCCCACCCGTTGAAATCCGCTACGTACTCGTACTCAGCCAGCCAATCTTCCACATCTTCATAGAGGCCACCACGGAAGGGACTCGGAACACGTGGTTTTTGCAGCGTGTAATGAGTGGGTGCAGCTGCGGGTGCAGCGCTTGGAGCAGCGGCGGCTCCAGCGGCAGGGGAAGCGGTGACAGCAACAGTATTCTCCATACCAGTCGACGTACTTGTACTGTGAGGCACAAACTCGGGGGACAGTCCTCGAATCCTCCGACTGAAACGGTGTACCGGCGTAAGCTCTGGGTTTTGGGTCACGTTCCGGCTGCTAGAAGGAGTCTGTTGCATAGGTGAGGTTACCCAGCACCTCCACCATTAAAATGTCACGTTAAAAAGACAGGAGACGTTTTTAAGGCGTCCTCACAAAAGTCCGAAGAGCGGTCGGCTCAGCGCAGCCAAAAACAGAACAATGGCACGAGGGGAACTGCCACTTCGTCTGCCTCTTTTGCGCTGGCAGATCAAGCGCGCGGCAATATATATATATATATATATATATATATATATATATATATATATATATATATATATATATATAAGGAAAAGAAGTGTATACCTAAGGGCTCGTTTTTTCATGTTTTGACACAATATTATTCAGATCTAACAGACAGTAATGCCAAGGAATGTATAGGGGAAGTTATTAGAACCAATGGAATGGAAATAAGAAAAAAAAAGTGGGTGAAAAAATAACCAGCCGTGAGCAGGAAGCAGGAATATATATGTATATATATGGATGAGATATAACAAACAGTTATGCCAAGGAATGTACAGTTGAAGTTATTAGAACCAATAGAGTGTAAATAAGAAGAAAAGTGGATGAAAAAATAACCATTCGTGAGCAGGAATCGAACCTACGACCTTCGAATAACGCGTTCGATGCTCTAACCACTGAGCTATGTGGTAGCGAGTTAAATAGTCATGTCGATGAAATACGCAGTCACGATTACGTTCCACGCTAACTTCTTCTTTTTTTATTGCGACGAAGACTTGCCTTTAAAACATAATATTTTTGTGTCAAATATGTGCGGTTAGGGCATTATCGTGTATGAAGTGAAGTAGTGCGTCGTGGAATCTGTTTCCATGTATCCAGCGGTTGTAACTGGCTGTATCGCTGTAGCAAAAGCCGTCTTGAGCGAGGTGCCGGGAGCTTTCTGACTGCAGCCCTTTACATATTTATAAAAGGTTGTATGTATCTGCTTGCATCGCAGGAGTGGGACAATACGGACACTTATCACCAACTCGTAAATGTGCCCAGTTCCATGACGATACAACCGCCGGTGTGAGGGTCATCCCTGCCCGAAGCGTCCTAAGCACAACTTCCTCCGCCCTAGTGAGGTGAGGGGAGAGAGCAGACACACGGTGGAATGAGAGCATGTGTATCCTGCCGGAGAACATTTTTACGGTTTGGAGTAAGTTTAGGGGCCGAGGTGGAAGGGGAATGGCTTGAAGGTCTATGTCTGCAGGGCAGTGCACCTGCTGGTTAGCAGCAATGTTGTGTGGGTTCACAGCATGGCCCTGAATCCAATGTACTTTTACGCAAGTAGCCGTATTATGGTTCAGCCTATCATCGCCTGGCAGATCTCCATCGCCTTGTGTACTTTCTTGAGCTCCTTTACAGGCTCCTAAAGAATCAGTGTATACGACAATCTGCCTAATTGTGGGCAGGTTAAAGGTAGCATCCTGCATTGCGTTGTGGATAGCTCGAAGCTTCATCACAAGAGGAGTAGCTTCCGCAGATAACGCTGGTGGCCTCTGACAAAAGTATGCGTAGTACTCGGGAATTATGTTTTTCCACCGTCTTGTAGGATAGCAGCATCTGTATATAGTTTGCAGGCATTAGCGCATGGGGCCTTCATGATGGAGCATTCGCCAATTGTAGATGATGCATCGGAGTGCCGTAACATTGTTGTTTTATTAGACGTGATATTTGTGAATTATCAGGGAGGCATAGACTCGGGCTGATTGTCAATGCGAGAGCCACGTTGAAAGTGAGCATGCAACGCAGCAACAACCAGTACAAGTTGCTTTTTGATTTCACGACCTTTTTTCTTTTTGCGTAACCAGCACTGCAACTGTGTTAAGCTGGGCGTGCTCCTGTAAAGTTAGTATGGGAGTGATGTGAGCTAACTCTGTTATTGTGCACATAGCATCACGTTCAATAGTCTCCAACTGTGCCAACTGGCCCAAAGTTAACCATTGCAATTGTGCCTGGTATGAAATTCTTGGCTGCAGAACTGTGCGGACGAGCTGTCGAGCTACATTTGTACGAGCTCCAGCTGCTTTCGATGCGATGCGGCGAATCAGGTGAAGTGTTTTTGTGGAACTCTGTCTGACTTTTCGAAGCCAGTGCACTCCACTACCGGACTGGTGAATATCAAGACCTAATATGCGGACCTTCTAAGCCTCAGGAACGCTCAATGCACCTAGTCTAAATGTAAAGGGGCACTGCTCGATTTTCTGCGTCCTGCTTTGTTAGTTACCTGAACATAGCATGATTTTTGGGCGGACATGTCTAACCTTGCGTTCCGAGTGCAGCTTTGAAGAACATCAAGGGCTTTCTGAAGCTGTTGCGCTTGTCATGAGACATCTTTATGTACAGACCATAAAGTCACATTATCAGCGTGTATCAGAAATCTCACGTCTGGAATTCGGTGTAGTTGCCATGCTAGAGGTATTAGAGCAATGTTGAACAGAAGAGGAGCCAAAACGGATCCTTGCGGGACACCTCTGTTGCACATGAAGCAACCTTCTGGCAATCCATCTACTCTTATCGAAAATGTGCGGTTGTGAAGAAAAGAGTAAATAAATTTTGCTACCCTCAGTGAAAATCTGAGCTCGATAAGGTTGGATAAAATTACGTCATGATTTATGTTGTCGTAAGCTTTTGTTACGTCCGTTGCTATTACCTTGCATACTGCGTGGCTGTGAGGAGAAACTTGTAAAATGTCATCCGACAAGATAGTAAGACCGTCTTCAGTTCCCAAATGAGAACGGAACCCGATTTGAGCCGGATTTTACTTGTGTCGTTCAAGCCACCAGGAAGCACGTGTGGCCAGCATCTTTTCAGCAAGCCTGCAGACAGTAACAGTCAATGAAATGAGGCTCAAGGATCACAGTTTATTTGGAGACTTTCCGGGTTTTGGAATTGGGACGACAACTGAGCGTTTCCAATAATATGGGATATCCCCAGTTTCCAATACTTTAATATAGCCTACAGAATTGCATCCAGAGCTTCACCTTCCATGTTCTGGAAAACCTCGTATGTAATACCGTCTGAACCAGGTGTTGTTCCTTGGTGAGAAGTTTCAATCGCCGCTATTAGTTCAGCCATGCCAAAAGGACTGGATATATCGGATTTGGCACTTGGCTCAAGCTCGTCGATTTCGGGGCAGGTTATAGAATATGCGCTGTCATACTTTGAGGAAAACGCTCTTGCAGCCTGTTCTGAAAATATTGGTGGCGTACTTTTCATCAATAACCTAACGCTCGCTGCAAGGTCAGGTTGCTTGTAACGGCGTTCCATCGACCTGAACGTACGCCAAAGGGCTCCGTTTCTCAAGCCAGATCCAAGTTTTTCACACCACTCATGCCACCGCTGTCGAAAAGCTGCTTTTCGTGCCGACGCGCCTTTGCTGCTCTATGGTTGGCATGTGCACGGCTACCTGGTGCATCTGAATTTTTCGATGCATACAGCTCCGCCTGACGTCACTTCGCCCAGAGTCTCAAAAGAGTGATGTCCGGTTACGGTTGTTCTTAGTCAACGGTGGTCACGACTGTGTTACTGCTGAACAGCTCTTGCAAAGTGGGAAGAACTTCTGTTGGCTCTGTGGGAACTTTATCAATCGACGATTTCCGAAATTTATTCCAATGCGTGATCTCTACACGTCGTCGAATTTTTCCTATGCATCTTTGTAAACCAATAATTATTGGCATATGATCACTACTCCAGGTGTCCGGCTCTACTCGATATTGCGGCGTCCCTTGACCCAACCACCAAGTGAAATCTGGAGCGCAAGTTTTCGATATTGTACGTACAGAGCAGGTAGACATGGCGTAACGGTTCACCAGAGTAAATGCGGCATCAGTCATGACGTTTTTAACCTGGCATCCTCGTTGGGAGTTGGGCTTGTATCCCCAATCTGTATGTGGTGCATTGAAATCTCCACTTACGAGTATGAGAATCCCCGGATTCGTAGAACGCAGATGCGCTATTCATCAAAAGTTAAGACGTGTACGCTGTGGTCTGGCATAAAAAGACACTAGTATGGCAGGAGTCCTCAATGGTTGTGTCAGAACAGCGACAACTACTTGATTCTCACTGAACCATGGTGCCATAGTAATCATTGTATGAGGAATACGCGATGACACATACACTGCTGCTTTTCCCGGAGTTGACCCCATAATCTTAGCACGCCTATCTTTAATGGACAGGCTATTATACCCATTAAAATTATGAAAAGAGCACAGCTTATTATGCTATTGATTAAGTAGTGCCCATACATGTAGCTTGTTGTATTCAAGCTTGGTTTTAATTTCTCCCAACTTGGAGCTTAAGCCTCGACATTTCCATTGAAGAATTCCGTCACGTAGCAGCTGCTGCAGAGAGTTAGCCATGATGCAAGCAATCCTGTATGAGTGTCGTCAGTGGAACAAGCTGATCCAAAACTGTTGTCCAAACTGGTTGGTGGCCTGTAGTGTGGGCTGCAGGCGTAACTGGGGAGTGCGCACTCAGCGATTAATTGCGTGTAGCTCCTGTTTTCCGGCGCTTCAGAATGACCAATTCCTTATGTTTGCGTAGCCTCTCAATTTCTTTGGCTAATGCTTCTATCCGAGCGTCAATATCATCATGGCCATCATTCGATTCAAGCAGTGGTTCAGCTAACTTTGATTTCATTGTCCGGGTCTGTCTGCCTTGTTTAACCACTGAAGAGTACAGTTCTACCTCGAAGCCCTGGGTGTCTTCTGCTGTGAGTGCCTCCGGCTCTTCAGTAAGGACTGCGAAGTGATTGTTCGTTCTTACTATATTGTGTTTTGGCGTATCCTTTCGTAATCTCGCTGTGGCCCTCTGTTTATTCGGACAGTTTATGCTTGTCATGTCGTACTCTTGCGCTTGTCATGTCATACTCGATGTGCTTGTCATAGACCACATCGATATCGTAGTCGGCCCTCAGGGGTGAGCCTTTCTGGGTCAATAATACGCTGCGGGTGAAATGCCTGACTGTGTCACCGTTGAAAGCAACGGTAACAGAAAATTGTCCGAGAAAGGTAGGGTTTGGGGCGCAACAAACACCCATAGTAGTAAAATTGGTCAGGAATACATTTGGGGCCTTGCACGGTTACTAAGCAAGTACGAATTTTCCCCATGAATCTGGCCGCAAGAACCTTGTGCGTCGGGGAGTACAATTTGCGACATATTATCCCAGGAGAGTCTTCACGTTCAATTCAATAGACAACACACTTTTGTATGTTAGGGACCGATGCAAAGTAGCACTGCACAGGCAGCTCTCGATCTTCTGACAGCGGTATAGATGTTAAAGAGCATAGTTTCTTCACATGGTTAGAGATGCCAAGTGCACAGTAATTGTGTTCGTCGATCTGTACGCTGCGAACCCTTTTTATCCCTTTGTTTCAAGGGCATGGTCATTGACCCTTTGAACATGTTTGGTGGGCACTGAAGTTATGTCGTAGCATGAAGAGGGGCGTAAGTGAACTCGATAGGATTGGGAAGGGGCTGGCGTTGGGTAAGACTGAGAAGCGGAGAGCGTGGAGGCATCATCAGGCTTGGCCCTTACTTTTCTAGGTGGTTGCTCCGACGCGATGGTATCTTGTTGATGCACAATGACAGGAGGATCTGTCTTTCCTGGAATCACGGGACCGCCAAAAGACTGCACGTTCATGGGGTCCCCACTGTCCACTAACACGGCCTCCTGTTGGTTCGTACTCTCCTCACGAAGGGCACAGTCCTTGGTCATTGCACCTTGAATCGTTGAACTGTCAGCTGCATGTTGCTGCTGCATAGTTGGCATGGAAGTGGTCATGCGCAAGAGTCCAGTTGATGGCTTAGATGAAACGCCCACATCTGCCACCAGCACGTCTTCTTCTTCAGGCGAGTGTGGCCACTGGGCCACAGTAGGCCTAAACGACAGCCTTGCAGATTCAAAGTCGACTAGTCACGCAGGATCAGCAGGACAGGGTAAAAGAATGTCCTCACCGAAGTCCTCAGGTCCACATACGCTTCCGAGAAGCTTCCTATCTGGATACGGTCGAGATTTTTGTTAGTGTCGAGCAATTTCTAACGGAGCGAAAGAAATCACGTCTGCGTTGAAACGTCTTCGTCTTCTTTTTACGCACTGACTTCTTCTGCACTTCACCGGTGCCGTCCGAACGACGTTGTTGTTTGACGAAATTTCACAATTTTGACAATGCGAAAATCGCACGCGTGTATTCGTTTCGATATCTTTGTTTCGATCGCGCTGATGGAACCTGCAACATCCGAGTGCAGTGAATAGCGCACTGTTGGAGTCTGATCATGGCTGTGACACAAGCGC
This sequence comes from Rhipicephalus annulatus, assembly GCA_013436015.1. Classification (NCBI taxonomy): domain Eukaryota; kingdom Metazoa; phylum Arthropoda; class Arachnida; order Ixodida; family Ixodidae; genus Rhipicephalus; species Rhipicephalus annulatus. The sequence goes on along the minus strand of WOVY01002853.1, from coordinate 123,696 downwards.
TACTTAATGGGACGTTCAATTTTTTCGTTCTGTTGAAGAAGCAACTGCATGATGCTCACAGCGCACGTAATTACGAGGGTGTTATATGTTTGCAAACCACCGCTACGGTAAACATTCGGTTTAGTGCAGCCACGACGGCATGCTACTCGCTAGTTACCTACTACTGTAGCAAATTGGCCAGACAGGATCGGAACAAATTATCTCGAAGTGCCGCTCAGTTCATACGTGTATTTTATTTCGCGCAGTTTTCTGTAGCGCACCCAGGATTGCGCAAAGCATCGTTGATAGATGGACGATCAGCTGACACCACAACCCTTCACACTGCGGTAAGAAATGAGGTAGTGAACATTCAGCAGTTCTTATAATTCGGGAAAGTACTTCAGTCCGATATACAATCATTTGACGATCAAAAGTTCATGCGGTGAAAACAGCGTGGAAACTACGTCTGTGCGTCCTATCTTTTACTATGCAAGTTCACGGTTTGATCATCCCTCCGCAGCTATTTTGGATTGCCCGGCGCGCCACTTATAGGCTGTGGGTATTGTGATTTCTACCACAGAACCAACATCAGGCTCTACCCGTTCTACAACAGGGTGGAATCGTGTTTTAACTGCCGCAAGGTCGGTCACCGCACGGATGTTTGAGCGATGCCACTTAAGCAGCGATGCCACCATTCCTTAGAGGCACACCCTCCACCAGGACAGGGCGAAGCACCCACATGCGCGCAATGCTGCATCGTCTTCATAGGTGCGCACAACACTGCCAGCTCAAACTGTAAGTATTGCTTTATCAATAAGGCACCACCCACTCCGCAATTGAAGCAAGAAGCGCAAGAGCCTACGTGGAACACCCATCGCAACCCATGCCACAGTGGACCCTCCAGCAGCCACTCACTATCCCTTCGAGACCATTCTGCATCTTTCCCATCACTTGGGAACAGCCAGCAGCAGCGCCGAGAGAGCAGGTTCCCATCCCACACCCGGCGCTCAGTGTCTAGTTCAGCTAAATGACGTGACAGCAGGTCCCGATTACAAACCCGGTGCCCAAAGTCACGCTCAGCCCAACGACGAGACCGCAAGCCCTCATCTCACTGAAGGTCCAAATCAGCCAGGCACACCCCATCGGTGTCTCGTTCATCCAGTCGAGCCCTCAGAGAAGCGTTCAAGTCGGTGGCCTGGCAGTGGGGCTCCCCGGCATCACTACTAATTCTCGATCCACAGGTGAGGGAGTTGGCAAAGAATAATTCTGCCTTCAAGGCTCAAGTTTTGGCCCAGCGGTTCCAGATACCTAAATTGGCTAGCTACATTCAGTCTCTAAAAGCCAAAATTGGCAGAGCACTTAGTATGAACCAATTACACCCACATCATCCAAAACACATGAAACACATACAAACCCCTTGCCGCCGAACAACACAGCGTTAGCACCATTTCCTCAACCCCAAAACGCCAGTAAACGCACGCAGCCACACCTTCACTCCACGCCAGAGTGGACATCACTACAACAGTAACGATGGCAGTCACGGCAGTCATGTCTACGATGAAATCCGATTTAAAAGCTGAACAGGAAACACGCTTTATTGCGATCCACCAAACCATCCTGGGAACAACTAGCTCGTTCGCCGTGCTAAAGAGCTTGACCAAAGCTGCACTGGCCTACTTCAGTGTGCAGTTGGCCATCTATCGCACACCATCCATTAGCCGGCGAACACCGGCCACCACGCCAATAACTACGTAGTCATGGCGGATCTCCACACAATCACCGTTTGGCTGTGGCACTGCAGGGGCTTCCGCAATAAAAAGGGCAATCTGGCAATCGCAGCAGCCTATCCAGCATACTCAAAACTATGCACCAAAAGGGGAATGTTCAGTAGACATAGTTTCGCAAAGAACAAACACTGCCGCTCAACTGCATGGATACGCATCATATAATCATAAACTAGAAATATCCACAAGCGCACAGTGCCACACTGCCATCTTAGCACACAATAATCTCACATTCATTCAACATGAATTTTAGGGTACAAGTATTCATCACACTGGTGGAATTAGTACCACAAAAAGAGGAGGCAAGCCACTCCTCATTTTAAATATATATAGCCTTCCAAGAGATAAAGCTGTGGATCTCTCTTACATCTTTCGGAAAGCAAAGAATCTGGCAAAGGATGCAAAGCTTCTCGTACTAGGCAATTTTAACGCAAAACATCCTTAAATGGGGATACCCGAAATTCAACCCCAAGGATCGCCGAATATGGGGCATCATACACGACCTAGGTTTCAGTATTCTCAATGACCCGGAGCAATCGACGTGAGTCAGAAACAGCGTATGTAAAGATACTACACGAAACCTCTCCCTACGCGAAAACACAGAGGGTGCTCGATGGCAAAACACAGGTCACACAGTAAGAAATGACCATTTCATTCTAGTGGTAACCATCGCGATGACCACCAGCAATGTAAAAAAAACTAACCAAAGCTCGTATTACAGATTGGAATAAATTCTGCCAACTGTACTCTGTATCGGACTTGAACGAGTGGATACATTCTTTGAGTCGAGATGTGGGCGCTACAACGTACCAAACAGACGTAACTCCAGAACAGCCATCAACAGATTCATGCCTTCTGCATAAGTGTGAGGCGCATGAAAGCCTCATGCGTAGGTGGCGGCGCCAACGTCACAACACTAGGCTCCGCCGCCGCATCTCGAAGCACGAACGTGAATTAGAAGTCCGGACCACTGTGCTAACACACCAACAGTGGGGCGAACTTTGTGGCAGCCTCAATGGTCAGATGGGCTGTGAGAAAACCTCGCATTTTCTGCGACACCTGCTGGACCCTGGTAGCTCTAAGTTGGTGGCACACAAACAGCTTGCGGAAATTGTCTATCAATACCCGGACACCAACGAAGAGCTACTTGAGGAGCTCATTCCCCGCTACATCAACACATCTCAAAAACAAAAGCAGCACAGAGCAGTTCCCGAATACACTGGAACTGCCAATGAACAGTTGGACGCCAATATTTCGAAAAATTAGGTTTCTGTAGCACACCTGGTCTTGACGGGATTACAAATAAGGCGCTCTGCAACCTCGATCCAAAGTCGGAAGAGGCCATAACAGAATATATGAATAAGTTCTGGAGGTTCGGCCATTTGCCACCAGAATGGAAACACGGAAAGGTCGCGTTTATACCCAAACCGGGCAAGAAACTCGACCAGGAGAATCTTCGTTCACTATCGTTGGCCTTCTGCCTGGGCAAACTAATGGAGCATGTTTTGCTCTGTCACTTCCAAAATTTTGTGGAAGGGCACTGCCTACTTCTCCTGACGATGCTGGGCTTCCGGGCCCATCTATCCACTCAGGATGCACTCATCCAGTTCCACCACGATCTCCTACGACCTGGGAGTGGCACTAGTACTAAGGAATTGCTGGGTCTGGATCTTCACAATGCTTTTGACAACGTGAAGCATTGTACAATTTTACGTAGTCTGTCTGAACTACGACCGGGAGAACGCATATTTAACTGCATCCGCTCTTTCTAATCTAATTGAATGGCTTAACTCTCAGCGAGTGACCTTCGCTCTAAGCTCATCACTCTCGGTGATCGCGGAACTTCGCAAGGAGCTCTTTTGTCCCCTTTCCTTTTCAACCTCGCTATGAAGTCACTACCTCCCAAACTTGACACGATACCCGGCTTGCGACATACCCTCTATGCAGATGACATAAACTTGACACGATAACCAGCCTCCATGCACATAACATGCAGAAGACATCACGCTCTAGACGACAGTGGTATCCGATATTCAAATTGAGCAGATTCTTCAAAGAGCAACAAACGTAGTTGTTCAGCACGTGTCACATGCGGGTTTGGAGTGTTCCCAAAGCGAATCAGAGCTACTATTACTACGACCTCCAGACCACCGCAAAATAAGACTCCACTTCCTAGTATTAACGTGTATGTCACGTCAATACCGCAGGTGGCCCACATGATAGCACTCTGAATCATTGTACAAACCACCACAACAACGTTGCACTAGACCATCTCACCCTAATGGTGAACCAGACGGCCCATCTTATATCTCGCGTGAGCGCGCGCAATCAAGGCATGAAGGAGAAGGAACTTCTACAGATAATTCAAGCCTTCGTATTGTCACGCTTCACTTAAGTCCTTCCTTATTGGCACCTCCTTCAATCCGAGCGAGCCCAACTAAATTGGCTCATACGCAAAGCGTACAAGATGGCATTGGTGCTCCCCCGAAACATCTCGACAGAGCACCTCTTCTGTCATGTGCTGCGTAACACCTTAGAATAACTTCTTGAAGCGCATCTCACGGTGCCAATCCACCCATTACAGGGAAGCAGGGCTTTGCTAAAATCTTTCCTAAATTGGCCACGTAGTATCTCCTACGGGTAACCATCTGGCTGTCATCCCCCCAACATAAGAAAGAAATTCCTCATAAAACGACTGCCAAAGAACATGTTGGCCAACCTTCATGACGGTAGAAAAAAACGAGAGCCAAATTCTTGCAGAAAACTTACGCGTCCAACCCAACTGTTGCGTATGTTGACGATGACGACGCCCAATAGTGCGAGTTTGCCAAAGCATATGCAATGAGCGTAATCAATCTCCCCGCCAACAACGTCAATTCACCTCAAATTAAAACAGCTGCTTTTGTCCTTGTGCTTAACATGACAAAAGACGAACAAGTGTCCATTGCGCTAGCAGCAGCAGCCAGATTCACCACTGTAATCAGTGAATCAAAGGCTGCTATATCCAACTTTGCACGTGGCATTGTGGCCCCCTAAACTCTGCGTTTGTTCTTGTACAGACTACTTACAGATGATGAGGAAGACGCACTCTGCTCCATTGAGCTCGTATGGGTACTGACTCACACATGGAACCCAGGAAACGAGGTGGCTCACCTATATACTCGAGGATTCGTCAGTCGAGCGGTGGTACCCACCTCTGATTCGGGAAACCCTGGTGAAGCCTTGACATCCTACCATGACATCACAGAGTATTACCGCCTTTCGAGACACTCAAAACACTACCACACAAAAAGCTAACTAAGCGCCAGGAGGTTATCTGGCGACGCTTCGAAACACATTCACTCGTGTACCCAAGCATGTTTATACCTCCACACGATTGATTTATACCTCCACAGTTTATATATTGATTGATTTATACCTCCACAGTTTATACCTCCACAGTTTATACCTCCACACGAATAAGTGTGGCTCAATAGCCACACTTATTCACATTCTCTGGGCCTGCAAGGAAGATATCCTCTCGCTCGATCTTCTGGCCAATCTCTCGCCGGAAGGGTGGGAGGCAGTTCTGACCTCCATCAGCTTGGACGTTCAGCTCCAGGCTGTGCAAAGGGCAGGGGAGGTGACCACCAGGTTCAGCCTGGCGGATCACCTACCTCCTTAAGTCTGATGACCATAAAGTTATGTTCTCTCTCTCTGTGTCTAATGGTTCTGTAGCCTCCATATTTCTCCCATGCAGCACGGTCGTGTCCGCGTTGGCGCTGCCCTTTTTAGATGATTTTTCACTAACGGTTGTGGGAGAGAGGCTTTTCTTTAGTGCTCTCTACAAGCCTCCCACAGCTTTGTTATCATACTGGTAATAAGTTTTCAGTTCCTTTCCGACAAATTCTTTTATTTTTGTCATGATCAACTCGTCTAAAAGATTATTGAAATTAGCTATGCTTTCCCTGTTTGCTTGAACATGCATGTGTACATGCTTTAGAATAACGAGGCTGGGATTTGTGACTACCACAAAATGTGGCGCTTCTTTTTGTTCATCGTATAGCCAACTTTGGAGCTTTTTCTGTACATAATGCGCTTCAAGTTTTAACGACATATGAAAGGGACCCCGAAACGGTTTTTTTTTGTCGGGGCTTAGGCTAGGGCATCGTGAAACCAGTCGAACCACAAATTTAGTGACACATGGTGTATCAAGGAAGCTACGGACAACTATATTATATCCTCCTTCTCACCTCTGCCTGGCCTCCTCCTTTCTTGAGACATGCTGGCACCGCTGGCGATCACAGAGGTGTCATGAGCGCGCTGAACGATTTGAACTTTTATCAGTCTAGACCTCCGAGATGGCACATTGAGAGGTTGCGCAAAGCCACGGAGGCCATCACATAGTGCGCCCGGCAGCACGCACGCCGTCTGGCAACAAGGACTAAGATAACAGAGTGGCTCATATCTGTTCCAGCAGGGGCTGCCACCTATACCAGTCAGTCTTAATTCCGCGCATTCTACAGCCCATGACAGCCAATCAAATCATCAGGCACGGTGACAGGGCTGCTGACATACTTTTGCTTCGCCAGGTGGCCACAGCATGTTGCTCCGTGAATGGACGGTTGAAAATGCGTTTGGCCTAGTCGCGACGGTCTGCACCGACTTGCAGCGGTTTGCAGCTTGAAAGCGTTGCAATTAACTACGTGGTTTATGCAGAAAGTTCAAATCAGTCTCTAAATAACCCTCGAGATTAGGGATACCAGCCAAATGTGTTTGTATAAAATTGCCAAGACAGTTTCAGGGCTCCTTTAATGTAGTACTGAATAGATTTGAAAGGTGAATCATTTCATAGTAAACAAAAGAAACAGCCGTTTCTATCTATCTATCTATCTATCTATCTGTCTGTCGCTGTCGTGATCATTCATTTTGTATGCATTAAAATTGGCACAGAAGGACCCCAGTGTACGAAAAGCGTGATTAGAATATCTTCACATGAGTAGTCTGACTTCAGTGTCGCGTACGTCATGAAATCCTTTTAGATGCGGAAGCATCTTATACTCGCGCCTTGAATTGCGCCATCCGCGCCGTCCGCGCCGTCCGCACCGCTTCTCGAACATTCGACAGCTGACGCGCGCGCATGCGCCGTCGCGCCGTCGCCCACCATCTGTGCCGCCAGCGCTTCTCCTTCGAGAACATTCGACAGCTGACAGCGCATGCGCCGTCGCGCCGTCGCCATCTGTGCCGCGCGCGCGCTTCTCCTTCGAGAACATTCAACAGCTGACAGTGCATGCGCCGTCGCGCTGTATATACTCAAGGTCAGCGCTCGCTCGCTCAGTTGCCGCTCGTCGGTTGGTTTGTACGGCGCGTCGACGTCCAAGGTCGCGGTGAAATGAATTCCAACGAATCCACAAACACAATGATCGACGTCCCTTCGACCAGCGCCGTCCTTTCGCATACGTGTGTACGTGTTCACTCATTTAACACCCCCTCCTACAACCACGTTAACCAATTTAGCCATCGACCCAAGTAAGTCGCAATTTAACACCCCATTTCACAACCACGTTAACCAATTTAGCCATCGACCCAAGTAGGTCGCACTTTAACACCCCGTTAACCAATTATATGCTCCGCATCCTCCTCAGTGTTCCCCCGAGGGAAGCTGCCGGCAATTTTTTTGCTAGACCTATCGGTCTCGTCGGGAGACTACCCAGGTGCGCCTTTTATCCTGCTTTGCTGGACCCAATAAATGTTCATTAACTCCCCAGTAACATGTGTGACATACCCAAATAACCACATCCGAATAGACTCCAGACAGAAAAGCGGAAGCGTAAAGCAGCCCGTTGTCGTTGGTGGTAGAGGTGGTATGTGAAATGGAAACAAAAGCACGACTCCAGCCGAACCTAGCTATTTGCCATGGTATTCTACCGCAGTCCCACGAGAGAGCTTCAGGCTGTTCAGGAAAACGCCATGTACAAGCGTCATATGAGAACAAAGTGAATGGCGGTTGCATCGTTGGCTATTCGACTTTATAGCGATGCAGTAAAGAATACATAAGTGTGCACATATGTGACTCCGCGAAGAAAAGTCACTAGTTTCATTGGGCTATACGCACGACATCTGCGCTAACTCGATTGCCGAATCATGAGCCAGTGCACTCCACTGCACACGGCGTGCCTGTTGAGCCTTTAACTTCCACTCAACTCAACACGGCCCCCGGAATCTGCCACTTTGTTTTGTCAAATAAAATTCGTTTTAGAACATCTTCTAGGCTATAAATATCATCTCATGTGTGCAAATGTTCTTCTTTTTGTGGGTAAGCCAGCGCATAACCTTGTCACGCAATCATGCCTGGTATTAGCTTTCTCGTCTGGCGCGACGCCTTCAGAGGGTGCACTGCTGGAAGCGGAATAAGGAAGTATGCGAACAACTCGAATCAGTCAAAGTTATTCGTATTATGTGCCTAACAACGGATTGCGGATGTGATATATAAAGTATAGAAATATATAATTTGATAGAATTCCAGAGAGCAAGCATTCAATCATGAAAATTAAACACTCAGTGGATCGCTGCTATGGCCCGATGTTGAAATTTTTGGTATTTAGGTATATCTCGATCTCTCTCTCATTCTCTCTACGTACGAAGCTTTTCCCATTTTCACTGAACATCTAGACTATATGAAATATTGTAACGCACTCTTCAATGAACTCTTTTAATAGGCTAACGTAGGCAGGGCGAACTTGTGCCCGAGAATAATAACACAGCAAGATTGTCTCGAAGATTTACTTCTGCTTCCTCTTCTACGTTCTTCTTTTTTTCCAACATGGTTTACGCACAGCTGGGTACCGCAGGCTCATGCGTCGCATAACGATCTAAAGGAACAAGTATCGGCTAGCGCGCGTAATTTGAAGTCACAGTTTGTCATTGCCCCCCTTTCCAGAGTGCATCGTCCCGATGCTTGTGTCGAACTGGTTGCATGGCAGTCATTCACAAACCCTCGTCGGGGATGCCGTTAACGTCAAAGAACGTTGTATCTTCAGCGTTTCATTGCCTGTCGTGATACGGTTTCATCCTGACGACATGCACAGTTTCCGTGCGATGCCGCCGTCGGGATGAAATATCCTGTCCCTCTGGCATAACTTTGTAGTTGAGGGAGCCGACGCGGCGGAGCACTCTGTACGGACCGAAATAGTGGCGAAGCAGTTTTTCTGACAGGCCACGTATTCGTACAGGAATCCACACCCATACTCTGTCTCGTGGTGCGTACTGGACGTCTCTTCTTCGCAGATTGTATCGATGCGTGTCGGTTTTCTGCTGTTGGAGAATGCGATATCGTGCCAACTGTCTGGCTTCTTCTGCACTTTGTATGTAGTCGCGAACGACATAGTAATTATCGGATGCCTCGACAATAGATAACATTGCATCTAAAGGTGTCGTTACCGTCCGGCCAAAAACAAGTTGGAATGGCGTCATCCGTGTTGTCTCTTGCATCACAGTGTTATAGGCGAATGTTGCATAGGGTAATATTTTATCCCAAGTATGGTGTTCTATATCAACGTACATTGACAACATATCAGCCAGCGTTCTGTTCAGTCGTTCCGTAAGATCATTTGCTTGAGGATGATATGCCGTCATTTTCCTAAGACTAGTAGGTCGGCCGGAAATGCAGTCCCTCGGTGCGTTATCAACGCTTTTGGAGCTCCGTGCCGCAGTACGATGTTGGAGACGAAGAATTCGGCTACTTCAACGGCTGATCCTTTAACAAGAGTCGCTGTCTCGGCATATCTGGTTAAATAGTCGGTCGCAACTATTATACACCGTTTTCCCGATGACGACGTAGAAAAAGGGCCCTGTAAGTCCTGTCCCACTTGTGTGAATGGGGCTTCTGGTGGTTCTATTGGTTTAAGGAGACTTGCTGGTTTTAGCGGTGGCGTTTTACGTCTTTGGCAGTCCTGGCAAGTTCTGACATAGTGTCGTACAGAGCTAAGCAGCTTCGGCCAGTAGTATTTAGTGCGGATGCGTGCTAATGTTCTGCTTACTCCTAAGTGTCCAGCTGATGGATCGTCGTGGCAAGCCTACGAAACCTCTGGTCGCAGATGTGAAGGGACGACAAGCAGGAATATCCCTGTATTGTTGTCAAAGTCACTTTTATACAGGATGTTGTTTAGTAGGACGGACGCTGACAAGCCGCGGATGAAAGGTCGTGGAACATCGACAGACTGTCCTTGTAGGTACTTTATCAAGAGGAGTATCTCAGGGTCGGATCGCTGCTGATGTGCCATCTCTGATGGTGTCACAGCTCCCAAGAATATAAAATCTTCACCATCCTCGGTGGAAGCAGAAGCAGCAGGTTGGATCGGAGCACGTGACAAGCAGTCCGCATCACTGTGCTTGCGACCTGACTTGTACACAAGCGTGATATCATACTCCTGTAATCGCAAGCTCCATCGTGCAAGCCGTCCACATGGGTCCTTGAGATTAGCCAGCCAGCATAGCGAATGATGGTCGCTTATAGCTCGAAATGGCTTACCATATAAATATGTTAGAAACTTGCTGATAGCCCATACCACGGCAAGGCATTCTTTCGCGGTCGCCGAGTAGTTCACCTCCGCTTTCGAAAGAGTGCGATTGGCATACGCAATGACTCGTTCTTGTCCGTTTTGCCATTGGATGAGCACGGCCCCAAAACCTAAATTGCTTGCATCCGTGTGGATATCAATTTCCGCTTCCTCGTCAAAATGCGCCATAACAGGATGGCTTTGAAGGCACTTTCGTAGTTCATTGAAGGCATCCTCTTGTTCGGCAAGCCGTGCGAAAGGCATTTCCTCTTTTGTCGGCCGAGTCAGTGGTTCAGCAATTCGTGAAACATTTTAACGAACCGTCGATAATAGGCACAGAGACCTAAAAATTGCCTAACAGCCTTTTTGTCTGTTGGCTTCGGAAATCTTGCTACGGCCTCAGTTTTTGCAGGGTCTGGGTGGACGCCTTTTGCACTGATGACATGGCCGAGAAAAAGGAGTAACGGAAGCCGAAATGACATTTCTGCGGTTTTATTGTCAAGTCCGCTGATTCGATCGCAGTGTGCACGGCTCGGAGCCTTTCCAAATGTTGCTCGAAGGTAGCAGAGAAGACTACAACATCGTCGAGATAAACCAGGCATGACTGCCATTTAAGACCACAAAGCACTGTGTCCATCATCCGTTGGAATGTGGTGGGTGTTGAACAAAGGCCAAAAGGGAGTACCTTGAACTCGTATAAACCGTCCGGTATCACAAACGCTGTTTTTTCCCGATCTCTTTCATCAACTTCTATCTGGCAATACCCACTTTTAAGATCCAATGAGGAAAAATACCTGGCATTTCGCAGCCTATCGAGAGTGTCATCAATTCTTGGCAGAGGATAAACATCCCGTTTGGTGACGGCATTCAGCTCCCGATAATCAGCGCAGAAACGTAAGGTTTGGTCTTTTTTCTTCAAAAGAACAACAGGTGACGCTCATGGACTTGATGAAGGCTGGAATACATCGTCTTTGAGCATTTCTTTAACCTGATTACCAATGGCTTCTCTTTCTCTTGGTGACACTCGGTAGGGATGCTGGTGTATTGGCGTGACGGACTCGTCGACAATGATGCGATGTTTGGCGATAGGAGTGCGTCGAACCTTAGATGACAACGAGAAACATTCCGCGAATTCCCTTAAAAGACCCTCTATTTGCTCTTTTTCGCTTGGCAGTAGGCCTGGTTCGATGTCGGTGGTTGCAAGGACAGACTCCACGTCTTCGAAATCAGACTCATTGGTTTCGAAAGTGCGCAGCTTCGTAACCTGGACGAAATCATTGAGATTGGCGATGACGGTTCCTTTGGCAACCTGCTGCACCTCATTTCCAAAGTTTGTGAGTAGAACATTTGTACATCCTTCACGTAACCTAACTAGGCCTTGTGCCATGCAGATCCCTTTTTGGAGTAGTAAAGTAGTGTTGTTGACAGCAAATCCTTCGAATTCACTGAATGCTTTGTTGGTTACTGCGACGGATATACTCGATATTGGCGGCACCATGACACCATCATCTGCAATACAAAGGTTATATACGTTTGCTTCCGTTTCAAAGGTAGAAATCGCGTGCCTAGTCGAGAATGAGACGGAAGATTCTCGCAAGGTAATTACAGCGCTATTAGCTCCTAAACAATCCATGCCGATAATCAAGTCTCTTGAGCATTCCGTCAGCACGATAAAACTGGCGACGTACGTGAAACCCCGTATTGCGATTTTCGCTGTGCATATTCCAGTAGGCTCGATAAGGTGCCCTCCTGCTGTGCGAACTTTTAGTCCCTTCCAAGGAGTCAGCACTTTCTTCAGTATTTTAGAAAGTCCGCTACTCATCAATGAATAATCTGCGCCGGTATCTACCAGTCCGATGACTTCGTAGCCGTCAACGAACACACGTAAATCGGAAGCAACGTCACTATCGAAGCACCGGTTTCTGAATCGGTCGTCGTTCAGAGTCAGCAATGGAGGTTTTTCTGCATTAGCGTTGACAGCGGCCTTGCCTCCACAGGTCTCTGACTCTAGTTTTTCCGACGCAGGCTTGGGGAACGAGACCTTGGGGAGCTTGCTGAAGGTCGGGGGCTAGGCGATCTATACCTCCCCGTTGTCGTTGCACGAGGCTTGTGTCGTTGGAAGACACTCGAGGTTTGGCAACCTGACAGGTATTCTTCAATTTCGAAAGGACGTTCACCATTTCGTGGTCGAGGTGCTTTAACAGGAAAACTACGTAGTCTTGCTTGGCGGTAGTGGCACGTTCGGTAGAGATGACCAGGCTCCCCACAGTGGTAACAAAGCGGTATCCTGTTGGGAGTGCGCCAGACATCGCTCTTTTTTAGTCTCCTCTCTGGCGTTGGCTGCAGGGTGCTCGGCGGCATCGGGTACTGCATAGGTGTAGCCGCCGCGACGTCCGCACGTCCTGGAGGTCCTCGTAGTAGCACATCGGCATACGTCATTCTCGTCTTCTGTTGTAGTGGAGGCCCTGGTTGTGCGTTGCTCGAAGGTTCGCGTACCACCTGCCTGACCTCCTCACGGATCACATCGGCCAGAGACGAAAGCATTGGAGCGTTCTGGTCAAGACGCTGCTTCTGCAGCTCTTCTCGCACAACAGACCGCACCAGCTCGCGTAGTGCTTCCATGCCGTTACCGAAGACTGGTGGCAACATGTCCAAGGAAGTGACGATCGCATCCCGGTTGTATAACCTTGCTCGCTGTTGTAGCGTCCTTTCCATTGTAGTCGCCTCGGAACAAAACTCGGCGATGGTGAGCAGCGGGCTTCGAATTAGTCCGGCAAAGAGTTCTTGCTTCACGCCTCGCATCAGAGGGCGCAGCTTCCTGTCTTCGCTCATATTTGAATCCGCTCGGCGGAATAGGCGAGACATGTCTTCCAGATACATAGTGAGAGTTCCATATCCGATATGCCACCTACCATTATCATGTTCTATTTCGAAAAAGTCCTTTGAAAGCAAAATCATTGACTTTGAGAAATCGAACGACGCTGGCGTTTTGACGTCCCTGGCACATGAGTTCACATCATTTTCAGAATTTGCTTCTGATCCGTCGGCAGATATAAATGTCCTCTGGATAAAGTTTAAGGGCATAATACATGACTGCATTACCAAATTTATACCGTTAAAAACTAGGAAACCAAGAAAATACAGCCCATGGGTAACGCGCGAGGTTATACATGCCAAAAGGAAAGTTAAGAGGTTACGTCGTTCACTGAAGCATACAGAAAGTCAATCAGTCGAGAAATCTAAGCTGATAGGTGCCAAGCAAGAGCTGAAACAAAAGTTGAACCAGTCACGGAAACAATACTTTAATACAATCCTACCAGATTTCCTAAAAAATAATCCACAGAGATTTTGGAATCACTTTCGTGCACGCAATACTTTGGCGCCAGAACGCACTCATGATGAAAATGCTGTCCAGGCTGATGTATTCAACAAGTACTTTCAATCTGTATTTACTACAGATAACGGGTTTCTTCCATCGGTCGTTTCTACAGGCTCCAGCATCGACCCACTTATCATATCTGACTCGGGAATCCTTAACCTTCTACTTGGATTAGATGCTAAAAAATCAAGCGGCCCTGACAATGTTCCAAATGAATTCCTGAAACGATACGCGGAATGGTGCAGCAGATACCTGGGTATTATCTATCGTTTTTCACTATCAACTGCACGTGTGCCAAATGACTGGAGGAAGGCAAAGGTGATACCAATTCATAAATCAGGTGACATAAACTCTCCGTCTAACTATCGACCCATATCCCTTACCAGTACATCATGCAAGATCCTAGAACATATAATTTTAAAACACCTGACAGTATATCTTGAACAAAATCGCATATTAACACCCAGCCAGCACGGGTTTAGACGCGGAATGTCAACAGTGACGCAATTAACGGAAGTTGTTCATGACCTTGCACAGATAATTGACAATCGCGGCCAAACAGACATTATATTCTTGGACTTTAGCAAAGCTTTTGATCGCGTATGTCACAACAAGTTAATAGCAAAACTAGAGGCAATAATTGGCATCGGAAATATTTCTGCTTGGATTGGCGATTTTTTATCCCAGCGTTCGCAATTCGTCCATCTCAATGAAGCATCATCCGACATTGTTCCCATCTCATCTGGTGTACCTCAGGGCTCGGTCTTGGGGCCCTTGCTGTTTTTAATTTATATTAATGACATCATCACTAACATGGAATGCAACATAAAGCTGTTCGCAGACGACTGCATTATCTATAAAGAAATACTGTGTTACGAAGACCACCACACCCTGAACAGACAACTTAACGTGATAAACACCTGGTGTGAACAATGGCAAATGTCTATTAATACCAGCAAATCTGTGTCAATGACGGTGACAAAAAAGAAGAACCCGTCAGAATTTACTTACTCACTTAATGACACTGAACTAACTAAAGTTTATGAACACAAATACCTAGGACTTACTCTAGCAACCGACCTCAAGTGGAACAAACACATTGCCAACATATCCTCAAAAGCCATCCGTAAGTTGTTCTTTCTTAAAAGGTGCTTGAAGTCTGCTCCCACTCCTATCAAACTCCTCAGTTACACAACCTTTGTGCGGCCAGTGCTAGAATATGCTAACACTGTTTGGTTCCCTCACAATATTACTAACATAAATCAACTAGAAAAAGTTCAAAGAAAAGCGATACGGTTCATCCATAACAAATACAAACGTACTGACTCGCCCACTGAACTTCTAGCATCATCCGGTTTAGACACACTGGCAGGCAGAGCAAAACAAGCTCGTTTAAAATTCATGCATAGCCTTCTGCACAACCACTTCAACATAATTTCTTCCAAATATATCACCTTCTCTAGATCCCGGATATCGCGTAATAAACACGATAAAATGTTAACTGAATACTTTTGCAACTCCAACACGTTTAAATACTCATTTTTTCCTACAGCAGTTAGGGAGTGGAACAACCTCGACCCAACAGTAGCTGCCATAGAATCATCATCAATATTTTGTGACGCGATAGGAAATAAGCCCCAACCATGAAAAGGGAAAGGAAAAAGTTTCATATTCATGCAAATTCTTTTTTAAAGGCTTCTTTGTGTTCTATTGGATTGTATTAACCTTGATTCTTCCGTTGTATATACTAATGTTGTATTAGAGAGAACACTTCTTTGTATGACATGCCATTGTACTGTGCACTGCGTGTATTCTGTTGCACTCACGTTGTTATCTGTATGCCCACCTGCTTTGGTCTCCAAGTGAGACTGGCAGTATTGGAAATAAATAAATAAAATAAATAAATAAAATTTCGCGGAGTTCTTGTCCGGAGCGCACCTTCAGCTCACTCTTCGCGGTCTGTGTTCGGGAAAGCAGCATGCACCTCCCGTCGAAAATCATTCCACGACTGGAAAGTAGCTTCATGGTTTTCATACCACGTTCGTGCGCTATCTTCCAGTGCGAAGTAAACACTTCCAAGTTTGTGCTCTTCCCCATATCCGTTAGCCTTTGCGACACGTTCAAAGTGTTCAAGCCAGTCCTCTGCGTCCTCGTAGCTTTCACCATGGAAAGGCTTTGGTAGCATTGGCTGGTTTACTACTATGTTGGCTGGAGTGACCTGAGCTGTCATGTCGGTTGCGTACCCGTTCACAGTCGTTGATGTTCCAAGGGAAGTCGATAAAGCTGAAAATTCAGGACCCTCACCACGTAGGCGTCGACTGCAGCACTGATGAACAGGCGTCAGCTCGTTGGGTCGAAATCGCTGTGGTTCTGGACTGTGCTCCGTCACTCTAGAAGGGCTTGGCATCATACCCAGCACCTCCACCAGATTTGTAACGAACTCTTCAATGAACTCTTTTAATAGGCTAACGTAGGCAGGGCGAACTTGTGCCCGAGAATTATAGCACAGCTAGATTGTCTCGAGGATTCACTTCTGCCTCCTCTTCTACGTTTTTCTTTTTTTCCAACACGGTTCGCGTGCAGATGGGTCCCGCAGGCTCGTGCATCGCAAAACCATCTAAAGGGCACAAGTATCGGCTAGCGCGCGTAATTTGTAGTCATATTGTGTCAATATCAATAAGCCGTGACCCGGCACGGTGGTGTTGCGGTTATAGTTCTCGAGTGCTGGTCCGAAGATCACGGGATTGAATCCGATTCGGGGATGCCTTAATTGTCAGAGTCAACAACGTTTGAGGTCCTTGAGTTAGTTTTGGGCGCACGTTTAATAGCCTCATATGGTCAATGCTTCTAAAGCACTCCACTCTGGCGTCTCTCACCATCTTGTCATGGCTTTAGGTCGTTAAGCCATAAAATTAATATATTTATCAGTGTTAACATGAATAAAAAAATGGCAGCATATCCACGGAGTGAATATTGAAGAATAGGGCGAAGCATTCGTCCGTCCATTCGTTCTTGCTTCCGTCCGTCCGTGCGTCCGTCTGTGTGACCGTCCATGCGCCCATCCGCCCATCCGTGCGTGCGTCTGTTCATGCATCCGTCCCTGCGTTCGTCCATGCATTCGCCCCTGCGTCTGTTCATGCGTCCATCCATGCATTTGTCTGTGTGTCCATTCGTTCATCTATTCAGCACTCCAAGTACCACCATCTCGCATATTTTCATCATATATTCTGCTCACCACTGCTCACCACTAACGGTAAGAAGTTTTGGAAACAAGTGCACATGTGCCCAGAACGTCACGATAACAAAGTAACGTTACAAAATGACGACCACATTCCCATTCCAGATCAAGACTGTCCTAACGCTTTCAATACTTTTTTGCATCAGTTTACACCACTGAAGATCATACAAACGTCCCCGATGTAGTCAATCTTGACTATCCCTTTTTGCAGCCCATTTAAGTCACTGTTGACGGAATCGCATCTATAATAACTAATCTTAAACTGTCCACGTCAGTGGGCGTTGACGAGATTAACACTAAGATACTGAAAAGTACAGCCTTACCCTCGAGTAAATATTATGTCACATCTTTCAGCAATCACTATCAACAGGACAGCTTCCACATGACTGGAAAATTGCAAAGGTCATCCCCGTGATTAAAAGCGGCAATAAAAACTCACCTCAAAATTACAGACCCATTTCTATGACATCCATCTGCTGTAAGATGCTAGAACATATAATCGCCTCTCATATTTACAATCACTTAGAGCAGAATGACTTTTTTCCCAAACCAACATGGATTTAGAAAGCCCTATCATGCGAAACACAGCTTTTCGAGTTCACGACTGGCCTACATCATCACTTAGATCTAAATTAGCAAATAAACAGTCTTTTTCTGGATTTTTCCAAAGCTTTCGATCGTGTTGCTCACTGCCGCTTAATCTCTAAAGTATCTTCTTTGTATATACATTCATCAACTCTGTCATGGATACGGAACTTTCTTACTAAACGGCAGCAATTCACTATTGTTAATGACTTTTCATCCCCACTTTCATACGTTGGTTCTGGTGTGCCGCAAGGGAGTGTTCTCGGTCCACTGCTTTTTCCTATTTATGTTAATCTCTTACCAAGTAATTTATTCTCACAAGTGCGCCTTTTCGCTGATGACTGTATAATTTACCGAGTAATAACTAGTACTTGTGATCACATAACAATCCAAAATTACTGTAATAGTTGGCTAATGCCCCTTTATGCAAGTAAATGTAAAGTAATGTCCTTCTCTCGCAAGCATTTTAACTCTGAGTTTTCTTACTTTATTAATGGCAATCCCGTACCTAGTGTTGACTCTTTTAAATATTTAGGCGTAACCTTCACATCTAACCTTTCTTGGACTACACACATCACCAACATCTGCAGTAACGCCTCACGATCATTAGGCTATATACGCCGCAATCTACGTAAGACGCCCACAAATATACGTGCTCTAGCTTACATAACATTTGTTCGCCCTCAGCTA
Organism: Rhipicephalus annulatus; assembly: GCA_013436015.1. Classification (NCBI taxonomy): domain Eukaryota; kingdom Metazoa; phylum Arthropoda; class Arachnida; order Ixodida; family Ixodidae; genus Rhipicephalus; species Rhipicephalus annulatus. Next base: position 105,504 of record WOVY01002853.1, on the reverse strand, counting down.
GAATTAGCTTATGCAGTTTGGTCCCCACATTACAGCTATTGAACTAACATGCTGGAATCGATCCAGAATAGAGCCGCTAGATTCATCTCACAAAACTACGATCATAGCGCAAGCATAACAAAAATTCAAAAATGAATTATCACTCTTCCTTTTGAGCAGCCGAGGGGATCTAAACCTCCTTTGATTATTTCATAAATTTTTACATGAGAGAAGGCCATTACACATGACATTGCAAGCATCTGCATTCACATCAAAGAGACTAAATATTCATCGTTCATTCGCGCGCATATACGGTGAAACATACATTTTTAACTCATCTGCACTACCCCGTGTCATCCGCATGTGGAACAGCCTTCCAGATGAAATCGTAGCTGAAACCAATCGGGAAAAATTCCGGCACCTTCTACTCACCCATTTGCAAAATTAACTGCTCGTTTAATTCATATTGAAATCGGCACCTACGCGTTTATTCACTACTAGTATCTCGTTTTATTTTCTCTTACTTTAATCTTATTTTGTTTGGTGGTTTGAATACTAACACGCCATTCAGTTCTGTTGTACTTTATTCGGTGATGTTTTATTTTGAATAATGGAAAGTCTTTTCACAATTTGTGCTTGCTTTTTTAAACTTGTTTTACATCATTATCTCACGCGTATACTCATCTGATGTTCATTGCCGTTCTCTTGCTATTAAAAGTATTATTATTTTTTTCTCATTTTTTTCCTGTTAGGACTTGTATAAAAACTGAAAAGCAGTTCTTGTTATTGTTTGTTCGGAAATTGTACGTATTCGTGTATGCAATTCTTTTATGCTCCCCTTACACAATGCCCTGTTGGGTCTGTAAATATCTTGAATAAATAAATAAATATAGAAGCACCGTCATCCAGCGGACATTCCAAAGACTAAACGAGAGGTGGCTCACGCCCACTTTGTTACGGCTTGCGCTAAGGGTCTACTTCTCACTTTTAACAACCTCGAGTTCATGGTGTATACTAGTTCACTGTATTCATGGCACTGTGGCCCAACGCTCGCTAAACCTTTTTAAAACCAAGGAGGTTACGCCCAGCGAGTATAACGTAGCAACCTTTTTCTGTCAGATAGTGTTCAATGTACATGGCAATAACTCCTAATGGAAAATGAGAGACAGGAGAATTCGGCTTTTACTTTCTTACGGCTTGCGCTTCGTATCTACTTCCCACCTTTAACCACCTCGAGTTCATGTTATATACTAGTTCATTGTATTCATGGCACTGTGGCTCGACGCTCACTAAACCTTTCTGAAACTAAGGAGGTCCCACCCAGCGAGTACAACATAGCAACCCTTACTTGTCAGATAGTGCTCAATGTACATGCCAATGGCTGCTAAAGGGGAATGAGAGACAGGAGCATTCGGCTTTTAGTTAACGCGCACGCCGCGAACTTTTTATTGTTACACTAAGCACAGGAGAAATCTCCCACCGGCACCACCTTGCAGGTCCAAATGTAACACTGGTTGCACACTACGACTACGACAACGAGGGACGAACGGGTGCCGCGTTAAGGAGCTTCGCCCCTAATATGGGAGAAAAATCCAGCTCTGACAAAGCTCGAGCAGCGTGTCAAGCTCGAAGAGTTCATTTTTCAAAAGGGCGAACACAAGTGAGCCTAAAAAAATAGCCGTGCTTCGTTTCGGCACACATGACAAATGCCGGGCTCTTTACAACGTCGTGCACGTGAAGCAGACACAAAATGAGTAATACTACCCAAGTGGCCTCATGGTCACGACCGATACACTTTTAAATGCCCTCGCTTTACTCGCGACTATAAGCATAAGCATTTTTAATGCGACTGGCATTTGCAGAAAAGACAGGAACACGGTAGGGAAAAACCACTTGACAAGCTCCAACAAACGACTGAAGGTTTGTTGTCAGTATACAAATCGAAAAGGCGAAGATACGTGGTTACGATTACAGTTTTGTGGTTAGATACTCAATCTCTTGTTTTTGCTAGTTCACCGATATGTCATTTCAGCACACGTGTGAGATTGACAATCCGACCACCAATCTGCTCTCTTAACCACGTGATTTCTGTTTTTCTTTACATGTGTGCGGGGAATTCGGAGAATGAACCTTCATTTGCCAGTTGGCCGTTGTTTTGTGGTTTCTTCCTTCGCGTTTATCTTTTTTTTGTGTGCGTGTGTGTGTGTGTGCAAATGTCAATCACAATTCACACACTCGCTCAGTTCTTGTACTTCATCGAAGGTTCTACAATAAGCATGCATGCTCTGCAGCGGCAGAAGAGAGACAGCTCACCGGACTGGGCGAAAAGTTGCGCCGTGAGGTTGGCCGCCAGTTGGGTGGCGTTGAGCGCCATGGATCCTTCGCGAGCCTCGGCACCTGGCACATCTGCCACTGCTGAAGCAGTCGTCTCGGACGAGAGCGCCCGGAACGGCCACTCCCGTCTTGGGCGGCGAAAGCACGCGCATCTCTGCGCCGTAAGTGGCGCGACCTTTTCGGGTCAGGCACCCTCCTCCTTAGCTCTGCGATAAATGTGTGCGGAGTCAGCGCTCACAAGTTTTATACTTGTCTTATTTCAGCTCTTCAGTTGGAGCAGGCTCTGGCGGCGGGGCTCACCCGTCAAGAATTTTATGAATATGCAAGTTTTTTTTTTTTGGTCCGTCCATACTGTATCACCCTGAAATATCCTTGGGGCACATTGAAATGCATCCCAGCATCTTGTACATCCGCCTTCTTTCTCTTGAGTCATTTTTGTGTTGGTATTTGAAGCAACATGAACCAACTAAGTCAGTTTAGTGGTCTTCTATAGAAAACCTTGCCGCCACTATACTTCAAAAGCTAACCAAAAAAAAGTAATAAGCCTAACACCTACCTATGCCTTTCCTGTAGTTAGTACTCAAACACTGATATGTTAAGCATGGCGATGCATCCAATAAAAAAATTCACTCAAATAGCAGCGCTAACATTATATTAGCGAATGGCAAAAGAAAACCAGACCCTAAGTAGAGAAGAATTAACTCTGCATGGGTGTGGCTACTTTGCGCCTATTTGGCAACTTTTTTTAGTCCAGTAGCGACAGGAAAATGTTACTGCCTATTTGGCTTTTTCCTACTGCCTCTTCTATTTGAACAAAATCATCTATAAGTTGTGGTGTCACAGCCGCTGATATTAAGACAGGGCAGTCAAAGCGTGCTTGCAACTTCAAAAATGAATTTTTCATTTTGATTTCGTAATTAGAAAACGCTAATTAAGTACAATGCACGGTGGCCTAAGCATAAGTAAGGTTTATTGGCAGTTCGTAAGATTAACAAAAGATGTAGGAATGTGCGATTATTTGAGTTTGGAATTCGAATCTAATAATACCTAATGAAATGATTCAATTCGACTTTCGAATTCAAAGTATTCGAAGTTCCAAATAATTTGACCGGATCTGACACCCAAGAAAGGCCAATGGTGCAACTTGATGACAGTGGCGAAAAATAACGCTATCGTCATTACCCGAGGCTTCCTCCAATATAGCAGCTGACACAAAGGTAGCCAGTGCACCCCGCCGCGGTGGTCTAGTGGCTAAGGTTCTCTGCTGCTGACCCGCAGGTTGCGGGATTGAATCCCGGCTGCGGTGGCTGCATTTCCGATGGAGGCAGAAATGTTCTAGGCCCATGTGCTCCGATTTGGGTGCATGTTGAAGAACCCCAGGTTGTCGAAACTTCCGAAGTCCTTCACTACGGCGTCTCTCATAATCATATGGTGATTTTGGGACGTTAAACCTCACATATCAATCAAATCAAAGGTAGCCAGTGCGATACTGGCCACAGCGGTCGCGTGTCGATTGCTCGGGCCCTGTGTGATGTCAGTGCACAAACAGCAGGTGGTCAAAATTTTCAGAGCATCCACTACGACATCGCCTTGTGGTTTTGGGACGATAAAACCATATAATATTATCTATATTATGGTTCGAAATTGGTTGTATGTTTATTTTTAGGAAGATTACATATTTCGTGCTCTCAAAAAAAAAGCACACGCTGGAGGAAACCGTTCTGCTCTTCACAATTTCGCATCAGAAACGAATGCGCCCCACGGCGGAGTCAAATACAGTTTTGATCAAGCCGAAAACGCTAGAGGCCTGAGGTGCACGGTAAAAAAGCGCCAGTGGTCGATTTTTTTGTATCCCTCGACTATACGGCGTCTTTCATTATATTGTAGTTTTTGTGCGTTCAACCCCAACAATTAAAAGGACTGGCAAGTGATTTTTTTGCGACCCTGTTTTTCCTGGCGCGACCGAAAGTTTACTTTCTACAGTGTTCGCAGCTGCAGTCTATAGTTCCTTCAAAAGCATGCAGTTATTTAAAAAGCAATATTTTTTTTATTTGAAAGCTTCTTAGAACCGACATGCCCTTTTGTCTAGCAACGCTTAGAATTCACAGCAATGCCGTTAGCCCTTACCGTGACTCGTGCATGCTGTCATTGTTCTGCTTTCGCCTGAGTTTCTGTTTTTATGCTTGTCATTGCAGAGCAATCCAGGCAGCTCAAACTTGGGGCTGGAATCCGCACCTGTTTTATCCTACGCAGTGGAAATCTTGCATCAATCGACCGTTAATATCCCAGGCACGCGGCCCTTTCATCGCTGGGTAGTTGCCGAGCTATCAGCACCCCTTTGTCTTCCCTGGAATTGCCGATACTGCGCATGTGCGGGGGCAACTGACGCCATGGTCTTCAAGCTATAAAAGACGGCAGCTTGGGCTCACCATCACTCATTGAAGAGTAGTCCAGGCAGCTGAAACACGGGGCTGGAATAATCGCCTATTTTATGCTACGTAGGTATGCGTGCAGAACACATGTCATTTTTATTTTGCTCCTGAACTGCCTTTACTACCGTTGTACTAACCCTAAGTTTACTTGTGAACAGATGAAATATGGGTGACAAGATGCCGACGACTATAAAATACATAGCTAAACTCATTGCCGAACTTTCTGATTGATTGATTGATTTGTGGGGTTTAACGTCCCAAAACCACCATATGATTATGAGAGACGCCGTAGTGGAGGGCTCCGGAAATTTAGACCACCTGATTGCCGAACTTTCTGCTAACGTTGACACGCATAACAATAATTGAAATCTGTAATTCAAGGACTCATTAAATTCAGTTCATGAATAGCCATTTTGAAGATCTAAAGAAAACACCTGAGACGCTGCAAGAAAAGAAGGAAGCAACAAAAATGGGAAGGCAGGGAGGTTAACCAGAAAGATGCACATCCGGTTGGCTACCCTACACTGGGGGATTACGGAAGAGGAATAGAAATGTGAGAAAGAGGGACGAAAGGACACGAAAAGGTGAGATTGAGAGGAACTTCACAGCTGTGTGTATAACTCCACCGCAAGTCACAGGAGTTCACACAAACCCGTCGTCCTCAAGAAACACAAGAGGGCTTTCACTGGCTTGTGGGCTGTCGAGGGATGGGAATGGTGCTTCAATAGCACCTGCACAGATAGAGGCCGATCATGCTGTCACCACAATGCATTGGCAAGTACTTGTCTCCCTGAGGCAAATGAAGGACAGTGACAAAGCAGGTGTTTGATATTTTCATCGGTGGCGCAAACATTGCATGCCGCACTACCAGTCATTCCGGTTAACGTGGTAAAATCTTTCGTGCAAGCAAAACCCAGTCAAAAGCGATACAGAAGCAAAGAGGCAAGGCAGCCTTAAAGAAAAATAACGGTGCACTGCGTGAGGGCGTAGATGCAGCCCGCTGTGAAATATGAGACCTGAAGCACTACAGCAGAATCTTTAAATAAGGGTCTAGATGAAGACTTGACTAGTAGCACCATATCATTTGCTAAAAGGTTTACAGTACGAATACCTTCAGAAGAATTTGATGTGGTTCATCGAGTGCCCTCAAAGGACAAAACAAAACCAGATGTGGTTGTTAAATGTCGGTCACACTCAAGCCGCAGCTAAATTCTTCAAGCGGTGAAAGAGAAAATTACCCCAGCAGTCTTCGGTTACGAAGGCAACGGAACTGTACATCTAAATGAACATCTGTGTGTGGAGAAAAAGATTTCATTGGTAAACGCAATATCGTAGAAGCGTAAAAACTGGAACTTTGTCTGGTTTTCAAAAGATAAGTATAGAGTGAGAGAGAAATGGAGAGGAATTAAAGGCAGGAGGTTAACCAAACTTGGCTCGGTTGGAAAAGCTGGAAACTCCAATATCGTTTATATCCGCTGTGAAAATGATCTGAATCTAATCTAATAATCTTAACCAAAAAGTTGTGTCTGAAATGTCGAGGTAAAATGTGCAAGCCATTTTGTAGAAGTACATTCTTGCCATAGCCTCATTCATTTCAATATACGTAGCATGCAGAAAAACATGGATCATTTCTGTACTTTACTTTTATTGCACGCTTTTGATTTTTATTAGTTATCAGTTTCCAGAACTTGGCTAAAGCAGTGAAACATACAGCATACCTGATTACATTTTTTCTTTTACTGTGCGACACACCCCTCCACACAGATGGTGGCGTAACCTCATTTGTAAATAGTGTTATACCGCACAGTGTCCTTGCTGACTACTCAAAGTCGTATTCATTTCAGCTTGAGATCAGTCTTCCTTGATGCAAAGATGAAGTAATCATAATGGTTTATCACGCCCCCAGTGAAAAATTATTACAATTCACGTAACATTTTGAAAGGTTACGGCAAAACGTAAAGTTGCTCAAGCAAAAAGCAGTTATAGGCGATGACTTCAACATAGATACGCTAAAGAGCTGCCGTTCATAGTATCACAACATATGATCACATGAATTTCACAACGTTGTATTTGCACCAACACGTGTCACAGCAAAATTGTCGTCTTGTGCCGATAACACTTTGCGTAACACTGAAAAAGCTTGGTGTGCTGCCTAATTATGACGCAACTACAAGTGATCACTCCCCTACGAATAGATGATTCCCAGTAACACAGGTTCACCACACTAAATCACGTGACAGTGACCAGGCTCATATTTTTTTTTTTCATTCCTTCGTGCATGCCTACGAAGCACTGAATGCATTTACTCACCAGAATCTTTGCTGTCTGTGGAATTATTATCTCCAGACGTGAATGCGTCCTATTTCAAGCAAAGTATAACCTTAAGAAGGATTTAATGCAGTCAAAAACTACCAAGAACACAACGTATTATAGGACTCAAATTTGTCCGTGGATCAATCGGCCCATTCTAAAACAATAAAAAAAATTTCGGCATTTAAAGCTAGAAACTCACATGAACAATGACATTACTTACAGCAATCTAGAGTGGCCCGTAATAAAGTAACAGTGCTGACTCAAAAAAGAAGAAAATATTATTACACAAACCTGATCACGAAAAATTTCGGTATTCCCGAACAACATGGCACAATATACTTTTTTTAAACCCTATGCAAGCTATATGACCATGCCAGACATTGAAGTTATCGAAATATCATTGGGTACCCTAGCTATGATGTTTAATACCTACTTTTGGACCTTCAGTTCTAGACTGGCTGCTACGGCGGCCATTGAAGAATGCATTAAATACCCTCCTCGTAACCCTAACACATTTAAGTTTACTGATATGCCGGCTACTGAAATTGTAGCTGTAGCTAGTGGTATGCCAGTAAAATTCTCAGTGAGATGCGACAATATACCTTCTTTAGCGCTAATAAAGGGCATTTATGTTTTTGCGTGCCTTTAGAAAAGTCTCTAATTTATTAATTTATACGTCTACGTACCTTGGCGTTGAAAGATTATCCCGATATACAAGGCCGGTGACAAAAACATACCAGAAAACCACCGTATCATTTCCATTTTAAGTACCATTATTATTGTGTTTGAAAAACTAATTGGTAAATAAATCATGCCTTTCCTAGAACATGAAAGTATTCTGACAACCTGTCAACATGGGTTCAAAAAGGGTAAGTCAACCAACAAAGCTGTTCTGTCACTTTCCGAACATATCGATTTTCACTTAGACAGCAGTAGAACAGTTTTAGGTATATTTCTTGGTATAAAAAAAGCCTAGACACAGTGGCCTTGGCGGCAACTCGACAATGCGGTTCATTGACGCACGACGAATTTTCGCTTTACGGGGGCTTTTGCTCTGTGATCTCGCAGTTCCGTCCAAAGGGTCTTTGGGTACCACGGGAGTTGCTACAAGCGTACCCATCGTGAGGCGTGTTGGCCTACAGAAAGCTCCTACCTACCCTGAATTACTGTATTGCTTACCTAGAAATGAACCTGCTAGCCAAAGATTCCTTCTATCCAACTCCAGTGGCCGGCTGCTCGTTTTCACGTGACGTGAAGGCGTGCCCCCCTTCTAGTACGCTAGCCCCGGAACCCGTCAATATCCAGCATTGCCACAACACCCCAGAGTGTAAGCGGAAACGAGGGCCGATGGCTGCTGCAGTGTGTCACTCCCTACCGGAAATTTATTCTGGCCGTCGCTACCTAAATATCCCGTACCAGGCACCACATCCACAGTGACATCATCACTGGCGCATAAAGCGCATCACCCCCTTGCTTTTTTCAGTGGGCTTGGCGGCACCTCGACAATGCGGTTCATTGACGCTCGACTCCTTTTCGCTTTACAAGTAACGATTCATTACGCTATCCACGCACGTCATACTAGTTATGCCGCATTGTTAGTGCTGCCTAGCCCATGCTGCTATCTTGATATTGCTCATGATCATGTGTTATTCTGCAAATTCTCGCACTTTCCGGAGACGTGGTAACTCATCCCGACCCCAACTCCCACTCCCATTCCCCACGAGCTTCCAGTGATATCATGGCAGTGTTGGAGGAGATGAAGTCAGGTCAGGCGTCTCTTTTAGACAAAATGAAATCTCTTTGAACCAAACTCTACCAAAATGGTAAAACATTTGATGCCATAAAAAAGCGCCTGACCAAAAGTGAAGACGGTGTTTCCTCTGTGACTGCCATAAAAAGCCACATCAATGACATGTCTTCCGTTGTAGATATAAATACAAAAGCCATAGCCAACCTGTCATCTAGACTAAATAAATCTGAAGATAGGGCTTGCCGCTTGAATCTTGTATTTTTGGGATTGCTGACTGCGAGCATGAAACATGGCAGCCATCGGAAGATAAAGTCATTGAGGTCTGCACTACCAAGGTGAACATCAGAATAAGTTCCATCGATATCGAGCGGGCTCACAGAATCGGCAGGTACCATGCTTTAAAAAAACAGACCAGTTTTCATTAAGCTGTCTCATTTTAAGATGAAGCAGCAGATTTTTTCAAATACTAAGCAACTAAAAGGCTCAAATCTAAGTGTTTTAGAGGATTACTCACCTAACACTCGTCTAGCACGCAAACAGTTATTGAGGTTTCGAAAGTCCCAGCAAAAGCCGTATCAACTACGCTACGACGAGCTCATCATTGACAACAAGACTTTAAAATATGATAACAAAACACAAAGCTTTATATCTACTTAATAGCTACCTGTTATCGCATCTACGAAATCCAACCTTCTCTTTTTATTCTTTCTTTACACTAACATAAAAAGCGTATTGTCGAAGCGTGACGAGCTTCATAATCTGCTCGCGAGCCCCGAATACAAACTTGTTGTACTAATTAAACGTGGCTCAATTCGACCGTCGAAAACAGAGCTCAGTTCAATCGTTCCACATTTCAACATCTTTATATGTGACCGTGATAGTAAACGAGGTGGTGGCGTTCTCATGGGTTTCTATCAAAGCCTGCCCTGCAAGATAATAACATCACTTCACCACTTAAAATTTAGTTTGTGTTACTTACTAATCTGTACCCCCAAACCGTTAACGATGTATGCTATTGCCCACCTGATGCAGATACCACTTTCTCGGTTTATTTTCACGAAGCTTTGCGCACAATACCATCCCTCTTTCAGGCACCTTTGCTTCTTTTTGGTGACTTCAGCTTCCTTAATATAACTTGGTCCGAACCTGCCATGACGCTAGCCAAGAACATCCCTGATAGTGCACTTCTTAACAAGTGCCTTACTTTCAGACTAACATAACTTGTATCGAATCCAACACGTGTGCACAGACGATATTCGAATGCACCATGTTCGAATATGTTTCGTGACACTATTTCCAGGACTGAACGATTATTCTGTATTACTTGCTGAACTTGCTTGTCACCTGCCCATGAGCGAAAATGTTAAAAATAAAATAACGTTATATGATAGAGACGATTACGACAGCATCAATGCCGCGTTCACTGATTTCTACAGCCACTGAGTTTTCGAAGCGTGCCGGAGAAATAAATTGGACGCTTTTTAAAAACAAGCAAATTGAACTCGCTGAAATATTCATCCCAACCAATATTATAACAGAATTCCCTTCATCCCCATCGCTCAACAGCACACTGAAGCACCTAACCACCGAAATGAAGAGGTTATTTCGCTTAGCCAAACGCTCCAATTGTGCATCTGCTTGGAAAAAATACCGTGCAACGTAGAAGGAGTTTATTTCATGGCCCACAAGCACTAAACGCTTTCTTTTACTCAGAAACACAGTCTACCATGCTACGCAATCACCCAAAAGAGTATTGAAAACAGATTAATTCGAAGCCACATAAAGCATTAGCATTAGTCAATTACCATAACGAACATATAGCCAACAACAACATAGCGCATGAACTCAACACTGCTTTTCTCCAGCGTATTCCCTTCTGAGCCCTGCACTCACGTTCAATGAATGTCTCTACCTAGATCACTGTGATGTAGTAGCTTTAAAAAAGGCGAGCATAGCAGACGACAGCGCCACATCACCTGGAAGATGAGATGAATGAAGGGGCATTGCAGCGCGCCCACTGAAAAAAGAAGAAGAGACGCTCGCAGAGAACGAAGCTGTTCGGACGCCGGCAAGACGACGCAAGGGAGCCTAGGGCAAACCCGCAACTACGCGCGAGGTTCGAAAGGCCGGGTTCCTGTCCTCGAGCCATTGACGTCCTCGGGGCACGGCGTGTCGGCGTGGCCAGGCTCGAGTTCTGGGTGAGTGGTCCTGCGGACATCTCCGGTACGGCGAGCACCCTCGAAAGACCGGAGCTGCTGACCATGTCCACCGAGCCGACGTCGCTGACAGTGTGCGGCTACGCCTAGACCTGGTGATGCCCTCTACATTGGTATGCTGACCTGGAACCCAAGCGACGACAGCTTCCGAGCACGCAACGGGTCCCACTTCAAGGCACCGGGCTACGGCACAGACTGTGAGACTGTTTACTCTTTTCTATTGTGTGTGGACTGCGTGCGTGTACGACTTATAGTACTGTATGTGCAATAGTTTTTTTTATCGTCCAATATAACTCACTTTTGTTTTCCTCACTGTTTCCATCCTCCTCGCGCACACGCCTTGCGACGTGACGAACCTAACACACGACAATCACCCACTAATGCCTGATATCATGGTCGAAGCCAATGATATTGCTAAACTAATTGACACGCTCAAGTTCAAGTCTTCAGTTGGCATTGACGGGATCAACTCTAAACTGCTAATGAATACTAAACACGTCACCAGTATGTTATGAATATTGTATCTTTCAGCAATATATGTCATCTGAAGTTGTGCCCAGATAAAAAAAACTGAAAAAAGCTCATCATCTTTATGAATTACCTATTATCCCATTTCCCTCACCAATGTCTGTTCTAAACTTTTGGAGCATGTATTTATTTCCACGAGGTAAATTTTTTTAGCGTCTAGTCATTTCTTCATTCCTAACCAGCATGGTTTTCAAAAGGACATGTCCTGCAATACTCAACTCACTCTTTTCATTCATGACATATCATCTCACCTCGATCAAAACATGCTTGTTGGTTCCCTCTTCTTAAACTTTCAGAAGGCATTTGACAAGGTTCCTCATAAACGACTCTTCCTAAAACTTTTCCAAATAAATCTCAGCCTTCCTGTTTACATTGGCTCTTTGACTTGTTATCTAACCATCAAGAGACCGTATACGCTAACCAAAACTCCTCTCCCTTATCTGCTGCTGTCTCTGGCGTGCCACAACGCACTGTTCTAAGATCATTTCTTTTTCTAATATTCATTAACGACTTGCCTAACGGTTGTATTTCTCAAAACTGTTCGTTTACTGATGACTGCGTATCTTTTCCGCATATATCAAACGCTGACATCCTCACCCTGCAGTCTGACCTTCCTGTCATAGAATTCTAGTGTAACAAATGGCTATTATCTCTAAACGCAAGCAATTCGGCTGCTGACCCGCAGGTCGCGGGTTACAATCCCGGCTACGGCGGCTGCGTTTCCGATGGAGGCGGAAATGTTGTAGGCCCGTGTGCTCAGATTTGGGTGCACGTTAAAGAACCCCAGGTGGTCGAAATTTCCGGAGCCCTCCACTACGGCGTCTCTCATAATCAAATGGTGGTTTTGGGACGTTAAACCCCACATATCAATCAAATCAATCTAAACGCAAGCGAAACATCCCTTCTAATCTTTCATAGTCGTCAATCATTCATTTTTACTAAATACACAATATGTGGCTCTAAAATAAGCACAGTTTCGTCATATAAATACCTTGTGTTAACCTATGGTGTTACCTTACTTCATCCGTTCATTTCTTTAACATCACAAACTCGGCTAAGCGCACGCTTGGCTATTGCGTCGCAACCTGCGCCTTGTCCCTCCCCTTGTAAAACCACTAGCATACCTAACACTTGTTCAGCCAAAACTTGAATACGCTTGCTCAGTTTCAGACCCACATCAAACTAACTTCTCATTCGCCACGCCGTGGTGGTCTAGTGGCTAAGATACTCGGCTACTGACCCGTAGGTTGCGGGATCAAATCCTGGCTGCGGCTGCTGCATTTCCAATGGAGGCGGAAAAGTAGCAGGCCCTTGTGCTCAGAATTTGGGAGCACGTTAAAAAACCCCGGGTGGTCGAAATTTCTGAAGCCCACCACTTTGGCGTCTCTCATAATCTTATGGTGTTTTTGGACGTTAAATCCTACATATCAATGAATGAATCAACTTCTTATTCGCGCTGGAATCCATAAACATCGTGCGGCTATGTTTGTTCTTTCGGTCTATTCTTATCATACCAGTGTCACTGAACTCAAATCATGTCTTCATCTTCAAACCCTTTAGCAGCGCCGCAAAAGTGCCAGGTGATGTCTTTTTTTATAAGTTCTATCACCTTTTACGCCAACAGGCTGATTTCAAATCCTTGCATCGTTCTTCCTCCCATCATGACTACTCTAAAGCAATTTATCTCCCGGCCGCCCGCACTACCGCCACATGATTTCATTTTTCGTTCAGACTGCAAAGGACTGGAATCGTCTTCCTGCCGACGTGGTGCACCACTCCAGCCATACATCTTTCAAGACATCTATAAAAACCATCATGTAATATTTATACCCACCCCTCATGTAATAACCCTCGCGGGGCATTTAAGCTACTAATAAATAAGTGAATAAATAAACCACAGCATAATAATTAACAAACTAGGATGCTATCTATGCCTTTTCAGGAATTTGCCTTGAGTTCTTCGAAAGTTATCTGGAAAACGGTAAACAAACGGTACAACTTGCCGATAACCAACCAGGGTTTCTTGAAACAACTACAGCAGTACCCCAAGGTTCAGTTCTTGGGCCGTTATTTTTCTTATTTTATATTGTCACGCACCAAGAGCCGTACAGACAAGACAGGAATAGCGGGGCAGAAAGACACGAGCGTGTATTTTTAAACGAATTGCTAACACACACTTCTTCTTTCTCTTTGCCCTTTTCGGCTCGCTAGGGCTTGCCGGTTTACAACTCTAGGTGGCATTATTCCCTCTCCCATCAGAGCATCGACTCGATGTTCATGCACATGGGGACAGCAGGGCCCATAAGGGAAAAAAAGAAAGAAAGAAACGATACTTATAGTGCACAGGGCATACGCAGGTGCAAATTGATGTCTATGGTTGGTCATAAGAAAAAAAAACATTAACACAGTTCAAAGTTCGTTGGAGACCCTACGGGAAACGTAAAAAAAGAAAAGTTTTGCTGCCCGGGCACAATAGGGCTAGTATTACCACGTAAAATAAGGTTTCAGGCGGACGACATGCACAATCTCTGTTCGTGGTAAGTGGCGGTGGGTCATTGCCGAGGCTCCGCCTGGAATAACTTCATAGTGGACCTCGTTCAGCCCCCGTAATACTTTGTAGGGTCCGAAGTACTTGCTCAGGAGTTTCTCGCTCAGACCTCGCCGTATAACAGGAGTCCAAACCCACACTCGGTTGCCAGGTTCATAGGTGACTGGTCGATGGAGGATATTGTACCTTCGGGCGTCTTCACATTGCTGCGATTTTATGTGTATGCGAGCTAGTCAACGTGCTTCCTCTGCACGCTGAATGTAATCCACGACATCAGGTTAGCAGCTCTTGCTGGTCGATGTCACGAGGAATCATGGCGTCTAGCAAGGTTTGCACGTATCTACCGTAAACGAGACGGAAGGGTGTGAACCTTGTAGTTTCATGGGTTGCGGTGTTGTACGCAAATGTTACGTATGGCAGGATCTCGTTCCACGTTTTATGCTGCATATCCACGTACATAGAAGTCATGTCTGCCAGCGTTTTCTTTAGCCTTTTGTCAAGCAGTTACTCTTGAGGTGGTATGCAGTTGTCTTACGGTGGTTCGTGTAACTGAGCTTGAAGATGTCGTCCAACAGTTTTGCTGTGAACGCTGTCCCTCGGTCAGTGATGATGAGTGTCGGAGCGCCGTGACGAAGCACTAAGTGGTGCATGAAAAACTGGGCGACTTCAGGTGCTGTACCGCGTGGCAGTGGCTTCGTTTCAGCGTAATGCGTCAAGTAATCAGTTGCGACGATGGTCCACTTGTTTCCAGAGTGAGACAAAGGAAACGGTTCAAGGAGGTCTATCCCAACTTGGCCAAATGGCGTACGCGGTGAATCAATGGGTGGAAGGAGGCCTGCAGGCTTTAAAGGTGGTGACTTGTGACGCGAATTATGCGGCATCCTTTTACATAGCGTCTGACACAAGCTGCGAGTTTTGGCCATAAATGTAGCTGTCGTACCCGGCCAAGCGTCTGTGAGTATCCCAGATGGCGGAATGTCGGCTCATCGTGACAGGCTAATACGATGTCATCTCGAAGGTCTTGAGGAACGACAAGATAAGATCTGCTGCCGACACCGGTGTTTTTTTGTATAATATGCCATATCGTAAGCAAAATGACGGCAACGTACGGGAAAGTGGACGAGGAACAGACGCGGTGCTGCCTTCTAAATGCTCGATGATGGGCCTTACCGCGGGGTTCGCTCGTAGCATACTGAGGAGGTCCGCCCCACTGAGAGTCCCCAGAAAGGCACTGTCATCTTCTACAGCTGTATGGTCGGATTCCAGAAAGCTCGTGATACCGTGTCGGCGTCTTCACGCTTTCTGCCCGACTTGCATACGATGGTGACATCGAACTCCTGAAGTCGTAGACTCCATTGTTCTAATCGCCCGGAGGGTTCTCGGAGGTTAGCCAACCAATATAAAGCGTGATGATCAGTCACAACTTTAAATGGGCGCCCTTAGAGATAAGGCCTGAACTTTGTAATCGTCCATATTACAGGGAGACATTTTCTCTCTGACGTTGAATAGTTGGTTTCGACACGCGATAGAGTGCGGCTCACATAGCCAATCACACGTTCGGTCCCATCTTGTGTTTGTACCAAGATAGCTCCGAGACCAATGTTGCTTGCGTCAGTGCGCACCTCTGTGTCAGCGTCCTCATCGAAATGACCAAGCACAGGCGGGGAAGACAATCGATGTTGCACTTCCGCAAAGGCAGTCGCTTGTTCGTCAGCCCACAGAAATGGGGTGTCGTCACGCGTAAGTCTGATGAGTGGCTCCGCAATCTTAGAGAAGTTTTCGATAAAGCGGCGATAGTATGCGCAGAGCCCCAGAAATCGTCGAAGACTTTTTTGTCTGAGCTGGAAAAGCGGCCATGGCGGCAGTCTTCTTGAGATTGGGCCGAACGCCTGCAGCGCCCACAACGTGACCCAGAAACTTCAGTTCTTTGTAGCAGAAATGGCACTTCTCAAGCTTGAGGGTAAGGTCAGCGGATCGTATAGCTTCAAGAACACTCTGAAGGCGATTAAAGTGCTCGTCGAACGTTCTTGAAAAAACATGACATCATCTAGATAGACGAGGCAACTTTTCCACTTGAGGTCAGCGAGAACGGTATTCATCATTCGTTGGAATGTGGCTGGAGCAGAACAGAGACCGAATGGGAGCACTCAGAATTCATACAGACCATCAGGGGTTGCAAAAGAAGTTTTTTCGCGGTCACGTTCATCGACTTCTATTTGCCAGTAACCACTTTTGAGGTCAACTGAGGAAAAGTACTTTGCTCGCCTCAGCCTGTCAAGAGAATCATCCACTCGAGGCAACGGGTACACGTCTTTCTTGGTGACGTTATTCAGCTTTCTATAATCGACACAAAAGCGAAGTGTGCCACCCTTCTTCTTTACAAGAACAGCTGGCGATCACCAAGCGGTGCTTGAGGGCGGTATTACATCGTCTTAAAGCATTTCCTTCACTTGCTTTTGAATCCCGCGTCATTCGGTTGGTAAAACGCGGTAAGGCTGTTGCCGTATAGGATGCGCGTCGCCGTAGGTGATAATACGGTGTTTGGTAATCGATGTCTGACGGATTCTCGATGAACGTGCAAAATAGGCGTGGAATATTATCAACATGTCGTTAAGCCTTCGTTTGTTTTTGTCAGAAACCATTAGATTTATGTCGGCACACCGGAGTAGTGCTTCGGCCTTGTCGGTTGCCTCGGAAGCAGAACACTCGGTCACATGGGTTACTAGGTAGGCATAGGCGATGACAGCACCAGGGAAAAGGTGTCGGTGCTTGTCGCTTAAGTTTGTAACAAGAACCTCGCAGTGGCCAGCCTGGAGGTCTACTAGGCTTCGTGCTACGCAGACACCTTGGGAAAAGAGTGGGGCCGATTGCTCTCCACCACCATTTCACCGTGTGCGGATTTGTTACACGCCACTTGAACCATAACACATGAGTGCGGTGGTATCATCACAGCATCGTCAATTACACGCAGATATACTCGATCATGGCTGGGATTATGCTCTGGTTTGTAATGTAATACACACCATGCCCTCATGTAATACCCCTCACGGGGCATTTGAGCAACTTATAAATAAATAAACTAACCACAGCTTAATAATAATCAAACCAGGATGCAATGGCTTTACATGATTGATTGATTGATATGTGGGGTTTAACGTCCCAAAACCACTATATGATTATGAGAGACGCCGTAGTGGAGGGCTCCGGAAATTTAGACCACCTGGGGTTCTTTAACGTGCACCCAAATCTGAGTACACGGGCCTACAACATTTCCGCCTCCATCGGAAATGCAGCCGCCGCAGCCGGGATTCGAACCCGCGCCCTGCGGGTCAGCAGCCGAGTACCTTAACCACTAGACCACCGCGGCGGGGCTGCAATGGCTTTACATGAATTTGTCTTGAGTTCTTCGAAAGTTGTCTGGAGAACTGTAAACAAACAGTACAACTGGCCGATACCCAACCATAGTTTCTTGAAACAACTATAGCAATACCCCAAGGTCCAGTTCTGTGGCTGATACTTCTCTCACTTGATAATAACGACTTACCTAACGTGGCAAAGAACATTTGCGTATTCAAGCATGCTGAAAATACAGCTCTCATATGCGCTCAAGGTAGTCTTGACCATACCATAGCATGTACAAACTTGCTACTTGTTGATATGCACCAGTGGTTCTCTTCAAATAGAGTAACAATAACTACCCAGAAATCCAAGCACATTGTGTTTACTTCACTGCGCAAAACCACCGAGGAACAGGCATGCACATTAAATAGTTCAGCGCTGCAACAAGTGCATTCGATAAAATACCTAGGCGTTACCCTTGATAAGAATTTTAACTAGAAACCTTATATTGCCGAAGTCTGCAAAAATAGAGTAAAGCCTGTTTTATTCCGTATAAATGTCGAGACTTCTTTGATTTACTGACCTTATGAATAATTTACTTTAGCATGCCATAGCCACTTAAACTACTGTGTGGCTACCTGGAGTCACACATACCACACGTACCTAGAGCTGGTAATACAACTTCAGAAGAGAGCAATACGCTTTATAACGAATTAGGACAATATAGCACACGTTTTACCACTCTTCCGAAACCTAAATATGATGCCGTTCAGCACGCTTATAGATTATAAAACACCACTTATGGCTCATTCTAGTATCAACACCAACTATCCAGTTTTCTCATCGAGTTTTTTATGTTCCAGTCATGAAAGGCCCAACAAAGTAAAAGAAAACTATCTCACTCAGCAAACAAAGAACGTGAACGGTAACAGAAAAATTTCAGCTAATAGAGTGATCCTGTTGAATACCCTTTCACAAGAATTAAAACAGAACGAGAATTTTTCTCTTGCACTGAAAAATGTTAAGTAACTTATGGATATCCAACGTTTCAATGCTAGAAATAGTCATACTGTATACATTTCCAACTAACTTTATGTTGCATGCTATTACATTTACATATATACGCTCAATTGCAAGTATAGCATATATATATTTTTTTCAGTCTGAGAATTCGTTTTAATAATCACCGTGCACATGTCGTAAGCCTCTCTAATGTACCGCTGTCGAAACACGTCAGTATGCCTGGCCACGGTTTCGACAAAATTAGGGCCACTATTATTCAGTCCGGTTTCAAGACAGATCAAAATAGGGAAGTGAGGGAACCCTCCTTGATCCACAAATTTAACATTATTTGTTCAGGTATCAATGAAGACGTAGGAAAGCTCACCTGCCTTGCACTGTAACAACAAGACTTCTTAGATTAGTAAAATGTTTTAGTGTATATTAAAATGTATATTAGTCAACCATGGTGTCTTTACTTCAGAGATCTTTTACATGTCCTGCAAACCATACTGTGTCCCACGTGTGCATCTGATGCGCAAGGAAATTTGAAACTTGTATATTCATGCACCCGTCACATGTTAGTCATGTCAACACAAGGTTCTGACAGATTACCATTTTTTTCACATAGATTGTCCTAGCTGCTGTACCGAGAGTTCATCACATGAGCCTATAGAAGTGGCTGCATTGTATCATACCTACTTTCTCTGACGAAGGCCGTGCCACGGCCGAAACGTTAGTAAATACAATTTCCTTTTCAAATGTGCTATCTGCAAGTTCATTCAATATAGAAAATACCCGGACCTGTTGTGCCTTCCCTTCAATTTCTTTTTCAACCATGGGTCCTGGGACAGCACTGAAGAAAAAGATGATTTGGAAATACCCTGTGCACACTCCTACCACAGCAGGTGTGGGAGATTCACAAACAAAGTATGTACATCAATACTTCGACCCCCTCAGCAATGGCGCACCAGCCTTCATTTCGCAGTGTGGTGCTACAATCGGTGATGTGCGTGACTTACTGGACTTCGTGCCCCGCTCAGCGTCCTGTCTTATTCTTCGAGTTGGGATGGTCGATCTGGCTTCGAGTTCGTGACGCGAGGTGTTTGTAAAATACCGTGATCTACTTGAAAGCATTGTCAGAGACCGCCCAGAAATTCGGCAAATGTACGCCACGCTGATACTGCCTAGAAGTGGAAACCGTCGATAAAGGAACCATAACCTGACATTCGTCCGACGCTGCAACAGAGAAGCCTCAGTCTTCAACAACATGCTTCGGAATTTTTGCCGCTATTCCCTGCTAATTTGCTACCTCAATCATGAAATCGAATGGTTACCACCCACACGCGTTCTCGTGGCAGACGGCTTCCATATGAGCTTTGTAGGTGTTTCGTAGCTTGCAAGCCACATCCGCCACCTGTGCTTCAGGAGATCGGTGGATGCGACATCAGCTGCCTGGTGCGATTCATCAACGAATGACCCTCCGCATCGAGTGGATAGAGCTGGGCGACCTTCAGCACCCAGTCATCCTACAGCACAGCCGAACTTAAGAAACAACACCGCGCCGACAGCATCTCTCACCCTGACGAGCAAGCCTTCCGTAGCAAAGAACGTCACCTCGAAAGCATCGCGCGCCCACATGAACAAGTAGCAATATACACAGCCTACGTCTGGCCTACCGCCGCCTGCGGTCGTTGCATCACTTTCACCGTTTCAACCACGCTACGGACTCCAGAACAGGGGCACAACCACGAGAGGAACGAACTGACTAACACAACGCCAGCTGGGTTAAAGTACTTTGTCTGTTGGCTCAATGAACTTTTTAAGAACCAGGAAGGTTATAAAAAACGGACTCGTTGTGAATCGCGCCTTTCTATGCTTAGTGTATGTCGCGGCAACAAGTGCTCCTAAAGGTTTGTAACTAAAACTGCAGCCGGCCACATCACAGATGTCCAAGAAAAACCTGTCAAGGGGGAACAACACCTTCAATCGGGCGTCTGTTGAACTAACCAGCATACTTATTAGCCGTTATGAATCATCAGGAAAAGGTCTGCGGAATCAGAAAAACAGCTTGTGCAATCCTCTCAGTTTACGACTGAAGAATTAAAAACTCGAATTATACCGGTCACAGAAGTTAGCCGAGCTGGATGCTAAAAAGTCACAGAAGGTCGCCCGTGACAACTAAAGAAAAAAAGGAATGCTCCCGACGAGGAAGCATTCCAACTACAGCTGAAATGCGCCAGCCCGAGCGGGACAGGAAATCATCTGGACAAGATAACATTATAAAGTTGTCATGTTACGATCTATCAGTTGAGGAACGTAGTGTCGTATCTCGAGGACTTAATTTTTGCCCTCCAGCAGGAGGCTATAGCGAATTTCAGTTAGTGAAGGATCTTCACAATTTCGAACGTAAAATGCGCCTCCGTGAGTACTTTTATGATCGGTCCTCGCCTCACAATACCGATTGCTCATCATTGCCATCTTACATGCATTGGACACCTCCCTCCCAAAGAGTCAAATGTCTGGACCATTGTATCAGAGCTGTACAACACGATGTCATTCAGGCACATAAACAACGTACAACATTGAACCGCAACCTTACTGACAGAGAGCAACAAGCAATTGAATCTTTTGCTAGTCTTAATGACATAATTATAAAACCTGCAGATAAAGGAGGCGCCAGTGTTGTAATGGACGGAAGCGTCTATATCTGAGAAGGCCATAGGCAGCTCAGTGCTGCATCATATTACAAGCGGCAAGACCATGACCCGACAAACGAGTTCAAAGATATTGTCCCTGTTAGTCTGACTGCGCTCCTTAATGATAAAGAAATGAGCTATGGCACTCTGAAATCTCTAATACCGTTGAGCCCAGTAGCTGCCAGGTTTTACCTTCTTCCCAAAATTCATATGAAAGATGCTCCCGGTAGACCAATAATTTCTGGAATTGAAACAGTGATTGAGAACCTTTCCCGTTATGTAGATAGCCTCATCAACACCACTTCGTCCAGCTTTTCTTCTTACAATAATGATACCAATCACTTTCTAACAGATATTCTTGACCTACAGGTTCCTCAAAATTTGTTTCTCGTTACGTTAGATGTCACATCATCATCATCATCATCATCATCAGCCTGACTACGTCCACTGCAGGACAAAGGCCTCTCCCATGTTCCGCCAGTTAACCCGGTCCTGTGCTTGCTACTGCCAATTTATACCCGCAAACTTCTTAATCTCATCTGCCCACCTAACCTTCTGTCTCCCCCTAACCCGCTTCCCTTCTCTGGGAATCCAGTCAGTTACCCTTAATGACCAGCGGTTATCCTGTCTACGCGCTACATGCCCTGCCCATGTCCATTTCTTCTTCTTGATTTCAGCTATGATATCCTTAACCCCCGTTTGTTCCCTAATCCACTCTGCTCTCTTCTTGTCTCTTAAGGTTACACCTACCATTTTTCTTTCTATTGCTCGCTGCGTCGTCCTCAATTTAAGCTGAACCCTCTTTGTAAGTCTCCAGGTTTCTGCTCCGTAGCTAAGTACCGGCAGGATACAGCTGTTATATACCTTCCTCTTGAGGGATAGTGGCAATCTACCTGTCATAATTTGAGAGTGCTTGCCGAATGTGCTCCACCCCATTCTTATTCTTCTAGTTACTTCAATCTCGTGGTTCGGCTCTGCGGTTATTACCTGCCCTAAGTACACATAGTCTTTTACAACTTCAAGTGCACTATTACCTATCTCGAAGCGCTGCTCCTTGCCGAGGTTGTTGTACATTACTTTCGTTTTCTGCAGATTAATTTTAAGACCCACATTTCTGCTCTCCTTGTCTAACTCCGTAATCATGAGTTGCAATTCGTCCCCCGAGTTACTCAGCAATGCAATGTCATCGGCGAAGCGTAGGTTACTAAGGTATTCTCCATTGACTCTTATCCCTAACTGTTCCCATTCTAGGCTTCTGAAAACCTCCTGTAAGCACGCGGTAAATAGCATTGGGGAAATTGTGTCTCCCTGCCTTACACCCTTCTTGATTGGTATTCTGTTGCTTTCTTTATGAAGCACTATGGTAGCAGTTGATCCCCTGTAGATTTCTTCCAGAATGTTTATATATACTTCATCTACGCCCTGATTCCGCAGTGTTTGCATGACGGATGATATTTCTACTGAATCAAACGCCTTCTCGTAATCTATGAAGGCTATGCGTAGGGGTTGGTTATACTCTGAGCATTTCTCTATTACCTGATTGATAGTATGAATGTGGTTAATTGTTGAATAGCCTGTTCGAAATCCTGCTTGTTCCTTTGGTTGATTGAATTCTAATTTCACATCACTATACACTAATATCCCTCACTCAGATGGCACCGAGGCAGTTATCTGCGCGTACGATTCCGACGCCGACAAACCAGTTTCCGCATCTGCGTTAGCTACGTTGCTTAAGCTCATTCTCAAATTTAACAATTTCGAATTTGATGGGACACATTATGTTCAAGTTAGCGGTACATCTATGGGCACAAGAATCAGACCAATCTACGCAAACATAATTATGGGGCTCCTTGAAAACAATTTTTTGCAAATTGTGAATATAAGCGTTTCGTTGACGACATTTTCCTAATCTGGCACCATAGTGAATCGCAACTTCTTCCTTTCATAGCAGATATTAACAACGCTCATCCGGCCATTTCTTTTTCGTACTCGTATTCACCTGTGAACATAAACTTGCTTGATGTTATGGTCACTCTACGTAACAGGAAGCTGATAACTAATCTTTACAGAAAACCCGCTGATAGGCAGCAATATCTTCACTCTTGTAGTAGTCACGTGGAACACAATAAAACTAGTATTTCCTACAGCCAAACAGTCCGTTTTAAAAGATTATGGTCTGATAGCAGCGAATTTTCCCGACACTGTGAACAACTTCGGAGCGCGCTCGAAAAACAGAGCTATCGGGCCAGCATAATCACAGACGCCATCAAACGTGCAGAGGAGCTCGACCGTTCAGACCTGCTGAGTACTAACAAAAGACCCAAAGATTGTTCGTGGACTAGTCTAATTTTGACACATGCGGCCTCAGCTCCAAATGTGAACCATATTTTAAAGAAACATTTCAACATTTTAATGCAGAGCGAGCGGCTCAAAGGAATCTTTACAGAACAACCACGCGTGGTCTACCAACGATTGCGGAACCTTCTTGATTTACTAACCTCATCTAAATCCACGTGTTCACATCATGAAGGCTGTCATCCCTGCAACAAACCAGGTTGCAAAGTGTGCGCGCACATGACGACATCTAAAACAGTTTTAAGTACATCGTCCAGCTTTTCTTTAAAGATGAATGGGAACTACACATGTGATATGATCAACGTCATCTATCTTCTCGAGTGTTCAACATGCAACGCTCAGTACATAGGTCAAACAAAAACAAGTTTCAGAATTCGTTGTAATAATCACCGTGCACATGCCGTAAACCTCGCTAATCTACGGCTGTCGAAGCACGTCAGTATGCCTGGACACGGTTTCGACAAAATTAGGGCCACTATTATGCAGTCCGGTTTCAAGACAAATCACGATAGGGAAGTGAGGGAATCCTTCTTGATCCACAAATTTAACACCATTCGTTCAGGTATCAATAAAAACGTAGGAAAGTTCACCTGCCTCGCACTATAACAACACGACTTCTTAGATTAGTAGAATATTTTAGTGTATAATAAAATGAATATTAGTCAACCGTGGTTTTTTTACTTCAGAGCTCTTCTACATGTCCTGCAAACCATACTGTGCCCCACGTGTTGATGCGCAAGGAAATTTGAAACTTGTATATTCATGCACCCGTCGCATGTGAGTCATGTCAACACAAGGTTCTGACAGATTACCATTTTTTTCACTTTGATTGTCCTAGCTGCTGTACCGAGAGTTCATCACGTGAGCCTATAAAAGCGGCTGCATTGTATCATACCTACTTACTCTGACAAAGGCCGTGCCACGGCCGAAACATTAGTAAATACAATTACCTTTTCAAATGTGCTATGTGTATCTGCAAGTTCATTCACAATATATATATATATATATATATATATATATATATATATATATATATATATATATATATATATATATATATATATATATATATATATATATATATAACAGACTATAATGCCAAGAAAACTGGCTGAAAAAATAAGTTGCCGTGAGCATAATCCTGCTCACGGCAAGTTATTTTTTCAGCCAGTTTTCTTTCTTATTTGCAATACAATGGTTCTATTACCTTGCCCTATATATTCCTTGGCATTATTGTCCTTTAGATCTTAATAATGTTGTGTCAAAACACGGAAGAACGAGCCTTTAGGTATACACTTCTTTCCTATATATATATATATATATATATATATATATATATATATATATATATATATATATATATATATATGTGTGTGTGTGTGTGTGTGTGTGTGTGGTAGAAAAAGAGGTCGACAAACGTGCGAAAAATACTAGTTTTACTAACGTTTCGGCAGGTAGGCCTGCCTTCGTCGGAGTGGATGGTTACACATGGCACACAGGGCACATATATAAGCCGCTTCTTTGCGTATCACACGGCTAAGTCTTCAGTAGTTTTAGAAACAAGATTATATATCACCAAAGGTACGTGGCTATAGTGCATATACAGCTGTAAACGCATATCATAATACAATAGTGAATTGGCACGTATAAGATACCCTACAACTAGTGTGGAATGCAACAGGTCTGCAAAATAACAGACTGGGCACGCAGTAGCTCACTTGTTCATACGTTCTGCGGGATAATCACAGCCTAAAAATATTCAGTGCGCCTTTAAAAAAGAAAAAGGAGTTTAAAGAGACAAACAAAATCACAAAGCAGGTAGAGCAAAATGAATGCGAGTAAAATGGTGAAGCGACAAAGGCCTCCTACTTTATGTAGGTAATATTTGACAATAGGCCAACATCGTGCAAAGAATATTCACTTGACAGTAAAACGAAAAGCGATTTACTAAGGCAATATGCAAGCAACCGTACCCGGGCTCTCGTTCATGCCGGCAGATAGTGTTTTGAATTTATGAATTAAAAATGACTCTTTTACTTCGCGTTCATGGTGTGATTTAATACCCGAGCTTTGGATATTCGAAAATCACAACATTCAACAAAGTCATGTAACTGGAGTTAGATTAATGTAGTGTGATTGTTGCCAAACCACAAGTCGTCACTTCTCCAGGCACCATCATCTTCAGCTGCTCAGATGACTAGTTACTGCTACAGTAGTGGGAACGGGCTGTTCTTTCTGTGGAATAAATTTATTTCCGGATACCGAAAATAAATACACAAGAGGCAATGTTCAAAAAGTTCACAAAAAGTGCAACAAACAGTATGCACCCTGCATGAAAAACTGCTTTCTAGTAATGTGTAGGTATGAATGCAGTGCATGGCCGTCTTCTGTAGCATCGGAGTTCACACAGTGACAAATAAAAGAAAAAATATGCTGTGGACTGAACGCAATAAAAATGCATTGTGGCAGAATTTTTACATTTTTTCATGCTGTAGATAAACCTTACTTTACCATTTTTATCTCGCTCGCGCAGGCGAATACAAGAGTGCATCTGCAGAAAATAATTTTCTATTAGCTTTATGCATTGACCTATTCTAAATCAATGTCAAGTTCTATGCTTAAGTACGCATCCACACAGGCACACGTGTCTTTATGCAGATCTACCATTGTACTCATACAATGCGTTTCTAAATGAGTTGCAATGCCATGCGCACTATATAAATATTTTTTATTTATTGCACAAAAGCACAGAGCATACATGTATAGGCGTTCGCACGATTGGGGCAAAGCGGGCGCTCTCTCCTTATTGCCTGAAAGGGGGGGGGGGGTAAAAAACCTTCTCTATACATAGACTAGGGGGTGGGTGCCCTCCTAGTCTCTAAGAGGGGGGGGGGCACAAAGTCATCCCTATATATTGACTGAAAGGAACAGTGAAGCACTTTAAAAAAGAGGTTTTGGCGTCATATTACGTAATTTATTGCGGCTAACACAAAACTCAAGTCAAAAATCTGCATAAACCAACGAAAACAGCTTCATTTTGCTGAAAACAAGCAACAAGTGTCATGGCCGGCATCGCGAGTCTCCCCGCCGCTGTGATTGGTCGAAGCTCCATGACATGGTGGGCGGGACGGTGAGGACTGCTGACTGCGCTTGGCGGCAGGCGATGCCGGGTTTATCTGTTGAAATTGGATTGATGCTGTTAGTATGGCGAATTGTGGAATCGTAATAAGTTCGATGTAGACTGTCACTCTTCATGAAAGGGAACACGCGAACGCGTGGCCTGCGCTCTGCGGCGGCTGCCTATAGCACCATCAACCGACAAGCACGTTGGCTTTTGGCCTCATCTGTGGCCAAGTAAGATAATAAATAACGGCCGATTGACAAGCGCTGTTATATTACGTTCCCTCACGCGCTGGGTGATATAGGATTACTGCAGCTTGTTTTGTGGTCGGGCACAACGTTTGATATCTTGGCAGTAGACTACGCACTACAGGCGTGAGCTGAGATGGAGTGCAATCTAGCAGCGCTTGTCTACCGGTTATTACTTGTTATTTTTTTGCAACAGATGACGCTGAAAGTGAAAGTGTTTTGTTTTGCTGTCGGTTCATGGTGCTGTAGGCAGCCACTGCAGAGCGCAGGCCACGCATTCGCGTCTTACCTTTCATAAAGGACGGCAGTGTACATCTGTACATTTTCGAGCTGGTCGCAACTGTAAGAGTGACGACCGAAGATGATGTTAGCGCTGATGATGCGGCACAAGAAAATGAGTCCCAACCAGTCACGTTCACCTGCGTCGAAAGCATAGACTGGCACATATATAAGGTGTTTCAAGAAGTGTGTTCACTATTCCTTAGAAATTACGTAAAGGAGGCATCTGCTTGCTACTAGCAGCATTGCCTTCCTGTGGCAAAAGGCATGTTCGGATTAGTACAAACTATATTTACGGTTGTAGTTATAAAAATTAACACAAATACCTTTTTAACCAGTGGTAATAGCCGGTCGAGTCAAAAGGGCGAATTCAAGCCCTTCCTACGAATATATAGTCCATAGCCACTTGGAAATTGCGGAAAAGCGGCCACTGGTAATCACAGTGGAGCGATGCAATCTGGCTAATTGAGCTGGTGAAACCGAAACCAATGCACCAAAAAACGCATCTACCGCAGCAAGGTAGCCAGTTGGGCTAGTTGGATTACGTTCGTAATTGAAACATTTCGCTGAAGTGCTCCGAAGACGGACGGACAGAAGAGGATGAGAAGTTCTTGTCACACAGTGCTGTCCTTGTCAGCCTCTTCTGTCCGTCCGTCTTCAGTGCGCTTCAACAAAATTTTTGAGTTATGAACGCCTCTACCATTCGCTTTGACAACATCCTCAATGACGATGCTGTTTCTCTCGCATTGTGGAAGAAGAATAGGCTAGCGCATGGTGGGTTAGCGTCGATAAGCGGCTCCGAAGCGAACTGTCAAAATTGACGCTTGATAGCGGTGAGGGGAACAGACTCATCACTGAGGGCGTTGTCGAAGTGAATGATAGGTGCGCTGTTTGGCGTTTCTGTTTCTGCAGCTAAATTAGGCTCATTACATCTCTCCGGGGCAGTTACCAGTGGCCGCTTTTCGACAATTCAACATGGCAAGGACGATTCGTAGTGAGGGCTTGAAATCACCCATTTGATTCGACCTGCCATCACCGCTGGTTAAAAAGTTAATTGTGTTATTTTTTCTATAATTACTGCCGTATTTATTATTTCTACGCATCTGTATGCCTTTTGCCGCAGGAAAGAAAACACCGCAAGTAGCACGCCCTGCCGTGGTGGTCTAGTGGCTAAGGTACCCGGCTGCTGACCCGCAAGTCACGGGATCGAATCTCGGCTGCGTAAGGCTGCATTTCCGATGAAGGCGGAAATGCTGTAGGCACGTGTGCTCAGATTTGGGTGCACGTTAAAGAACCTCAGGTGGTCGAAATTTCCAGAGCCCTCCACTATGGTGTCTCTCATAATCATATCGTGTTTCTGGGACGTTAGCCCCGACATTTCAATCAATCAGCCGCAAGTAAGACGCGCACACCTCCTTTCTGTGATTTTTAAAGAAAATATTCAATACATTTCTTCGAACACTCTGTAAAGATGCATGCTAGTGCTTACTTTCACTGTAGTTAACTGATGCAAATGATACGTTCAACCATAGATAATGGTAGCTACGCGTGGGTATCACGCGGAAACATTGTTGATTTCACTGTTCAATGTGCAGCGTTGTTGATGCAGTCAATATCGCCGATCGCAACGGGCAAGAAGCATACGATGAGTCAGTGTGCTACCACGAGAAAAAAAAAAGAAACCCATACGAGTGCCACACTTTACGCAAAGATGATAAATGCTCGGAGCTGCGCTGCAGGCTTCCACATGGATAGCTTGGCGCATATACAAGGTGTGTAAGCTAAAAAGCACGAAGCAATAAAACATTAAAAATGAGTGCTACGAGTAAGAATTTTTTTTGGTCTGCCAAGCACGCTAATTAGCAAATATTGCTTTATGAACTTTTTAAGTACTGACGCTGGAGAAAAATTTCAATACAAGACTTGTAGCTTTTATCCAGAAATAACAACATTTTCGAATTACGGTAAGAGAACAACGTCGATTAATTTTTTGCAGGGTTTGTTGAAAATGCTCGAAATTATAAAAAAATATCACGCGATCACCACCTAACGCACGGCGCGGCGCTTTGAGTGGCCTCAAGTGGAAGGTAAACGATTTAGCGAAGGCTTCTCACGCACGAATGTCGATTGAACAGGCTTTCGGTGACTATACGAAGGACATTAGGTGATGGTTATATGGTACCAATGGAAAAAAAGGGTGGGGGGGCGAAAGAAAAAAATGAAGAAAACAAACTTTGTTGAAAAAGCAGCTGTTACGTGCATTGCGATACAAGACCGAGGCAACATTCAGCGCAGCGCAGATTTTTCTTTTCTTTTCTTTTCGAACCAACGATAGACATGATGGTGGGGGAGGGAGTAAAATTTTCATAAAGGAAGGATAGAACAAGCACGATGGGAATATGTGGTGCGCAGTTTTTTTTTTTGTACACGCTTCGACAAGAGAAAGTCAGTCTTGATTGATTGATTGATTTGTGGGGTTTAACGTCCCAAAACCACGATTTGATAATGAAAGACGCCGTAGTGGAGGGCTCCGGAAATTTTGACCACCTGGGGTTCTTTAACGTGCACCCAAATCTGAGTACACGGGCCTACAACATTTCCGCCTCCATCGGAAATGCAGCCGCCGCAGCCGGGAATCGAACCCGCGACCTGTGGGTCAGCAGCCGAGTACGTTAGAGAAAGTCAGTCTGGAACGATGCGTTTCAGTAATGAAGAACGTGCGAAAGAGATGCGAAAGTGGTTCTCGCCCTCAGCTGAGCGAACGGAAACAGGAGAGTGGTGGCAAGATTATGTCGCAGATGGCACCCGAGAATTCAGGTTCAACATTGGTGCGAAATTACGAAACGCTCAAGGAGACAGTCACCTTCAAAAAGCAGCATCAGCGCACAAAAGGTGTGACTGAGCTTTAAAAACAGAAATTCTTGCTTGCATGGCAGCCCAACCCCCTGACATTGCTTTCATTTGATAAGTAGGGTTTACGTCCCAACACCACCATATAATTATAAGAGAGGCCGTAGCGGAGGGCTCCGGAAATTTTGATTTCCCGGGGTTTTTCAACGTGCCCACAAATCTGAGCACAAGGGCCTACAGCATTTTCGCTTCCATTTGAAATGCAGCCACCCAGGCCAGGATTCAATCCGGCGTCCTGCGGGTCAGCAGCCTAGTACCTTTGCCACTAGACCACTTCAACGGGGCCATCCCCACGAAAGCGTGCACGACGTGAGTGCTGAGACCAGCGTTTCAAGCAGTAGTGTTTGGCGCGTACTCAATAGTGGAGGAATTCACCCATACCATGTTCACCTGCATCAACAGATGGAAGACAAAGATTCTCAAAGCCATCTTGACTTCTGCATCTGGATACTCATGCAGGAAGAAGGTAATTCCGGCTTACTGAAGAACATAATCTGGTCCGATGAAGCTCGCTTCTCACACAGTGCCCAAGTCAATGTTCACAATGGTCATTACTGGAGCGCTACAAAAAGAACCCCAGGTGGTCGAAATTTCCGAAGCCCTCCACTACGGCGTCTCTCATATTCATATGGTGGTTTTTTTTGGATGTTAAACCCCACAAATCAATCATCAATGGAGCGCTACAAAAACTAACTGACTGTTGCAGTCATAATACAAGGTGCAGTGGTCTTTCAGTGTTTGGTGTGGCATTGTGATGGAGTGTGCGGAATCGAAAGTGGTTGGAGCACGTGGAAGTTGAAACGGGGCGAGCGGAACTTAAAGTGTGTGCCATGAACCAAGTTCAAAGTCGGCAAGAAAGAAGATGGCACGGATGTTAATCAATAATAAAAAACGACTGAAGCGCCAATTCGACGCAGATGCAGCTTTATTCGAGGCACGCGCGAGACAGAGAAGAAGAAGAGAAGTTGCAGTGGTAGCTGGAGAGACTAAGAATGCAGATAAATAACATTAGGCCTATCGCTTTAACATCGCATGTAGTTAGGGTAATAGAAAGAATACTTTACAATAAGATAATGAAGTTCATAACAGATAATGCAATACTCAGTGCGTGCCAGATTGGATTTAGACTAGGTTACTCCAAATGGTGGGCGTACGTTGATTTAGAGGCTCCTATAAAGCTTGCTTGCCACAGACGACAATATGTGGCCCTAGTAACCTTGATTAAGCCAAGGCATATGATAGTGTTGAACATCTTATTCTTATTAATGCCCTAAAAGAGCTAACGTTTCCGCAGGACATAACAAGTTGGATTTACAAATTTTCAAAAGATAATTGTATTGCTCCCAACGGGGTGTTTCCACACAGAAGTATAGCCAAACGAGAGGTGTTCTTCAAGGCTCTGTTCTATCGCCAGTGCCCTTTAACATTTTGTTTAGTTCAATACCACTAAGTGATAAGGTACGAGCACGGCCGCTGAATGAAAGAGCGCACGGGTACGGCCCGCTGCGTGCTCCAAAACCGGCGTGACAGGTCTAGTTCCCGAACCACCGCTGCGGCGCCACCAGTAGGAGGGAGAGGGTGGCAGTTTTCGAGAGCGCCCATAGAATCTCATGCGCGGCGCGCTTGCAGTAGTTACTATTGAGCACTTGTATCTTTGCGTCACCCACGAAATCTTTTTTTAATATCCGTCTGGCGTGTGCGCACCAGGTACTTACCGAACTTGCTTTTAGATAAGTGCAGTCCTTGCAAATTTTTGGTATTGTCTTACGCGAGATGGAACGTACCTTGCACACCGATCAGTTTTCCCGAAAATAAGAATTGTGAGCGCATTTTCCTCGGATTCTACAAGATCACAACTAATAGATCTGAAAGACCTACACTTTTCTAATCCATCTAAATTAATCGTAGTACCTGTGAGTATGCCACTTCAGAAAAGTTGCTTCAAATTTGATAACTTCATTTAGAATATTTAACCTCAGCAACTTCAGTTGCCACTATTCATTCACTTAACACAAACTATGATAGACTTCTCACTTCCTCCAAACACGTCTTAGTATTCATACAATGCAGTAAAAAATACAACAGCCACGAAATATACTTTGCATGTGCGCGAGGCTCACAACATTGGACTCGAGCCTGTTTGAAGTTTCAGTGACTGTAATTTAAATACTGGCAATTGAGCGAGCAGTTTTGAAGTGAATTATTTGAAAACTGTGAGACAAAAAGAGCGATGAAATGCTACAAAATGTGAACACGACTCCTTGAGTTTGTGCGATTTTGAGTGTTTTTGTCTCTTTCCGCCCAGACGTTTTTATGATAAGGCAACTAATTCAACACTGAACACATAATCGGAACGAGATGTGCGAAAAAATGTTATTCATTCTCAATTTACAGCTGATCCTACGATTTTTATTTGTTTGTTATTTCTTTACACTTCTGCATAATCAAACGACTTAACAATTGTTCCAGCTTGTGCGCCCAACTGTTGGCTTCTGTGTCTATCAACAATAAAATCATTTGTTCGGTGTTTTCATGTTAGCCTCTCCACGGGCACTGGCGAATCACGATAGCAGTCCAATGCGCTCGTTTTCTGGCAGTCTTCGTCATGCGGTTCTGTCATCCATTACTGTTTATTTGTTATACTATGTATCGTCGACAAATAGGCACCTGTGCTCGCTCAAACGAAGGCACGTCACGTGCACTCGACTGCCCTGCAGTGGCAGAGGTTTTGCGATGTGTAAACATAATAAAAACGTGGTTGTCACATCGCCCAGTCGTATGTACATATATATAAATATATATAGCAAACGAAAAAGAACAAAAAAGATGGTTAAAAAAAGATGGTGAAAGCTTCAACCATCTTTGCCCCGAAATCTGCCCCCCCCTCCCCCACATATGGAAGGTGTCAGTATAGTTTCAGCGAAAACGAAACACGTGGTTCTCCTTCCCTTTATCTAACTGACAGCAGAAGGAGCCGAATCAGGCACTCGGCCTGCTGGAGTCCCTCGTCTTGCTACAGGTAATTGCCCGCCATCTAAGCTCGCCCACAATGTCCCTTCGTGACTTTCGAAGACGAGTCGCAAAAGCCGCTTTATCCTTCTCTTCCTTGCTCCTCCTACCCCCTGTTTCTTTTTTAATTTTCTTTCTTTTTCTTTTATATTGTTTTTTTGTTATTCTGGTTTGCTCCAGCGCATGAGACAAAGAAAAAACTGTTCGGCACAGCATATGTCACCACTGTAAAACACCAAGAATTTGCCGCTCTCTCCCGTTTCCTTCTTGCACCAACATATCGATGTGGCATGTTCGCATAGCGTCGCACTTGTTCGCAAACCCTGACGAAGACCGGTCCACCGGTCGAAACCGTTGGTAATAAAATTAAGGCAACCGCTAAGTTGTGTTTTTTCTCTCTCTCTCTCTAAATATATATATATACATATATGAATATATATATAAATATATATATGTATATATATATATATATATATATATATATATATATATATATATATATATATATATATATATATATATATACTAATGTGTACCAGATAACACTGCTAACATTGTAGTAAGACGGTAAGTAGTGCCAGTTGGTTAGGATCCATCGTGAACTTTTTTACAGCGCAACACCAGAAAAAATACAGGACAGGGAAGGAGTAGAACAGAAAGAAAAGACGGCGCTGCTAACTACTGTGTTCCAGATAACATGAAAATATTGAAATTATGTTTCTTTGACACGCTTTCAGAATATCAAAACGGTGAAAGACTATTGTAAAGTGTCCAAAAATTATTTGTCAAGCATTTCGGCTGAAAAAACACGATTGTGCTGAATAAACGCCACAATAATCAAAATATGTTAGTTTAGGACACCTTCATAAATGGAACAATGGCGCTGTCACGCATTCAGTACCATATCATTCACCTAGATGAATTCTGCATTTTTCTGTCAGCCTCAGCGCAAGAAGCTCGTTTAAAAAAAAAACGTCAGGTGCTCGGCATGCACAGAAAAAGTCAATGACATTTTTATTAAACAGTGCCTCGTATAGTCTACTAAACATGCAATATGTCATCGCTGTGATAAATGTGATCAAAAAAATGGCAGCGTATCCACGGAGTAAATGATGGATAGTTGGGCGAAGCATCCATCCGTCCATTCGTTGTTGCTACCGCCCATTCATGCGTGCGTCTGTGTGGCCACCCGTGCGTCCATCCGCCCATCTATGCGTGCGTCTGTTCGTGCGTTCGCACGTTCATCTGTGTGTCCGTCCCTGATTTCGTCCTTGCATCCGCTCCTGCGTCCGTCCATGCGTTCATCCGTTCGTGCAGCCATCCGTGCGTCCGTCCATGCATCTGTCTGTGCGTCCGTTTGTCCACCTATTGAACACTCCAAGTACCACCATCTCGCATTTTTTCATTATATATTCTTCATATAGAAGCACCGCCAACCAGCGGACATTTCAAGAACTAAACGAGAGGAGGCACCCGCACACTTTCTTATGGCTTGCGCTTTGTGTCTACTTCCCACCTTTAAACACCTCGAGTTCATGGTATATACTAGTTCACTGTATTCATGGCACTACGGCCCAACGCTCAGTAAACCTTTCTAAAACCTAAAAGATTACGCCCAGCGAGTATAACGTAGCAACTTTGTTTTCTGTGCGTTGTTCAACATTAAAAAATTGGCAGCGTGCGCATTAACTGAAAACCAAATTCTCCTGTCTATAATTTCCCCTTAGCAGCCATGGACATGTACATTGAGCACTGTCTTTTATTGTTCAACAACGCACAGAAGAAATCTCTCACTGGAACCACCTTGAAGGCCAAAATGTAATACTTGTTACACACTACTACTACGGCTACGAGGGACGAACAGGTGCCGCTATAAGGAGCTTCGCCCCTAAAACACTGACTAGAACAACTGAGTGGTCACTGTTGTGACAAACACCAGCTGATTTGCGGCGGCTGCGGCCCCAAAGGAGCCGCCGCCACTCGTTTTCCCGTCCCTCCTGTGCCCCCTCGTCGCGCTGCAGCGACCGCAACTGACCCTACAGCTGACACGCGCTCTCCCATAGAAAGCCGCTACACACGGCAGGCCAAACCGTGCGCTTTTTCATCCAGCGGCCGTGGTACAAGTATATGTATATGCAGATGATATTGCGTTTTTTGCATCTGGCTATGATATTCCTTTACTGCGTTGGACTTTACAGTTTTATTTGGCAACATTGGAAACCTGGTTTCAGAAAATTCATATGAATCTGAACATAACTAAAAGTGATATAATAAATTTTCCATTGGACGTACCAGTTACTATTTCTCTTCAGTACCATCAAGAAATGATTCCCCAGGGTAACTGTATTATATATGTGGGTATACTGTACGATCAAAAACGGAACTGGCGTTATCACGTTGAACATATTAAAATTAAGGCTACACGCACTGTTGGGATGAAAGATAGGCTTGGCCACCTCCGTTCCGGTCTTCGCAGAGATACGCTGATCGTGATTTATCGCATGTACGTTCGTCCAATTCTTGAACTTGGATGTGTATTATTCTCTGGTAGACCAGCATACAAAATAAACCCCTTGATTCTTTTAGAGTGGGGTGCTCTTCGAAGTTGTTTAGGTGTGCCAAAATTCACAGCTAACAATGTTTTGTATCAAGAAACTAGGACGCCCACTCTTGCTTGCAGATTCCGTATTTTAACAGTTGAAACCTATTTAAAATTTTCTGAATCCACTTTAAGAAGACGACAGTGTGTATTTTTTGACGGGCCCGGTATCTTTTTCAATGAGCTTTGGTCCCGTGTATATAAATCCTAATTGCTACTTGTTCAAACACTTCTAGATGCTTTAAAAGCAAATATATTCGAGATCACACCTTCTGACAAACCAATCGGCCGAGTGCAAATAGAATTTCACGATATCTTCCCAATGAATGTTAAACACTTACCCTCTATATATTTGATTGGCTTATTAGAAGAAAACCTGTCTCGATTAGGTACTAATATAGTAATTGCAACGGATGCATCTATGAGTGGTGAGAAAGAAGGTGCGGGTTTTTTTTCTCTCTTATTATTCTGGTCATTTTCATTACACCTTCCAGATTATACACCAATAGTTGAATCGGAATGAATGGCCGTTAAACTAGCTCTTCGTAAACTTCCTGCGACTCATTCGACAACTGTGGTAGGAACTGACTCGCATTCCGTGTGTTCATTTTTATCATCGTCGTCGGCATCAGCAGTACTTGAAACTTTTAATTTTAATCCCGGCAAACATTCGTCAAGTGCGAATGATATGAGTGCCAGGCCATCGTAGTATATTTATAAATACTGTATAGTATATTTATAAACACTCGCACGAACATCTACACTCGCACGAACATCCCTTGATCTTCCGATTGCGCCAATCATGCCTCTTACAGGATATGTAACAGCAGCGAGGATCAGAAAACTTTCCCTTCTTGAAGACTCATCAAAAATTATGAGACCGCATCTATATTTTTCGCACCTGCACTTCGCATGGAATAATAAATGGTGTCCCACGCAGAGTTTGAAAATCTCTACACCGAAATTACGTTGTCTTGTACCACGTTGCCTTGTACCGTTTCGAAAATCAAAGAAAGAATTGCTTCAGAATTTTATTCAAAAAACTAGGATTATCACTTACTACTCCTAATTTTGTCTTTTGGGGGCCGCTTCATTAGGTCACAGTGACAGGAACATCTGCGTGGGCCTATGCGAATTCCTACGTAGCAGAAGAAGATTGCCTTGCTGGGCCATTGACCAGCTCTTGATTTTTACTAGCCACTCTACCATTTATTATTTAGCTGTTACACTGTAGTGATTTAACATTCAGAAGAATTTCATATAACGATTACACCTCAGATATTTAACAAACTCTATTATTTCTCTTCTCCCCCCCCCCCTTTTTTTATATTGTGCCAAAATTATTTCACAGTCAAAACAAAGTAATCCTATTCCCCTAGGCTGGAAAACCTAAAGGTATCGACTTGCATTAACCACCGACTTCTTGGCCAGTCCTCCTTAGGGGGTGAGAGCCACAAAAGAAAGGATCAAGCAAGCAAGCAAGGAATACGAGCCATGTATCTTGAATCGAGGGTCCCTCCGCTTTCTTGTAGAATTCAACATCTCACTGTTCAGACATTCTTAAGAAATTATGAGTAACCATTATGACATTCAGAAACAGCCTTTATTTCCACCCCGGAATCATGTTTTGGTGCTAGATGGCCGCGATTTCACACCCCACAAATTATATTTGTGCACACTTTACTGGAGCCTCTAAACGTACATATATGCGACATCATGCCGAGTCGTGATAATTCAGCCCCGGTGGAAATTCAATTTGATGACATTTTTCCTAGTGTTGCCAAATTATTTCCCCATAATATTTTGGATGGTTTACTATACGATCACCTTCACAGTGTTACAACGAACGTTATTATTGCTACAGGCGCAACGCAATATGACGAAAAGTCAGGCGTCAGTATTTTCAGCCCAATTTTAAATTCCAAGTTATTCCCTTCGACTACCCGATTTCATACCCATTTTTGTGGCTGAATTTCTGGCAGTAGGGCTCGCCTTATGCAAGTTAGATACAGGAAGTACATCATCTGTCATAATAACAGATTCCCTATCTATCTGTGCGGCACTTTCTGTTGGTGCTGATAATCAAGTAAAAAGGGCGTTCCGTGCACTAGTACCTGCACATTTAAGAAAGGTACGATTAGTTTGTGTGCTTGGACATAAAGGTTTATTTCTAAATGAAATAGCCGATTCCTCAGCTAATTCAACAATCAGCGAACCGATTTTACCGCACTGTCCATCATCTGCTTAAGTGACTCAAATAGCCGAATGAAATAGCCGATTCCTTAGCTAATTCGTCAATCAGCGAACCGATTTTACCGCACTGTCCATCATCCGCTTATGTGACTGCTGCTCGATTCCGCAGACGTACGCTTATTGAAGTCTTTAGAGGTTTAGCACTAACAAAATCTACAGAATATCGCAATTTATTATATCCCTGGCGAAGAGACTTTCGCCCCACTCATAAACAAGAAGTAGCTATCGCAAGGCTCCGTTGCCAGGTACCAAATCTGAATTTCTATAAACACAGGTCTGCTCAGGCACCTTCGCCACTGTGCGCATTCTGTGATGAATTAAAAACAATACATCAATACTTTTTGACCTGGAGGTGGTTTAACATATTACGAAAAACCTGTTTAGAAATACCTTTAAGTGGTATTGGTATAGACTTATCTGTGCCTGTCATTTTGTCTTTTGGAGCTTCTATTTCTGATTTCTCTATTGCGAAATTATGCGTGGCCATGCGGGACTATATTCATGAAACTATTAGGTTGACTAATTAACCAGTTTCATTATTCTAACATGTCCTCTTGATTATTTACGCATAAAATTAGATTATTGCTCTGGTTTAAGGATGAATTCGTATATGTAAATATTTGTATGCATTACATTAAGCACCACACTTTCGTAGGCTATCGGTAATCTTTCTGTTATACCTCCATTATTCCAAATCTGAACAGTAATTTTTAAAACCACTCGATTCTTGGCCAATCCCCCACATTGGTTATGCGCCACTATCAATGGGTGAACAACAACAACAACAACAGCAACAACAACAACGCATTTTGGCGGTCGGGTTTCAGACCCGAGCCAAGGCTGCTGCCTCCATCGTCCGGTGACCTGAGGGGCTCCAGGACTATTTGGCTGCGCTGACGTTACCGTGCCCGTGGACAGGTCTGAGCTGTCGATCTTCAGGCTCGAGCTCAGGCGAGGCTGTCCGGCCGGGACTCTACCTCGAGGCCACTTCATAAAATGCAGCGTCAGCTGGCGCAGCGTCCACCGGCAGCCTAGGAAGGCTGCTTCTCCTGTGGTCCGTGTCACTGCCCAACGCCAGTGCCATCTACAAAGACACCTGCATCGACCCTGTTCTTCACGCCCAAGCTCCTGCGCAAAGACGTAGGTGAGAGGCTGCTCCTTTGACGTTCCGCGACGCACTCTGTGTAGAGAAACTGCGTGATTGGGACCTTTTGTTCAGGAACTAGTGTGCAGTTTTTGTAGTGTGCAGTTTCTGTATTTCTTTAGGACTGTATCCGAGAAGTGGGACTCGTTATATTTTGGGTTAAGTGGTCTGAAGTTGTTGCCATTAGGTGTTTGCGTTAAACGGACTCGTCCTTCGGGAAGTGTCCTAAGGTGGCTCCTCGAACCTCCCAAATCGAACCTGCGCGTTGTGCGAAACAAAGAACCACAACGTTATGGGCATTTACGAAGGCAAAATGATTGGCCCAGTCTTTTTGAATGGAAAACTCACCGCAGAACAGTTCATCAGTGAACTACTAAATGGCCAATTTAGTGACTTCACTTGCAACCTCCCTCTTGCACAGCTCTGGAATATTTGGCTCCAGCAAGACGGAGCTCCTCCGCACAGCTGCGCACAGACTCGAACGTTGCTTGATCGAAAATTTCCCGAGAACTGAATCTGTCATCTTGGACGTGCAGAGTGGCCTGCAAGATCGCCAGATTTGACTCCGGTAGATTTCTTTCTATGGGGATACATTAAAGACCACGTGTACACCAAAGAGACGGCAACGCCCGCAAGACTGGAGTCTAAGTTAGCAGACGTGTGCCGCTTTATTACTCCACTAATGCTACGAAACGCGGCAGAAAATGGGCTGTTACTCGATGTAGATTGTGTATAAGGGCTTATGAAGGGCTGTTTGAGCACGCTATGTAGCTGCCCATGAAGTCTCAATAAAAGCACTTTAGATTTTGAAATTAAGTTGGTCTCTTTCCAACACCTAGCATTCCTGCTATTCAAGAGTTAGCTATAAGAGCACAGAACACTTTCTTATTCGTTCTGTTTTTTCATACGCACTGCGCTCTAACAGACGGCTACTAAACATGCATTTCTATATGAAGACGAAGTACGAGCAATAAACTTTTGAACCCACTGCCAATCATGCCGTATCCCTTGAAAGAATGCAGTATAGCAATCACACTCAATCTAGGGCACATGTAAACTGGTAGAGTAACTTCCTTAGAAGCCCTTGGATCCAGTAGTCGGCGACACATGGCCACCGTTGCCATCTACGTGAGGAGGGGAGAGCTAACAGCAAAAAAATAAAATATGACGTCACAACTGAAAGTGATAGCGACGTCGCCAACTTGCCCTACATGGCGCGAAATAAAAATTTTTCCTTGTGGCTGACCTGTTACAAGCCTTTATTATTACGCGACTTTGTTGTGCTCTATTTGTTTCTCGCTAATTGCATGCGAGAGAGCAAAGAAACAAAAATAACAAAGATTGAGGAAGAAAAGCTGTTTTATTAGCCAAATGACGTACTTGCAATATGCACAAGAAACTTCACCAATAGCAGAATATTTCGAAAACTCACGTTTCTCAATCGTTGAAAACAACTCCAGCAAGACAGCAGTTTTGAAAGTATAGCTTTGGCAGCCGTCGAACAAAGCGTCTTTTTGCTTTTGCTGTCGTGCTCACACTCACCAAAGGCGAGGGCACGTCGGCCGGGCGAAAGCGAAAGCAGTCGGTAGCCAGTCATAGGAGCAGCTATCTACACATTCTGTGAAAACGTTGAGCTATGAAATGCACATAAACAGCAAGTAAACTTTTGAAGGTAAGCACGAAACCCCCACGAAAATATGAGCGACGCCTTGTTGGCCTGGTAGTGCGCCTAACCAATTAACCCGCCGAGCTGAGCGCACGCTCAGGGGCACTATGCAAGATTGACTGAGTTTTGTGAAACACGAGACTTTCACGAGCTCTGGCAACACCCCCTTATAAACGAGCAAAAGGCGCCCACGAGCAAGAGGAAGTACAAGAGGCGCCCATCAGCTGAGCTCTCTGAAGTGGTGCTCGTCGGTGAAAACGCTGTATGTGTCCTACAAGAGCGCGGAAACATTTTCAAGTGCACTGAAAGGAATGCGCACAGGCGTTCCAGTGACACGTGGTCCTCGTCGCACATGAACGCTGCAACATGCAGTCGGCGTTTTAGAAGCGCATGCACCGACAAAGAGGAATAAAAAAATGGCAGCATGTCCACCGAGTGAATGATGAAGAGTGGGGCAAAGCATCCGTCCATCCATTCGTTCTTGCTTCCGTCCGTACGTGCGTGCGTCTGCGTAGGCGCCCGTGCATCCATCAACCCGTTCGTGCGTGCGTTTGTTCGTGCGTCCGCACGTCCATCTGTGCGTCCGTCCCTGCGTTCGTCCATGCATCCGCTCCTGCGTTCGTCCATGCTTCCATCCGACCATGCAGCCATCCATGCGTCCCTCCATGCATCTGTCGGTGTGTCCGTTCGTCCGCCTATTCAACACTCCAAGTACCACAATCTCGCATCTTTTCATCATATATTCCTCATACAGAAGCACCGCCATCCAGCGGACATTCCAAGGACTGAACGAGAGGAGGCACACGCACACTTTCTTACGGCTTACGCTTCGTGTATACTTCCCGCCTTCAACCACCTAGAGTTCATGGTAAATACTCGTTCACTGTATTCATGGCGCTGCTGCCGAAAGCTCGCTAAACCTTTCTAAAACCAAAAAGGTTATGCCCAGCGAGTACAACGTAGCAACCCTTTCTTTTCTTCTCTGCGCTGTTAAACAATAAAAAATTCGCAGCGTGCGCGTTAACTAAAAGCCGAATTCTCTTGTCTCTCATTCCCCCTTAGCAGCCATCAGCATGTACATTGAGCACTATCTTTTATTGTTCAACAACGCACAGAAGAAATCTCTCACTGGCACCACCTTGGAGGTCAAAGTTTAATACTGGTTACACACTACGACTACTACTACGACTACAAGAGACTAACGGGTGCCGCTATAAGGAGCTTCGCCCCTAAAAGTGCGTCGCATGTGCGCAGGAATTCTCTCTCTCTCTGTGGCCGTGTAGCGTTCACCTCATCAAACACTTAACAGTCACACCAGCGCCATCACAGTCACGAGTTGAACTCGGGCCTTCTCCGAATCAACGAGTTTGTATCCGTATTCACACGTTCATCAGTTTGATTGACCGACGCCATCGGCGAATATCGAGTCCACCCACCGCCTTTGCTCTTTCCGAAGAGCTTTGCTTACACCATAAGGCCAGCGAGTGCACGGTTGATCTACCAGCTTTTTCGCGCAGACTATGCAAACACACATGCAGAAGCAAAGTTATGTCACTATGCGACTGCTATTGCACAACACCCTGGACGAATTATGGGTGGCGCGTCTGGTGATGCAGCACGCTAGTCTTTCGACAACCAAAGCGAGCAGGATCATATTGGAAAAGATTGGCATTGGAGCTGAGGCTCCCACTTGAGCAATAAAACTCAAGTGCGGTGAGAGTTACATAAGGCCCTAAACATAAAATTGTTGCCAAAAAATATGCATCCGGCTCACCATAAGCAGCGCAGGCAGGCAAAAGCCAGAGCTTTACACGTTGAGTACGGCACGTACATAGCGGCAGTCTATACAGATGTTGCGAAATATAAGGACGAAAACGCTTTTGTGATTGTGGTTGTGGACAGGCGGGGATGCTTGGTCGCCTCTGGATCGGTCAAAACCCACTCCTCAGAAACTGCAGAGGAAGCGGCATCGGCGCTAGCTATAACGAGTTCACAGTCGGACTTGATTCTCAGTTATTGAAAGACAGCCACTTGAAATCTGGCGAGGAGCGGAGTATCGGCGACCACCGCACGATTTCTGTACAGGACCACGGGACGAGAAATTCGAGAAATAGAAATTTTCTGGGTACCAGCACACTCTGGGAACCCTGCGAACAAGGTGGCTCACCGGAAGGCTCGAGGTTTCATCAGCCGGGTATGTGAGCCGCCCGATCCGGAGAGGTCCGCTAGAGATGGGCTGGTGTCCTTTCACGACATAACGAATCATTATAAACTAGAGCGTAGGTTTTATCTGCCCCCGCACAAGCGGTTGACTAAGGCGCAGGAATGTGTCTGGAGAAAACTGCAGACGCGATCTTTTCTCAGCCCCTACGTGTTAAGCAAAATATACCCGGAGGTGATAAAGTCACAATGCAAATGGTGCCAGGCTGTGGCAACATATATTCACATACTTTGGGAATGTAGTATAGTGCCGCCGCCGGTGGACATTATGCGTGATCCCTATTTTGAGCACTAGGAGGCCATGTTGACCAGCTCAGACCCAGTCGTCCAGTAAGGGTAATGGAGTTGGCCACACA
The DNA here is from genome assembly GCA_013436015.1 of Rhipicephalus annulatus. Lineage (NCBI taxonomy): Eukaryota > Metazoa > Arthropoda > Arachnida > Ixodida > Ixodidae > Rhipicephalus > Rhipicephalus annulatus. The sequence continues at coordinate 62,207 of WOVY01002853.1, read as the reverse complement.
GGTCACCGCAAACCTTGGGTTGGTGGCCATCTAACACGGAATCGTCTGCAATTGCTTTTTGACGAAATAAAGTTTTTTCATCTATCCATGCGACTGCTATAAAGGAGGTATAGCGCACCGAGAGCAGTTGTGATGCGGTCACTGCCACTGCGCATGCATTGTAGCGCGAGCCGTCGTTCGAGTTCACAACCCGATTGCAGAATATCTGATATAGCGTGCGGCGATCGTGAACCGAGAGTCCCGCGATGCGCTGGGTGTAGCTTCCGTAAATTTGGTTTGCGGTCGGGGCGAAAGACCCTAGACTTTTCTTAGGGGGAACTCTATAAATAAATCTTGAACTCTCTAAATAGGCAGAGCCTGTCAGAGTACTTTGAGCTCATCACTCCAGGGAAAGTCGTAGAAGTTCGCACAAATACTCGAAAAAACATACTGTCCGTGGAGGTCACTACGAAGACCTTCTTGGACACGCTGAAAGCGATTGTCCGATTAGGAAACATTCCGGTTCGCGCATTCTCCGCGTACGACGAATAAACGACAACAGGAGATATATACGATGTGGATGAGGAGATAACAGACTCGAGTCTCGAGAAACTGCTTTCATCGTCGGCTCCCGTGCTTGCTTTCCACCGCTTTGGACGCACGCGATGTATTAAAGTAGTGTTTCAGTCGAAGACGTTACCCACCCATGTAAAAGTTGGGTAAGTGAGGCACTCGGTACGTCCTTACGTACCAAAACCTCTGCAATGTCATAAATGCATGAAATTTGGGCACGTTAGTGCAGTTTGCAAAGGTGCAAAAACCTGCAAGCATTGCGGTGGCCTTCATGATGGGGATAACTGCAATGCTGTGGCCAAATGCCCAAACTCCTCCGGCGCCCACGACGAAACATCAAAGGAATGTCCCAAAATGAGGAATGAAATTAGTATCCTGAAGAAGATGGTTCGAGACCACTACACTCACAGAGAAGCTGCAAGGGTTGTACGGCGCCGTAAATATCGTTCGCGACACCGACGCAAACAAAGGAGCAGTGCTCATAGCTTATCGAATTCGACACACGAAACCGTGCCCTCACCACCTCCTAGCCTACTTTTGTCGGCCAGAAAGGAGGATACAGATGCTCAAATGCCAATACAGTCCACGCAAGTACAATGTAACCAGTCATTGGCTCTCCCCACGTCGGAGATTCAGTTTCCTTCACTACCGTCAAGAGCTACGATAGCGCCATCATTACATAGTGTCCCTACCCCCAATGAAGAAAACAAGAAGATCGACAATGCAGATGTCAAGGCTATGCTTAAAAATTGGATGGGTTCGATGCGTAAGATTCTCAGCAGCCTAAACACTCCCGCTGCTAAGGCGGCTGTGCAGCTACTTGAGGTTTTGGAGTCTCTTCTACTGGTTCTTCAGTAAGTGAACATGGCATTGATGTTCGAAAAACGCATGCGCCAGTCGCTTGTTATGCAAAGGAATGCTCGTGGCCTACGTGGCCGTCTGTCAGACTTCAGACAATGGGTTTTTAAATATCAATTTCCTGTTATCGTTATATGTGAACCGAGTATGGTTTCAACTTTTCGTATATCTGTATATATCCAGATTTGGACCCGCAGTGATCAACGTACGAGCAAAGTTCTCGTTTGTATACGCTGTGATTTGACGTTCTTGAGACATGAAGTCGCGTCGCATGCCAGCAATGATTACGTGAGCCTGACTATAACACATAAAAAGCTGACATTCTCAGTAATAAGAGGATACATACACCCAAACACACAGATGCACTGCTTCTACCTGGGGACCATCCTTGAAGCAGCACAAAGGCCACACATTGTGATCGGCGATTTTAATGCACATCGTCCTCTCTGGGGTAGCACTACAACAAATTATCGCGGAAGGGATTTGGCCTATTTTATATGCAACTATGGACTAAGCGTACTCAACGACGGATCACCTACATTTGTTCGTGGCACGTCTTACAGCAGCTGCCTTGACCTTTGTTTTGTTTCCAGAAGCCTTCCGTCTTCCGCATGTTGGTGCACAGATTTGGACACTCGTGGCAGTGACCACCTTCCAACCTATTGTAATGAATCCGAATAACGGACGCTCTGCTGGTAATGAAGAAGACGATGATTGTCGGTGGTAGTAGTAGTAGCTCGTGCACGTCGCTCGCCATTAGCCAGACCTGCCTGATAAAGCACATTTTGCCAAGCTGCGTCACTTTTCTCGACGTACAACACCTCTATTTTAAGTGGTGGAGGAACCGGGGTTCTCATCAACCTGGAACTTCGCAATCGGACGCTACCCTCACCGTTCACCATGACTGCTCCTGGCCCTTCTCAAGCTGCCTTATCAACGATAGTCTACTGCACTGGCGTGCCTCGGTAACGCGACCCGCCAATTTTTCGCGGCAACGACGAACAAGACGTCGAGGACTGGCTCGTCGAGTACGAAATCGTAAGCGCTTCCAACAAGTGGAACGCCTGCGACCAGCTCACAAACGTGCGCTTTTACCTCGCTGATGTGTCCAGCCTCTGCTTCAAGAACCACGAAGGCGAAATCACCAACTGGTATGCCTTCAAGACCACCATTGCCGCGGTCTTCGGTCGTCCCGCCGTGCGCCGGCTTCGCGCGGAACAGCGTCTCCGTAGTCGAGTCCAGCGCAGGGATGAGACCTTTACAAGTTATATTGAAGATATCTGGTCTCTTTGCAAGCGCGTCAATGAATATCTAACAGAACGCGACAAAATCAAGCACATCATCAAAGGAGTTGACGACGATACCTTCCAGATGCTCGTCGCTAGGAATCCACAGACCGCCACCGATGTTGTGCAGCTTTGTCAGGAGTATGACGAGTTGCGTAAGCAGCGTGTCTCGACGCGCAGGGCCGCTGAAAATACGGCTGAAGTTTCCACCCTGGTGCACGACGTCGCTGCTGATCGCACCGTCTTACTGCCCCACATCAAACAATTCAATCGTGAAGAAGTTGCGCGTCAGCTTTCTCTTGTGGCCGAAGCATCCGCGCCAGTGACCTCGTTAGACCCACGTCTACGCCAGGTCATTGAGACACAGGTCATGCAGGCACTGCCTCCATCGCCATCTGTCTCTACGCCACTGACCTACGGTGCCGTCGTTGCTAGACCCCCAGCCTCAGCTGTCTCTGGCGCATACCGGGGCACCAGGTCCTCCTACCCTACGACGTTGCCAACATAAACGGCACCCCATCCCGTTTCGCCCTCTGCACCTTCTGTCGTTAACTCATGGTGCACCTTGAATAATCGGCCCATCTGTTTCGCATGCGGTTTTGTGGCACATATAGCACGCTACTGTCGCCGTCGCAACTTCCAGCCTCTAGACCATGGGAATTCTGCAAATTACCAGGCTGCCCAGAATCCCCAGCGACCATCTTCTCCTATCACCGACTCATTGTTCCCACGACGCCCTGGTGATTCTCACCGGTGATTACCACCCCGTCGCCGATCTGTCTCCCCGATGCTTCGGCGCACGAGCCCTGCTCGAGAGGAAAACTGACAGCCGCAGTTCCGGAGGCAAGAACTGCGTCGTCGTCGAACTTTCCAAGACCTCCTCTTTGTCCGAGCAACGAAATTGATGTGCTAGTAGAAGATGTTGCTGTACGTGCACTTTTCGACACAGGCGCCATGGTTTCTGTAATTAGTGAAAAACTGTGTCGCAATTTGAGAAAAGTTACAACGCCGCTTTTGAATCTTGCTCTGCGTACAGCCACCTCCCCTTTCATTGCGCCGACGGCTCAGTGCACAGCACACGTTCTTATTCAATATGTTTGGTACGCCGTCAACTTTGTTGTTCTCCCACGCTCATCTTACGACCTCATACTAGGGTGGGATTTCCTTTCTACCCATCAGGCCCTCGTCGACTGCGCTCGTGCTGAACTCACGTTGACGAATCCGTGCCTTGATATCGACCACCACAGTCCCTTGAAAGTGTTTGCCGCAGCTGACGTCCGCATCGCGCCGTTGTCCGCCGTCCTAGTGCCTGTGTATTCCCCTGCTGCCACTAACTCAACGCTCCTGTTCCAACCAACTATAGCTAGTGTACAACACTGAACCATCATCCTCCCGTTTGCCGTCATCAACTTCGGCGGTATTTCATGCGTGCAACGTTTCTGCTTGTCCGTACATCCTGCTACGCGGCGAGTGTCTGGGAAGGCTCGAGACCTGAAATTTTATTTTCAAAGACCCGATCTATCCAGACAAGCCATTTTTACCGACTTGTACCATTACACTCGCAACTGACGCTATTGAACCAATGGATGTATTCTGCAAGTCTATTGATTGCAATCTCACGCCTGGGAAGCAAAAACAGCTGATCAAGCTCCTACAGCGTTTTCGAGCCTCGTTCGACCACAATCAGCCTTCCATAGGTCAAGCGTCATCTGTTGTTCGCCGTATAGATACCGGTCAAGAGACGCCATAACTGCAGCGTCCTTATCGTGTGTCAACTACCGAACGCCGTGCCATCAATTAACAGGTTAACGACATATTGACACGTGGCATTATCGAACCGTCAAGCAGTTCCTGGGCCTCTCCAGTTGTGTTGGTGAAGAAGGACGGATCCATCAGGTTTTGCGTGGACTACCGACGTCTGAACCGAATCACGCGCAAGGACGTCTATCCGCTGCCACGCATTGGCGAGGCCTTGGACTGCCTACAGAGAGCTGAATTTTTCTTTTCTTTAGACCTGCGCTCTGGATACTGCCAGGTACCCATGGCAGAGGCCGATCGCGAAAAAACAGCTTTCATCACGCCCGACGGGCTTTACGAATTCACAGTCATGCCCTTCGGCCTCTGCAACGCACCAGCTACTTTCGAGCGAATGATGGACTATATCCTTCGAGGCCTCAAATGGAACGTTTGCCTTTGTTATTTAGATGACAATGTCGTCTTTTCAACTGGCTTCGCAACCCATTTAATCCACCTCGAGAAAGTCCTCGCGTGTATTTCTGCCGCGGGGCTGCAACTGAATCTGAAGAAGTGCCATTTCGCCGCTCAAAAGCTTACGATCTTTGGCCACGTGGTTTCAAAAGACGGCATTCTTCCTGACCCTGCCAAACTTACAGCCGTTTCAGCGTTTGCCAAACAAACCACCATGAAAGAGCTCCGAAGCTTCATAGGCCTTTGCTCTTACTTCTGGCGCTTCGTCCGCAATTTCGTGACGAACATCGCTCCTTTGACCAAGCTCCTCGCCGGCCTTTCAGCCTGGTCTGCCACCTGTGAAAATTCTTTCAATGAAATGCGCCGCCTCCTCACGTCACCGCCTATTCTGCGACACTACGACCCATCGGCACCCACAAAGATTCACACCGATGCTAGTGGTGTCGGGCTAGGCGCTGTTCTTGCACAGCAGAAAGACGGCTTCCAAGAGTACGTCGTTGCCTACGCAAGCCGAATTCTTAGCAAAGCCGAAATCAACTATTCCGTCACTGAAAAGGAATGCATCGCCATTGTTTGGGTGATAGAGAAATTTCGACCTTACGTGTACGGGCGCCCTTTTGACGTCGTGACTGACCACTACGCCCTCTGCTGGTTGTCGCCACTGAAGGATCCAAGCGGTCGCCTCGCCCGATGGGCATTACGCCTCTAAGAATATAATGTTCCCGTGGTCTATCGCTCCGGTCGGAAACTTTCTGACGCAGACGCCCTATCACATTCGCCCCTACCCCTTGACCCGGACTGCTGCGAAAGTCTAACCTGTGATGCCACTGCCGTCACCATCGCCGACATGCCTTCTGAGCAACGCAAGGACCCTTGGGTTGCTTCGATTCTAGACATCCTGGCTGGGCGGACGGCTTCCCTCCCTTCTCGCACGTTGCGTCGGCAGGTGGAGCACTTCGCCACTCGCGACAATGTGCTGTACCGACGCAACTACGCACCCGGTGGACGTCAGCGGCTACTCGTGATTCCACGTCATCTGCGATCCGAAATTTGTTCCACGTTTCATGACGACCCCCAATGTGGCCACGCAGGTTTCCTGAAAACTTATTCTCGCATACGTCTCCGATATTACTGGCGTGGCATGTACCGTTTTATACGACAATACGTTCGGGCCTGCTCGACGTGCCAGAGACGAAAAACTCCCCCTTATCTCGCCAGCAGTACCTTCTTACCCTTACCATGCTGATCCCGACCATTCGAACGCGTCGGCATCGATATCTGTGGTTCCCTTCCCAACACTGCTGACGGTAACCGCTGGATTATAGTTTCCATCGACCATCTCACGCGGTATGCCTAAACTTCATCCCGAATTCCTTCGTCTACAGCAAAAGACGTTGCGACTTTCGTTCTTCACAACATCGTATTACGTCATGGAGCACCTCGGGAGTTACTGAGCGATCGTGGTCGCTCATTCTTGTCAGACGTCATCACAGCATTGCTGCGTGAGTGCCACGTCGTTCACCGCACTACAAGCACCCATCATTCCCAGGCCAATGGAATGACAGAGCGCTTCAACCGCACCTTTGGTGACATGCTCTCTATGTATATCTCGTCAGACCAATCCAATTGGGACCGAGTGCTCCCGTTTATCACGTTCGCCTATAATACCGCCATTCAAAGCACTACCGGGTTCTCTCCTTTTTTCCTCTTTTACGACGCAAACCTTTTTGCACTATGAACACCATTCTTTCGTACAAACCTGGCTCCTCATAGTCCACGACTTTGTCTCAAGCCGCTACATATGCTGAAGAATGTCGCCAACTGGCAAGATCATTCACAACTCAAGACCAAGGACGCCAAAAGCACCACCATGACGCACCAAATAACACTATTTCCTACGATCTAGGTTCACTTGTCTGGCTGCATGTCCCTTCTGCTACACCTGGCCTTTCTACGAAGTTGGTCCTCAAGTATCACGGCCCTTATCGTGTGCTACAAAAAACGTTAACAGTAAATTACCTCATTGAGCCCCTGGAAGCATCGTCTGACCAACGTCGTCATGGTCAGAAAACTTTCCACGTCTCCAGACTCAAGCCCTGCTACGACCCTCCCATGTTTACTTGTCCATAGGTCGCCAGGATGGCTCCTTATTTTGCGGGGAGTAATTTTAATGAATCTGAATAACGGACGCTCTGCTGGTAAGGAAGAAGACGATGAATATCGGTGGTAGTAGTAGTAGCTCGCGCACGCCACTCGCCATTAGCCAGACCTGCCTGATAAAGCACATTTTGCCAAGCTGCGTCACCTTTCTCGACGTACAACACCTCTATTTTACTATGTTCAGTGCAGGTGGTTTTGCCACACGCACACACGCTACATCCGTCAAACCGACTCTACACTGTTCAAGGCATCTGTGAAGTCTGGCTGAGAGCACACGACTGATCTATCCGAGGTAGAAAACATCATTGCTTCTTCACTGCGTAACACAACCAAACAGGTTAACCTACCGATGCAGAGATCAGTAGTCGACTCCCTATACGAGGCCCTTCGTGCAATCCGTCGCAGTGCCGAACGCCGATACAGACGAACGAAGTTGCCTTCAGACCTTTCCGCCAGTCGTCGAGCTCAACGACTTGTTCTTCGGTATCTTGACAAGATTGACAGGCAACGTTGGAGAAATTTCTGTGGATCTCTGCACCCCAGGCAACCTCTATCCAAGATCTGGTGGGTTGTACGAAGTTTGCAGACAACTCCCCCACACCGGCAACCATTTCAAGCTGTTGCTCTGCATCAGGGACGAACAGAAGTCGAGATAGCCAGTGCCTACTGTAGCCTCATCGTGGACACCACTGATGGTCTTGCCACTAATGAGCCTCTTACTACCATTGCGCCTCCATCGTCTGACGAGCGCCTTGATGTACATTTTACAATGCATGAGCTGGACGCTGCGATTTCTGCCTCCCGCCGATCATCGACACCAGTACCTGACGGAATGACGTATGCTGGAATCAACCATCTTCATACAGAAACACGACGTATCCTGTTATCTAATTATAACACCTCATGGGAGTCAGGAGAAGTCCCAGCTAATTGGCAATGCAGTCGCATTATTTCATTGCTTAAGCCGGGGAAGTGTTCTTATGCACTTTCCTCCTACAGACCAATTGTCTTAGCCAGCTGCGTCGGAAAAGTGATGGAAAGAATGGTACTGTCAAGATTAGAGTGGCTTCTAGAGAGCAACAACTCCTTTCCTACATTTATGAACGGCTTCAGAAGAGGCCGATCTGCCATTGATGGTGGGGTCGACTTGATCACCGGCGTTGAAGAGGAAAGAAGCTGACGCAGACTAGTGGCGGCGGTCTTCTTAGACATTAAGGGTGCCTACGATAATGTGCTGCATTATGCGATCCTTGACGCACTGGAAGATTTCGACATCGGTGGACGACTGTACGCTTGGATTTTTAGCTACCTTTGGGACCGCACCATTTACATGACGACAAATAACGGAGACACCAATCGATATAAGGTTCATCGTGGTGTTCCCCAAGGGGGAATTCTCAGCCTGATCCTATTGAATGTCACAATGATCGGTCTAGCAGCAGAACTTTCCAGCACGGTGAAGATCAGTGCATACGCTGATGACATATGCATATGGGCAACCGGAACTACTCGCCCGCAATTGCGAGCTCGACTACAGCGTGCAGTGACGATCATATACAAATATCTACGACGCAGGGGCTCACTCTCTCAATCGACAAATGCGCAGTGCTTGCGTTCATGCGCAAGCATATGTCGCAATACCCGATATTTATTAATGGGACAGCGATACCTGCTGTAACGCACCACAAGTTCCTTGGGGTTGTCGTACACAGAGATCTATCATGGACGAGGCATGTCGCAGTGCTTAAATCTAAATTGAAGAGCTTTGCTCTCGTTGTTCGCCACGTAGCAAGAGCAAGATAGGGCCCATCAGAATCATCACTACTTCAATTGTACAATGATCTATTTGTGGGATACATTCGATACAGCATGCAGGTGCTTTTCCATATGAGACCTTGTTGTGTGAAGACGCTAGAGTGTGTTCAAGCTCAATGCTTACGAAGATGCTTTGGTCTACCGCGCTGTACTTCAACAAATGGGACAATCGCAGAGGCTCGGGCTTGTCCCAGCAGTGTATACATGCTCTGCGAGCCACTTAGAGTTTACCTCCGATTGCTGAGCAAACACAACAGCACCCGCTGTCAGTACTACCCGCCACTCACCCAGATTGCAGTTTCTCAAGAGTAACATCGCGGCACGAAAATATTATACCAGCAAGGTTTTCTCCGTCAAATGCCCCTGCAGTGCCTCCATGGGTCCTGTCTAAACCACCTGTTTCTTTTACAATACCTGGAATTACGAAGAAGTCGCTCATTTCTTCTGTTGGCCTCAGACAACTGACCCTATATCACATTTATACAACGTACAGTGATTCTCTGCACGTGTACACCGACGGATCCACCACGCTAAACACCTCCGCTGCAGCCTTTGTCATCCCAGACATGGATATCGCTCGACGATTTGAAGTGGACCATAAAACCACATCAACTGCCGCAGAGCTTGTCGCTATCCGGGAGGCTATAAGATTTATTTCCGGAGAGCGACCTCGAGCTTGCACAATTTTCTGTGATGCCAAACCCGCTTTGCAAACCATTAATTGCAACATGAAGCAAGGTCCATATTACAGCTTGGCAATAGAAATCACAGAACTTATTCAGGTTGCTTCAACAAATTGTCGTTTTATAACTTTCCAGCGGATTCCTGCTCATTGCGGTGTGGTGGGAAGCGAAGAGGCAGACGCTGAAGCTAAAAATGCCTTAGGCAGTGCCCCTGAAGTACGCATTGCGTTTTCACAAGCTGACACGAACGCCGTGGTTCGCTGAGTGATGCGCAGCTACACACTTCAGCACTGGAACAAACCGGAACGGCGACAGCAGCGATTTCACAAATGGGACCCGGAAATGAGGTTCCGCATGCCCCCTAAATTGAAACGGCAACTCACAAGTATGATCCACCGCATTCGTCTTGGTGTAGCGTACACCAGATGTTACGCACATATCATCGGTGCCAGAAACGCTTGAGCACATATTTTGTGTCTGCCCAGCATACATACGTGAATGACATACGCTGATTTCTTCTACTGAACTATATCGCAGTAGGTTATTAACTGATAAGACCATGTTGGGCCCTTGGCCAGACAAAAACAGTGCAACTGTGGTCACAAGAGCAGTTTTAACCTTTTTGGATACAACTGGACTATGTGCGCGGCTATAAAATGTGTCTCAGCTAAAAAGAACACTATATACTCACCTCTCTATCTCACCATCGTCATTCATTATTCTTTATTTTCCCCTTTCCCTTCCCCAAAGTAGAGTAGCAGGCTAGAGCAAGCTATCGCTCAGGCCAACCTCTCTGCCTTTCTCTAAATAAACTTACCTTTTCCTCCTCCTTCCTTAGGGGGAGCAAATGCTACTCTAAATCTCATATTGCACCTGCAACTAAAGCGACGCCCGCAACACTTGCGAACGTTATTCTAGATCTCCCTATGTCTTGTCAGTGGTCTAGTGGCTAAAGTACTCGGCTGCTGACCCGCCAGTCGCGGCATCAAATCCCGACTTTGGCGGCTGCATTTCCGATGGTGGCGGAAATGTTGTAGGCCCATGCGCTCAGATTTGGGTGAATGTTAAAAAAACCCGAGGTGGTTGAAATTTCTGGAGCCCTCCACTACGGCATATTTTATAATCATATGGTGGTTTTGGGACATTAAACCCCGTAAATCAATCAACCAATTCCTATGTCTTGCATTTTATTTCAACGTGCTCACTACATATCCAATCACACTGCACTGCCGACAAGACGCGAGCGCCCCTGGTGAGCACCTGTCTTTACAATTATCCGCAATACTTGATAAAAGCGAAACGAGCAGCACTAGAGTGCTGCGTGTGCAGCCTTGCTGCTTTAGCATAGGGAAACATACTATATAAAGAGTGGCCACTGGAGCCTTCTCACGACCCAGCAAGAAAGGGTCTGACCAACCGCTAGATGGCGCACCCATCCTCGCTTATACTGTTTTGTTAAGACGTGTAATAGCCCCCTAAGGAGGACAACGAATACCAAAGTTTGGCATCATATTTTTGCAAAGAAGAAATTTTATTATTTTGGGCAATCTTCAATATCTGCTCTACATCATGTTCCGCTGAGGACATTTAATGCCCCACAACAGAAAACAATAAGGGATGACTAGAAAGTGTTGTCTTTCTGCATTTATTTTGCACAAAGAGGCACATTCATGTGGTTTATGTACTGTACATGTATTCCCTATGCGGACGCATAAGTGAGTAGCATAACCTGCTTTCGGCCACGGTAGTGAACAGACGCAAGATGCAGGGCTCCATCGGAGCGGCTTCAGCGGCCCTTGAGGGCCCCGGTAACAGGTCAACTGAAGAGTACCAAGTGATTCTGCCTCATCTGCCAACAAGACGCGTTGCCTTACTTACTGTGTTTTTGCATGGAGACGTTCGAGCGAAACCCTACAGGGTTGAAGATTTGAGAGACGCGTTGGCCCCACTGGAGTGCTAATGGACCTCATAGCACTCGGAGCGTACCAGAATAATCACGTCTGTGCGGTTACACTGAACGGAGAAGACCCAACGAAGAAACTGCTGGCCTTCAAGGAACTTCAGTTGAAGGGACACCGGTGTCTCATCGTCGATCCCCAGGACCGGCAGATAAAACTGCGGCTTCATTGGCTGCTTTACAGAGTCACCCATGAGGATGTGCGGACGGCGTTCGCGGCCTTCGGCAATGTTGTCGAAGTGAATCTTGTCGAAGTTAATCGAGTGCGCTCGAGAGTCGATGGCGTCGGCGACAAAGCGTCGACCTTCCGCACCAAGTGCGTGTTGCACGGGAATCGGCCCTAGTTGTGGCGCCTGGCAGGCCCATGCAATGCTTGTGGTGCAAAGAAATTGGTCGTGTACAGCGAGACTGACGGGTGCCACGGTGTTCAATTTGTCGGTGATTTGGACATCGAGACGCTCAGTGCGCCTGGTCATACGCAGCAGTTACGAGGACTGCAACGTGCGATGTGATCGAAGAGCAGACAATGGATGCCGCTGAGGCTGAAGACGTGGCTAAGGGGGCAGGAGACGCGGCTAGTTCTCTGGCTGAACGCGGGCCGGTTTTGCCTGAAGATTACGATACAGCGTCGGAACCCGAAAAGAAAGAAACGGCTAAGGCGGACACCAGCCAAGAGAATTCCACTGAAGACGCACAAAGCCAAATGGTGGACATGTCGACGCAAGCGGCGACAAGACGTGACATGCCAGTGCACGGAATGACCCGCGGGATCAACACGAGCTCGGCGGTCGAGCGTTTGCTGGAGCAATCTGCAGGCACTGCTCACGAGAGCGAAGTTGAGGGTCCACCAGCGAAGGCGACACTGGGGCGGCGCTCGTGCCTAAGAGCGAGGTCAAATCTACCTGTTGATCAACCAGTTGGCACTCCAAGGCACCAGCAGCAAACTGATGCCGGACCACCGGATTGCCCCGGAGACGTCTAGCAGGGAACTAGTCTTACACGGTAAGCACCATGCTCCCGGCCTACTCCTCTTTTTAGTGAGTAACGATGGCTAATCACTGGTCACTGAGCTTTGCAACCTTAAGTGTCCGAGGTTTGGCCTCCAAGAAAAAGCAAGCTGAAGTGTATCGCTTGTTAATTGACGAAGATATTGACGTGTTAGCCGTGCAGACGACCAAAATGGAAGGTGAGGAGGAGACCGGGAGCATGATGCTGCGGTTTACGTCTAAATATTATGCCATAGGTAGTCACGCAAATGGAACTTCGGCCGGTTGTGTGCTTTTTGTTAAAAAGATTCCGGGATTGATTGTTGAAAGTCACTTTTCTTGTGACTCAGGTAGAATAGTGACTTTCGATTTTAGTACTCGCGAAATTGAATGGCGCGTCATTTGAGTCTATGCGCCAAACGTTGAGGCAGACCGAGAAACTTTCTTTTCGTTAATTAAGCAACATTTACGCACACCAGACAAGCTTGTTTTAATCGGGGACTTCAATTGTATATTGAGCGCGAAGGATAGAAATATTAACCGCCATGTGCAAGACAGAAGTGTTGAAGTGCTCTATTACTTGCTGATTGAATTTGACCTGGATGATGTTGTGGAGTGCCTCGAAGCAGGTTGCGAAGTTGGTTTTACGCATTTTCAGGGAACCAGTCACGCACGTCTTGATAGGATATGCATGGTAGGGGAGACGTTAGCTAAAAGCAATAGTTCCACTGTCTCTTTCTCTTACCATTGTTTTGTACTATGTAACGTGGGACTTAAACAAAACGAAAACAAATTTAGTGGGGATTTATGAAAGTTTAACGCTAAACTACTTCGGGATGACATTTTTATTAATTTTGTGATAGAGGGAATCAAGAACATTAAAGTGATCGGAGCATGTAAAGTTGGCGAGGAATGGGAGCTTTTGAAGCAAAGCGTTAAAATGAAAACCATATCGAGATCTAGTGCTTTAAATATCAAGAAAGAATGAAAGAAAATGAACTCAGAACAACGCTTATGAAATTGATAGAATTAGAAAGCAATGAGCCCGGTGCATATAAAGAAGATATTCGAACGGTGAAACGACAAATTGAGCTAGTAGAGCAGGAACGCCACCGAGGAGCCCTTATTCGAGCGAGAGCAGAGGCGCGGGCTATGGGGGGACTCCTACAAAGCGCGCGCTCGTAATCGAGAAATCACGCACGCGCCGTAATCACATCGACGAAATAAAGGAAATTGGAATTTTGCTGAATACTAAAAGCACTATCGCTGAAGCTTTCTTTCGGTATTACAAAGGTCTCTTCGCAGCCGCATTAGTAGATGTTACGAAGTTCAAGGACACTTTCTTCAGCCGGATGCCGCAATTATCCCTCGAAACGAAAGAAGCGTTAGAGAGGCCTATAACCGTTTCTGAAATTGAATATGCAATAGATAATCTCGTCGCTGAGAACTCACCGAGGCTTGACGGTCTCGGTGCGATGTCGTATAAATCTTTTAAAACAGAAGTTTCACCAGTGTTACAAGCTGTCTTCAAGGAAGCCTACGCAATCAAAGCATTACCACCTTCATTTGCCGAGACGCACACTATTCTAATACCGAAGACGGATGACAAAGCAAAATAAAAACTAGTTTCGTCATATAGGCCCATTTCACTAACCGACACTGACTACAAAATACTCATGAAGGTATTGGCTGGTAGATTGCAGTCCGTAATCACCAGAATAGCTGGGGAGCACCAACGTGTGGCATCAAGGAGCACTCAATATTGATGAACACACACGCAATGCGATGTGTCCTTGAGAGTTGCGATGCTTTTAATTCTCGTGTTGCGATCCTGCAGCTTGATTTAGAAAAAGCTTTTCACTGCGTCCCGCAAGATGTGCTATTCTCAATACTTGAAATGTCAACGTCGGATCGGTGAATACAGCGGGCATATTTTTAGCGTATAAGAACTACATGACTAATTATTAACAAGATCCTGGGGTCTCCCGTTAGGCTGGAGCCTTCTGTATGACAGGGAGGTCTGGCAAGTCCACTCTTGTTTGCATTGTATATAGAGAGCTTGTGCTTGGCCATGAGAGAAAACGAGACCATCCGTGGTTTCAGACTGCTTGACGCCGAGGTAAAAGTTTTGGCATACGCTGATGATGTAGCAGTGTGTTGCACCATCAAAGAAAGGGTACAAGAGACAGTTGCCGTTGTTAAAAGTTTTGGAGAAATTACAGGAAGTCGTGTTGATTGGGGAAAGTGTCTAGGGTTGTGGTAAGGAGACTGGACATCAACCCCACAAACCTATGCTAACGTTCACTGGTTTAATACTCCAGTAAAATATCTAGGCGTGCCTTTCCAGCACTACAAAGACACTAATGACTACTGGACTGAACAAATAAAAGAAACGCGCGAAGGGACAGCGCAGTGGAACGGCAACTGTCTCTCAATGTTTGCCAGAGCCACTGTATGCAACATAAATTTAATGAGCAAATTATAGTATGTGATGCAGGTTTTGTGTTGCTCACGCGTGCGTGTGCAAAAGCTGCATAGGATATTTGCTGTGTTTATATGGGGGGTCTACTTGGGAAAAATGTAGGACGAATTTGTTCCGAAGAGTAAAACAGGGGGGACTAAGCCTGTCGCATCTGTTCGTGAGACCACTAGTTAATTGTTTTATTTTCTTTCGAGAGGCGCAACACCCCTTCTAAAGAACGGTATGCCAGTTACGCCTTTGTCGTGTGCTGCCTAACTGTGGTTAACACCGCAAGCATGCCTGGAGCTACGCGAGGTTTCCTTAAGAAAGTTGCGGACAGCGTCCGGTTCTTGTCAGTTTGGTTTTTCAATGAATACCTGTTTTTTGTCGGGCGAAAGAAATTGCATAAAGACATATGCGACAAGATTTTTCCAGTTTCTATGTATAGGTTAATGAATAGCGGGGGAGAAGGCAATGATGTTCTTAAGCGTGTAAAGAAAATCAAATTCAGCCTAGTGCAAAAAGGTTCTTCTTTAAATTACACTCCGGAACGCTACCGGTTAAGACCTTTTCAGAAGATAGAGGAGTTTATATGCCAAGGGGTTCGAACTGTTTGATCTGCCAAAAGCTTTCGACAATAGATCACAATTTTTTGCATTGTTGGGAAGGGGTTTACTTCTGAAGTGTTTTACAGAGAACTCTAAAAAAGTCACTTCCCTTACATTCACGGGGTATCAGGTTTTTAATGTAGAAAAAGAGGAGGGACTGCCTTTTGATCTTATAATGCTGCTTGGCCTCCATTGTTCATGGCTGGAAAGAATGGCCGGTTACTTTTGTGACTCTGTCAGGCGTCCGACGCACGTGCTTTTCCGTGAAAGCATTTCTCAGTACATTGATATATTCAAACAACAAGGTTTTTTTTCCTGAATGGCTCTCCAGGGTTGAACCCCTGGTGAACCTGAAGGAATTTTAGCAGTGTAACCACCAATAGTTCCACGACTGTTCTGTCATCGCTTCTGTTGTGTATGTTTTTGTTTACAGTGACTTATATGGATGTGCGTACCTAACGCAAAACCGGTAATAAAAAAGAAAAAAAGAGTGAGTAGCGTAGTGGTAACGACACTGGCTTACAGTTCATGAGAGTACGGGTTAAAATTCCAGCGTCAGAAAGAAGGAAGTTTTTTCTTTGATGCTCAAGACATTATCGGGTCTGACCAATCACAAGTGGCGCTGAAAGCAGCGCATGAGCTGGGCCACAGGGCCCTACGGGAGTGTCCGCTCTTTATTTAGGTATGCTTTTCTATGGCTTTCGAGAGTGTAAATTTCTATGCTGCAGGTGTAACGAACGAACCTGTACGAAAGAGGACATATGCCCACAAACACGCCTGTGGGAGGCGCGTGTTGAGTTGGCAAAAATACAGCACGGCAATCACGCTAACGTCGCTGCACTGTTGAAATGTTTAGTGAGTGGCGGCGCTGACTTGCCCGCACGCGCTGTTTCTTTGATAACCGCCGCAAATGTCCAACATACGTTTCCAACGCAACGCGCGTCCGTGTACCCATTTTAGAGGCGAAGCTCTTTATAGCTGCAGGGAGACCGCCAGGGGGCTCGAAGTAGTGCAGACGCGCTCGTTTCGCGCTCTGGATTCCCATGATTTTTAGTGGTGTTTTCCGTCTGCAACCACTCGAAAACGTTACTATCAGCTTCAAGATGTTCCGAGGAACGCCTGGGCACCACTCAAGAAGATTTCTTGCCACTTGGAGGTGCCAAAAGACTTCAGAAAGCTCGTCACCCCTTGGACGCTCACCAAACGCTGACCTGGGGAGCCGCCGGCAGCTGCACCGACGCTGGGGACGCCCGCGTCGGAGCTTCATCCAGCTATGGCTCTCAACGCGGCGACCGACCAACAATACCACCTCCTAGACCAGGATGGTACAGCAGACGACCAAATGGATCAACTCCAGGGCGACCACGATACGGTGAGCCGAGACGCTATCGGCGCTCATTCGCATGCAGAAGAGGACGCTAGCTGGCAGGCAGCGAAATCCACCAAAAAACGCAAGCAAGAGGCACTGGAGCGGAGGCGCGGCAGCGCAGGGCTCCAGGACCAAGTTAAGACAGGCACGCCAACATTCAAGAAATTGCCAAAGCTACCGCCGTTGCAGAAGCACGATTACAAGATCGTCATTTGTCCAAACCAGGGCCTCCCGCTGAGAAACATTCTGACTCCTACGCTTGCGCAAGCAATCATCGAGGCATGCCAAGCTGGCATCAGAGATGAACATTTCATCCTTAGAATCAACCCAGGGTCAAACATAGCGATTTTTTCGACCAAATATGAGGAAGTGGCGGACAAAGTGCATCTTATACGCGCCCTTGTGCTTAACGGCAGGCCTCACGCTGTCCGTGCATACGCCGCAAATGGAGACGATACTCTGAAAGGGGTGATTCACGGCGTACCGATGAACACCTCAACCAAAACTCTCATGGCGCACCTACGTGTCAGAACGCACGGTGTGGAGATCATCACTGCCAGAATGATAGGCACAACGAAAAGCGCAGCCATTACATTTTTCGGTCCAACGCTACCTCGTACCGTC
The DNA here is from genome assembly GCA_013436015.1 of Rhipicephalus annulatus. Taxonomy (NCBI): domain Eukaryota; kingdom Metazoa; phylum Arthropoda; class Arachnida; order Ixodida; family Ixodidae; genus Rhipicephalus; species Rhipicephalus annulatus. The sequence goes on along the minus strand of WOVY01002853.1, from coordinate 44,640 downwards.
TACTATTACGGGGGTGAACTCCGCTGCTACCCCTTCCGACCTACGATTCCAGTCTGCAAGGTCTGCCGAGAAAAAGGACACCGTGCGGACGTTTGCCCGCATCCAGATCGCCCCATTTGCCGGCTGTGCGGACTGACCAATCCAACGGATGGACATCCGTGTTCTATTAATTGCGCCTCGTGCGGGGAGGCTCACCCCACAGGAGATCCAACTTGCAAAAAAAGACTTAAGCCGCCGAAGCCTAAACAGCCACAAGTACAAGCAGGCCACAGTGATAAGCTTCAACAGGGCACTAGCAACGACCCACCGAAGACCAAGAATCTCCGCTGGTTCTCCTCCGAAGAGGAAGAAAACGCCTACAAGTCAGCCGATGACAAGCACAGTTCCCGGTCGCATTCACGGTCCCCGGGCAGAAAGCCGCACTCGCCATCCAAGAAGAGCGCGCCAGCACCGACTCAGCAGAACCTCCACCGCGGTCCTCCAAGAGGGGGAGCCAAAGGCAACGGCGGGGATCAAGGATGCACCCAACAGGCATCATCACTTCCGGTAAGCTGAGTGGAAGCCGTGGCTCCCAATTCTGCATGTACTCCCCCCATCACACAAAACGTACACTATCAAGCAGTAATCGCTGAAAACAAACAGCTTAAGCAACGCCTTGACAAATACGAGAACAAAATAATGTGGCTCGAAAAACAGCTGGCCCAATTAATGGGAGCCACCCCGAAAACTACAGTCCAGGCCTCTCAAAATCTAACTAGCCACCCAAGCGAAAAGCTACGGGACAATGGGCCCATCCAACCGCAATCGACACTACCACGAGATCCTGTAGCCAATATAGGAACAGAACAAGCAGCGACAAACCTCACTTTACAACAACAACTGCAGCTAATGCAACAGCACATACTGCAGCAAACAGAAGCCCAAATGAAACAGTTCTTTGTCGAATTTCATGACCTGAAGCGATACGTTCATGAAAGCCTCGACAAAGAAACGAAGCGTCGACGTAAGCAGAGCCAACCGCGGTCCCAGGAGTCCGACGCCAAAAGCATGCTTACCTCGGACGCTGAAAGCACACCCACCTCCTCGCATCATGGCAATTAACCGACGCATAGCAAACAAGAATCTCACTATATGGTCCTGGAACTGTCGTTCCCTGCACAACAAGCACGTTACACTCACTCTATACATAAAGGCGGCGCTGGTTCCTCCTGACGTAATCTGCTTGCAAGAGGTGGGAACCAGGCCTAAAACAGTTTCTGGCTACAAACTGTACATGGATCCAAATACACCTAAGATTGCGACACTCGTCGGTAAAGAATTGGCAGCTACATGCATAACGGCACCGAACGAAGAGACGCAACACCTTATCGTAACGCTCTGGCCAGCGAAGAAAGGACGCCCGAGACAGGTTATATGTAACATATACAGTTCCCCACAAGACAGAAAAGCAGAATTCAGCAATATCTTCCACTATTTGAACAACAAGCTTCAACCACGCGACCGCTTGATCATCACTGGAGACTTCAATGCTTGGCACACCACATGAGGTTATAGCGCAGACAGACCCAAAGGTACGCGACTTTTAGAAGCGATACAGCGCTACGACTACACACTCCTCACGACACCGGGCATACCGACTCGTATAGGAAACAGTGTCAACAGGGACACCACTCCCGACCTTACCGTAACCAACAATGCCGCGACCATGCGCTGGAGTGTGCTGGACGACAATCTGGGCAGCGATCACAGTATTGTGCAAATAACATAAGAAACAGCTCGACTGCGACGGCCGCTCGGAAAAGCCAGACTGACTAACTGGACTAAATATAGAGAGCAACAGGAAGTAGACGGGCCCAAGCCAACAACTATAGCCCAATGGACACCGTACATTAAGGGTCTCTATGACAAGCACCAAGATATATCAAACAACTACCGACGCACCTGCCATTGACACCCACTTGACACATCTTTGGGAAGCTCGTCGAGGCCTCACGAAACGGTGGCGCCGACAAAAGCTAAATAAGAAACTCAGACTCCGTATAGCGAAAATCACGGAGGAAGTAAACGCATACTCAAAGGAACTTTACAAAAACAACTGGCGCACCTTCTGCGATTCCTTAAAAGGCACATTAAGCACGAAAAAGACGTGGAACATCCTACGGAGTCTTTTGGATCCCTCTGCAACAAGAACCGAAACAAACGCTACCCTTCAACGGCTAGCTGGGGAATTTCAAGGTGATCCGGATCAGTTAATAGAAGAGCTGAAACAACGCTACACAGGAGAACGCAAGCGAAACGTTAGCCCAACACCCAGTCAAGAATACAATGGAGAACCCAACACTGAGCTCGACGCCCCCATAACCTTTGCTGAGGTTTATGCAGCGGCTCAAAGCTTCAAAAGAAGTACAGCGCCCGGATTAGATGGCATTACAAATGCCATGGTACGGAACCTCAGCGATGAAGCATTACAAGCCATCACAGACCACTTTAATCAGGAAGTCTGGACACCGAGTGGAAAGATACCTGCAGAATGGACACTGGCACAGGTTGTACTCATACCTAAACCAGGCAAACGGCGAAGCCTTGATCAGCTACGACCAATTTTCTTAACGTCATGCATTGGCAAGCTCTTCGAAAAAGTTATACTCACTCGCCTTGAGCAAAACACAGAAGAAGGGGGGCTTCTACCAACATCTATGTACGGATTTAGGCGAGGAGTGTCTACCCAGGATATCTTCTGACTGCTCAAAGAGGAAGTGCTTAACCCAGCGCCAGGTAGTCTCAACAATCTACTCGTTGCACTCGACATCGAAAAAGCATTTGATAATATTGCGCACTCTACCATACTAGACGGTCTTGCAGCCATAGGATGCGGACAACACATATTCAACTATGCCTCTGATTTTCATAGAAATCGCAAGGCGCAGATTGGCATAGCTGGTACCAAATCATCACCATACGACCTCCCACTGAAAGGCACACCTCAGGGCTCCATCTTGTCTCCATTTTTATTCAATATCAGCCTCCGGAAACTAGTCCTCCAGCTGGAGACTGTACGAAACCTGGGCTGTGCCTTTTACGCGGACGATATTACGCTATGGGCAACAAAGGGCTCCTACGGAGAACGACAAGATGTACTGCAAACCACTATAGACATGATTCAAGGCTACTTCACTGTTGCAGGCATGTCGTGCGCACCTAGCAAATCGGAATATTTGCAAATAAGACCCCCACGCACTCGGTCCAACCGTGCACCAGCGCTGCAGCTAGAAATTGCCGGACAGATCATCAACAGGACCCCAGTAGCTCGAATATTAGGCATGCACGTGCAAGAAAACAACAGCGTAAAGACTGCAATAGGCAAACTCAAACACACCGTAAAGAGTATTGTATCCCTTATAGCTAGAATTGCGCGAAGTAAAGATGGGATGACAGAGGCCGACACGGTACGCCTTGTACAGGCCTTCGTTCTCAGCCGAGTCACGTTCGCTCTTCCCTTTCAATCAACACGCAAGCCCGAAATAGAGCAGATTGACAGACTCATCAGAATTGCGTACAAAGCAGAATTGCGACTTCCGAACAGCACAAGCACAGAAAAACTCATGGGACTCGGCATGCATAATACGTATGAAGAATTAGCCGCCGCCACGCTAATCGCACAGCGAGAACGACTCACCACTACGCTCAAGGGAAGAACACTGCTACAGAGGCTGGGATACCCTCTCACCCCTCAATATTGTGGCGATGAGACAGTCATTGTACCCAAGCAAATACGTGATCAAATAATCGTGGAACCAGTTCCAAAAAACATGCACCCGCTCTACAACAAAAAGCGCCGTCAAGCGCGAGCACGAAAACTCCTGCAGAGAAGTAGCGATCCAGACGCTTACTTTACCGACGTCAGTCTTTATCCCGCGCCACCACAAGGCTCCAGAAAACAAGCATATGCATTGGCAGTGACTAAGCAAAGCAAAGTCGTGGCCTGCGCGTCCCTACGCACCAGATCAAGTGCCACCGCAGAGGCAGCAGCCATAGCCTTGGCAATCAGAGAAGCCGAAAGAAGGGGGCGCTCAGCGTATATTTTGACAGACTCACAAGCTGCATGTCGCTTATACCTTAGAGGCACACTTCCAAGGTGCGTCACTGATATTTTGGGGTCCATGTTGATGGAGGCACATGGCGTCACTTGGTGCCCAGGGCATGACGGCCTGGGGGGGAACGAAGAGGCAAACTGCGTAGCTCGCGGACTTACTGGCCGAGACGCAGGACTCTCCTCAGGACACCTCACAGGGCATCATGAAGAGCAAAGTGTAACAAGCAGGCAGATATTGGAAAACCAACGCCTTACAAGACGCACGTACGCCCCTCCACATCCGAACTTAAGCAGCCAACAAGCCCGGGATTGGCGCCGCCTCCAAACGAACACATACCCCCACATATAAAAACTACACGCAATTTTTCCACAGATATACACAACAGGGGTATGCCCATGGTGTAGTAACCACACAGCCACACTTACACACATAACCTACCAATGTACCGAGCGGCCAGCCAATGCAGTATCTAGGTTGGTGCGCTCACTACAAACACTCACAACGTGGTCTTGGGAGGCACGGCTTTCCGAGCTGGCACTGGGGAGCCAACTGGTGACCCTAGACCAGGCCCGGCGAGCCGCTGTGGCCAGTGGGGCTCTACAAGAGGGCTCCACCCGGGATTAGTCACGTAATTTTAATTCTTCAATAAAGTTTATTCTCTCTCTTTTTATAGCTGCACCCATTCGTCCCTCGTAGTCGTTGTAGCATGTAACAAGTATACCATTTTGACCTCCGAGGTGGTGCCGGTGAGAGATTTCTTCTGTGCGTTGTTGAACAATGAAACATGGTGCTCAATGTACATGCCAATGGCTGCTAATGGGGAATGAGAGACAGGAGCATTCGGCTTTTCGTTAACGCGCACGCTGCGATCCCTATTAGCAGCCATTGGCATGTACATTGAGCACTCTCTGACAAGAAAGGGTTGCTACATTATATTCGCTAGCTGTAACATCCTTACTTTTGGAACGCTTTAGCGAGCGTTAAGCCGCAGTGTCATGAACACAGTGAACTAGTATATACTATGAAAAACTCGAGGTGGTTAAAGGTGGGAAGTAGATACGAAGCGCAAGCCGTAAGAAAGTAAAAGGCGAATTCTCCTGTCTCTCCTTCCCATTAGCAGCAATTGGCATGTACATTGAGCACTATCTGACAGGAAAAGGTTGCTATGTTATACTCGCTAGGTGTAACCTCTTTGGTTTTAGAAAGGTTTAGCGAGCGTTGGGCTGCAGTGCCATGAATACAGTGAACTAGTATATGCCATGAATTCGAGGTGGGTAAAGGTGGGAAGTAGACCCGAAGCGCAAGCCGTAAGAAAGTGTGCGTGTGCCACCTCTCGTTTAGTCCTTGGAATGTCCACTGGATGGTGGTGCTTCTATATGAGGAATATATGATAAATAGATGCGAAGTGGTGGTACTTGAAGTGTTGGATAGATGGACAAACGGACACACAGACATATGCATGGATGGACGCATGAACGGACGCAGGGACGGACGCACAAACAGACGTACGCATGGACGGGCGGATGGATGCATGGATGGTCACAAAAACGTACGCATGGGTGGACGGAAGCAAAAACGAATGGACAGACGAATGCTTCGCCCCACTCTCCTTCATTCACTCCGTGGATATGCTGCCAATTTTTTTATGAATGCTCCCATCACGCGTTCCGCACTGTCTTCATGTCACAGCCACTGCAAGCGAGCTCGCAGCAAACTCGGCTGCCCGAGAAGCGAAAGCTATCCAGTATCGCACCCCTGATATCATACTGCCTGGATACGCCCCCCAATCCGTTGGCCCTTGTCACCAGGCTGCCTCCATGTGTCCGTTGTTTCTGAAACCAAACGAAAAAAAAAATGAGTGCTCAACCACATACCAAAGCTTTATTAAAATATTGCACAATTTTTTTTGTAACAAATCAAACTAACACTATTGAGAATAAACGTTGAATTATTTTTTTCGCTATTCATCTCCCTTTTACCTAGGTCACGCTTCAATTGTCACGTGGTTGTTCATGTCTGTTACAAAAGGTTTCAGACCACTTTTCGTTCCGACTTTCGCGACATATTTAAATTAAACTCTCGTAATCGATGCAGACATGACCAAAAAAACTCCCGGAAAAATTACCGTTCAAGTTTTTATATCCTTTTATCAAAATGTCACCCTCTCCCCCACAATCATGCTTATCATTGTCCCGAAAAGAAAAGAAAAACATATGCGCTGCTGTGAATGCTGTCTCCAGTCACAGGTAGCAATGCACGTGGCAGCCGTCTTTTCGTCGAAGTTCACGGTCTTCCTTTCTTTCTTTCACCCCCCCCCCCTTTTTAATGGTACAATCCAACCATCGCTTTATGTCCATCGTAGTCACCGATAACCTCTTCAAGCGACCTTCATGCGTGAGAAGCCTTAGCTAATTCGTTCAACTTACATTTGAGGAGACTCAAAGCAAGCTGCGCGTTAGGCGCAGTTTGCTTTGAGTCTCCGTGGCAATTTTTCACGTGGCATTTTTTTTTAATTTTAGTACACTTCACACAAACTCTGGAAAAAAATAACCAGCGTTGTTATCTTACCGTAAGTTAAAAACTATGTTACTTATGAATAAGAGTTGCAAGTCTTGTATAGAATTTTTTTTCTCTAGCGTCAGTATTTGAAAAGTTCATTAACAATCTGTGGAATTTAGCTTGCTTGTCGGATAAAAAAAAATTCTGACGTGCTTTATACAGCTAAGAACGATGCCGCGCTAGCTGGAGATGCGTAGCACTCATTTTTACTTGGTGCTTTTTAGCCTAAACACTCTGTATTTCTGTCCTGTGTTTTACAACACCTTCCCTTTTTTTCTAATAGCTATCCACTAAAACAATAATAGTGTGCTAAATACAAGTGGTATACTAGCTGCGTTAAAAGCAAGCGCCTGTCGTGTAGAGTGCCTGGTTTCCATCATGCTTACTGAAGTTTGAAGTTTATTCACAATCGTAAGCATACAACATCGATTTATCAAGTGGTTGAATGGGAAGGGGCAATGAAAAGACAACTGAATGCCTGAGAGCACCAACCCCTGCCCTGACCACAATAATGCACATCGCTCTGTAAATACCCACATGTATATAAATATATATATATACATATAAAAAGCACAAATATGCAACTTATGATTGCATAAGAACAATGTTCTGTGAAAATAAAATATCTACATCAACTGAAAACGTAATCTTAATAATAAATACCACGAAAAAATAAGTACAAATATACAGCAAAAAAGGAAAAAAATAGCGAGAAGAAGAAGTAATTAAACATTCGTAAAAACTTTCTACAGATGAAAAACATTTAGGAGTAAAAACCGTTGTTATGAACATCAGTGAAACAAATAGAAAGTTGCAAATAAGCGCCCAGAATTATGCGTGCCTTGAAAGAGTTGAGACACATGTGTCACAATAAAGTACATGAGATGAGCGAATTTATACCAAATTAGAAAAAAATGATCTATTATGCTTGAAGCGTCATTAGATAATCGCGTATTTTTATTTTTAAATTGCTGATGATTGACTTTTAGTGATTATGCTAATGGTCATGCTGTTTGAATTTGAAAAGGAAGAAATGAGGTGTGCTAGCTTTTCATAATAGAATAAATCGAAGACTTTTCCTCGAAAGTCTTTTCCTCGAAAGTACGCGCCGCGAAAGTACTTTTCCTCAAAAGTACACGCCGTACGTAAAAAGCTATGGGACGCTTCAGCTGAGCATCGTAATAACGGATCAATTGTCAAGATGAGGTTTGATCATTTATTTATCGATAACGTTCGCTATAATTGGGATGGCCCCTCAAACAGACTAATAATTGCTCGTGGTTCTGACAGCAATGCCAGAACGACTAGTGCATCTGCATCACTGCCTTGACCGTCCTATCAACCCGCCTTCGATCTTGCGTTTTTGAACGTTAATGCCAGAAGCATTACTAACAAATTCCCCCAATTTTTTTCCTAGTTTCTTCATGTTCTCCTCATGTTATATGCATCTCGGAAACATGGCTTCACGATGAAACTCACAATTCTGAATTCGCGCCTCCTGGTTACCTTGCTCTCCGTTGTGATCGCCAGAATAGAAAAGGGGGTGGTGTCGCCTTGCTTTTACGCTCAGATTTTAGTTTTAAGGCTCTATCTGGTCCCCCTAACGTTGAATCAGTTTGGTGCAAGCTAATAATAAATAAGCAGAATTTAACCATATGTGGTATTTATCGCCCTCCTGATGGCCTTAACGATCTGCTCGACGATCTCTCACATTTCATACATGAGCATCACCTGGATAGTTCGAATTTGATACTTCTAGGGGACTTCAACATCACCGACATTCACTGGCCTTCACTTACGTATTCCGCTTCTAGTGCCCCTGTCTGTAGGGATCTAGTTACATTTTCCTTGTCACATAACCTAATACAACTAGTTCATGAAAATACTCGGCAGAACTCCATTCTTGATTTAGTGTTTGTTAGTAACAGTCTTGCTCATTTACCTGTCACATACGAGCTCTTAGAAGGTATCTCTGATCATAATGCAGTCCTCGTGCACATTCACTATCCCATTCCACATGAACGTTTCAGCTATACCACATTTCATGATTTTTCTAAGGCATATGATACGGCTATTGTTGACACCCTGGCAGATAATATTGATCATTTTGTGTCGCTCAGTACCGAGTGTCATGTTGACGTGCTTGTCGATTACTTTGAGTCACTAGTGAGGTCATGCATAACTTGCCACGTTCAACTGAAAACAAAAAAGATAAACAATAAACTTCCTTGGATTAACCGCGATATCTTGCACCTATCACGACGTGTTAGCAGGCTGCGTAAAAGTAAACAATCTATTCCCGAGGCTCGCGCCTCCTTTGAAAAAGCTAAGGATGAACTTCGCACTATTACTAAAAATTCTAAAGATTTCTATTTTTCAGTGCAACTTCCTCAGCTACTAAAATCGAATCCTCGAACGTTCTGGACGTCAGTATCGCCTAGTACAACTGGCAGTACCTGTTTTAAGATTAACGATGCTATCACTAACGACCCTGATGTCATTTCGAATGCTTTCAACTCATATTACCAATCTGTTTTCACTCTCGATAACCATGCAGCTCCGGAGCTTCGGTATGTTGCTCAGAATAATAAACTAGAAAATATCGCAATTAGTTGTGATGGTGTCTCAAAACCTTATCCTGAAACTTGATACTGAAAAATGTACCGGTTCCGATGGCATTCCCAATTCTTTTCTCTCACGATACTCTTTATGGACAGCAAAATACCTTACCTTAATTTTTCAGAAATCCTTGGACTCTGGTGTAGTACCACGATCATGGAAATCTGCCAAAGTACTTCCCTTGCATAAATCAGGCGATAAAAAACTCCTTTCTAATTACAGACCAATATCTCTTACACCTTATTCTTGCAAGATGTTAGAACACATCATTCACAAACATATAATGGAATTCCTCGACTTTAATAATATCCTGTCATCATCTCAACACGGTTTCCGTCGCGGGACAGCACTGTAACACAATTAGTCGATTTCATGCATGACGTTGCTTATAACTTAGACCTAGGTAACCAAATGGATGCCATTTTCATTGATTTCTCCAAAGCTTTTGATTCCGTCATTCATTCTAAGCTATTGTTAAAACTAAACCTCATTCTCGATAACCCTCACATTGTTTCTTGGATAGCTAGTTTTCTTCATTCGCGCTCACAATTCGTTTCTTTCAGCTCGACAGATTCATCTCCCATTGACGTCACATCCGGTGTTTCTCAGGGATCCGTTCTAGGCTCTTTATTATTTTTACTTTTCATTATAGATTTACCTCATAGCATCTCATCTAAAATAAGACTCTTTGCAGATGATTGCGTCCTCTATGAAACTATCAACTCCATTTACGATCATGACCATCTCGCGCAATCACTCACGTCTTTTAGCAACTGGTGTGACACGTGGCAAATGAACGTTAACTGCACTAAAACAATCGTAATGTCTTTTACCAATAGGCGCAACCCCTTCTCTTTTGACTATTTTCTAGGTGGCACCCATCTCAATAGAGTTTCACAGTACAAATATTTATGAGTAATGCTAACCGAACACCTTTCATGGACTAGCCACATTGATCATGTATGTCGTAAACCGCGAAAAAAATTAGGTTATTTGCGCCGCACTTTACCTAAAGCCCCTCGAGATGCTAAACTGATTTTATATAAATCACTCATTCGCCCTGTTCTCGAATATGCATCCGTAGATTGGTTCCCTTACAAACACTGTGAAATAAGCTTGCTAGACAACATTCAGCGAAAATCTATCCGTTTCATTTTTCATGACTATAGCCGCAACTTCTCGCCGACCACAGCCCTTCAATCATTAAACATCCCATCACAACTCTCGCGATACCAAAACGAAGCTTTAAAACTATTATACAGAATTATTAACTCCTCCTCCAGCCTTGGTCATGGTAACCTCATCACATTCACGGATGATAGTTGTACCCGCAGTTCCCACGCTTTGAATGTAACACCTTTCTTTGCTCGTACTAATACCTTTAAATACAGTTTTTTTCCGCGTGCAATAGAAATGTGGGATTCCCTGTCTGGTAGCATTCGCCCCTTACCACTAACCGACTTCATAGTTGCTGTCGAAGAATATCTTACTGACGCGTAATTACCTTCATTTTTACTTTTGCTTTGTTACGAGTGTACTTGCTTCACAATTTGTATTGTTTGTTTGTATTTTTTCTCGGTTGCCTAGTATTATATAACGTGTCATTCCTGCGATAGCCCTGAATAGGGCTGCTGTATGTATAAATAAATAAAAATAAATAAAGTAAATAAATGGAAGCGCAAACCAACGGGACACAAGAGAAGAGACAAACTAGCGGAGTCTAGAAACTGCAATATTTTATCATGGGGAACCTCGTGCGTGAAACGTAAACCATGCCCATTTTTTTCGAAGGTTTTAATAATCTTGTCCCAGTTTTTATCCAAGAAAGGTGAATGAACGAGCACAAGGTAATCGTCCACATATCTGACGACAATCAATACGAGGCTGCTTAGTGCCGTTTGCAAAGCCCTATCAAAATAACTTAAGAATATATCGCACAGGAGCGGAGCTACACAAGAACCGATACAAATGCCAGACTTTTGCACGTAACACTTATCTCCCCATAATAAAAGAGTAGAATTCACATAAAAAAACTGTAGTTCCATGAAGCTCTCAACCGACATCCTACATCCTAAACTGAAGGAACGTTGAGCCTTCATGCTGCCCTGTGCTTCGTTCCGTAATAATTGTTCGAAAAGGGATGTCTGGTTTATGGCTTTTTGCTGAAAAAAATGGTTCTAAAGCGATTTTTTTCGCTCTCTTCACTGAAGAGGCGAGTCGGAACAAGTCGTTAGCTTCCAGCAAAGCGATGGCTCACTTCTTAACTTCAACTGGTTTATCAGAAACTTCTTTGAAGTTTTTCCTAATGGCTGCAGACGCCTTAGAGAAGTATTGTTCTTGTGAGAGAACAACAAAACATTCTTCCTTATCAGCAGTAACAAGCCTCAGGCTATTAGACACAAAGAACGAAATAATCGGGCCCAGTCTACAGTGTACACCAGCCCTCGCATTCTTTTTGGACACCGTTGAAACACATTCCCTTCCACAATGCAAACTGTCCGCTTCCTGAACTCTGTGCTACTGACCGTGTCAAAGCAAGCTTCTCAAATCCGTCAGGGGTAGATGCCGGGCAAAACTTGGGTCCCATTTGAAGAACACGAAGGTGCTCTTCGGGTACCTGGCAGTCGCCTAGTACCAGGATGTCCTGCTTTTCACTAGGCAACTTCCTCCTTGTTACCAGCGTAGGCCTAGTCGCATTCCACAGTACCTCAGTGTTGGTTTCGACCAGGTTGTTCCGCGAAGAGAGTATTTCGCCACGGGCACAACATTGCACTCGCAGGCAGTCTTTAAAAACATTGGCCTGGTGATACCACTCGGAGCGAGTAATCCTGGAGAGACGACGAGCGTGAGAGGGAGAAGGAAGCAGCCATCCACACAGGGCCTGAAGTTCCATCGGGCACATTCGCTGCCTGGAAGGCCAGGAAGCACATCTCACGTGGCATACGCAAACCGTTATCAAAGTCGTCAAGACTGAGGGATTAGAGAGATCAAAATTAGAACACATAAAAGAGCTCGTGTGCGAAGTGATGATTTGCAGTAGGGTTGACAGGCGGGCTAGTTGGTACAAATTCATATTGGAATATTTGGAAGCGCGAACCAACGGGACACAAGAGAAGAGACAAACAAGCGCAGTCTAGAAACTGCAATATCTTATCATGGGGAACCTCGTGCGTGAAACGTAAACCATGCCCATTTTTTTCGAAGGTTTTAATAATCTTGTCCCGGTTTTTATCCAAGGAAGGTGAACGAACGAGCACAAGGTAATCGTCCACATATCTGAAGACAATAATTAGGAGGCGGCGATTAGTTAGGTAACTTGTTATAAAGTAAGAGATAAGCCCCATATTCCGTATTTATTAAGCTTTTTAGAAGAATTTCATGCTTTATGGAAACAAACGCTTTCATGAAATTAAGAAATATTCCGATTGTGTGGTGCTTCAGCTCAAAATTATCTATTTTTTATCTTTATTATATAATAGGGCTTTTTCAGTAGACTTGTTCTTCCAAAACCCATACTGTTCACAAGAGTGGAAGCTTGGGCTAGTTGGTGCGTATTCATATTTGCAAGGTGTTAACTCACAGGAGTGGAAGCTTGGGCTAGTTGGTGCGTATTCATATTTGCAAGGTGTTTTTTTTTACATTCATGCTCTGTAATCTTACTTTTTAGACGTATAAATTCTTGCCACTCTGCGAAATAAAGTTAGTTGGAAGTCAGCGCTCTTTCTGTCTACCCTGTCCTTTTTTCCTTTGGTCGCGCGCTGAAACACCTTGCAAACCCATACTGTTGTTCTGTTATAACTTAATTTGAGCTACAAAATTTTGAAATTCGTGCATACATAACACGTTCAATTATTTTCAAAAATATAGGTCCAAACAGAAATTGGCCTATAATTATTCATGTCATTTTCATCACCACTTTTGTGGATTACACATACCTTGGCCACTTTTAGTTTGTCCGGGAACGTTCCAGTGCTCAGGATGAGGTTGCAGATACGGGCAAAGGGTGCGCTAATATGCTCCGATAATGCTTTTAATGGTTCAGCTTTTAAATCATCGAAGCCAATGGCAGAATTGATATTTACCTTCCTTATCAGTAAGGCTACTTCTGATTCATCCGTGGGAGTTCGAAAAATGGATTCCGAGATGTGTGCTGTATTATGAGATGTATAAGACTGAACGGAACCACTTGATGTATAGGGTGTCCCTGATTTCAAAAAATTATCATTGAATATAGTGTAATGTACCGGAATAAAGTGTGCTCTCTATTTGAAGCTCAGAAATGGCCTTGGTATTCTTGTTTTGCAGAAGATCACTGACAGTGTTATATAGGGCTTTTTGATCATTGAGTACCTTGGTAAACTTGTAGTGATATCTGTGTAAACATGTTTTCGCCACAGGTGCTCATATATTGTAACCTGCGCTGGAATTTCGGCGCATATGGAGCGCCGCCCAGTCAAGCAGGCCAGAAAATTTTGCGCGTACAAGCAAATACTAACGTGAACCATGCCGCCGTACGTGATCAACGGACGTGCAAAAAGTAGCTTCGAGTTTGTTGTTGTAATGACGAATGCCACAACCAACAAAAGTTTTTATTAACAGGAAAGAAAAGGCAAAGCTTTGCCGTAAAGGTGAAGCAATGAACGCGATGTCCACAAATTGGAAGGCCACGCGCAAAATTGCTAGCAGATCGAAACGTAACGCACTTCTCACGCGCAAATGACGCATGCAACGTAGTCACAGGTAGAGTTGAACGTGAATAAGCGTCTTAATTATTACTTCAGTGTGTCTGAAAAACGCGCCATTTTTGTAAACGGAGGCTGTGCAACAATTGCAGTGACCTTTGTGCGCCCCGTAACTACAACAGATTCGTTCCAGTGCAAGCCCAACGCCAGCCAAGACGTATGGTGCTCCCAACCGGGAGATAAGGGCGCGCGAGAGATCGTCCACTCCACTCCTCTCCACGGTCCTAAGTACGCGTGAGAGATGAAATCCGCCGCGCACTCATTGCGGCATCTTGCCGATAATACTGAAAACACAATAGCCCCCCAAGATTCCCGCCAACAGCGGTAAGTGGTAGATATAAATATCTTGCAATTTCAACGTTAAAGGAGGTACCCTTCGGCGGCTCAGTGGTTAACGCGTCGAATACATGGCGTGTGAGTGTCACGTTCGAATCTGCGCGCAAGAGTCCGTTTTCTTAGTTTTTTCTCTCTTGCGTTTTCATACATGTAGATACCTATACATATACGGTGCATGACATCGACGCTGGCGGCGAATCCAGCAGAGAATGTTCATATAGACCCATTCCATGTTTGTAATTACAGGTAGGCTGATGTCGACATTATAAGTAAAATTATAGCAACGTCCACGCGTAACTTCCGCCATAAGCGCTGAGGGCTGCGATGTGCGCCAAAAAACCTAACTAAGTTGCGAGACGCGACTCACATCCAACCGTGACGCAGCACGTTGGCATATCGTTTTTTTTTCTCGTTGCTTGCCTGAGAACACGACATGAACAATAGAAAACACAGCAGAAACTGCGGTAGGCAGAGCGTCTTTTGATTACCAAGACGGCACCACCGCATTCTCATGACGTAAGTCCGGTGGGATCTGTCTATAGTTGCTATTGCAATATTGATACAGCGCATTCATTGTGGACTCTCTCAGGCGCCAATTTCCACCAATACACAGGGGTTGGTGCTTTCGAAGATATCACAAGTCTTTTAATTAAAACTTGGCTTGAAAACGTTCAAGAAAGCACATGGAAAATTTGGTTGCGTAAGCGTCACGCCGCATCTCACACTCACCGTATGTAATCCACGATTGTAATGCGAGAGGTGAAGTTCCATTACGTCTAGGAAGGCAGAAAATGTAAATTTGGTACTCGGTACGCGATGGTCGACTTTACTTCCAAAAGATAATAGGAAAAAAACTTGCATCACATTTGATTTGATACGGTGAATAAGTGTTATTTACACGTAACAATATAAACACCAGTGTTTTTTTTCCAACATTTAAGAGCATTACCTGGGAGACGATGAGATACAACACGCCTGTGGTCTTAAGCTCAATTACATTAATTGGCACAGAGTATTTGCGCGACAATTCGATTCCATTATTGACTATATAAAAAAACTATAAGTAATTTATTCTGTACATAGTTTTGCCACGTTGAGTGCATTATGTTGCAAACATTTTGTGGCACCCACGTTTTTCAAAAGAGCAACGTATATATATATATATATATATATATATATATATATATATATCTGTGTGTGTGTTTGTGTGTGTGTGTTTGTAATGTATGAAGGTAGTGATGCTTAGGAGTGGGTAGAGGTAGATGAGGAAAAAGTCAGAATGAAATAAACAAGGCGTACGAGCCAGGCCACGTCGCCCAGACATCATAGCGTTACACGAGTCGACGTGTGGAGACCTGCCGGCCCCTTCATCAGTCACTCAGCATTGACGATGTTCTCCGCAAGACACACTGACCACACATGAGCTACTGAACAAGCGCCTAGTATAACGCATCGATCAGCATTATATCAGAACCATCTGCTGACTTTGACATCCCCAAGTACACCGGATCAGCGGACGATTGACCCGTAGAAGACTGGTTCAACCTCATTGAGCTCCACGCCACCACTGCATCATCGTCGGAACGGGCGATGATCACCAACTTCATTGACTACAACTCAGGTGAGGCATTCAAATTTTACCTCACCCACAGCTTCGAGAATGATGAGTCTTGGAAAAAGATCAAAGAAGAAATGATCACCCGTTTGAAAGAATACGATGAAGACCTGTCAATACTTCATCAGCAGAAGGCTTTTCAACTCACCCATCACATTTACGCGAAGTCTTCCTGCAGTAAGCCTATTTTCCAAACGAGACCTCAGAGAAAATATACCATCATTGTACCATCATATGACTCTTTCGAAAAAACGTCTCGCATTTAAACAGTGACTGGTAACTTGCATATAGCAATAGACAAGGTAAAGCCTTCTATACCGAAAGGAATCTAGACTATTTTGCCAAAAGACAAAACCTAAAGCCGGTTTTCCCAAGAGCAATGAAATCGGCATTTTCAACGTGTTCCCTGCACCACAATACTTCACATTTAACTAAATCACCCGAATCCCTTGATGATTCGTGTCAAACACAAGGCCCAGATGGTTTCGAACGTGCGACGGAGTTTACGCGTGATGAGCTGGTGAATTCTCACAATACCAGACCATACCCTGACGTTCCGGACCAGGGTCGATCGACAGACATTCTCAGCCTAATCACGCTGCAAAAAGAAAAACATACGCCATCAGAACCACCCGAAGCCATGTCTGTTGTGCTCTCATCGCCAAGTGATAACACACATGTGAGTCAAAGCACTGCAGGAATTTCAAATCCACCAACGCCGGCCCATTGTCAACTGACAGAAGCATTTACAATCAATGATGGCTCACAACCAACTTGGGAGATTTCTCATCAGTCTGTCACAATACTTTCATCGCAAGACAAGTCCAGCAGTACAGTATCGACTACCAGCTATCTACTGATCACATCAACATGCAAAGAAAAGCAGACAAATGTGCCTGAAAGATGCCCATTTGACGAACTTTCGCCACAAGACGAGCAATTTCAACAAAGGCAACTCCACAAACTCAAGGAACTACAACGGACACACGAACATGGACGAAAACACAAAGCAAGCCTCTTAAAACAAATTCGAGAAGCGAGGCATTTTCGCATAAGGGATCGCAGCCAGAAACGCATTTGGCAAAAAAGATCAACACTGCGCCTAAGATTACAGCTCCGAAACCTCAGGACACACCGAACAAGGCAAGAAGTCACCAGTTTCACCACGCAAGGATTCAGACACCATCCCATTAGTTTACGACAACGGGCACGCACGCAGCAAGGACAGCGACGCAAAAGACCAATCTACTGCAACGCTTTCAAACATCGTCCACTCCTCGCAATAATAGCAGCTATTTCATCAGTTTCTACGCCCAAGGTGTAGTTGTGTTTTCCAGAACGCAACAGTGAGCCTCGCCCACCAGAGCTGTGCTAACCCCGGATTGCTGCCCTCTCCTGTGAAATCTTTGTGCGACTTTACGGAACTTCAATCTGACGTGGAACTACAGCCCATTTGAACATTTTTGTGTGTGTTCCAAGACTGCTTGTTCATCAGGCATTGTAATATGCAACGCGCGCATTCTCTCAGAGGGGGGAGGAATCCTGTAACGTAAGAAGGTAGGGATGGTTAGGAGTTGGGAGAGGTAGATAAGGAAAAAGTCAGAAGAAATAAATAAACATGGCGTACAAGCCAGGCCACGTGGCCCAGACATCATAGCGTCGCGTCATATATATATATATATATTTATATTTATATATATATATATATATATATATATATATATATATGACGTAGGAAGGCAGTGACTTGTAGTAGAAGTAGAGAAGGAAGAAGTCAGAAAGGAATAAACATGGGGTATGAGCCAGGCCACGTCACCCATTCAGCATAGCGTCACACGAGTCGGCGGGATGAAGACCTCGCAACCACTTCATCGCCCGGCCATCATCATCGAAGACCTCAGCGAGACGCAGTGACCGAACGCGGACCACCAAGACCACCAAGCATCATGACAGCAGCATCAGACGACCTTGACATCCCTAAGTACACCGGATCAGCGGACGACGGACCCGTACAGGACTGGTTCAACCTGTTCGAGCTCCATGCCACCGCTGCATCATGGTCGGAACGGGAGATGATCATAAACTTCACCGACTACATCTCAGGTAAGGCATTCAAGTTTTACCTCACCCACATCTTCGAGAACGATGAGTCTTGGAAAAAGATCAAAGAAGAAATGATCAGCCGTTTCAAGGAATACGATGAAGACCTGTCCATACTCCATCAGCGGAAAGTTTTTCAACTCGCCCATCAGAGTTACGCGAAGTCTTCCCGCAGTAAGCCTATTTCCTAAACGAGACCTCAGAGAAAATATTCCACCATTGTACCATCGTATGACTCGTCTAAATACATTTCACGCATTACAACACCAACTAGGGACTTGCACGTCGCAGCAGAGAAGGTAATGCCACCGTATGCCGATAGGAATGTAGACCATTTTGCCAAAAGACCGGACTTACGGTTGTATTTTTCACGGGCAAATAAATCGGCATTTCCAATGTATTTACGGCACCATAATACTTCAGGTATTACTGAACAACCCGAATCACTTGATGCTTCGTGTCGCACACATGGCCCACACGGCTTCGGACGCGTGACGGCATTTGTACACGAAGAGTTAGTAAATCCACATGAAACCAAACCAGACAACGAATGTTCACAGAAACATCATTCGTTCAAAGTATTCAGCTCAGCAGTTCCATCTCCTGTCATCAACTTTACTGATAAACCTGATGAAGCACCTCACAAGATCGTAGCATTTACGCATGACGAGTTAGTAAATCCGTACGAAACCAACGCAGACAACGAATGTTCACAGGAATCTCATTTGTTCAAAGTATTCAGTTCAGCAGTTCCACAGGGATAGAAGCATTCACAATCAGCATCTTGTGAAGAAAAGTGTTCTGCAGAGGCGTCGAGTGTTCATCAATCACAAGATCGAAGCGACGTGAATCCAGTATACAACCTCACTGCATATAATGAGAACAAAACCGCAGGTGCGACTTCTGATGACATAAGTACGCTTCAGGCAACGACCAACAATGAACGGTTTTTGAATACAGAAGATTCAAGTGCATCAAACCAACCACATTATCTTGCGCCGGAAACAGTTGCAATGGTTGGCGTCGTAGAAGCCTGCGGAGGACTCGCTAAGAATCCTGGCGCAACACGATCAATGTCACACCACAAGGAAGTTGACAAAACGAAGAAATTACAACGTCAACGCATACTTCAACATTGTCAACGGCGAAACAAAACTTCATCGAGTGCACTCTTAAGGCTTGAAGAACATTGCAAAAAGGCCCATCGTGGTGGATACATTCTCCGCCAAAGATCAAGAATGTGCCTTCCATCAAACCATCTGCGACATCGCCATAGAAAAATTTCCAAAAGCCACAAAAGCACCCCTTGTACTCGGCAGAAACACAGGCAGCGCCCAATCAACCTCGATCAACGCGCACGCAAGCTGCCTGCACGACCTGTGCCAAGACGAAGAATTGGATGCCTACGATATCTGAACTGTCCATTCTGCAAGGTGTTCGAACTTCGTTTGTTCTTCACAGGAATGCCGGCTGCAATTTCCGCTATCTCTACGTCCAAAGCATTCTTGTGTTATCCAGGACGCAACCATCAGCCTCGCCCACCAGAACTCTCCTGCGTTAACCGGACTGTTGCCCTATACAGTGAAGCTTTTGTGAGACTTAAGAAACTCCCTCCTGAAATCGAACTACCGCGCATTTTGACATTCTTCACTTTAAGCTTTTTGTTGTTTTGTTGATTGTAACTTGCGCATACTTTCGGGGGGAAGGGGAATCCTGTGACGTAGGAAGGCAGTGACTTGTAGTAGAAATAGAGAAGGAAGAAGTCAGAAAGGAATAAACATGGGGTATGAGCCAGGCCACGTCACCCATTCAGCATAGCGTCATATATATATATATATATATATATATATATATATATATATATATATATATATAGGGGAAGTTATAGGGAAAGTATAGGGGAAGTTATTAGTTGAATTGTAATGTAAATGAGATGAAAGAAAAGTGGGTGAAAAAATAACTCGCTGTGGGCAGGATCCCAACCTGCATCCTTCGAATAACGCGTTCGATGCTCTACCACTGAGAAGTGTGGCAGCTTGGGCTAGTTGGTATGGCATGACGATAGTTATAGAGCGAGAACAAAAACGACGACACAGAGACAAGAAGGACACGAAAGACACGAGCGCTAACTTCCAACTGAGTTTATTGCGCAGAGCACGAAAATATATAGAGGAGACAGTAACCATGTGATAAAAACCATATGGCACAAAGAGCAGAACATGAGTAAGAAAAACAAAAAATAAACAACACAAAAACAAAAGCACTGAAAAAGAGCAAAGAAAAATCTAGAAGAAAACGAAACAGAAAGGTAAAGATAATATAACTACCTGCCCGCACCACAACCTTCGAGGAACTTGCGTTCCTTCTCGGACAAAGCCACGGAGGGCTTGCTAATACAAGGCCCCTGTTCGCGTGCCATCTGCGTGGCCTCGAGAATGACTCGGATGCTTTCATCTCTGCGTTTGTACAGTGTCGCTGTGTCCAAGAAGAGGGGAACACAATTGCACTCAGTGCAGTGCGGCGCTAGAAAACCATCTTTCCCGTTTACACCATATATCACACAGGCTCAAAAAAAAATTGGAAAACGTGTTGGAGTTCGTGTCCTGTTCTCGGCACCGTTCAAATTATTCAGCCTCACCAAATCTACAAACCCCCTGAAGACGCAATCATCAACGGAATGCAGAGTTCAACTTAAAAGCAGGTGTGCGGCCTGCTCCCGGGAAGTTGCCTATAGGACCCCCCTTTCATGCGGTGCTTGTTATGTCGGAACGACCGGAAGGTGTCTGAACGAACGGCTGACAGAACACGCGAACAATGTTAGAAACGGGAAAGATGGTCTTCTTACACAGCACTGCACTGAGTGCAATTGCGTTCCCCTCTTCAAGGACACAGCAACGCTGTACAAACACAGAGATGAAAGCACCCGAGTCATTTCGAGGCCACGCAGATGGCACGTGAACAGGTGCCTTGTATTAGCAAGCCCTCCATGGCTTTGTCCGAGAAGGAACGCAGGTTCCTCGAAGGTTTCGGTGCGGGCAGGTAGTTATATTATCTATACCTTTCTGTTTAGTTTTCTACTAGATTTTTCTTTCACGTTTTTAGTGCTTTTGTTTTTGTGTTGTTTGTTTTTGTTTTTCTTACACATGTTCTGCTCTTTGTGCCATATGGTTTTTATCACATGGTTACTGTCTCCTCTATATATTTTTGTGCTCTGCGCAATAAACTCAGTTGGAAGTTAGCGCTCGTGTCTTTCGTGTCCTTCTTGTCTCTGTGTCCTCGTTTTTGTTCTCGCGTTATAACTATCGTCTACCACTCAGCTACCACGACAGCCATCCCCCAGCCACTTTATTGGGTATCTATGTCAATTTAAACGCGGGAGTGTCAGTCAGCGCCACTAGTAGCCATGGCGGCGAGTGTGGCACACACTTTGTGAGCCTGTTAGGCGTCGTGTAGCACGTGAACTTATTGCTAACTGGCAGCTGACCAATATTCCTTCGTATACAACCTAAAGGCAGCAAGTCTGCCAGTACGAGACCCTCGTTAAAGAATAAGGGAAACAGGTGTATACTTAAGGGCTCGTTTTTTGAGTTTACACAGTATTAATGAGATCTAACAGACAATAATGCAAAGGAAGGTATAGGGTAAGTTATTAGGCCAATTGTAATGTAAATTAGAAGAAAGAAGACTAGGGGAAAAGATAACTTGCCGTGGGCGGTATCCGAACCTGCGACCTTCGAATAACGCGTTCGATGCTCTACCACTGAGCTACCACGACAGCTATCTCCCCAGCCACTTTATTGGGTATGAATGTCATGTTAAACGTGGGAATGTCATTCAGCGCCACTAGTAGCCATGGCGGCGAATGTTGCATACTCTTTATGAGCCTGTTTGGCGTCACGTAACACGTGAAGTTATTACTGACAGGAGCTGACCAATAGTCCCTCATATACAAAAGGCACTAAGTCTGCCAGTACGAGACCCTCGTTAATGAATACTGGAAACATGTGTACACCTAAGGATTAGTTTTTCGTGTTTACACATTAATGATGAGATCTAACAGACAATAATGCCAAGGAAGGTGTAGGGGAAGATATTAGGCCAAATTTAATGTAAATGAAAAATGGAAAGTGGGTGAGAAGATGACTTGCCGTGGGGAGGATCTGAACCTACGACTTTCCAATAACGCGTTCGATGCTCAACCGCTTAGCTACTACGACAGCTATCCACCCAGCCACTTTATTGGGTATCTATGTCAATTTAAACGTGGGAGTGTCGGCCAGTGCCACTAGTAGCCTTAGCGGCGAGTGTGGCACACTCGTTATGAGCCTGTTTTGCGCCACGTAGCACGTCAACTGATTACTAACTGGCAGCTGACCAATAGTCCCTCGTATACAAACTAAAGGCACCAAGTCTGCCTGTACGAGACCCTCGTTAATGAATAAGGGAAACAGGCGTTTACTTAAGGGCTCATTTTTCGTGTTTACACAATATTAATGAGATATAACAGACAATACTGCCAAGGAAGGTATAGGGAAAGTTATTAGGCCAATTTTATTGTAAATGAGAAGAAAGAAAACTGGGTGAAAAGATGACTTGCCGTGGGCAGGATCTGAACCTGCGACCTCCGAATAATGGATTCGATGCTCTACCACTGAGCTACCACGACAGCTATACCCCCAGCCACTTCATTGGGTATCTACGTCAATTTAAACGTAGTAGTATCAGTCAGTGCCACAAGCAGCCATGGCGGCGAGTGTGGCACAGTCTTTATGAGCCTGTTTGGCGTCACGTAGCACTCGAACTTATTACTAACTGGCAGTTGATCAATAGTCTCTCGTATACAACCTAAAGACACCAACTGCCAGTACGACACCCTCGTTAATGAAAAAGGGAAACAGGTGTATACTTAAGGGCTCGTTCTTCGTTTTTACACCATAATAATGAGATCTAACTGACAATGTTGCCAATGAAGGTATGGGGGAAGTTATCAGGCCAATTTTACTGTAAATGAGAAGAAACGAAAGTGGGTGAAAACATAACTTGCCGTGGGCAGGATCCGAACCTGCGATCTTTGAATAAGGCGTTGGATGCTTTACCACTGAGCTACTACGACAGCTATCCCCCAGCCACTTTAT
Source organism: Rhipicephalus annulatus (assembly GCA_013436015.1). Classification (NCBI taxonomy): domain Eukaryota; kingdom Metazoa; phylum Arthropoda; class Arachnida; order Ixodida; family Ixodidae; genus Rhipicephalus; species Rhipicephalus annulatus. The sequence continues at coordinate 21,440 of WOVY01002853.1, read as the reverse complement.
TGGGTATCTATGTCAATTTAAACGTGGTAGTGTCAGTCAGCGCCACTAGTAGCCATGGCGGCAAGTGTTGCACACACTTTATGAGTCTGTTTAGCGTCACGTAGCACATCAACTGATTACTAACTGGCAACTGACCAATAGTCTGTCGTATACAACCTAAAGGCACCAAGTCTGCCTGTATGAGACTCACGTTAATGAATAAGGGAAGCAGGTGTATACTTAAGGGCCCGTTTTTCGAGTTTACACAGTATTATTGAAATCTAACAGACAATAATGCCAAAGAAGGTATAAGGTAAGTTATTAGGCCAATTGTAATGTAAGTTAGAAGAAAGAACAGTAGGTGAAAAGATAACTTGCTGTGGGCGGGATCCGAACCTGCGACCTTCGAATAACGCGTTCGATGCTCTACCACTGAGCTACCACGACAGCTATCACTCCAGCCACTTTATTGCGTATCAATGTCATGTTAAACGTGGGAGTGTCGTTCAGCGCCACTAGTAGCCATGGCGGCGAATGTTGCATACTCTTTATGAGCCTGTTTGGCGTCACATAACACGTGAACTTATTACTGACAGGAGCTGACCGATAGTCCCTCGTATACAAAAGGCACTAAGTCTGCCAGTACGAGACCCTCGTTTGTGAATAAGGGAAACAGGTGTTTACTTAAGGGCTCGTTTTTCGTGTTTACAAAATATTATTGAGATCTAACAGACAATATTGCCAAGGAAGGTATAGTGGAAGTTATTAGGCCAAATTTATTGTAAATGAGAAGAAAGAAAAGTGGGCGAAAAGATAACTTGCTATGGGCAGGATCCGAACCTGCGACCTTCGAATAACGCGTTCGATGCTCTACCACTGAGCTACCACGACAGCTATCCCCCTAGCCACAATATTGGGTATCTATGTCAATTTAAATGTGGTAGTGTCAGTCAGCGCCATTGGTAGCAATGGCGGCGAGTGTTGCACATTCTTTAAGAGCCTGTTTGGCGTCACGAAGCACGTGAGCTAAGCACTAACTGGCAGCTGACCAATAGTCCCTCATATACAAAAGGCACCAAGACAGCGAGTACGAGATCCTCGTCAATGAATAAGAAAAACATGTAAACTTAAGGGCTCGTTTTTTGTGCTTACACAGTATTAGTGAGATCTAACAGACAATAATGCCAAGAAAGATATAGGGGAAGTTATTAGGCCAACTTTAATGTAGATGAGAAGAAAGAAAAATGGGTGAAGAGATAACTTGCCGTGGGCATGATCTGAAATTGCGACCTTCAAATAACGCATTCGATGCTCTACCACTGAGCTACCACGACAGCTATCCCCTTAGCCACTTTATTAGGTATCTATGTCAATTTAAATGTGGTAGTGTCAGTCAGCGTGACTAGTAGCCATGGCGGCTAGTGTTGCAAACATTTTATGAGCCTGTTTGGCGTCACGTAGAACGTGAACCTATTACTAACTGGCAGCTGACCAATAGTCCCTCGTATACAAAAGGCACCAAGACAGCGAGTACGAGACCCCCGTTAATGAATAAGGGAAACAGCTGTATACCTAAGGGCTTGTTTTTCGTGTTTAAAAAATAAAAATAAATCTAACAGACAATAACGCCAATGAAGGTATAGAGGAAGTTGTTAGGCCAATTGTAATGGTAATGAGAATAAAGAAAAGGGGGTGAAAAGATGATTTGCCATGGGCAAGATCTCAACCTGCGACCTTCGAATAACGCGTTCGATGCTTTACCACTGAGCTACCACGACAGCTATTCCCCCCGCCATTATATTGAGTATTTTTGTCAATTTAAACGTGGGAGTGTCAGTCAGTGCCACTAGCAGCCATGGTGGCAAGTGTGGCATACTCTTTATGAGCTTGTTTGGCATCACATAGCACGTGAACCTATTACTTACTGGCAGCTGACCAATAGTCCCTCGTATACAACTTAAAGACACCAAGTCTGCATGTACGAGAGCCTCGTTAATGAATCAGGGAAACAGGTGTTAACTTGTGGACTCGTTTGTCTATTTTACACAATATTAATGAGATCTAACAGACAACGTTGTCAAAAAAGGTATGGGGCAAGTTATTAGGCCAATTGTAATGTAAATGAAAAAAAGGAAAGTGGGTGAAAAGATAACTTGCCGCGGGCAGGATTCAAACCTGCGACCTTCGAATAACGCGTTCGATGCTCTACCACTGAGCTACCACGACAGTTATCCCGCCAGCCACCTAATTGCGTATCTATGTCAATTTAAACGTGAGGGTGCCAGTCAGCGCCACTAGTAGCCATGATGGCGAGGGTGGCGCACTCTTTATGAGCTTTTTGCGTCACGTAGCACGTCAACTTATTACTATACTCGGCGACAGGTTTTCTTGACAGCACTGTGGAAGCTATAGAGCCGAACTGCCTGCATGCGCGCGCGCCAGGAAAGAGTACCTATTTTATTTTCTGATTCTAATAGCTACTTGGCCCGAATAAATAAAACTTTCTTCATTAAAAGGATAGAACAAGTATGGGACGCTGTTCATGGAAAAGAAGTTATCGTGCGCCCTAGTTTTCTTTTTATTTCTTGGACCGCCCCACGTTTTCCGCAGGCCCGCTGCATCTGCCGCTTGCTCTTGCAGTGGGGAGCACAGCATCGGCCGTGGAAAAGCTGCTCATCGTTGGGACGCGCCGTCTTTCGTACATCACGCATCGAAATTTCCAGCCTTATCACTGGTGGCCGCGCAAGCTCTGAAATAAGCTTCACTGAGGCGCAGTCTGCGCCGATCATTGCTGACAGCCTTTGAGGGCGTAAACCAAAAACAGCAAAACTGAAACAAGACAGGCCCGTGGCCGGATCGTGCCGCAACCGGCCTTCCATTTTGCCTGTACCAGGGCTCAATACCATGAACGTTAACATTCGATCACGTTGGCGCGTACACGTATATACTGGGCTGAACACAACCTAAACTTCACTGTTATAAAGGCTGAATAATGCTGGAAAAAACGTTCTGAACAACGGAAAATTTTATATGTACCAGTATATAAACAGCACAGTAACTAGCTGCATGTAGGCACTCTCATCAAAGTTTAACTCTGACGTTCCCATTTAGCATGCATACATTTTGCTATAATAAACCCACTAGCGCAGCGACCAAGCGAAAACCGAAACTGGAACCGAAATCGGCTGCAAGATGCCGGACTACTAGCGTAGTAACACAAATGTGCGGAGGCCCCGCCTCCGTAGCCTTCGCTCCAATGTCAAGAAAAGCTGTCCCCGAGTATAGATGGCAGCTGACCTTAGTTCCTCGTATACAATCTAAAAACACCAATTGAGCCAGTACGAGGCCCTCGTTAATGATTAAGAGAAACAGGTGTATATTTAAGGGCTCGTTGTTCGTGTTTACACAATATAATGAGATCTAAGAGACAATAATGCCAAGAAAGGTATAGGGGAAGTTATTAGGCCAATTGTAATGTAAATGAGAAGAAAGAAAATTGGGTGAAAAGATAACTTGCCGTGGGCAGGATCCAAACCTGCGACTTTAGAATAAGGCGTTCGATGCTGTACCACTAAGCTACCTCGACAGCTATCCCCTTAACCACTTTATTGGGTATCTATGTCAATTTAAATGTGGAAGTGTCAGTCAGTGCCACTAGCAGCCATGGCGACGAGTATGGCACACTCTTTATGAGCCTGTTTGGCGTCACATAGCGCGTAAACTTATTACTAACAGGCAGCTGACCAATAGTCTCTCGCATACAACCTAACGACACCAAGTCTGCCAGTACGAGACCCTCGTTTATGAAAAAGGGAAACGGGTGTATACTTAAGGGCTCGTTTTTCGGTTTTACACAATAATAATTAGATCTAACAGACAATGTTGCCAATTAAGGTATGGGGAAAGCTATTAGGCCAATTTTACTGTAAATGAGAAGAAACAAAAGTGGGTGAAAACATAACTTGCCGTGGGCAGGATCCAAACCTGTGACATTCGAATAAGGCGATCGATGCTTTACCACTGAGCTACCATGACAGCTATCCCCAGGCCACATTATTGGGTATCTATGTCAATTTAAACGTGGTAGTGCCAGTCAGCGCCGCTAGTAGCCATGGCGGCAAGTGTTGCACACACTTTATGAGCCTGTTTCGCGTCACATAGGACATCAACTGATTACTAACTGGCAGCTGACGAATAGTCTGTCGTATACAACCTAAACGCACCAAGTCTGCCTGTATGAGACTCACGTTAATGAATAAGGGAAGCAGGTGTATACTTAAGGGCTCGTTTTCTAAGTTTACACAGTATTATTGAAATCTAACAGACAATAATGCCAAGGAAGGTATAAGGACAGTTATTAGGCCAATTGTAATGTAAATTAGAAGAAAGAAGAGTAGGTGAAAAGTTAACTTGCTGTGGGCGGGATCCGAAACTGCGACCTTCGAATAACGCGTTCGATGCTCTACCACTGAGCTACCACGACAGCTATCCCTCCAGCCACTTTATTGCGTATAAATGTCATGTTAAACGTGGGACTGTCATTCAGCGCCACTAATAGCCATGGCGGCGAATGTTGCATACTCTTTATGAGCCTGTTTGGCGTCACATAACACGTGAACTTATTACTGACAGGAGCTGACCAATAGTCCCTCATATACAAAAGGCACTAAGTCTGCCAGTACGAGACCCTCGTTAATGAATAAAGAAAACATGTGTACACCTAAAGATTCGTTTTTCGTGTTTACACAATAATATTGAGATCTAACAGACAATAATGCCAAGGAAGGTGTAGGGGAAGATATTAGGCCGAATTTAATGTGAATGAGAAGAAAGAAAATTGGGTGAAAAGATAACTTGCCGTGGGCAGGATCCAAACCTGCGACTTTCGAATAAGGCGTTCGATGCTGTACCACTAAGCTACCTCGACAGCTATTCCCTTAACCACTTTATTGGGTATCTATGTCAACTTAAATGTGGTAGTGTCAGTCAGCGCCACTAGTAGCCATGGTGGCGAGCGTTGCACAATCTTTATGAGCCTGTTTGGCGTCACTTAGCACGTGAACTTATTACTAAGTAGCATTTGACCAATAGTCCCTGGTAAACAAAAGGCACCAAGTCTGCCAGTACAAGACTCTCGTTAATGAATAAGGGAAAGAGGTGTATACCTAAGGGCTCGATTTTCGTGCTTACACAATAATAATAAGATCTAACACACAATAATGCCAAGGAAGGGATAGGGAAAGTTATTAGACCAATTTTAATGTAAACGAGAAGAAAGAAACGTGGGTGAACGGATCACTTGCCATGGGCAGGATCCGAACCTGCGACATTCGAATAAGTCGTTCGATGCTGTACCACTAAGCTACCTCGACAGCTATCCCCCCAGCCACTTTAATGGGGATCTATGTCAATTTAAACGTGAGAGTGTCAGTAAGTGCGAGTAGCAGCCATGGCGGCGAGTGTGGCACAGTCTTTATGAGCCTGTTTGGCGTCACGTAGCACTTGAGCTTATTACTAACTGGCAGTTGATCAATAGTCTCTCGTATACAACCTAAAGACACCAACTGCCAGTACTAGACCCTCGTTAATGAAAAGGGGAAACAGGTGTATACTTAAGGGCTCGTTCTTTGTTTTTACACCATAATAATGAGATCTAACTGATAATGTTGCCAATGAAGGTATGGGGGAAGTTATTAGGCCAATTTTACTGTAAATGAGAAGAAACAAAAGTGGGTGAAATCATAACTTGCCGTGGGCAGGATCCAAACCTGTGACCTTCGAGTAAGGCGATCGATGCTTTATTACTGGGCTACCATGACAGCTATCCCCCAAGCCACATTATTGGGTATCTATGTCAATTTAAACATGGTAGTGTCAGTCAGCGCCGCTAGTAGCCATGGCGGCAAGTGTTGCACACACTTTATGAGCCTGTTTAGCGTCACGTAGCACATCAACTGATTACTAACTGGCAGCTGACCAATAGTCTGTTGTATACAACCTAAAGGCACCAAGTCTGCCTGTATGAGACTCACGTTAATGAATAAGGGAAGCAGGTGTATACTTAAGGGCTCGTTTTTTGAGTTTACACAGTATTAATGAAATCTAACCGACAATATAGCCAAGGAAGGTATAAGGTAAGTTATTAGGCCAATTGTAATGTAAATTAGAAGAAAGAAGAGTAGGTGAAATGATAACTTGCTGTGGGCGGGATCCGAACCTGTGACCTTCGAATAACGCGTTCGATGCTCTACCACTGAGCTACCATGACAGCTATCTCTCCAGCCACTTTATTGCGTATCAATGCCATGTTAAACGTGGGACTGTCATTCAGCGCCACTAGTAGCGATGGCGACGAGTGTGGCACACTCTTTATGAGCCTGTTTGACGTCACATAGCGCGTAAACTTATTACTAACTGCCAGCTGACCAATAGTCTCTCGTATACAACCTAAAGACACCAAGTCTGCCAGTACGAGACCCTCGTTAATGAAAAAGGGAAACGGGTGTATACTTAAGGGCTCGTTTTTCGGTTTTACACAATAATAATTAGATCTAACAGACAATGTTGCCAATGAAGGTATGGGGGAAGTTATTAGGCCAATTTTACTGTAAATGAGAAGAAACAAAAGTGGGTGAAAACATAACTTGCTGTGGGCAGGATCCAAACCTGTGACCTTCGAATAAGGCGATTGATGCTTTACCACTGAGCTACCACGACAGCTATCCCCCCAGCCACATTATTGGGTATCTATGTCAATTTAAACGTGGTAGTGTCAGTCAGCGCCACTAGTAGCCATGGCGGCAAGTGTTGCACACACTTTATGAGCCTGTTTAGCGTCACGTAGCACATCAACTGATTACTAACTGGCAGCTGACCAATAGTCTCTCGTATACAAAAGGTACCAAGTCTGCCAGTACTAGACCCTCGTTAATGAATAAAGGAAGCAGGTGTATACTTAAGGGCTCGTTTTTCGAGTTTACGCAGTATAATGAAATCTAACACACAATAATGCCAAGGAAGGTATAAGATAAGTTATTAGGCCAATTGTAATGTAAGTTAGAAGAAAGAACAGTAGGTGAAAAGATAAGTTGCTGTGGGTGGGATCCGAACCTGCGACCTTCGAATAACGTGTTCGATGCTCTACCACTGAGCTACCACGACAACTATCCCTCCAGCCACTTTATTGCGTATCAATGTCATGTTAAACGTGGGACTGTCATTCAGCGCCACTAGTAGCCATGGCGGCGAATGTTGCATACTCTTTATGAGCCTGTTTGGCGTCGCATAACACGTGAACTTATTAATGACAGGAGCTGACCAATAGTCCTTCGTATACAAAAGGCACTAAGTCTGCCAGTACGAGACCCTCGTTAACGAGTAAAGGAAACATGTGCATACCTAAGGATTCGTTTTTGTGTTTACACAATAATCTTGAGATCTAACAGACATTAATGCCAAGGAAGGTGTAGGGGAAGATATTAGGCCAAATTTAATGTGAATGAAAAATGGAAAGTGGGTTTGAAGATGTTTTGCCGTGGGGAGGATCTGAACCTACGACTTTCCAATAACGCGTTCGATGCTCTACCACTGAGCTACTACGACAGCTATCCCCCCAGCCACTTTATTTGGTATCTATGTCAATTTAAACGTCAGAGTGTCAGCCAGCGCCACTAGTAGCCTTAGCGGCGAGTGTGACACACTCGTTATGAGCCTGTTTGGCGTCACGTAGCACGTCAACTGATTACTAACTGGCAGCTGACCAATAGTCCCTCGTATACAACCTAAAGGCACCAAATCTGCCTGTACGAGACCCTCGTTTGTGAATAAGGGAAACAGGTGTTTACTTAAGGGCTCGTTTTTCGTGTTTACAAAATATTATTGAGATCTAACAGACAATATTGCCAAGGAAGGTATAGTGGAAGTTATTAGGCCAAATTTATTGTAAATGAGAAGAAAGAAAAGTGGGCGAAAAGATAACTTGCTATGGGCAGGATCCGAACTTGCGACCTTCGAATAACGCGTTCGATGCTCTACCACTGAGCTACCACGACAGCTATCCCCCTAGCCATAATATTGAGTATCTATGTCAATTTAAAATTGGTAGTGTCAGTCAGCGCCACTGGTAGCAATGGCGGCGAGTGTTGCACATTCTTTATGAGCCTGTTTGGCGTCACGAAGCACGTGAGCTAAGCACTAACTGGCAGCTGACCAATAGTCCCTCATATACAAAAGGCACCAAGACAGCGAGTACGAGATCCTCGTCAATGAATAAGGAAAACATGTAAACTTAAGGGCTCGTTTTTTGTGCTTACACAGTATTAGTGAGATCTAACAGACAATAATGCCAAGAAAGATATAGGGGAAGTTATTAGGCCAACTTTAATGTAGATGGGAAGAAAGAAAAATGGGTGAAGAGATAACTTGCCGTGGTCATGATCTGAAATTGCGACCTTCAAATAACGCATTCGATGCTCTACTACTGAGCTACCACGACAGCTATCCCCTTAGCCACTTTATTAGGTATCTATGTCAATTTAAATGTGGTAGTGTCAGTCAGCGCGACTAGTAGCCATGGCGGCTAGTGTTGCACACACTTTATGAGCCTGTTTGGCGTCACGTAGAACGTGAACCTATTACTAACTGGCAGCTGACCAATAGTCCCTCGTATACAAAAGGCACCAAGACAGCGAGTACGAGACCCTCGTTAATGAATAAGGGAAACAGGTGTATACCTAAGGGCTTGTTTTTCGTGTTTAAAAAATAAAAATAAATCTAACAGACAATAACGCCAATGAAGGTATAGAGGAAGTTGTTAGGCCAATTGTAATGGTAATGAGAATAAAGAAAAGGGGGTGAAAAGATGATTTGCCGTGGGCAATATCTCAACCTGCGACCTTCGAATAACGCGTTCGATGCTTTACCACTCAGCTACCACGACAGCTATTCCCCCCGCCATTATATTGAGTATTTTTGTCAATTTAAACGTGGGAGTGTCAGTCAGTGCCACTAGCAGCCATGGTGGCAAGTGTGGCATACTCTTTATGAGCTTGTTTGGCATCACGTAGCACGTGAACCTATTACTTACTGGCAGCTGACCAATAGTCCCTCGTATACAACTTAAAGACACCAAGTCTGCATGTACGAGAGCCTCGTTAATGAATCAGGGAAACAGGTGTTAACTTGTGGACTCGTTTGTCTTTTTTACACAATATTAATGAGATCTAACAGACAACGTTGTCAAAAAAGGTATGGGGCAAGGTATTAGGCCAATTGTAATGTAAATGAAAAAAAAGGAGAGTGGGTGAAAAGATAACTTGCCGTGGGCAGGATTCAAACCTGCGACCTTCGAATAACGCGTTCGATGCTCTACCACTGAGTTACCACGACAGTTATCCCGCCAGCCACCTAATTGCGTATCTATGTCAATTTAAACGTGAGGGTGCCAGTCAGCGCCACTAGTAGCCATGATGGCGAGGGTGGCGCACTCTTTATGAGCCTTTTGCGTCACGTAGCACGTCAACTTATTACTATACTCGGCGACAGCTTTTCTTGACAGCACTGTGGAAGCTATAGAGCCGAACTGCCTGCATGCGCGCGCGCCAGGAAAGAGTACCTATTTTATTTTCTGATTCTAATAGCTACTTGGCCCGAATAAATAAAACTTTCTTCATTATAAGGATAGAACAAGTATGGGACGCTGTTCATGGAAAAGAAGTTATCGTGCGCCCTAGTTTTCTTTTTATTTCTTGGACCGCACCACGTTTTCCGCAGGCCCGCTGCATCTGCTGCTTGCTCTTGCAGTGGGGAACACAGCATCGGCCGTGGAAAAGCTGCTCATCGTTGGGACGCGCCGTCTTTCATACATCACGCATCGAAATTTCCAGCCTTATCACTGGTGGCCGCGCAAGCTCTGAAATAAGCTTCACTGAGGCGCAGTCTGCGCCGATCATTGCTGACAGCCTTTGAGGGCGTAAACCAAAAACAGCAAAACTGAAACAAGACAGGCCCGTGGCCGGATCGTGCCGCAACCGGCCTTCCATTTTGCCTGTACCAGGGCTCAATACCGTAAACGTTAACATTCGATCACGTTGGCGCGTACACGTATATACTGGGCTGAACACAACCTAAACTTCACTGTTATAAAGGCTGAATAATGCTGGAAAAACGTTCTGAACAACGGAAAATTTTATATGTACCAGTATATAAACAGCACAGAAACTAGCTGCATGTAGGCACTCTCATCAAAGTTTAACTCTGACGTTCCCATTTAGCATGCATACATTTTGCTATAATAAACCCACTAGCGCAGTGACCAAGCGAAAACCGAAACTGGAACCGAAATCGGCTGCAAGCTGCCGGACTACTAGCGTAGTAACACAAATGTGCGGAGGCCCCGCCTCCGTAGCCTTCGCTCCAATGTCAAGAAAAGCTGTCCCCGAGTATAGATGGCAGCTGACCTTAGTTCCTCGTATACAATCTAAAAACACCAAGTGAGCCAGTACGAGGCCCTCGTTAATGATTAAGAGAAACAGGTGTATATTTAAGGGCTCATTGTTCGTGTTTACACAATATAATGAGATCTAACAGACAATAATGCCAAGAAAGGTATAGGGGAAGTTATTAGGCCAATTGTAATGTAAATGAGAAGAAAGAAAATTGGGTGAAAAGATAACTTGCCGTGGGCAGGATCCAAACCTGCGACTTTCGAATAAGGCGTTCGATGCTGCACCACTAAGCTACCTCGACAGCTATCCCCTTAACCACTTTATTGGGTATCTATGTCAATTTAAATGTGGAAGTGTCAGTCAGTGCCACTAGCAGCCATGGCGACGAGTATGGCACACTCTTTATGAGCCTGTTTGGCGTCACATAGCGCGTAAACTTATTACTAACAGGCAGCTGACCAATAGTCTCTCGTATACAACCTAACGACACCAAGTCTGCCAGTACGAGACCCTCGTTTATGAAAAAGGGAAACGGGTGTATACTTAAGGGCTCGTTTTTCGGTTTTACACAATAATAATTAGATCTAACAGACAATGTTGCCAATTAAGGTATGGGGAAAGCTATTAGGCCAATTTTACTGTAAATGAGAAGAAACAAAAGTGGGTGAAAACATAACTTGCCGTGGGCAGGATCCAAACCTGTGACATTCGAATAAGGCGATCGATGCTTTACCACTGAGCTACCATGACAGCTATCCCCCAGGCCACATTATTGGGTATCTATGTCAATTTAAACATGGTAGTGTCAGTCAGCGCCGCTAGTAGCCATGGCGGCAAGTGTTGCACACACTTTATGAGCCTGTTTCGCGTCACGTAGCACATCAACTGATTACTAACTGGCAGCTGACCAATACTCTGTCGTATACAACCTAAACGCACCAAGTCTGCCTGTATGAGACTCACGTTAATGAATAAGGGAAGCAGGTGTATACTTAAGGGCTCGTTTTCTAAGTTTACACAGTATTAAAGCAATCTATTAGACAATAATGCCAAGGAAGGTATAAGGTAAGTTATTAGGCCAATTGTAATGTAAATTAGAAGAAAGAAGAGTAGGTGAAAAGTTAACTTGCTGTGGGCGGGATCCGAAACTGCGACCTTCGAATAACGCGTTCGATGCTCTACCACTGAGCTACCACGACAGCTATCCCTCCAGCCACTTTATTGCGTATAAATGTCATGTTAAACGTGGGACTGTCATTCAGCGCCACTAATAGCCATGGCGGCGAATGTTGCATACTCTTTATGAGCCTGTTTGGCGTCACATAACACGTGAACTTATTACTGACAGGAGCTGACCAATAGTCCCTCATATACAAAAGGCACTAAGTCTGCCAGTACGAGACCCTCGTTAATGAATAAAGAAAACATGTGTACACCTAAAGATTCGTTTTTCGTGTTTACACAATAATATTGAGATCTAACAGACAATAATGCCAAGGAAGGTGTAGGGGAAGATATTAGGCCAAATTTAATGTGAATGAGAAGAAAGAAAATTGGGTGAAAAGATAACTTGCCGTGGGCAGGATCCAAACCTGCGACTTTCGAATAAGGCGTTCGATGCTGTACCACTAAGCTACCTCGACAGCTATCCCCTTAACCACTTTATTGGGTATCTATGTCAACTTAAATGTGGTAGTGTCAGTCAGCGCCACTAGTAGCCATGGTGGCGAGCGTTGCACAATCTTTATGAGCCTGTTTGGCGTCACTTAGCACGTGAACTTATTACTAAGTAGCATTTGACCAATAGTCCCTGGTAAACAAAAGGCACCAAGTCTGCCAGTACAAGACTCTCGTTAATGAATAAGGGAAAGAGGTGTATACCTAAGGGCTCGATTTTCGTGCTTACACAATAATATTAACATCTAACACACAATAATGCCAAGGAAGGGATAGGGAAAGTTATTAGACCAATTTTAATGTAAACGAGAAGAAAGAGACGTGGGTGAACGGATCACTTGCCATGGGCAGGATCCGAACCTGCGTCATTCGAATAAGTCGTTCGATGCTGTACCACTAAGCTACCTCGACAGCTATCCCCCCAGCCACTTTAATTGGGGATCTATGTCAATTTAAACGTGGGAGTGTCAGTAAGTGCGAGTAGCAGCCATGGCGGCGAGTGTGGCACAGTCTTTATGAGCCTATTTGGCGTCACGTAGCACTTGAGCTTATTACTAACTGGCAGTTGATCAATAGTCTCTCGTACACAACCTAAAGACACCAACTGCCAGTACTAGACCCTCGTTAATGAAAAGGGGAAACAGGTGTACACTTAAGGGCTCGTTCTTTGTTTTTACACCATAATAATGACATCTAACTGATAATGTTGCCAATGAAGGTATGGGGGAAGTTATTAGGCCAATTTTACTGTAAATGAGAAGAAACAAAAGTGGGTGAAAACATAACTTGCCATGGGCAGGATCCAAACCTGTGACCTTCGAATAAGGCGATCGATGCTTTATTACTGAGCTACCATGACAGCTATCCCCCAAGCCACATTATTGGGTATCTATGTCAATTTAAACATGGTAGTGTCAGTCAGCGCCGCTAGTAGCCATGGCGGCAAGTGTTGCACACACTTTATGAGCCTGTTTAGCGTCACGTAGCACATCAACTGATTACTAACTGGCAGCTGACCAATAGTCTCTCGTATACAAAAGGTACCAAGTCTGCCAGTACTAGACCCTCGTTAATGAATAAAGGAAGCAGGTGTATACTTAAGGGCTCGTTTTTCGAGTTTACGCAGTATAATGAAATCTAACACACAATAATGCCAAGGAAGGTATAGGATAAGTTATTAGGCCAATTGTAATGTAAGTTAGAAGAAAGAACAGTAGGTGAAAAGATAACTTGCTGTGGGCGGGATCCGAACCTGCGACCTTCGACTAACGTGTTCGATGCTCTACCACTGAGCTACCACGACAACTATCCCTCCAGCCACTTTATTGCGTATCAATGTCATGTTAAACGTGGGACTGTCATTCAGCGCCACTAGTAGCCATGGCGGCGAATGTTGCATACTCTTTATGAGCCTGTTTGGCGTCACATAACACGTGAACTTATTACTGACAGGAGCTGACCAATAGTCCCTCGTATACAAAAGGCACTAAGTCTGCCAGTACGAGACCCTCGTTAACGAGTAAAGGAAACATGTGCATACCTAAGGATTCGTTTTTGTGTTTACACAATAATCTTGAGATCTAACAGACATTAATGCCAAGGAAGGTGTAGTGGAAGATATTAAGCCAAATTTAATGTGAATGAAAAATGGAAAGTGGGTGAGAAGATGTTTTGCCGTGGGGAGGATCTGAACCTACGACTTTCCAATAACGCGTTCGATGCTCTACCACTGAGCTACTACGACAGCTATCCCCCAGCCACTTTATTGGGTATCTATGTCAATTTAAACGTCAGAGTGTCAGCCAGCGCCACTAGTAGACTTAGCGGCGAGTGTGACACACTCGTTATGAGCCTGTTTGGCGTCACGTAGCACGTCAACTGATTACTAACTGGCAGCTGACCAATAGTCCCTCGTATACAACCTAAAGGCACCAGATCTGCCTGTACAAGACCCTCGTTTGTGAATAAGGGAAACAGGTGTTTACTTAAGGGCTCGTTTTTTGTGTTTACAAACTATTAATGAGATCTAACAGACAATATTGCCAAGGAAGGTATAGTGGAAGTTATTAGGCCAAATTTATTGTAAATGAGAAGAAAGAAAAGTGGGCGAAAAGATAACTTGCTATGGGCAGGATCCGAACCTGCGACTTTCGAATAACGCGTTCGATGCTCTACTACTGAGCTACCACGACAGCTATCCCCCTAGCCACAATATTGGGTATCTATGTTAATTTAAATGTGGTAGTGTCAGTCAGCGCCACTAGTAGCAATGGCGGCGAGTGTTGCACATTCTTTATGAGCCTGTTTGGCGTCACGAAGCACGTGAGCCAAGCACTAACTGGCAGCTGACCATTAGTCCCTCATATACAAAAGGCACCAAGACAGCGAGTACGAGATCCTCGTCAATGAATAAGGAAAACATGTAAACTTAAGGGCTCGTTTTTGTGCTTACACAGAATTAGTGAGATCTAACAGACAATAATGCCAAGAAAGATATAGGGGAAGTTATTAGGCCAACTTTAATGTAGATGAGAAGAAAGAAAAATGGGTGAAGAGATAACTTGCCGCGGGCAGGATCCGAACCTGCGGCCTTCGGATAACGCGTTCGATGCTCTATCACTGAGCTACCACGACAGCTATCCCCTCAGCCACTTTATTGGCTATCTATGTCAATGTAAACGTGGTAGTTTCAGTCAGTGCCACTAGTAACCATGGCGGCGAGTGTGACACACTCTTTTGGAGCCTGTTTGGCGTCACGTAGCACGTGATCTTATTACTAACTGGCAGCTGACCAATAGTCCCTCGTTTACAACCTAAAGGCACCAAGTCTGCCTGTACGAGACCCTCGTTAATGAATAAGGAAAACAGGTGTATATTTAAGGGCTCGTTTTACGTTTTTACACTATAATAATGAGATCTAACAGACAATGTTGTCAAGGAAGGTATGGGGAAAGTTATTAGGCCAATTTAAATGTAAATGAGAAGAAAGAAAACTTGGTGAAAAGATAACTTGCCGTGGGCAGGATCCGTACCTGCGACCTTCAAATACCACATTCGCTGCTTTACCACCCAATTACGACGACAGCTATCCCCACAGCCACTTTATTGGTTATCTCTGCCTCTTTCTGTGCAGGTGATATTACAGCAACGTCCTCATGCCTCGCCAGCCCACAAGGCAGTGAAAGCCCTGCTGTGTTTCAAGAGAAAGACAGGCTTGTGTGAACGCATCTGACATGCAGTAGAGCTGTACACGCTGCAGTGAAATTACTGTCAGTCTCTCCCCCTTTTGTTTTCTTTTCCCTCTCTTCCTTCTTTCTCAATCTTTCTTGTTCCCTTCCCTAATCCCCCGGTGTAGGGTAGCTAGCTGGATGTGTTTCCGGGTAACCTCCTTGCCTTCTCCCTTTTGTGTCTTCCTCCTCACTATGTCAAATTGAACGTGGGAGTGTCAGTCAGCGCCACAAAAAGCCATGGCGGCGAGTGTGGCACACTCTTTATGAGCCTGTTTGGCGTCACGTAGCACGTGAACTTATTTTAACCTGGCAGCTGACCAATCGTCCCTCGTATACAACCTGAAGACACAAGGTCAGCCAGTACGAGACCTTCGTTAATGAATAAGGAAAACAGGTGTATACTTAAGGGCTCGTTTTCGTGTTTACACAATATTAATGAAATCTAACAGACAATATTGCGAAGGAAGGTATAGAGGAAGTTATTAGGCCAGTGGTAATGTAAATTAGAAGAAAGAAAAGTGGGTGAAAGGTAACTTGCCGCTGGCAGGATCCGAACCAGCGACCTTCGAATAACGCGTTCGATGCTCTAACACTGAACTACCACGACAGCTATCCCCCAAGCTTCTTTATTGGGTATCTCGGCCTCTTTCTGTGCAGGTGATATTACAGCAACGTCCACATGCCTCGCCAGCCCACAAGGCAGTGAAACCCCTGCTGTGTTTCTTCAGAAAGACAGACTTGTGTAAACGCATCTGACACGCGGTAGAGTTGTACACGCCACATTTAAATTACTGTCAGTCTCTCCCCCTTTTGTTTTCTGTTCTCTCTCTTCCTTCTTTCTCATCCTTCTTGTCCCCTTCCCTAATCTTCGGTGTAGGGTAGCCAACTGGATGTGTTTCTTGTTAACCTCTCTGCATTCTCCCTTTTGTTGCTTCCTCCTCACTATGTCAATTTGAACGTGGGAGTGTCAGTTAGCGCCACTAATAGCCTTGGCGGAAAGTGTGGCACACTCTTTATGAGCCTGTTTGGCGTCACGTAGCGCGTCAACTGATTACTAACTGGTAGCTGACCAATAGTCCCTCGTATACAACATAAAGGCACCAAGTCTGCCAGTACGAAACCCTCGATAGTGAATAAGGGAAACAGTTGTATACTTAAGGGCTAGTTTTTTGTGTTTACACAATAATATTGAGAAATAACAGACAACACTGCCAAGGAAGGTATAGGGGAAGTTATTAGGCCAATTTTAATGTATATGAGAAGAAAGAAAATTGGGTGAAAAGATAACTTGCCGTGGGCAGGAACCGAACCTTCGGCCTTCGGATAACGCTTTTGATGCTCTATCAATGAGCTACCACGGCATCTATCCCTCAGCCACGTTATTGTATACTTATGTCAATTTACACGTAAGATTGTCAGTCAGCGCCACTAGTAGCCATGGCGGCGAGTGTGGCACACACTTTATGAGCCCGTTTGGCATCACGTAGCTTGTCAACTTATTACTAACTGGCAGCTGACCAATAGTCCTTCGTATAAAACCTAAAGTCATCAAGTCTGCCAGTTCGGGACCCTCCCTAATGAATAAGGGCAACAGGTGTATACTTAAGGGCTCGTTTTTCCTGTTTACACAATAATAATAAGATATAATAGACAATAATGCGAAGTAAGGTATAGGGGAAGTTGTTAGGCCAATTGTATTATATATGAGAAGAAATAATTGTGCGCGAAAAGATAATTTTTGTAGGCAGGATCCAAACCTGCGACTTTCGAATAACGCCTTCCATGCTCTACCACTGAGCTACCACGACATATATCCCCCCAGCCACTTTAATAAGTATCTATGTCAGTTTAAACGTGGTAGTGTTAGTCAGCAATACTAGTAGCCATGGCGTCAAGTGTGGCACACTCTTTATGAGCCTGTTTGGCGTCACGTAGCACGTGAATTATTACTACTGGCAGATGACCGATAGCCCCTCGTATACAAACGGCACCAAGTCAGCCAGTACGAGACGTTCATTGCTGAATAAGGGAAACATGTGTATACTTAAGGGCTTGTTTTTCGTGTTTACACAATAAGAATGAAATCTAACAGATAATAATGCCAAGAAAAGTACAGGGGAAGTTATTAGGCCAATTTTAATGCAAATGAGAAGAAGAAAGGTGGGTGAAAAGATAACTTGCCGCTGGCAGGATCCAAACCAGCGACCTTCGAATAACGCGTTCGATGCTCTAACACTGAGCTACCAAGACAGCTATCCGTTCAGCTTTTTTATAGGTATCTCGGCCTCTTTCTGTGCAGATGATCTTACAGCAACGTCCACATGCCTCGCCAGCCCACAAGAAAGTGAAAGCCCTGCTGTGTTTTCTGAGAAAGACAGGCTTGTGTAAACGCCTCTGACATGCGGTAGAGTTGTACACGCTGCTTTGAAA
This sequence comes from Rhipicephalus annulatus, assembly GCA_013436015.1. Taxonomy (NCBI): domain Eukaryota; kingdom Metazoa; phylum Arthropoda; class Arachnida; order Ixodida; family Ixodidae; genus Rhipicephalus; species Rhipicephalus annulatus. The sequence goes on along the minus strand of WOVY01002853.1, from coordinate 3,679 downwards.
TTACTGTCAGTCTCTCCCCCCTTTACTTTTCTTTTTCCTCTCTTCCTCCTTTCTCATCTTTCTTGTCCCCTTCCCTAATCCCCCGGTGCCAACTGGATGTGTTTCTGGTTAACCTCCCTGCCTTCTCCCTTTTGTTGCTTCCTCCTCAGTATATCAATTTGAACTTGGGAGTTTCAGTCAGCGCCACAAGTAGCCTTGGCGGCAAGTTTGGCACACTCTTTATGCGGCTGTTTGGCGTCACGTAGCACGTCAACTAATTACTAACTGGTAGCTGACCAATAGTGCCTCGAATACAACCTAAGGGAACCAAGTCTGCCAGTACGAAACCCTCGTTAGGGAATGAAGGAAACAGGTGTATACCTAAGGGCTTGTTTTTTGTGTTTACACAATAATAATGAAATCTAACAGACATTATTGCCAAGAAAGGTATAGGGGAAGTTATTACGCCAATTGCTTTTTAAATGGAAAGAAAGAAAAGTGCATGGAAAGATAACTTGCTGTGGGCGGGATCCGAACCTGCGACCTTCGAATAACGCGTTCGATGCTCTACCACTGAGCTACCACGACAGCTATCTCCCCAGCCACTTTATTGGGTATGAATGTCATGTTAAACGTGGGAATGTCATTCAGCGCCACTAGTAGCCATGGTGGCGAATGTTGCATACTCTTTATGAGCCTGTTTGGCGTCACGTAACACGTGAAGTTATTACTGACAGGAGCTGACCAATAGTCCCTCATATACAAAAGGCACTAAGTCTGCCAGTACGAGACCCTCGTTAACGAGTAAAGGAAACATGTGCATACCTAAGGATTCGTTTTTGTGTTTACACAATAATCTTGAGATCTAACAGACATTAATGCCAAGGAAGGTGTAGTGGAAGATATTAAGCCAAATTTAATGTGAATGAAAAATGGAAAGTGGGTGAGAAGATGTTTTGCCGTGGGGAGGATCTGAACCTACGACTTTCCAATAACGCGTTCGATGCTCTACCACTGAGCTACTACGACAGCTATCCCCCAGCCACTTTATTGGGTATCTATGTCAATTTAAACGTCAGAGTGTCAGCCAGCGCCACTAGTAGACTTAGCGGCGAGTGTGACACACTCGTTATGAGCCTGTTTGGCGTCACGTAGCACGTCAACTGATTACTAACTGGCAGCTGACCAATAGTCCCTCGTATACAACCTAAAGGCACCAGATCTGCCTGTACAAGACCCTCGTTTGTGAATAAGGGAAACAGGTGTTTACTTAAGGGCTCGTTTTTTGTGTTTACAAACTATTAATGAGATCTAACAGACAATATTGCCAAGGAAGGTATAGTGGATGTTATTAGGCCAAATTTATTGTAAATGAGAAGAAAGAAAAGTGGGCGAAAAGATAACTTGCTATGGGCAGGATCCGAACCTGCGACTTTCGAATAACGCGTTCGATGCTCTACTACTGAGCTACCACGACAGCTATCCCCCTAGCCACAATATTGGGTATCTATGTCAATTTAAATGTGGTAGTGTCAGTCAGCGCCACTAGTAGCAATGGCGGCGAGTGTTGCACATTCTTTATGAGCCTGTTTGGCGTCACGAAGCACGTGAGCTAAGCACTAACTGGCAGCTGACCATTAGTCCCTCATATACAAAAGGCACCAAGACAGCGAGTACGAGATCCTCGTCAATGAATAAGGAAAACATGTAAACTTAAGGGCTCGTTTTTGTGCTTACACAGAATTAGTGAGATCTAACAGACAATAATGCCAAGAAAGATATAGGGGAAGTTATTAGGCCAACTTTAATGTAGATGAGAAGAAAGAAAAATGGGTGAAGAGATAACTTGCCGCGGGCAGGATCCGAACCTGCGGCCTTCGGATAACGCGTTCGATGCTCTATCACTGAGCTACCACGACAGCTATCCCCTCAGCCACTTTATTGGCTATCTATGTCAATGTAAACGTGGTAGTTTCAGTCAGTGCCACTAGTAACCATGGCGGCAAGTGTGACACACTCTTTTGGAGCCTGTTTGGCGTCACGTAGCACGTGATCTTATTACTAACTGGCAGCTGACCAATAGTCTCTCGTTTACAACCTAAAGGCACCAAGTCTGCCTGTACGAGACCCTCGTTAATGAATAAGGAAAACAGGTGTATATTTAAGGGCTCGTTTTACGTTTTTACACTATAATAATGAGATCTAACAGACAATGTTGTCAAGGAAGGTATGGGGAAAGTTATTAGGCCAATTTAAATGTAAATGAGAAGAAAGAAAACTTGGTGAAAAGATAACTTGCCGTGGGCAGGATCCGTACCTGCGACCTTCAAATACCACATTCGCTGCTTTACCACCCAATTACGACGACAGCTATCCCCACAGCCACTTTATTGGTTATCTCTGCCTCTTTCTGTGCAGGTGATATTACAGCAACGTCCTCATGCCTCGCCAGCCCACAAGGCAGTGAAAGCCCTGCTGTGTTTCAAGAGAAAGACAGGCTTGTGTGAACGCATCTGACATGCAGTAGAGCTGTACACGCTGCAGTGAAATTACTGTCAGTCTCTCCCCCTTTTGTTTTCTTTTCCCTCTCTTCCTTCTTTCTCATCTTTCTTGTTCCCTTCCCTAATCCCCCGGTGTAGGGTAGCTAGCTGGATGTGTTTCCGGGTAACCTCCTTGCCTTCTCCCTTTTGTGTCTTCCTCCTCACTATGTCAAATTGAACGTGGGAGTGTCAGTCAGCGCCACAAAAAGCCATGGCGGCGAGTGTGGCACACTCTTTATGAGCCTGTTTGGCGTCACGTAGCACGTGAACTTATTTTAACCAGGCAGCTGACCAATCGTCCCTCGTATACAACCTGAAGACACAAGGTCAGCCAGTACGAGACCTTCGTTAATGAATAAGGAAAACAGGTGTATACTTAAGGGCTCGTTTTCGTGTTTACACAATATTAATGAAATCTAACAGACAATATTGCGAAGGAAGGTATAGAGGAAGTTATTAGGCCAGTGGTAATGTAAATTAGAAGAAAGAAAAGTGGGTGAAAGGTAACTTGCCGCTGGCAGGATCCGAACCAGCGACCTTCGAATAACGCGTTCGATGCTCTAACACTGAACTACCACGACAGCTATCCCCCAAGCTTCTTTATTGGGTATCTCGGCCTCTTTCTGTGCAGGTGATATTACAGCAACGTCCACATGCCTCGCCAGCCCACAAGGCAGTGAAACCCCTGCTGTGTTTCTTCAGAAAGACAGACTTGTGTAAACGCATCTGACACGCGGTAGAGTTGTACACGCCACATTTAAATTACTGTCAGTCTCTCCCCCTTTTGTTTTCTGTTCTCTCTCTTCCTTCTTTCTCATCCTTCTTGTCCCCTTCCCTAATCTTCGGTGTAGGGTAGCCAACTGATGTGTTTCTTGTTAACCTCTCTGCATTCTTCCTTTTGTTGCTTCCTCCTCACTATGTCAATTTGAACGTGGGAGTGTCAGTTAGCGCCACTAATAGCCTTGGCGGAAAGTGTGGCACACTCTTTATGAGCCTGTTTGGCGTCACGTAGCGCGTCAACTGATTACTAACTGGTAGCTGACCAATAGTCCCTCGTATACAACATAAAGGCACCAAGTCTGCCAGTACGAAACCCTCGATAGTGAATAAGGGAAACAGTTGTATACTTAAGGGCTAGTTTTTTTGTGTTTACACAATAA